>JAZKJV010000038.1:133285-733285 GCA_037367405.1 Ottelia alismoides
TTGATTTTTACATCGCCTCTTCGACGCTACAACACCTTGACTAATGGAATCTCTTTGCTAAGAAGCTTCTTCACAGCACGGTCAAGTATCTGCATCGGCTTCTCCTCGTATATCAAATCAGGCTCCACGTCAAGATTCTCGTAGCTGATGACATGTCGAGGGTCATGCACATATTTCCTCAAGTTGGATACATGGAAGACATCATGGATAGCTGAAAGGTGTGGAGGAAGGGCAATCTGATAGGTCACCTTCCCAACACGAGCCAGAATCTTAAAGGGTCCAACATATCGTGGCGCCAGCTTGCCACGAACACCGAATCTCTGTACTCCCTTTATGGGAGATACACGGAGGAATACCCAATCTCCAACCTATAATTGATAGGAATGTCATTAATATGAGATTAAGTTATTTATATATGAGTTATGATTGAATAGGTGATGAGGTAATAATTGGATTACCTGAAGCTCTATGTTTCTCCTCCGATGATCCGCATAGCTCTGCTGGCGGCTTTGTGCTGTCAGAAGCCTTCGTCTCACAAGATCACAGCTCTCGCAGTCTCCTCCAAGAGATCTACGGAGTAGAGAGCATGGTCACCTACCTCCCGCCAACTGAGAGGTGTAAGACATCTCCGCCCGTATAGAGTGATAGCTGTTGTTGTATGTGAATTCTACTAACGGTAGATGGTCCTTCCAAGACCCTTTCCACTGCAAAGTGTATGCGCGAAGTAGATCCTCAAGCGTCTGAATGGTGCGCTCACTATGCCCGTCTGTCTGTGGATGATAAGCAGAACTCATCTTCAGCTCTGTCTGTAGTGCTGACATGAACTGATGCCAATAATGAGATGTAAATCTCGAATCCCTATCAGACACCACTTCTCGTGGTATACCGTGAAGTCTAATGATATTCTGTACATAGAGCTTGGCCAATCTAGATGGAGTGTAAGTCGTGTTGACAGGTATGAAATGGGCTGACTTGGTCAACCTATCAACAACGACCCAAAGGGAATCATGGCCACCTGGTGTCTTGGTCAATCCTGTGACAAAATCCATAGAAATGCTCTCCCATTTCCACTCAGGAATGGGGAGAGACTGCAGTAGTCCTGGTGGTCTCCTGTGCTCAGTCTTGACCATCTGACAGGTCATGCATCTGCTAACATGTAGCGCCACATCGCGCTTCATTCCATCCCACCAGAAATGTCAACGCAAATCACGGTACATCTTCGTGCTACCTGGATGGACAGATAACCGTGAACCGTGTGCCTCATCAAGAATATATCTACGTAGCTGCTCGTCATTGGGTACAACAACCCATCCTGCCTTCCATAAAATAGACTCCATCACAACAAAGTCATCAAATTCGTTATTGACGGCGTGCATGTATCTATCTCGGATCCAAGGATTTGTCTTCTGGCCTTCTACAATACGATCCCAAAGGCTGCTGTATCGTGGAGGCACAGCAGTAGAAATGGATGCGCTCTCCTGAGGATGCCAATCACTCAAAGCTGCAAGTGTATCCCACGTGTATAGCCAGTTTGTCGTACCCTCTGCATGCGCTCTCCTACTAAGTGCATCAGCCACCACGTTTCCCTTACCAGGATGGTAAGAGATCGTGCAATCATAATCCTTCAGTAGCTCGAGCCATCTGCGCTGCCTCATGTTCAGTTCTTTCTGATCAAATATGTACTTCAAGCTCTTGTGGTCTGTGAAGATCTCGAAATTCACCCCATATAGATAGTGGCGCCAGATCTTCAAGGCGAAGACAACTGCCGCCAACTCTAAGTCATGTGTGGGGTAGTTCCGCTCGTGCGGTCTCAACTGTCGTGATGCGTAATCAATCACCTGTCCTCTCTGCATCAACACTGCTTCTAGACCTTCTCCAGATGCATCTGTATAGACCGCATAGTCCTGAGTGTCAGAAGGAAGAGAAATAATATGTGTTGTAGTCAATCTCTCCTTCAGTGTCTAGAAGGCCTGCTCACATGAATCGTCCCAAATGAATGGAACTCCCTTCTGCGTCAACCGTGTCAGAGGACGAACGATGCGTGAAAATCCGTTGACAAAGCGTCTGTAATAACCCGCTAGCCCAAGGAAACTCCGAATCTGTGTAACTGTCTTGGGCTGCTCCCAAGACATAACTGCTTCAATCTTCGCAGGATCAACTGCGATGCCTGCTCCAGAAATGACATGCCCGAGAAACGAGACCTGAGATAACCAGAACTCACACTTGCTCAACTTGGCATATAGCTTGTGCTCTCACAATGTGTCTAAGACAATCCATAGATTATTCGCATGATCCCATTCATTTCGTGAATAGATGAGCACATCATCTATGAACACCACTACAAATTTGTCCAGGTATGGACGGAAAATCCTGTTCATCATATCCATAAATACTGCAGGTGCATTAGTGAGCCCAAACGGCATTGCCACAAACTCATAGTGTCCATAGCGCGTCCTGAAAGCGGTCTTCGGAATATCAGACTCTCGAATCCTCAGCTGATGATAGCCGGAGCAAAGATCGATCTTCGAGAATACCGAATATCCCTGGAGCTGGTCAAACAAATCATCGATGCATGGCAAAGGATAACGGTTTTTCACCGTTCTCTTGTTCAGCTACCTGTAATCAATGCACGGTCTCATGGATCCATCTTTCTTGTTGACAAATAGAACTGGAGCACCCCAAGGTGAAGTGCTCGGCCTCACGAATCCGAAATCAAGTAACTCATGTAATTGCACCTTCAGCTCCCGCAACTCAGCTGGTGCCATACGGTAAGGAGCCATCGACATCGGCTGGGTGTCTGGTAGTAATGTGATCTCAAACTCAATCTTTCTCTCAGGAGGTAATCATGGTAGCTCATCAAGAAACGCATCTGGGTATTTTGATACTACTCGGATGTCCTGTATCATCGGTTCCTGATCAGATACCTCCCGAACAAATGCAAGGTAGGAATCGCAACCTTGATCAACAAGTCGCTGGGCTCGTAACACTCGTGACCGCTAATCAGTACAGGCAAGTGCCTGACTATCAGAGATATGACGAACAACTGGCCACCTGGCCCTCGGATGTGATATGGAGAAGAGAGAGTCTCTGCGACTCTACCTAAAGAAGCTAGTAGTCTCGAAGAAAGAAAAGAATGTGTCACATCAGAATCAAATAGAACATGGAAAAGTCGATAAGAGTAGTCAGTATGTGTGCTAATTGGTTAATCATCTCCTGGTCTGGTCGAGATGCCATGGTTCTGTATGAGAACCATAACTAGTCATAGAGGTATCATTTGAAGATACTTATAATATATGCTTTTTCTCTTCTTGGGATATAATATGAATATTAATGAAATTGGTGACATCTGCGGTGATTGTATTAGAATGCCAATTTCCCTTCTCAGACTCACGACAAGTCGGGAGACTGTCGCTATCCGGGAACTTAATGCGATTGGAATTGAAATACTGCGAATGTGCGTATCGGGGTACCACTGCTCTGATACCAACTGTGAACCCCCGAGGATCCGGGTACCCGTTTACGCGCATTTCGCAATAATTCATTTACATGAGATCGCATTAAGTGACTGAAAAATAAGGAATGATTATTACATATTGAAAACACTGAGTTGGTTACTGCTCAAATTCTGCAACGCATATAACCAAATGAAGATCTTGTTTCTGGAAAAATATTATATATAGAAAATATGTATACTGTGATTCTATCGTTAGTCAAAATCTGCAATACAGATCACCAAAAAAAAATGACTATCGACAACCAGGACAAGATCTAATACCTCTTGTGATTAACAAGGCCTTCAAACTAATCGAGATATACAAAACAACTACCATGCTGTGTATAAGATGAACACCTCCCTAATCTCTATAATATTTAAGACCTGGAGTTTATTATTGAAGCAAATGAATTAATATCATCTGCAAATGCAGTATAGGATCCCTCCCCTAAGGTCTCATGATTTGTTATATAATTTTGATCGAGAATCTGATATGGATTCTACATGCATGGAGTCCAAAGTGGAGTTTAATAATACAGATAAGGCAGCAAAGGAGAGGAAGAGGATTGTACACATAATTAAGAGAAATACACATGCATGGCAGCAAAGAGATGGGCTAGGGATTGTACCTCAAATCCCTAAATGTTGGGCAATAATTCTTTTAAGAACTGCTGGGATTGCAACCAAGAAGGGGTAGCTCCAAGATCTTGAGTGCAGCAGCCCATGATGGAGTAATGGAGCAGAAATAGGATTTTTATTTCCAACTTGCTGGACTGCACAGAACATGGAAGAAATTGGCTGGAGAGAATAGGAAAAGGGAGAAGAAAATGAGGAGAAGGGAGATTACGGCTTCCCAACATTAGGATTTATAAGAAAGAAAGGGAGGGAGTGGGGAAGGTTCTGGGAACCTTCCTCATTACTTTTTTTTTCTTTCCTTTTTTTTTTTACATATTGATGTCACAAATTCTTTCAATTTATTATTATTTAAAAAAGCAGCCGAACAGTGCCTGTACAGAATTTAAATATATATTTCTAAACTCTCTTTATTTGTCATATTTCAAATTGACCGTATTCGCGCATCGAACCTCGGATTTCGAGGCACAATATCTCGATTTGACCGTCTGTGAACACCGATCAAAATGAGTATAATATTGATATACTTCCGGTCGGGTTTTGAATACCCGAAATTTTCGGATACGGTTTTTGTTTAAGATTAAATTTTGTGATTTTAAAATACGAAATGACCTCCGATTGACGAACGGTCGATTCCGTTGGTCTCGTATTGTCGAATCGGATCTAATGATGGTTTCCGTTCGTTTTGTGGTTTCCGAATTTGCGTCGCGGCTTTTCGCGGCGCGCATTATGCAGTAACCGATTTTTGGTCGATTTCACCCAAACGACTTTTGATTCATGATTAATTGGTTGTTTTAGGTTATCTAATGTTGTTAGATAACATTATTGGGTTAATCGGACCCTAATCGGGTCGGTTTCGGATTTGGCGGATTTCGGATGTTACACACGGCTTCCGAGGGGGCTGACTACCCCCTCCCCTACTACGGCAACCTCTTCCTCGAAATGGTGGAGGTCCTCCCCTACCACGGGATGCTGCCATGGCTGAGGACGTCTGAAATGGTTGGGTGTCACCGTGAGATATGGAGAGTCTACTGAACCTGTGGTATGCCTCCTCCATTGGAGGTATGGTGGCATCTGTGAGAATCTCTGGCTGCATCATACTCATGATCAAGTACCGCTAGAAATACTCCCGTCATCACTAAATCCCTATATGCTTTGAGTTGTTCTGGTGTGGCAGTCCAGGGAATGTAGGGTATGAAGAGGACGACCATTATGCTTCGAAATGAAGATGTCGTGCTGAAGCTGCGGAATCTTTGACTCATTCTTTGCAGGAGAATATGTAGCAGCAAGGATATCTCACGTAGCCTTCGTCGTGGGCTGACTCAGAATGTCATTGGCTATCTCCATGGATACTGTTCCA
This sequence comes from Ottelia alismoides, assembly GCA_037367405.1. Lineage (NCBI taxonomy): Eukaryota > Viridiplantae > Streptophyta > Magnoliopsida > Alismatales > Hydrocharitaceae > Ottelia > Ottelia alismoides. The sequence continues at coordinate 138,772 of JAZKJV010000038.1, forward strand.
GATAACCATACTCGTGCATAGGCATAGGAGAAAAGCTCTATCGGTAAATTACATAAACAGGACAATAAAAATAAACAATATAGAAAAAATGACAGAATAACATGAATATCTTAACAATATCTATCTCGAGAGTGGATGGATCATGATTTACTACCTGCTCCTTATTACGACAGAAATTATTGGGATTGGATTCTACCTGAGCGAGAATGATAGTCTTGGTCGCGGTCAGGTCATCAAGTCTCGGATTAATGTCATCCATGTTCTTCATCAACTGAGCAAGGTAATCGAGTATCGGGTTCACCAAAGGTGCTTTTGCTGCTCAACAACCGGTGGTCGCTGAGACTGAAAGTGGAGAAAGCCTATGGGTAAATTACATGAGATGGAACAAGGAAAATAAACATAACAGAAAAATACATAAATTCTAGAAATATCTCCACACCCCCCCTGAAGATGGAGCATAGATGTCAATCATGCTCATCTTGGAAGAATACTTCTGGAATGACCCTCTGAGCAATGGCTTGGTAAAGATGTCTGCAGTTTGCTCTCATGAACTGACATGGGAAGTAGAAATCAAGCCCTTTTGAATCATATCTCTGGTATAGTGGCAGTCTACCTTAATATGTTTTGTTCTTTCATGAAATGAAGGATTATTAGCAATAAATAATGCTGCTTGATTGTCACATTGTAATTGCATGAATAGAGGTACATCTATATGCAGATAATCTAACACAGCTCGAACCCACATCATATCTGTACTTGCATGTGCCATGGCCCTATACTCAGATTAGCACTAGATCTAGCCACCACTGTATGTTTCTTTCTTTTCCAAGAAATCAAAGAACTGCCAACAAACACTGTAAAACATGAAGTAGACTTCTGATCCTTAGGGCATCCTATATAATCCACATTAACACATGCAGAAACAAAGATATTTGTTTCTTTCCTGAACAAAAGTTCTGCACCTTGAGACAACTTTAGATATCTCAGTATCATGTATATGGCATCCATGTATACTTATCTGGGTTGTTCCATGAACTGACTCACCCGACTTACTGCAAAAGCAATGTCAGGTCTAGTGATAGTGATGTAGAGAAGCTTTCCCACCATCTCTTTATATCTTCTCCTATCAGCCTCCTCTGTATCTTCATATAATTTCAAGCTAGGATCCCTGGGATTCCTTTGGGTCATCACAAGACCTTGCACATTCCTAGCAAATTCCAAGCCCATAAAATATCGTAGGGTACCGAGATCCTTAGTCACAAACTGATGGCCTAGAAATGCTTTTGTCATCTTTATCCCCTACATATCATCTCCTGTGACAAGTATATCATCAACATATACCATGATAACGCAGTACCTCTAGGAGTCTTCTGGACAAACAAAGAATGATCAGCATTTGATCTTTTGAACCCTTGCTTCTGAATTAGGTCGAAAAGCTTCTAGCACCACTCCCGTTGGCTTTGCTTAAGACCATATATGGCCTTCTGAAGTCCACACACCATCTGACACTCCCCCTCAGCAGCAAACCCCGGAGGCTGCTGCATATAGACTTCTTCCTACATATCTCCATACAAAAAGGCATTCTTAACATCAAGTTGAAACAAGGGCCAATCACATACCACAACAACTAAAAGGACATGTAGAGTGGAATGACGTGCAAATGGAGAAAAAGTGTCCATATAATCTACGCCATATGTTTGAGTGAACCCACGTGCCAATAGCCTTGCTTTGTAACGATCAAGGTTGCCATCCGCATGATATTTGACAGTAAATACCCATTTACAATTGACAACAGAAGCTCCTGGGGGAGCAACAACCAAGCTCCATGTACCGCGAACCTACAAAGCAATCATTTTCTCCTCCATTGATGAATGCCAACAACTCTACTTTAATGCATCCTGATAATTCCGTGGTATCTCCACGGTAGATAAGGTCACAACAAACCTCTGAAAATCACCAGTGAGGCGATTAAATGAAATCTGTAAAGCAAGTGGATAGGATGCACAAGTTCGCTTCGACTTCCGTAAGGCAATATGTACATCCAAATCATCAGTAGTACTTGTTGGTATGTTATTCTCCTGCAAAGATCCCTGCACTTGCACATTTTCAACCTCATCATTAGTAATATCACATGGACAAACCTGGGGTGTGGTGGATGAATGACCACTTCCGTGAGCAGGAATAGAACAACGGGTATAAAGTCTCAGTAAAGATGGCACGGGTGGTTGTGTAGGTGGTGGTGGTGGTGATGGTGGTGGTGATGGTGGAGCAGTAGGAGTTGGTATGTGAACAGACGGATGTAGAGGAAGAGGTGGCACATAAACCTCATCATTAGTAGTAGAGGAAGTCAACCTGTCACCTGTAGGCGAGAAATACATCACATACTCAAAGAAGGTGACATCGACACTGACATAGTATTTCATGTTCACATGGTCATACATCTGTAACCTTTTTGAGTGTGAGAGTACCCAAAAACACATACTTGGCAGCCATAGGTGAGAGTTTGTCAAGTCCCGGAGAGAGCATATGAACGAAAGCAACAGAGCCAAAGACACGAGGAGTTAGGGAGAACAATTCCTTGTCAAGAAAGACAACAAAAAGAGGAACTTTCTCACGTAAGACAAGTGATGGCATACGATTCACCAAATAACACATCGTTAGGATAACATCACCCCAAAAAGACATGAGAGCACAACTCTGGATAAGTAAAGTCCGAGTGATATGAAGAAGAAGATGTTTTCTCTCTGCAACGTCATTTTGATAAGACGTGTAAGCACAAGTTGTTTGATGGATAATGCCGCGAGACAAGAAGAATTGTGAAAGAGCACGAGTGCAAAACTCCAAGGCATTATCCGTACGCACAATTTTCACAGTAGAAGACAAAACATTCTGAACTTCATTTATAAGATTTTTGATTACATCCCCTGCTTCAGATTTATTCTTTAACAAAAACACCCATGTCAATCTAGAGAAATCATCAACGACGACTAGGTAAACCTGTGTCTCAAGTGATCAGGAACACGACTCTGACTCAAATGTCAACATGTAATAACTCGAAAGGGGAGCTAGTGCTCCGAGATTGATGACTAGGGAAAGTAGATATATGATGGTTTCCCAACTGACACGCTTCACACTGAAAAAAAGAATTCGGTGAAATCTGGGGCAAGCTATGATGCAGCTTCTGAAGAGGGAGGTGACCAAAGTGTAGATGCCAAGTAAAAGGAGAGATTGATCCATTGGACTGAGATGAGACACCATTATAAGGATTTCGGACCAACCGATAGAGACCATCTTGCTCACGACCACAGCTAATCACTGTGTCCGTAAGAATGTCATGAAAAAGAAGAGACGATGGGTCAAAAATAACGTGACAGTGCAAATCCTTCGTAATTTGACTGATAGATAATAAGTTTATTGAAAAATCTGGAGCATGCAAGACATTTTGTAGACGCATAGATGGTGTTAAACTGATCTCCCCCTGTCAAATGATGGGGGAATAGGTCCCATCTGCAATCACAACAGATCGCCCTGGCGGAAACACCATGTACGATGTAAGTTTATCTTTGTCTCGACAAAGATGATGTTCGCATCAGAGTTTGAAACTTCAGAACCATGACATGATATAAAGGCATAAACACTACTTGATGTGATAGCAGGGACTGACGTACTGGCAAAAGCTGAAGCTGCTATGTTCGAGTGACCTCCTGGAGAGTCAGTAAAGGCAGGATGCATAATATCTCGGAGTCTGGCAACAAGATCCCCTAATCGCTGGTCTGAAGTAGATGGTTGTGGAGATGCAACGTGCTCAGCTACACGGACCGATGCAAGGAAACCATGCTTAGAATAACATGTATCCTCTGTATGATCAGTGCGATGACAAAAGGTGCAGGGTTGACGAAAGCGGCCACTCGACCACGAGGTTCATGGCCATGGAAAGAAGAAGAGGCTCCTCTGCCTCTGGAAGCTGCCATCACCGAAGGGGGTGGAATAGTAGCAGTAGACAAGACTGTAATTCTGCTAAGCCTTTGATACACTTTCTCCATTGGAGGAATAGTAGCATCCACAAAGATCTGCGAGTGGGCCACATCATATTCCGGATCAAGCGCCGCTAGTAAGACCCCTACCATTGTAGCATTTCGGAACGTCTTCTGCTGCTCAGGAGTCACTGTAAGAGGAATGATGTTGTAGAGTTTCTTAAACATCCCCCGCAAGGATGTATATAACGAATGCAAAGGTTGGTCATTCTGCATGACCGTAAATATATCATGTTGCAGTTGGAGAATCTTGGTCTCATTTCTCATCTACGAGTATGTAGCGGTAAGGATGCCCCACATTGCCTTAGCAGTGGGTTGATGAAGTACATCATTAGCAATTTCCATCGTCAATGTGCCTGAAAGCCGGAGTTTAGCATACGAATCATCAGCCTCGCATGAGGCATAAACCCCAGTCTTCTCTATCGACTCATCTTCAGTAAGAATGCGCTTCTTACCATTTGCCTTCATGAGACTCATGAACTACATCGTCCAGAGCTCGTAATTCGTCCCATCCATCTTGACTATGGGCATTGGACCTTTGAAAGTGCCTATGGTATGTCAACTTTGTTTTCTGACATTAATGCTGGAGACGGAGAATTAGGGTCTATAGACCAAGGAACAGATGTCTACGTAAACATCCAAGGATTCAGTGCATATATATTCCTATGCACTCAAATCCATAGGTAATGAGAGAGAAGAGGGTGGTGTCGGTAGCTAGATGGTGGTGGCGAGAGGGTGGCGGGGCTGGTGGCGGAGAGAGGGTGGCAGAGCCAGTGGCGAGAGGAAGGTGGCAGTGGGAGTGGTGGCGTCAGCGCCTATGAGAGAAGAGGAGAGGGCGGCTAGGGTTTAAGGCGACTAGGGTTTAGGGTGGTGGCTCTGATACCATGTTGGAAGAAGAGAATGAGAAGATATTTATTCCAAAGAACCCTAGTCTCTCTTCTATAGAGAAAGCCTATGGGTAAATTACATAAGATGGAACAAGGAAAATAAACATAATAGAAAATTACATAAATTCTAGAAATATCTCCACAAACACTAATAATGAAGAGTATGATATGAATACTACACAGGTTGTTGGTGATATGGCTGATAAGATTGGGTAGGTTGCGTCTGCTGATAATCATGTCTCCATGTTTGAAAGTGTGGGAGACACTGAAATTGAGGTTGAGGCTGGTGTTGGTACTGTCTACCTCCAGGGAACTAGTGAACCGGCCTAGGGTTGGTCTGAGAACCCAACTAAGACTTCCCTGATGGGTGGGTTTGGTTGCTCCTAATCGCTCCAAATACCATTCACCTCATGAATCCGAGGTGGAAATTTAAATTGTGGCTCTGAAAAATATGGAGATTTTGGATAGTATGACACCATGTATGTTGGAGTCTTCTACTGCGGTCACTGATCTGGAGTCTACACATAGTAAATATGCTGAACGACAGGTGGTACTCCGGAACTCTGTGGCGCTGTAGTGGAAGAAGTCTGCTCAGACGCAGGAGTTTCAGATGCAATACTCGAACTCTAACATGAATGGATAGTACTAACAAGCATCTCCAGTGCTTCGTGATCTCATCTAACTTGCCCAGTTGTTTTGACCTATATTCGATCACATTAAGTTTCTCAAGTTTTTGTGATTTTTTTCAATTATATCAAATTTGGATAGGTGGTTTCCAATTATGCTCAAATCTGAACTACCCACCTTATCCACATCATGAGATGTCTATCATATTGATAGTCTTGTGGGGAATAGAAGAAGGATGCTTCTGAAATGCTTGGGGAGAAGATAGAGCTACTGAACTCTCCGCCATTTTCTCAAATATCTACCATAAAATGTCCTCATCCTTATTGAAGTGCGAACCCCACAAGCAGCATCTACAAGCTTTTGGCTCTATAAACTCAAACCCTCATTGTAGTTCGGCACAAGACTAGTCTACGGAATATCATGATGGGGGAACTTCTCCGTCAAATCTTTGAGATGTTCCGACACATCGTGAATTGGCTGTGGGACATCTGGGAAAAGTTGGATATCAATTATCACATTTGATTCAATCGTTTTAGGCGATAATACTTGTTTAGAAAAGCGGATCTCGGTTCTTCCCATGACATCACCACCCTTCCTAAATGGTTGATCCTATATAGCGCATTATCCATAATGCTGAAGGAAAAAGTTGTCATCTTCACTGCTTCTAATGTGATATTAGGGTAGTGCATCATGCCGCATATGCAGTCAAATTGCTGGAGGTGTATGTATGGTTCCTTGTTGGTATGTCCATGGAATATGGGGAGAAGTGAAAGAAGTTGGGGCTTCAGCTCGAAATGCCCATGAACCGCAGTAATTTGTATCAAATTCGTTGCATGTTCTGCTTATGGGTTATATGGATCTCTCAGTGTGAGCTTGGCCTCTACTCGGTTCTGCTCATGATCTCCTTTGTTCTGCCCATTCTCTCCCCCATTCCCACCTCCTCTCTGCTCATCTCCTCTCTCTCCTCTCTCTATCATTCCTCATCTCTAAGATCATGTCTCTTAATCTAGCCTGAATGTTGGCCTGCTCTGTCAGCTGGACTTGAATGGCATGGATGAAAGCCAACATGGTATTGTTGATCTCAGTCTGTTGTGCCATAGATCCCTTGCCCTTAGATGGCATCAAGTCCGCAATCACTAATTATGTATCTGGAATTATAATCGGAATTTGATCATTCTGCATGAATGAAGGAGTCTCAAATGATAGCTCGAGAAGAGGGTCAATCTAAAACAATGGATTTATTGATGACAAATCGGGAGTAAAAGAAAAAGAAGAAAGCTCGGGAAGAGAGTCATCCCAAGTAAAAGAAGATGAAGACAAAAGAATTGGAGAGGAAAGATATAAGTCCGCATACAGATCACTCCAATCTGACATTTTTGAAACAAAAGGAAGATGCGAGAACACAAATGGTCAAGTCAAAGAAGAAAGTGAGAAAGGCATAAAGTGTGCGGAATGATCTTTATTCTAGAAAATAAATACAATCCAGACCCGTAAATTCACCAACTCAATACAATGATGACCGTAAAAGTTCGATCATTTATCTTTTCAATTTTAGAGTTTAGTGAATCACACAGTTACTTAAATCAAACTCACAATTGGTGTCGTCTTGTCGCCCAATGTACGTCCTTACACCTCCTCAAATAGTGGAACTATCTGCTGAGCTACCAAGTTATATTAGGGCCAAAGGGAAATGTGAGGTTGAACACACCAAAATGACTCTAAATAATTAGAGGCAAGTGCTTGCAACTACGACCGTGTACCGAGGAGCAAGGTTCAGGAAAGCGGTATGCGTATGCATTCGGACTGGTCATCGAATACTAATTAAGCAGTATGCAGGGGCATATGCGGGGTATATGCGGTTCTACGCGATTTTCTAATTTTTAATTTAAAAATAAATAAATATCTATGAATAATATCACCACTGAATTTATGTATTTAAGTGGAGTTGAGGAACATATAAGAAAAACAGTCGATGTTAAATGGTGTGTGTATATATGCTTTAATTTGCCTCATACATAATCACAAAAAAACATTTACCATAAAAACTTCATAATGATTCGTAATAACCAAACTTCAATATACATACATGCACTACATGAGCAAAACCTCAATTGACATATATAAAGAATATTCGACGATGCATTGCATATATTCGTAATATCAATACATGAGAAAAACATAAACATGGTATATACATAATGGTATAATGCATTGCAATTGTATAGAACTGCATGTCATATTCTTACCATTGAATGAAGGAAGAGACAGAGTTACAAAATTTAATGACCTGAATAAGAAGATTGAAAAGTTGGAGCTGTTGGAGTAGTATACGGGGCATAGGCGGGATATGCAGGGCATATGCGGGGCATATGCGGGCCGCATATGCGGAGAGGGCGCTTATTGCACTGATTCATGTAATCGGTGTGGTTTGCATGCCGCGCGGGCATATGCGGCCGCATATGCAGCCCGTGCGGCCGATTTAGTGAACACTGCCGAGGAGTGATACACAGGTACTTAGGGCACAAGTGCAGGGATTTTTTACTCTATCTTAAGGGCGACATCATCACCCGTTCCGTATGGAGGTAAGTACTTGTGATCAATGTGGGGGTTACCTCCGCAATACAAAGTGAATCTTTACGTTTATTTTAGGGGTCAAGTGAATATAGCAGTCCCAGTTTTTATTTGGCAGTCACTTTTTTAGTTACTTTTCAAATATTCACCTAACGATTTTTTCAATTTTTTATTCCTAAGTCCAGAAAATCAAATGAGGAAGCCGGAAAGTCGATGCACGTGAAATCAATGATGCATGCACGAGATAGAATGCGCACCTTGTGCTAGCAATCTACATGCAAAACTATCTACACATATAAAGTAAATCTACCTTATGTGAATGCAAAACTTAAGAACCATCATAGCAGGAATTTCTATTACGGGAAGAACCAATTATTTTGACTAAGTCCAAATCGAATCAACTATAGGTATTGGAATTCTCATTTGGGTTTGGACCTAATATTTATCAGGCTCAACTAGATAATAAAAACCCAAATCTAGGTGCTCAAGCATAAAAAACAAATAAAAATAAAGTCAGAAAACTCAAATCATGGAAAACAAATAAAGTCGACCTTCAAACTGAGGTCCTTTATCCCTTTTCATTTTCAATCACCTGCCATCTCAGATGCCATTACAGATATTGGAGAGTATCTGACGATCAAGAATGAATGTAGTCTGCATTGGGGCAATCAAATCATCTATAACCATATACAAGCAATTAATCAAAACCTTAGCATAAAAACCTAAATCTAGGTGCTCAAGCATAAAAAACAAATAAAAATAAAGTCAGAAAACTCAAATCATGGAAAACAAATAAAGTCAACCTTCAAATTGAGGTCCTTTATCCCTTTTCATTTTCAATCACCCGCCATCTCAGATGCCATTACAGATACTCTCCAGTATCTGACGATCAAGAATGAATGTAGTCTGCATCGGGCAATCAAATCATCTATAACCATATACAAGCAATTAATCAAAATCTTAGCACTGAACAGGTACACTGTGTTAGATAATGCAATAGGGTGGAAGTCTTCAATTGTCCTAGGCCTCTCTTTCAAGAGGAGAAATAAAATTTCTCTGTTAAATCTACTATTGAAACCATGGTTTCTTATAGCGAATTCTTCCATTACTTCTAAAACATTCATGCAAGTGAGACCTCGTAATGCCTTGAAGAAGAGGCTCAGAAGCTATTAGGTCCTGGCCATGCTTACATTCATCTGTCGTATCACCATAATGATCTCCTCGGATCAAAATGCTTACATGATCTCATTCTATTGAAAGACGTAGAGTTGTGCCACTTTGGCACATTATTTAAGGATACTACGACATAGGAACCTAGTGGAAAAACTTATATAACTTTTAGTCATAAGGCTTGATATCCCATAATGTGTTAGCATAGTCAGCTAGTGTACAGAAAGGGCTATTGGGAGAAATGAAGTGAATGCAATAGAAGAGACCTAGGGCTCTCTTATATAGGAGAAAAGCTATGGGTTAGTTATATGAGAGGTAGATAAAGAAAATAGAGATAAGAAAAACAATAATGTGAGATACAAATATCTCAACACTCCCCCTCAAGTGGAGCATATATATCTATCATGCTCAGGTTGGAAGAACACTTCTGAAATGGACCTTTAGCATGGGCCTTGATGAAAATATCTGCAGTCTGATCTCCAGTAGCAACATGGGAGGTGGATATGAGAACTTTATGGTTTATATTTCTAGTGTAATGGCAATCCACCTCTATATGCTTGGTCCGTTCATGAAATGCATGATTATTGGCAATAAATAGAGCCGCTTGATCGTCACATAAAAGATGCATGGGAATAGAAACTTCAACAACAAGATCAGTCAACAGAGATCTAACCCACATCATCTCTGCGCTTCCTTGTGCCATGGCCCTGTACTCATATTCTGCGTTAGATCTAGCAACCATTGTTTGCTTCTTGCTTTTCCATTATACGAGCGAGCTCCCAACAAAAATAGCAAAACCAGAAGTAGAATTCATGTCTCTTGAACAACATGTATAGTTTGCATCTGCACAAGCTGTCACCTCAAGAGAGGTATTTCTGTTGAATATAAAATCAGAACCAGGTGACGTCTTCAAATATCTCGAGATCATGTAGACTGCATCCATATGAACCTTCCTAGGATGCACCATGGACTGGTTGACCTTGCTCACAATAAAAGATATATCTAATCTGATGATAGTTATATAGGAGCTTCCTAACAAGTTCTCTATATCTCATCTTATCTACCTCCTCAACGTCATCATCATATAATATCATACTCGGATCCATAGGAGTAGTAGCAGGCTTGCACCCTGTCATAATTGTCTCTAAAAGAAGATCCATCACAAACTTCCATTGGGGCATCACAAGACCACACTGGTTCCTGACGAACTCTAATCCAAGGAAGTATCGAAGATTGCCAAGGTTCTTAGTCACAAACTACTGACCTAGGAACTCCTTGGTAGCCTTAATGCCCCGCTCATCATCCTCTATGACATTAGTATCATCCACGTAAACAAGAATACCAACAATACCTCTTTGTGTCCTCTGAACAAAAAGTAAGTGATCCGCAGTAGACCGCACAAACCCTGATTGCTCTATCAACTCTGATAGCTTTTGATACTAAGCTCTCGGACTATGCTTCAGGCCGTAAATTGCCTTATGGAGCATACACATCTGCTGAGACTCCCCCTCGGTAGCAAACCATGGTGGATGTTGCATATATACCTCCTCTTGTAGATCATCATATAAAAATGCATTCTTCACATCAAGTTGGTAAAGAGGCCAGTCTGTGAAACAACAACTGATGAAAGAATGCGAAGTGTTGAGTGTCCGGCTACTGGAGAAAAGGTATCCTGATAGTCTAACCCATAAGTTTGGGTAAACCTGCGTGCCACAAGCATCTCCTTATAACGATCCACACTGCCATCTGCCTGTTGCTTCACTGTAAAATCCATTTCCATCCCACAACAGAGACATCTAGAGGAATATCAATAATGCTCCAAGTACCACGTGATTGCAATGAGGCCTTCTCCTCCTCCATGGCAAGTCACTACCTACTGTCCCATATGGCCTCCTGATATGTACATAGGATAGTAACAGCTGAGAGTCCCACAAGTAGTGAGAACAGCATCCCCCCGGAAAGAATGAGGGGCTCGACTCTGAATCAGAAGCATCCTCGTGACATCCAGAAGATGACGATGTTTGTGTTTAGCTACACCATTCTGTTGTGAAGTATAAGCACAAGAGGTCTGATGAACAATACCAAGAGATTGGAGAAATGCAGATAAATGTAAGGTAGGAAACTCCAAGGCATTGTCAGTACGAATAAATTTCACATTGGCAGAAAAGATGTTTTTGACTTCAATAATAAAAAGATTTAATGATACCACCTGCTTTAGACTTATGTTTTAACAAGGACACCTAAGATAGTCTAAAAAAATCATCCACAACAACCATATAAAAATGGTGTCCCTGATTATCAGGAACACGACTAGGACCCAAATGTCAAAATGAAACAAATTAAAAGAGTGACTACTATGACGACTCTGACGACTCGTAAAAAAAGAACGATGGTGCCTTCCAAGCTGACAGGCTTTACAATCCAAGGTAGCACGAGTAGAGATCAAAGGTGGAACATGACACATCTTTGGAAGAAGAAGGTGTCCAAAGTGAAGATGGCACATGAAAGGAGAGACAGATCCTGAAGGAATAGTAGTGTCTCCAGTGGATGGTGATAGGGCAAGCTTGTATAGAACTCTCTCCTCACGGCCACATCCAATCACCCTGCCCGTGAATATGTCCTGAAACACAAGAGAAGAGGGATCAAATATGGCACAACAATGTAAATCTTTTGTAATCTGACGAATAGACAAAAGATTCATATGAAAGTCTGGAGCATATAAAACATTCTGCAGATGCATAGAAGGAGCTAGAACAACCCTCCCCACCGACCAACAATGGGTAGATGGACCCTATTAGCAATCACCATGGATCTACCGGGCGGGATAGACCTGTAAGAATTGAACTGTGTCCGATCGCACACATATGATGTGATGCTCCAGAGTCCATAATCTAGTCTGTCAAATCCGAACTGCGACAACTGGTAAACGCATAAACCATACCTGATGAACTAGACGAACCTCTGGCATTAGCTGCTACATCTGAAGAACCTGCACCTAAAGTGGTAGGTGTGCTCATCATCTCTCATAATCTGAACACAATATCAATAAAACGTGCATCATGAGCAGGGGCAGAAGTAGGTTTGATCTGCTCAGCAACACGGAGAGAAGTAGGATATCCATGCTTTTGATAGTATGTCTCCTTAGAATGACCAGGACGATGGCAATGAGAACATGGGCCACGTAGACGTCCTCCTCCTCGACCACAAGGTCCGTGTCCGTGAAACTGCGAAGTCCCCCCTTGCCACGAGAGGCTGCCATAGCAGAGGGAGTCTGAGCCATAGTAGTTGATGATGTAGTGAGCCTACTCAATCTCTTGTATACCTCCTCCATTGAAGGTATCGTCTCTCCAATCAGAAGTTGAGTACATGCTGCATCGTACTCCGAGTTAAGAGATGACAGAAAGACTCTTGTCATAGTGGCATTCCGATATGATTGTCGATGCTTTGTGTTGGTAGTAATATGCATGAAGTTGTGCAGTCGCTCAAACATGCCTCTAAGATGTGAGAAGTTGGCATGAAGAGGTCGACCATTCTTCTTGGTCGAGAAAATATTATACTGCAGTTGAAGAACCTTGCTTTCATTCTTTTCCTGCCTGTATGTGTCTGCTAAGATGTCCCACATAGCCTTAACTGTGGGTTGGTTGACAATATCTTTGGCAATCTCCGTGGTGAGTATCCCGGAAAGCCAAATACAAGCGGAGGCATCGTCTTGCTTCCGAGAAGCATTGTCCCCAATTTTTGTCCGCCGGCTCTAAATCCGTTAGAATGTGCTCCTTATGGCACTACATAAGGGTGCGAAACTGCATAGACCACAACTCATAGTTGGTCCTAACCATCTTTACGATGGGAGCCGGGTCCTTGAAGACACCGGACGATGAGAAGACTTCACCCTTGTTCTCTAACATTGTAAACAAAACGTCGTAACGCGGAACAAACTGAGGAGTAGACTGAGATGAGAGAGTCTACACAATAATATGGAGGATTGGTTGTATCTGTAGACTCATACAACCATCCTCAACACTTTTTTTTTGTCGTCTAGAGTAGCAAGACGTGATTTATATGTGTAAAATCACGAAATCCGAACAAAATCAGACCTTAGCTGCCTATAGAAACGACCAAACTGCAGCAAGAACCCGAAGTTGGAGCCAAACCAGTGAGAGGAGATACCGGTCTGATCACGCGGCCACTGCAGGTGCATGGGTCGTTCGACAGACCTTGGGCGACACCGGAGAGCCCCAGCGGCAGCCCCAAACGGTTGGGTTGCTTGCTACGTTGGTCGGGAAGAGGTGTTGGGGGTAGCAGCGACGGCGGGAGGGTGGTGGTGTTCCCGGCAGCTGCGACTGCGAGGGGGGGCGCGTGTAAGGTTATGGTTAGGGTTGGTGGGATACGGGAACCCCGATCTAGGACCATTGCTTCGATACCATGTTGGGCGAAATGAAGTGAATACAATAGAAGAGACCCTAAGACTCTCTTATATAGGAGAAAAGCCCTTGGTTAATTACATGAGAGATAAATAAATAAAATAGAAACAAGAAAAACAATAATGTAAGATACAAATATCGCAACAAAAGAGCAATGCATAGTCAGTGACATGATGCTCTTCTCATCTTAGGTATCTGAAGAATTCATTAGGGAAATGCTATTAATGGTCACATCGACTTTACATCTTATGCAGATGCAGATTATGCCAGTTCTCTTGAGGACATATGCTCCACGGTTGGTTTTGTCATATTTGTTGGTCAACACCTGGGCACTTGGTGCAGCAAGAAGTAGATAGTTGTTTCGAGATGCAATGCAGATGTCATAGAGCTATGGCTCTGGTCACTTGTAGGAACAGTTGGCTTGTCACCTTTCTACAGGAACTTAAGTTGTCCATCAGAACTCTAGTTTAGAGTTTCTTTCTATTGTGAAAACAAGTTAGTCACTTAATGGCCATTCATCCACTTTTTCATTAATGAACCAAGCACAATGAGGTAGACTACTATTTTCTCTGGAATGTGATGCTTGAAAGGAAAATTATCAAATCTCACATTTCTACATAGATACAACTTGCAGATATCTTTAGCAAATCTCTTCTGTAGAAGCGCATTTTGTTATTAACCTCCAAGTTGGACGTCATTGTTAGATATGCTCCAACTTGAGGGGTATTAGGTGTTCTCTATATTCATACATTTTGTTTTTATCTATTTTTGCTCTTTATATTTCTAGTAGTCCTATCAAGGACTCCATCATGTAGGATTAGGATTCTAGGATTTCACTGTATATCAGAAACATTATCCCTTGAATATTATTTCATTCCATCTCATTGATCTTCCTCATCTGTCAATATGTCTGATATATATTTGATATATTTCATAGTGCTATATTAAGTGGCGATCTTTCTTATTTGTGTAGCTTGGCCATCATGCATCTGCCACCCGTACATGGTCTTAGCGCTGGTTTAACTTAGGTCCATCACTTTGTATCCTATTTTCAGCCTCATTTAGGTTTTTTGGTTTCCTAAGATCCTAAGCCATCAAAAAAACTAGATTCTAAGTGATTTTATGCTTGTACCCCTACAAAACAGTGCAATAAATTTTGAATACTACCCATTGCATATTTACATGGTAACCCCTACTAAATTTCTTTTTGTACACATCCACCCTTCCCTTGTCGAGCATGATATAATGATTGGTGTGAATATGAATTTGGAAGTTTAATATTGGTCATTGTGAACCAATAGCGGGTGTAGTACACTTGCAGTATCGGGAGGCATAAATATGTAAATCCTCTAACTAGGATTGGCCATATATAAAGGGTTGCCTCTAATCCAGTCGTAATGATTGCATGCAGTCAAGGATAAATCTCAACCAACTAGGAGTAAATAAGAAAAGCTCAAAACCTAACTTAAAGTTTTGGCAACACTTGATTTCTTTTTTAAAAAAAATGGAACATGCAATTCACAGTGGAACCTCTTGAACACGCTTGCATGGTGCAGTGAAAGAAGGAATTTTAACGCACAAACTCATCCATTCCGCCTTTAATTGATCGTGTTGCTCTAGCTTTATGTATGTAGAGATCCTTATCCTTTGTGATTCCCTCTTCCCCATAGGTGACCCACCTTGGTAAAAGCTACTCATTCCACACTCTTCTCAGTTGTATGGGAGAGAGGACCTTAGGAGGGAGTGAAGACCAGAATGAGGTTGTTTGCTCTCAAGTGATTGTACATATTGATCGGACTATTGATCGGACTGAAGTTCCACATTTACTAAAATGCCAGTTGACTTGTTTTTGTTGTAAATTTCTCAATTTATTGCGTGAATGACATATCATCAGATACCACCCACTTAAGTGGTCTGGTGGTAGTGCAGCATGCCTACCACCCAAAAGACCAGGGTTCAAATCCTGCCTTGTTGAGGTTTTGTTAGGTAGTCCACAACCAGCGTAAAAAATAGTTTAATCTTTCAAGATGGATTTAAGCAAGAATCCACCCTACTTATAGTGTGAGAAGGCTTCTCCATTTGAATGGCCATCTCATTGGATACCAATTATAGGTGAACCTTATCAATTTCTGTTCACGTGGTTGCAAATTTGTACTTGATGTCCGCAACAAACTCGTGATTAGAATCATGTGTAGCATAAAATGGGCAATTTTAACTTCATTTGAATTTGAATCTGATCTTTTCAGACATTTACCATTCCTGCTTAGTTTAACATGTAAAGCCTTATGGTCGTTTGTTGAAAAAATTATATATTTGAATGGCATAGAGGCTGTTTTGATTCACCCCTTGAAAGAACACTTAGAGATGCATTTTGTTGTACATAACGATCTATATTTTTTGCTGTCTGTTGGTGCTGTTATCATAATAATAATATAAAGCCCCATATTATTGTTTTCATCTGGTATAAAACATGTTGCGCGCACCTACATGCTTTTGGATTACTGTAATGCAGTTTATTTGCCATCATGTATTCACGCCAGGGAACTTTCCAAGAAGGCACAAAGAGCAAACAATGTCTGGTGGCGTCTTAGCGGTCTGCTTGGCGATCAGAACCGTAATCTGATGTATATTTTGCTCCAAGGAGTGTTCACTGTGGCAACCATGGCCCTTGCAGTTCCCATCTTCTTGTCATATAGGATGCATCTGACATTTCAATTCTTGAAAGTTTGTGCAGCTGTATGGAATGGTGGTAACTTCCTTATAGAAGTCATGCCCAAGCAGGTTGTACAGAAGGAGAAGAAGAAATTGGAGATGAAGCCGATCGCAGCTCTTCCAGACTCAACTTCATCAAACAACCACAACGAAGACTGAACGTGATTACCATTACTTCTGTTGCCAGTCTCGTCTCGTCTCTCGATGTTACTTGTGTCTATGAGAGACATCCAATTTTCGTTGATTATGTACAAGACTTGCTCCAGGAAGTCCTGGCAAATGATGATTAAGACGCCAAACGTTTCCCCGTAGCTGCTGTCAGACAACCTTGGTGTAAATTCATCTGCATGTAATCTTTCTATTAAAAAGGAGACAATATAAATACGTTTTGTTAGGATGCAGTTTTGTGTTTTTGATATCTGGATTGGATGAAAATCAATGCATTTAGATTTGATATTTACATATGTTGCAGCCAACTCTGTGGTATGTGACATACATACATACATACATATAGAGGGCTTATCTAGAGGGCACTGTGCCCATTTAGCAATTAATAGGCACCTAATTGTAGACGTCCGATTAAAATCGTGAGGTCTAAATAAAATTCCGAATATAATTTCAAATATGGCATATTTTGAATTCAATAACTGATATCCCGAGAAATATGAGCGGTAAATTAATTTCATTGACGCCTTTTGTTACGATGGTTAACAAAAACAAAATTGCGTTTCCTAATTTCGAAGAACGGCGATCAAACAAAGCCAATACCTTCTTTCGTACGCCATCGTCTTCGAGGTTGCTTTAAGGTCGCTTCATCTTCGACATCAGTAAGTTTTTTATGTATAGTCGTTTTTGAAGAACATTTTGAAAATATTTTAAATCCTATAATTTAAACATATTTAAATTCCGATTCAGATCTTATTAAATTTTGATGCAGACTTATTAAAAAATCATGTACAGGTACTGATAGAAAGAAAAATTTTGGTTGTTGGATTAAGAACAAATAGTTTATCGCTTCAAATATTTTCAAATGATTTATCGTTTAAATTTTTTGTTTAAGAACAAATATGTTATCGCTTCTAAGATACAGAATTAAATATAGTTACTTGTAACTAAAGTAAACTTACTGCTTGATGATTCTAAGTTACTGATACATATTCCAAAATTACAAGAAAAACTCTTGTTATGATAATTGTAAAAATTAATATTACTGATAAAATGATGGAAGTTACTGAAACCATCATCATACTTACTGATAGAACCTTCCAAGTTACTGAATATATTCTCCAAATGTAATATGGGAAATACTTACTGATACATTAAATATACTTACTGATGCATTTTTCCATGTTACTTATACGTATTACGATCTTACAAATAAATTTGAGAAGTAAGAACATTACTGATAGATAAGATTTAGAAAGTTACTAATTTATATTACATCAATATTACAGAATAAAATTGTAAGTTACTACTTCCTTATTCTATGTTACAGATACATATTCCAATATTAGATCCATAATTCTAATGTTATTTTAAGTTTAAAGATTAAAGTTACTGATAAGATGATGGAACTTACTAATGTCTTCATCTAACTTACTGATATTAATGTTACTGATAAGATGATGGATCTTACTAATGTCCTCTATTAACTTACTGATAGAACATTCGAATTTACTGAATGTATTCTCCAAATGTAATATGGGAAATAGTTACTTATTCATTACATAATCTTACTAATGCATTCTTCAATGTTACTGATACGTGTTACGATCTTACGAATACTTTTGTGAAGCATGAAATTACTGATTCAAGTATCATAATTACTGATACCGGTGAGAATGGTGAACTTACTGGTACAAGCTTCTAACTTACTAATTGATAATGAATAAAAATATAGTATGACTTTAAAGTTACCTGTATCAGTACATAAAGTTACTTGCCATATATGTAATATTACCATCATGATATTACTTTTTACCGCCTCATCATAAAACACAAGATAGGTTAACTTAAAACTTACTTCAGGCGAGAGTGCTCGGTTCGCGGCGGAGCAGTCGAGACCTTCTCGACGATTGCAACGAGGGCGGAGAAGGCTAAAAACGGTCAGACAAGGTTAGTGAAAGAATAACAACTGTCATCTTCCATTATAATGCTAGGTTACTTCCTAAATGAGTTATTTTAGGAATTATACATGTTAGGGTTACGAAGAAAAATCCTTTCAACTTTTAACACTTTCGTATGAATCCAATAACTTTTACTAAAATTCTTATATCAGTAATTGAGATTAGTATTTCATTTAATATTTTACAGATGGAACAAGCAAAAACATTTGATGCTTCTTACAAGAGACGAACACCGCAAAATGTAAAAAAAGTATCTATGGAATCTGCAAGTGGTAATTTTGTTATCTTTTAATTTAAAATATATAATTTAATTCAATTATGTCTTAACAAGTAACTTATTGCAGAAACAAGCTTTGAGGGTGATAAAACTACTGAAATTACCACTGGTAAGTTTGCATATTAACATACAAAATGGTAATACTTAATTTCCTAACTTACTATTGACAGACTTTTATGTTGTGTAGAAAAAGCATCAGTTTTGAGTCTTACAAATGTAAAGTATGATGCAAAGATAAAACCATTGCCAGGTTAGAAAATATCCACTAAGATTGTAAGTTAAAAAAAGCCTATTTTATATGCAAAATTTTAAATGGTTTTAATTTCATTATTGCAGCGAGATATTGCGTCCAACACAGATGTTACATAAAACAATTTGTAACATATCTTGGTAACAACAAGTTGACTGGAAGGCATAAGGAGTTGATCGATAAATCCGCTTTCTCAAGATTAGTATCAATTACAAAACTTGATATTAATTATCAAGTATTGGAATTTATTCTTCAAAGATATCAAGGAGATCGGATTTTCAAGTTTGGAGATAAAGAACTCATATTCTCAGATAATGACATAGGCTTGATTTTGGGGTTGCCTTCATCAGGATTTCCTATACAACTAAGGGGTTTTTCGTTTGAATGGCCAAGTTCATTCGAAGAGCAATTTTGCCAACCAAGCATGTTATTAAATCGTCATAACATTTGTGACATGCTTGAATCTTTAAGATCTCAAGAAGATGATCTTTCAAATAGAATGTACATAAGATGTCTAATATCATTGATGTTTTGTACATTTCTATTCCCCGAAACGAACTTCTGCTTCCCAAAGGTCCTACTAAATTACATAGATTCAATTGAAGATACACGTTTCTTCAATTGGTCTAATGCAGTTGGGACTATGATAATGCAACGCTTGGAAGACATAGTGGAAAAAATGAGGAAGCGTTCATCATCTGATGGGAAAGGCACAGTTGGCTACTTAACTGGATGTGCAACGTGTTTATATGTAAGTTTTTTTAATCACTAACTACTAGTTTGCTTTTAATAAATATTTATCAAATTTTAAATTATGTTAAATTATTTTAAGGCATGGGCTCTGGAGCACTTATTCCCAACATATGCATTGAATCAAAATCTCTTGCCAAGAATTAGGAAATGGTCAACTCCTTGCAAAGTCACCATTGAACAATTCATGAACTTTGATGAAGATCAGGTAACATAATTTTATTTACAATTTCATTAGTGATTTTAATATTGAATATAATTATTGAATTTACTGATGCAAGTTTTGAAAGTTACTATTGCAAGTTACTGATGCAAGTTACTGATGCAAGTTTTGAACAATTCACGTATAAATACAAATTTTGAAGTTACTTATGCATTCATGAAAAAAGCGAAATTGAAAATATTTATCAATAAATCACAGATACTACTGAAGTAAGTTTGGAGGTTACTGATGCAAGATACTGATGCAAGTTACTAATGCATGATTTGAACAATTCACATTCATATACAAGTTACTAATGCAAATTACTGATTACTTAAATTTACTGCATGCGTCAATTTTACTGATTTCATATCTACTGACAGCCTGATACATTTAAAAATGTTAATGCTTCTCATTATTAATTTAACTTGAAATGATACTTTTTATTAAAATGAATATTGCATATTGATGGCTAAATATATTTCATTGCATTAGATTGTTGTCCACCTAGACTATGAAGAAAAAGAGCTATTCAAGATTGACCCAAATGAATTCATATTTGATTATGAAACCTTCGTAACAGAGGGTTTCATATCAACTGCTTATGCATTGCGTGTCATTGTACCACAACAACGACAACTTGATGATTGTTCAATGACATCAATTTTGAAGACTGCTCAACATCAAAATACACCAGAGTGTAAATGTGAAGAACACAAGAAGAAAATAAGTGATTTGGAGAGATTCATTTCTGAGATGCCCACTTTGGATGAGTACAAAAACATGAAAGAAAAATATGAGAATACATTGAGGGAGAATGAGAAGCTGAAGGTCGAAATCTCCATTCTAAAGCAATGGTTTGAGGAATTCTTTGCAAAATCAGTTAGTGTAAAGCAACAAAAGGAGAAGTCAACAAAGGTTGTTAATCAAGAAGACCAAAATAATATCACAAAAAAGATCGAATCACCATCATTTGATCTTGGAATTGAGGAGGATTCTGAAGATCGTGGCAAAATTAAACCATGTGTTCCAAAGAGGGGTAGAAGCAAGAAGCTTATTACTCCTAGCAGCATGTCAAAAAGGGTCAAGTCTAGAAGAGCAATAAAGGAAGAAGAAATAGTACAAACCATCCCAATGAAGGAGAAAATAGTAATGAAAAAAAGAAAGCTTGAAAAAAAGAATTTTGAAGAAGTGATGACGGAAGAAGATGAAGATGAAATTCCAAAGAATGAAGACAACAAAGAGCAAGCTTTGGAGGTATGAAATCATCCAACAATACTATACATATACTGTTGCTTTTAAATTTTATTTTGATTTAATGTCTTTCAAATGATGCTAGTTTAATAAATTACATATGCTAAATATTAAGTTACTGATCCTTTATATATTATTACTTCTGTCAGTTAATAAATTACAAATATTTACATATTAACTTACTGTTGATACAAATGCTTAAATTCTTTTGGTAATGCTTCAAAAGTAAGAAATTACAATGATGCAATAACACAAAATAATGATAATATATCTTAAAATTATTTATAGGTTTACAATTTAAATCGCATCGATTACACTGGATATGATGCAATTTCTGAATCAGAGAGGGCAACCATTCATGAATTTCTGAAGGATCCTGTCGCCAAGTAAGGGGAGATTTACTAAATTTATTATACCCATTTCATGATATATTTATGTTGATTTTATTGTAATGTTACAACTTAACTTACATTTCAGTATGGGAGCAACTTACCACGGTCCAGGAGACAACTTTTGCAATGGAATACACATTGAAGACCTACTTTATAACAAAATGGTCATAGATGTGATTTTGGACATGTTCATGGATGTGCTTTACAAATCATATCAAGAAAGTGACGTGGAATGCCCATTTATTTTTGCAAATACGGGTCAAATGGTAATAGTACTTAACTAATTTTTGTTTTTAATTTAAGTTATATTAACTAAATATTATTCATTTCAGCAATTGTTCACAAAGACTGTGAAAGAAGCAACAGAAGAAGATTATGAGGCTCTAAATAATTTGTTCTCATGCACAAGAACAATGTTTGATAGTGTAAAAAAAGCCTTTTGTGTAATCCACACCTCCAATCATTGGCATCTTCTCGTGGCTGATTTTGATGAGCAGAAATTCATTTCATACAATTCACTTGCTGGGATGAAAAAACACCTCATGGATGTTAGAAAATGGGTAAAAAGATATAAAATTTTGTGATACATCCATTTTTGTTATAAAAACTTTTGTGATACATCCATTTTTGATATATTTTTTACTAACATATTTCTTTTACAATACCATTAGGTTGATTGGATGGCAGAATACTTCTGGCTATTTACTGGAGAGCACATTGAAAAGTGGCCAGTAGAGATAAAAAAAGGAATCCCAATGCAGCGAAGTGATTCCATTGATTGTGGGGTTTATGTAATGAAGTATATGGAATTTATTTGCAAAGGAAAAGATCCAGTGTTCCGAAACGAAGATATCCCCAAGTTTCGTGCGGAGATAGCAGCTATACTACTTACAAGTGTTCAGAAGAAAGGTTAACAGAAATGTGATATCTTAGACATGTATATAGAGATGATGTAATTATGTACATGTACTGTTCAAAATTTAAATTTAATATCTTTCTTTTGAACATGGAATTCTTTATGAATGAGAAAAAATTTATGCTTGTTGATTGTTGATTGTTGAAATAATTACAGATGATACATTCGTCTACTACCTGATACAGATGCATTAAGTTATTGATACGTACAATGCTAAATAAAAAAGTTACTATTGCTTTAGACAATATTACTTGAGTATTTAATAACTTACTACTACTTAAATATACTACTATTTGAACTAAAATTTGATTTTAAAGATCTTACTTGAATAAGCTAAGAACTTACGGATTAAAATATATTATGCTATAAGTTACTAATACTTACAAATGATACGTAAAAATTTACTAATGAGTTTGAGAATATTACTTGCGACATGTAAGTAACTTACTTATAGTTTTATATGATACAAAAAATCCTAGTTATTATCTAAGTTTCTGGTACTTACGTTTTATAATGATGAATGTTACTGATGTCTTTTTCAAACTTACCGATACATGCTTCATATTTACTGATGTATTCGTCAAAGAAAATATGGGAAATATATATAAATACATAAGAACCCCTTACTGATGCATTGTTCAATGTTACTGATACATATCAAACTTACTAAAACATGTCACATGCAAGAACTTACTGATTACAACAAATTTATTGAAACATGATTCATACTTACTGATGATAGACAAGTACCAACTTACTTATACAGTCTTGGAAATTACTAACGAAAAGTGAACAATAAGAACTTACATATACTACATAAAACTTACTAATAATTACTATTACTTACATATACTACATAAAAATTTAAGGTTGATTCTGGAAATATTAATTGAAAAAACTAATATCTTACTGATACCAAAAACTTACTTATATTTACTTATTATAATTTTGGAGAAAAACTTATTATTTAAGTCACTAATACTTACGTTTATAATGATGAAAGTTACTAATGTCCTTTACAAAATTACTTATACAAGCTTCATACTTACTAATGCATACGTCAAAGAAAATATGAGTAATATATACTGATTAATAAAATTAACTTACTGATTCATTCTTCAAAGTTGCTGATACATGTTCCAAATTTACTAAAACATGTGAGAGACATAACTTACTGATTCATTCACGAAATTTACTGAAACATGATTCATACTTACAAGAACATTCACAAGTACCAACTTACTTATACATACTTGTAAACTACAAATGGAAATTGAACAATAGAAAATAACTTACAACCAGATCATAAACACACAACTTCATACTTAATGAATAGTACACAAATTAAAAAGATTACAAATAAGGGGAACATAAAAAAATGGAATTCTTCTATAAATAAGCTTCAGTCTTCTCGATCCTTTGAATATCATCTGACTTCAATACTTTCAAATATCAGCTGCATTGATTATGTAACCACCTGCGAAATGGAAAAAATATACATAGTGTTATCACTTCTCATTCCTTTGAATAACAGCTGACTTCAAAACTTTCAAATATCAGCTCATTGATAATGTAACCAACTGTGTAATGGAAGAAATATACATATTGTTAGCATGCTGTTAATAATCTAAAAAGTACTATATAAACCATATGAATAAGAATATTTCTTACCATCATGCATTATATTAAGATTTTGAAGGGCAATTCCTTGAATCATGTCCTGCATTGAATTTGTGGCATAATTTGCATTGTCTACCCTTTGACGAATTCTCTTCACTAATTGATTTCAATCTATTAGTGCTGCCCTTTGGTCTACCACCTTTTCCAGACCCTTTTGGTTTTGCTACATTAGGATCTTTTACAACAAATACTGTCTTATCACATTTTTCATTAACATCATGGACATCTTCAACATTTACAATGACCCTTTTGCTCTTAATAGCTTTAACTCCTTCAGAAGCATCTATAAGGACCTTCTTAATGTAATCATATACTTCTTTGTTGCCATCAGCTTCGCTAATAAGTTCATTTGCCAATACCATTAATTGACTATTATCATCTTGCACTGTTCTCCGCCTATAAAGTGGGTAGTAACCATTTCTCTTGATATCTTTCTTCCATCTATTCAATAAAAGGGAGGATTGAACGTCTAACGCATCGATGTGTTTTAAAACACTAATAATGTGTCTGCAAGGAATACCCATTGATTCCATTTTCATACAATCACATTTGAATTTCTTGTAACAAGCATGAAAAGTAACTCTGTTGAAATCTTCAATCCTCCCAATAGGATATACTCTGAATTGTATAACATCATCAACAGAAGGAAATGGAATCACATTTAGTTTAATACCTTCCGAAAGCTCTGTCTTAAACATATAAAACACGGTCTTTGTGAAATGCTCTGAAAATTGTTTTTCAATGCTCCACTGCGTAGCCAACTTAGGAATTTTATTCTCATTTTCATTATCCAACCAGTTAGAATGCTCTCTCATTCTTTCAACTGCGGTTTGAAATTTAGTCATGAACTCATATAAACTGTTCATCTGATTGACATGGTTAGTCAAGAATGAATTCATACTCTCGCTCCTCTGTGTTGTTCTCATCTCAGCAAAAAAATAACTTCTCATGTAAATAGGCACCCACTTTCTCCTGATACGATACATAACATTAATCCATCTATTTTTGTCTAAATTACATTCTGTAACTATTCTGTCCCACTCAGCTTCAAAATCTTGTTCACTTTTTGCCCCCCAAATAATCTTATTCAAAGCAGGAATTGCAATATCAGCTTTCTTTGTTAAACCAATCCTCTTCTTCATGTTAGCTGTAACATGCCAACCATAATATCTATGTTTGGTATAGGGGAAGACTTCTCTTATAGCAGCATTAATGGATGGACACTGACCAGTAATAATTGTCTTGGGAGCGACATTAACTGCCATCAGAAAATTTTTAAAAAGCCATACAAAAGACTCCTTTGTCTCGTTCATTAAGAATGTGTTGCAAAAGAATACAGTCTGTTTATGGTTGTTAACTCCACATAAAGCAGCAAAAATGAGCTTATACTTGTTTGTATCGTATGTTGTATCAAAAGTAACAGCATCTCCAAACAATTTATAGTCTTCCATAGAATAAGCATCTATCCACATGCAATGAGTTAAACACAAATCCTCATCTTGCTTGTACACATAAAAAAATTCAGGTGTAATGCTTTTGCAATATTCAAGATGTTCCAACAACATAACTGCATCATGACCTTCAATTTCTTTCTTCTGATCACGCTTCAAATTGTATATGTCTCTGGCTATAGAACCAATGCGTTCGTCAGATCCACTTTGTTTGTCCAAAAAAGCAATTTGTTTGGCAGTAGGGATGTTCACTTGAGACATAGAAGCTAGAAGATTCTTTGTGGCCTTAGTTATTCTCCTATTCGGTCTCAAGTACTTTTTCTTACTTGGAGAAACAAGTTTATGGTTATGTTCCTCAACGAATGAGACCACATCCCACTGTTTAGATATCTGATTTAATTTAACACACAACTTTGTCTTACAACCACAACGGCTTATTCCACATCGTCTACCCTCGCTGTCTATTCCATCAAGATTAGCTTCTGCGTCTACCACTGACAGGCTAGATGATATCTTTCTTTTTTTGGCATTCTGAACATACTGACCTTCCTTCCAACAAACATATTTTTTAAAAGAGAGATCCTTAACTTTGTTTTTTCGATCAAAACAATATTTGGTGCTACTCCTCCTAATATTAAAGCCAAGTTCAGTAGCATATTTCTCATAGAACATTTCACATTCCTTTAGGTTTGAGAAAGAGAGACCCTCTCGAGGGATAATAGCAGGATCAACAGCTGATATAGGGGAATCATCATCATTTAAATCTTCAACGCTTTCATATTCGTCATTGACTAAAAGAATAAACCATAAAAAGAGTATCAGTATGTGTTTACTACGTACCAAAAACTTACGTATTCTTCTGCAATTATTACTAATGAGTTTACTAATATTACATCATGATATTGCATAACTTACTGATACAATAGCTTACTGATACTTACGTATTCTTACATATTTAAAGTATCGGTATTGAATATATGTAAATTACGTGTGTCATGACATATCTTACTGATACCTACGTATTCTTTTGCAGTTATTACTAATGAGTTTGATAATATTACATCGTGATATCATATAACTTACTGATGCATCTGAAACATAAGAGCTTACTTATTCTATTGCAAAAGTTACTATCGAAACTGAAAATATTACTTATGTCATAATAAGGCTTACTGAGACTTACATGTGCTACACTATTGCTACTATTGAATTTATGTATATTACTTGTGTCATAACATAGCTTACTGATAATTACTTGTTCTTTTGCAGATATTACTAATGATATTGTTAATATTACTGAGTGATACCATATAACTTACTGATACATCTGAAACATAGGAGTTTACTTATTCTTTAGCAAATATTACTATCGAAAATGAAAATATTACTTATGTCATAATAAATCTTACTGATACTTACATATGCAGTATTGAATTTATGTAAATTACGTGTGTCATGACATAGCTTACTGATACCTACGTATTCTTTTGCAGTTATTACTAATGAGTTTGATAATATTACATCGTGATATCATATAAGTTACTGATGCATCTGAAACATAAGAGCTTACTTATTCTATTGCAAAAGTTACTATTGAAACTGAAAATATTACTTATGTCATAATAAGGCTTACTCAGACTTACATGTGCTACACTAGTGCTACTATTGAATTTATGTCTATTACTTGTGTCATAACATAGCATTCTGATACTTAGTTATTCTTTTGCAGTTATTACTAATGAGATTGATAATATTACTTCGTGATACCCTATAACTTACTGATACATCTGAAACATAGGAGTTTACTTATTCTTTTGCAAATATTACTATC
The DNA here is from genome assembly GCA_037367405.1 of Ottelia alismoides. Taxonomy (NCBI): domain Eukaryota; kingdom Viridiplantae; phylum Streptophyta; class Magnoliopsida; order Alismatales; family Hydrocharitaceae; genus Ottelia; species Ottelia alismoides. The sequence continues at coordinate 166,323 of JAZKJV010000038.1, forward strand.
GAAAATGAAAATATTACTTATGTCACAATAAATCTTACTGATACTTACATTTGCTACACTAGTGCTTACTTATTCTTTTGCAAATATTACTATTGAATATAGAAATATTACTTGTGTCATAATAAATCTTACTGATGTTTATGTGTGCTACGATATTTGATCTTACGTATATTACTTGTTTGCTCTGAGATCTTACAAATACTTAAAAGATGCTTATATAATACTAGATCTTATTTAAATTTGATGATGATACGAAATTCAAAATTTCAATGATACAATGAACAACTTGAAAATAAAATTCATATGATTACATAAAATATAAAAAAATACCAAATCTTCCAGAGTTATTGTGGACATCAATCAGATCGAAAAGATTGCCTTCATCTTCTAATTCACATAAATAATCTTCACTTTCTGAACCATGGACAAAGTCGTCTTTCATCGTTGAATCATACGTATCAAGATCAAAATCTACTCGCGAATTATCCATAAACGAACCTATTAAATACATATTAGAAACGAAAACATGTAACGAAAAACATATAAAAAATTATAAATTGCAAATCAAAGTACCTTTGGTTCCAGATTACGAGTAAAAAATCGCTCGAAGCTCTCGAGAATGACAAGGTGTTTTTTTCCTCGATAGAAAAATGACGCGAGAAGAAATGACTCATTTGCTAATTAAGGAATGTAATTAAATTTTCATTTTTACAAAAATGGCGGTTACAATCGTGGTTCCTATAATCATGGGATCGCATGATTTAATCCAACGGTTGGGAATAAGGGCTCAATTTTATAAAATGGGCACAGTGCCCTCTGGATAAAATTCCTATATATATATATATATATATATATATATATGAGGAAGGGGATCCTACTCCATGGAGTAGGTAACTTACCTACTCCACTCTCTTTTTTTTCAATTTTTTTATTTTGTTTTGAAAAATGCTTCCATGGATTTTCATAATTATATCCCTCTAATATGTCATTCAAATTTCGTCAGAAACAGAGACTCCTACGGCCTCCATCCAGAACGCGAAAAATACAACAAATATGAGACCGTTAAAAAATGACTGTTTAGATGGAGGCCGTAGGAGTATCTGTTTCTGACGAAATTTGAATGAGATATTAGAGGGATATAGTTATGAAAATTCATGGAAGCATTTTTCAAAAAAAATAAAAAAAATTGAAAAAGAAGAAAATGGAGTAGGTAAGTTACCTACTCCATGGAGTAGGATCCCTTTTCTCTCTCTCTCTCTCTCTCTCTATATATATATATATATATATATATATATATGGTGGACTTGAATTGAGGTGGCACCTTTCCTTGACTATGGAAAGGTGACATCTTAAGCCGTCGGATGATGCGTGTGCGAATGAGATTGAAATCACTAGGTAGTTTTCGTGCCAACTAACATTCCTATTATGGTGCTGGATTAAATTATTGCTAATTTGGTAAATTACACGTTATTGATCATTCTATATTTAGGTATATATCGAGTGACGTACAGAATTTTCCAGAAATATCGGATGAAATAAATGTCCACATTTTGAAATAATCGTTAACAATTTACAAATGCTTAAGATATTTTACAATTCTGTGTTATAAATTACAAACGCGTAACCACTGGTATTCGCAAAAAAGTCTAAATCTGACGAAGATTTGATATAAGGTGCTTTTATTATGTGCTTTTGTATTTACAATTTTTTGTAAATTTCGTAATCTTTTTTCTAAACCGCATTATTTATTTTGAAACTTTTTGTAGTCTTATTTGAGAGTATTTTGTTAGAGCAATGTTTGTAAACTGTCATACTTTTTTGTAAAATTGATTTTTATTTTGTAAAATTCATGTGATGTTCGTAAAATAGATTTCTTATTATTAATGTATAAATTATTTTATATGTCCATCCAATATATTTCCCAACGTCATGCGTCCATCAAAATTCGTCGGCCATTGTAAAGTTTGTGCATATTTTGTAAAATCCACGCTCACATTGTAAAATTTATATGCTGATCTGCAAAATATAAAGTGAATCAGTAATATTTAATTAGACGCATGGAAATAACTGTAAGAAAATATCATACAATTGTTTAATAACTGAGTTAAATGTAAAACATACTTTACAATTGTAAAATATGTTAATGAAATGATGTAGCTATGTACCACGAGTCTTCATTTTGAGCGAGTGTTGGTCATGCGTTTGAATGAACGTAAAATTTTATAAACAGAATGTAAAATAAAGTATATGAAAGTGAAATATGTACTATTTATTTAACATGGATAGCACATAAACATAAAACTTTGTGAAAAAAAGGTAACATAGATATTCAGATTGGTCCAAAAAATGCATATATCAGGAACAAGTATAACAAAAATGAAAGAATTAAAGTAGCACAAACGAAACTAAAAATAACATATTTTTTAAATGCAATACATAAAGTAACCGAGAAATCCTCCTCATCATTTAAAACCTGACATTAAAAGGTATCAAAATATATAAAGATTGTAATGGAAAAAATAAATATTTCTAGTAGCGAGACGAAAATTGAAGTAAGAAAATTGAAAAAAAAATAAGAACACTCATCATCCATGAAAAAATTACTAAACTGAAACTTTTTAATGGAAATAAGATCTCTTATCAGAGATTGGATCAAGAATGAAATAAAATTGAAGAAAAACTAAAGTCAAAATTAAAAAACAAAAGCAATGTTAACTAACCTAGTATTCGATTAATGGATGAATAAAAAAACATGAAAAAAATTACTAAGAACACGGAACATCCTTCGCACGAACCCACCTCATGTCGCTCCATACACCGTTGTCGTCGTTAACATGCACCGTCATTGCTGTCATTACATACCAAAATCCTCGCCACGCGCAACCATTGCCTCTCCGTCGAGGGTGGATGAAGAAATGGAGGGAGAGAAACCCCGTCGAATCTTTATTTTGGAAACTAGAGCAATGGAGAACAATGATCTTAATGGATTCTATATTTAGAAATTTAATTTCACTAATTAATAAGTAATGAGATAATGACGTAACCAAAAGGAATATTCAAATTTTTTTCTAAATATAACGAGTTGTAGATTATTTCATTGGTGGTTTTGGGTTTACTTTAGTGGTTTTATTAATAACCGTAGATCAAGATCTAATGAATTATATGGAGTGTCTCACCATAATTGTAGAAAGGTGCCACCTTAATTTAAGTTTTCCCTATATATATATATAGGGGAAAATGTGTATGCCCCCCACCCCTTTTTTCACATATTTTTTTTTATTTTTTTGAAATCTAAAACCGTGTAAATTCATTATTAAATCTCTACATTATGTCATTCAAATTTCATGCGGAACAAAGACTCCTACGACCTCCATCCAGACGTGGTCGATTTAAAAAATCCTGTTACCGTTAAAAAAATGACTGTTTGGATGGAGGCCGTAGAAGTCTCTGTTTTGCATGAAACTTTAATGACATAATATATGGATATAGTGATGAAATTCCACGGAAGAAAATTTCAAAAAATAAATAAAAAAACCGGGCGAAATGGAACGGGGGGAGCCAAGTTAGCTCCCCCCAAGGGGCAGCTCCGTTTAACCCATATATATATATATATATATATATATATATAGAGAGAGAGAGAGAGAGAGAGAGAGAGAGATGGGTGTATGCCCCCTAGGGGGAGCTAACTTAGCTCCCCCCGCCTTTTTTTCACAAAATTTTTTTTTAATTTTTTTTTTTGAAATCTAAAACCGTGTAAATTCATTATTAAATCCCTATATTATGTCATTCAAATTTTATACGAAACAGAGACTCATACGACCTCCATCCAAACGGGGCCGATTTAAAAAAATCCTGTTACCGTTAAAAAAATGACTGTCTGGATGGAGGCCCTAGGAGTCTATGTTTCACACGAAATTTTTATGACATAATATAGGGATATAGTGATGAATATTCACGGAAAAAATTTTCATAAAAAATAAAAAAATTTGAAGAAAATAGGGCGGGGGGAGCTAAGTTAGCTCCCCCTAGGGGGCAGCCCCATTTTCCTCTCTCTCTCTCTCTCTCTCTCTATATATATATATATAGAGAGAGAGAGAGAGAGAGAGAGAGGAAAGGGAGCCTACTTTGTGAAGTAGGTAACTTACCTACTTCACATTTCATTTTTTGCAATTTTTTTATTTTTTTTCAAAAATGCCACCATGGATTTTCATAATTATATCTCTCTAATATGTCATTCAAATTTCGTCAGAAACAGAAACTCCTACGGCCTCCATCCAGACAGTTATTTTTTAACGGTCACAGATTTGCTGTATTTTACATGTTCTGGATGTAGGTCGTAGGAGTCTCCGTTTCTGATGAAATTTGAATGACATATTAGAGGGATATAATTATGAAAATCCACGGTGGCATTTTTGAAAAAAATAAAAAAATTGCAAAAAGTAAAATGTGAAGTAGGTAAGTTACCTACTTCATAAAATATGCTCCCTTTCCTCATATATATAGGGAAATTATCCAATGAGCCCTGTGCCCATTTGAGATTATATGAGCCCACTCATTTTTTACCATTATTTCATATATATATATATATAGGGTTAAATGAGGCTACTCCCTGGTTGTAGCCAATTGGCTACTCCCACCCTTATTTTCTCTCTATTTTTTATTTTTTTAGAAATAAAAAATATGTATATTCATCACTATATCCCCCTAACATGTCATTCCAAATTCGTCAGAAACAGAGACTCCTATACCCTCCATCTGAAGGGGGTCAATTTCAGCAATTTTGTGACCGTTAAAATTTGACAGTCTTGATGGAAGGGATAGAAGTCTCGAATTATGTTGAATTTTGAATGACACCATGATGACATATTGTGATCTAAATTCCAATAGGTTTCATTACAGAAAAATAAAAAAATACAGGGGAAAATAGGTGGGAGCATGTATGTTGGCAACAACTACGGAGCATACTCCCTTTTTCCGTATATATAGGGTAAAATGGGGTTGCCCCCCATGCTCATCCTTCAGATCACGATCTAATGATCCTATTTTATCTCATCCATTCCCTTTTTTTAGCGTCAATCCTTACCATAACAAACTTCCTCAGCATTCTCCTCGTGACTGATTTCCTTTTTTGATTCGCAATTAAGTCTATTCGACGTTGCATTGTTTTTATTTTCGAAATTTCCAAAATCATCTATGGCTTCTTCTTGCTGCGAAATCTCAAGATCTCTAGCGACGAAAGAAGATCGTCTTCAAGTCCTCGATTTGTAAGTTTTTTCGTTGTTTATTAGACATTTATTTATTGTTCTTTTGTAGAATTTGATCGTTTGTTTTTTAGTTCTCATTTTCAGTTCAAATGCGATGGATCATCTGTAATGGAAACTAGTCATGATTCCTCAGAAGTAATGATGAACGATGCTTCCTGGATGGATTTGAATCGTGAAAAGATCGTATCAGAAGGAGAGAAGATGGATGTACTGCTATGTTTAAAATCCATTCATAGTTACTTATGTATCTTAAGAAAATAGTACATGTTACTTTTCCTTCTATCATTCTTTCTATCAAAATACAAGTTAAGTAATTTATACGTAGCTATCAGTAACATTTGACGTATTGCAAGTAACTAAATAGACTTCAATAAAGAAGGCGGGATTCGATAGTAATTCAAAACAAAGAATATGTTAAGTAGAATATACAAAAGCATCAGTAACCTGTAACAAACTGTAGGTAAAAGAAGACAATGGAATTGGTAAGTTGGAATAATTATAAAAAACCACGTGACCAGTAACTTATGTATTGCTATCAATAACATTCGATGCATTATAAGTAATTAAAAAGGTTATATAAGTAAATAAGAGGTGCATCAGTAACACTCAAAGTATTAAGTAACTATGACATTAGTAACAATCAAAATGAGTACAGTAAAATAGTTACTTATGTATCTTAAGAAAATACTACATGTTACTTTTCTTCCTATCATTCTTTCTATCAAAATACAATTTAAGTAATTTATACGTAGCTATCAGTAACACTTGACGTATTGCAAGTAACTAAATAGACTACATCAATAAAGAAGGCGGGATTCAATAGTAATTCAAAATAGAGAATATGATAAGTAAGATATACATAAGCATGATTAACCAGTAACAAATTGTAGGTAAAAGAAGACAATGGAATCAATAAGTTGAAATAATTATAAAAAAAACCATGTGACCAGTAACTTATGTATTGCTATCAGTAACATTCGTTGCATTATAAGTAATTAAAAAAGTTATATAAGTAAATAAGAGGTGCATCAGTAACGCTCAAAGTATTAAGTAACTATGACATTAGTAACAATCAAAATGAGTACAATAAAATTGATAATTGTAACCAGTACTTCTTGTATGGACATTAGTAATTTACATACTTAATTACTGATCTCACAACAATAATTACTTGAGAACTGAATATGTATTACTTGAGTAACATGAATGAATTACTGACCTCGGTACAATGTAATATTACAGATGTAAATTACTGACAACTGTTTCAGTATTACTGATCTCGCAATATATAATTACTTACGTACAATATATACATTACTGATCAAATGTACAATGACTATTTATTCGAAACGAAATTAAGGATTTGAATTTATCTTTCCAAAACCGTCTTCCTTTTTTTAAGGACTCGGTATAATTGGAAATACAAAAGGTTCAAACATATTAATATCCTTCCAAAACCGTGTCATTCGATATAGGAAACCTCTCAAATGGAAATACACGTGGAGAGCCTACATTAGGTGCTCATTAAAACTCAAATGGGCACAGGGCTCTCTGGATAAGCACCCTCCTCTCTCTTTCTATACACACACACACACACACACACATAGAGAGAGAGAGAGAGATGACCCTTCCAATGAGGTGCACCTTTCCTGAAATTCAGAAAATCACTGTTAAATTTGTAAATTGTGTAATAAATTTGTAAATTTAAACCGCACATTGTAAAGTAATGACGATCATACAATTTTATAAAATATATCATCTATATTGTAACAAATATTTTTTTTTAAATATAGTTATATTTTCATAAATCTTTCATGATATATATATTATGTTAATATTTAGTATTAAATTTATGGAGTTAGAAATTGTAAAATAAATTGGGAAAATGCCTAAATTGATGTGGCTTTTCATGCATTCAAGAAAAGTTCACCTTATTAGAAGTTTCTCATGTGTGTGTGTATGTGTGTGTGTATGAAAAGGGATCCTACTCCATGGAGTCGGTAACTTACCTACTCCAAGGGATCCTACTCCATGGAGTCGGTAACTTACCTACTCCATTTTCTTTTTTTTCAAAAATTTTTTATTTTTGTGGAAAAGTGCTTCCATGGATTTTCATAAACATATTCCTCTAATATGTCATTCAAATTTCGCCGGAAACAGAGACTCCTACGGCCTCCATCCAGAACAAGAAAAATACAACAAATCTGTGACCGTTAAAAAATGTCTGTCTGGATGAAGGACGTAGGAGTTTCGGTTTCTAACGAAATTTGAATGACATATTAGAGGGATATAGTTATGAAAATCCATGGAAGCATTTTTCCAAAAAAATAAAAAAATTGAAAAAAAAGAAAATGGAGTATGTAAGTTACCTACTCCATGGAGTAGGATCCTTTTTCTCATATATATATATATATATATATATATATATATATGAGTGATCCTGTGAGAGCAAAAGATTGTGAGAGAATGAGAGGAGTGATTCTGGACCAATAGATTCAGAATCACTCCTCTCATGTGGTTGTGAGAGAATGAGATCATGATATAGTGGTTCAGAATCACTCCTCTCATGTTTTCACAACTTTTTGCTCTCACAGGATCACTCATATGTGTGTGTGGAGGGAGAGAGAGAGAGTTCACACCATTTTCACACACCATTTTCTGGTATCCGTTGGTCACCACTTCCTTTTTAGCGTTTACATCATTATAAGAAACGGAATTGATCCATGTGGCTTTCTACTACGATAGTTATATCCATATAGACAAATAACTATTTCGTCAAATTTACATCGCACCTCCTCTTCTAGCATGCATGGGTGATCCTATCAATCCCCACAGGTATCTGCTCACTCCTCACTTGTTGTCATTGTCGCTTATTATTGTGTTATGTTCATCTATTTTATTGTCATACTTAGATACTTAGCTCTGTTTAGGGTTTTGAATTCACGCAAATATGGAAATGCACGTCCAATTGCAATTAACATTTAATATTTAAAAAACCAAGTTTTTTTAGTAAACTAAAAATATGAACTATTCATATCCAATCTATAATTCGGTAGATTGGCATCCTTATTTGGATGGATTTGTATACAGATTCGTCCAATGATCTCATGATAAAGGAATTTTACCGTATGATAAATTATTCTAAGATAAGTTTTCACATTCTAATTACATCATTCGTCGTGTCTCTGTTTACAATACTTATTCTTAATTTATCTTTCAAGTCAATTGAATAAAAATCAATATAAACATATCGTATACCTCATTCTGCCTTATTTTTTATGCATAAAGATTGCATTCAGACATCAATGATCATCTCAACCATCTCATTAGAAATGAAATATAAGGAGATTACCTCCCTCTGATTGTATTGTTAATGCAATAAACACATATTACATGTAATCTTTAGCTCTTACATTAAAAGGAGCCAACGATCTTTGACACTAGTTCTTTCGTGATTGTCATCCAATTTGTGTTTTTTAAAGCTATTTAGTGATTTTTCGTAATTGCAATGTTATTTGTAAGGAAGCAAATTCCTAAGTAGTACCTCGAAATTACAAAAATCTCTTGGTATTACAGATTTTTTTACTTCAGTACTATAGAGGTATCACATTTACAGAATGTGATACTATAGACCATTTTTTACTTCAATACTACATAAATATTGCACTTATAGAATGTGATATCTATGTTGCATTCTGCTTTTGCGATATATGCATATATCGCATGACTGGTATGCGGCATGCAAAAAAATTCCAGGAAATCAAACAAATGTACTTAGATCGCATCTCTTATATGTGTTATCTGCACAACTTCTGGAAAACATTATTTCCATGTTGTTTATCTCATGTTCAAGTCCCTCTCAAACCATATGTATAGTTTTTGTTGATGACTCATCTGATATGAAATAAAAATCCAATAAACGTCCGCAGAAAATAGACTCCAAACATTCAAACAATATTATAATTGCATAATGGTCATGAAGTTACAAAAGTCTCTAGAAATAGAATTAGCATCACATAAAACTTTACAATCCCAAAAAATAGAATCCTACATTACAATTGTCTCTCTATTGCCTTCTTCTTCATTGAAATGTCCTCAATATCTCGAGTGGATCAAAAGATTGTAAACGACGGTCCTCGTCAGTCGTTGATATCAGGGACGTTCCTACACTGTCATCCTCAAAGATTGGCATATGTGGCAATGCAAGGGTGTAATAAGTGGGTTGAGTACCCCTTATGTTCACTCACATCCTCATCGGTGCATGCGGTGTTCACATTTCTTCAGTTGGAAGCTCGACAACTGGTGTGACGAATTGGGCCTCTAAGATATAATATGGGAGCTCTTAATCCAAATCCGAGGATGGTACACGTTCCATATCTGGAACATCTACTTCTTGCTCTACCACCGGTATGATAGCTGGATCATGCATTCTAGCCATGCCTTATGCTCTCCCTCGTGCCCTGCCTCTTGTTGCTTCTGCCTTAGCTTGGTTAGCATGCCCCTCATGTATAGTCATTGCATCAACAAATTGGAAAGCTTACCATTGTTCCATTTTGTCTTAGCATGAATTGCCATCTCTCAACACTCATGGTGTCCTGTCACATAAATAAGGTCCCACATGGACTTTGCATGATAAAAAAAGAATACATTTATTAAAAGTTCATGTAAAAGCTTAAGATAATATTTAGTGGTTATTCCTACGTTCCTTGCCAAAGCAGCACCCAGTCGACCCACAAATCCCATTGGATTGGTCCAGGTAAACAACTCGATCCCATCGTGCATCCCACTCACGTATTTGCAGGTCTTTTTGGACCCTCCAATCAATGTGTACTTTTCCCCTCAAGTCTCTGACATGGAGCTCCTTGTAGTATTGCACATAGCTAGAATGCTCTGACAGCCACAAAACTGGCGAAGAATGTGGTCCGAAAAATAATATTCCATGATGTGGGAGTAAATCAACGACACATGTGCACTTGGAGGAAATAAATGAAAAATAATGAAATAAAAATAAACTCAAAATTCTATCTTATGTATTGCTCCCCGGTAACGATGCCATTTGATGACACAGATCTTGCGAGGGTTTAAAATAATATCCTCATGAAGAGCGAAGATAAAATATCGCCGAGGTGACTGCTCACGAGATCCAAGGTTGATCAACACAATGTAAAGATAAAACAATGCATGCAAGTGTGAATTAAAATTATTATATCCTACAACAAAATGTCTTTTATTAACGTATTGGCTTGAAATTTAGTATGTAGTTCGATTGAATATTATGCATTCAGATTATGTTAGTTTATTGTTTCATGGACATATGAAGTGTGAAAAATGATGTTTAAATACGACAATTTTCATTAAAAACCCATAAAAAATCAATAGTTCAAATTCTAAAAAAGATTTTTTTTTGCTGTTAGAAAATTTTCATATTTTTTTTAGAATTTCTAGGCTAATTTTTCTTGCATTTTTATTTTCTTTTGTTCATTCCTTACTTATGTAGAAAATCCTTAAAGTCCGCACATATTCATAAATTTGCATTATTGCCCTTAGATTAATAGAATTTTAGTGGTACTTTGTTTGCAATATTACTTTGTGTATATTATATATTATTTTTATATTTTGAGAAAGTTCTATAAAAAACAAAATCACAAAGTACCTGTTCCCTGATAAAACTAAACTATATTGCTTCTTCGTGTTCACCATGTATACTTCTATAAAAGAAATTTATAAATTCTAAAATTATAGCATGTTAGAGTGGAGGACTATATGTAACATGAGATTATGATGGATGATGAGATGGGAGTAGGAGTATACCAAAGTAGAGAGCATGCCTCCGGCATGAATGAGTAAGGAACAAGCAGACCGGGTTAATCTTTTTATATTAATGACCACTCACTTTGACATTATGATTACAATTCACTCAACATGATCAATTATAGTAATATAATTGACAATCCTCGACTTCAAGTCATAGATTGTAAGACGAGCCTCTTTTAAAAATGCCCTTTTGTAAATATGAATTTTAATGAGACAAGAATATAATAACGAAATAGTGCAGGGATACACATATAAATGTCCTTTTTATTTAATTACTGTTGCCTCCCCTCCTCTGTTTTTTTTCTTTTTGATAAAATGCATGAGTTCCATGCAAGATTTTAAAAATCGGACCGGACGTTGAATCTGTTAGTCTTCGGTTTGATCCAATTGGGTCGGACCCTCGGTCCAAGCCGGTCGGACCGATGATGATGTCAACATGACGTCATCATTCCTATCGACTCGGAAAAAACCGGACCGGGCTTAATTTACCGGTCCGACCGGTCGAACCGGGTTTTTGAACCGATAAAACCGGATACATATATGTAAATATGTATTTATATATCAATGAAATGATCATTTAAAATGTCAAATCTTTCAGAAAAACATGCTTGTCTATTTTGAATAAAACTCTAGAAAAGGTAGTCACATATTCTAGCATTATATATGAATATAATATTGTAATAATTTATTTATAGTTGCTTCCAAAAAATTACTCCAAAAAAGTAATGATACAAGTTATAATCCAAAAAAGAGAGGGACATAACTGAAACCACAGAAGTTAAGAAGGGTACAAGTAATAAAAACCCTATTATTTCATTATTTAAACTTTTATTTTTTAAAAAATACTACACCATCAAAACCGGATCAACCCGGTCCAACCACCTGGGTCAACCCGATTCGACCACCGGTATGATCCGATTTTTTATTTTTTTTTTAAAAAATAATTACGTAGAACCGGCCGAACCGACCGGATCGAAGCCGGTTCCCGATCCTACCGGTCCCATCGGCCGATCCAGTCGGAATTTTTTAAACCCTGGTTCCATGGCATCCGCACGTCGTGAAAGCCACATCAATCGTGTGGGGGTGGTCGGTATCATTCCGACTAACGCAATCAAAATCAAAATCGCGATGATGGACCCAATTTCCTATCCCAACGCGCAAAGCAGCGAATCCGAAACGTCTGGACGGACCCGATTTCTTATCCCGCAGCACAAAGCAACGAATCCGAAATCACAATCTCTTCCTCCATTCCGTCACTGTCCATCACCCCCCCTTTCTTCGCCCCCCTTCCGAAAATTCCAATCTTTCCCTTTCTTTCTCTCCCCTCCACTCTCCAAACCCCGCAAATTTCCACCGTCCCGAGTCCCACCCAACCACCTCTTTATTCTCCCCCTTTCCGCCGCCCAATGCTTCGAGGAGGAAGCGGCAGCGGCGGCAAGAAGCCCACCAAACCCCAATCGCTGGACTCCTCCAACGGCGCCTCCCTCCTCAAAGACCTCGAAGCCATCAGCAACGCCCTCGCCATCAGCAACCCCCCCAAGCGCCTCAAATCCCCGCCGTCCAGTTCCGCCCCCGATGCCTCTCGCCCCCGCTCATCCTCCGTCGGCAGGAAGACACCCCCGCCTCCCCCCACCGCCCCTCACGCCCCTTCTGCCGTCCGCAAGTGGTGGCCCTTCAAATCCCTCTCCCACATCGGCCATCGCAAGTTCGACGTCCGCTTCACGCTCTCCGTGCATTCCATCAAAGGCCTTAGCTCGGAATTTAATGGCCGCAGCTTTTGTGTTCAGTGGAGGCGTGCGGGTAGCGGAACGGTTTCGAGGACTCGTGCCGTCCGCGTCTTACGGGGTGTCGCAGAGTTCGGGGATTCCCTTGAGGAGAATTGCCATGTTTATTGGAGCCGCAGCGGGCACCTGAACTCCATCAAGTATGAGCCGAAGCAGTTCGTGGTAGGTCCAACTGTGGTAGGCGAGGTGGAGGGGAGGATGGTGCTTGGGGAGCATCGAGTTGACCTGACGAAGGGATTGCCAACGAGATTGCAGGATCTTGGGGATGATAATTGTACTGGGGAATGGAACACTACCATTAAGTTGACCGGTAAGGGGAAGGGGGCGGTGATGAATGTGAGGTTCGGGTTTGCATTGGTGAAGGAAGGAGGACAGTTGGATGGGGATAGAGCTGGGTCATTGGAGGGATCAAGTAGGAAGATGGAGGATGTGGAGGTGGAGGAAAGGTTCTTGAGGAGGTCGGAGAGCCTTTCAGGGATCGGGCATTTACCGAAGGACGAGATGGATATAGTAGGGAGGAATGCTGGTGATACAAAGGTTGTTGAGGAGGTCGTGCCAGCATCAGAGCTAGAGGTTGTAAATGTGTATAATGTTGAAGAAGTATTGGGTGGTGTGGAGTGCAAGGAGGTATCAGGTGTTACTTTTGACGATGCCAAGCCACTGTTGGAGGCGATTAGTAATGAAGTGCGCATGGTTGGAAGAGCAGAGGAACACAAACCTCTGTGCATCAATGAGAATGCGAAGACTGAGGGTGTGGAGGTTTTGGATATTGATCCGCAGAAGAAATTGGAGAAGGTAGAATTTCTTGTATTTGGTGGACAGAGGGTTTCTGAAAATTCGGAAATTCTGAAAGTCGATGAGAAGAAGAAATCGGAGGATGTGGAGATGCTAGAAGTTGATTCACAGAAGAAATCAGATGGTTTTTCTGCATTACAAGTTGACTCACAAGAGATATTAGAGGCTTATGTAGAAGTTTGTTCCCCAAATGCTGTTCAGGATAAGGAGATCGAGGTTCCTGAATTTACAGTGATTGAGCAAGGGATGGAAATTGCACACGGAGAAGAGCTGAAAGTTGACACCGACAAGGAAAGTGGCAAGGTTGATGCTACTGTAAATAGAATATGTGTAGACTCCCGTGAAGGGGATGAGGATGAATCCTTAATTGAAGATGGTTTATCATCTACAGAAGCAGGTAAAGAAATTTTCTCATATGAAAATGATCTTTTCACCAGAGATGATATTTCAGAGCAGAAACATGCACCAGTGGGTGAATCGTCTGTAGAACTTTTGGATTCTGCCTTTCATGAACTAGCCATCCTTGAGAAAGAAGCTCTAGTAGATTATTCTCAAATGAAGTTGGAGAATCCGAGCTCATCTGAGTATACAGAAGTTAAACCCAACTATGAATCAGGAAGGCTCAGCAAGTCCCTCAGTTTCGATGAAGTTACAGAATCTGTTGCCAATGAATTTCTGACCTTGCTGGGCTTAGATCAAAGCTCATCAATGGGATTAGGTTCTGATAGTGATCCAGAGTCGCCAAGAGAGAAGCTCCTAAATCAATTCTCCAAGGATGATGCATGGAAACAGTTTGAGAAAGACTCCTCAAGTGATATGGAATCACCTAAAGAGCGTCTTTGGAGACAATTCCAAAAGGAATGCCCGTCAATCAGCGGTGGCATTTTGTGTCCTGATACTGGCAGTGAAAAGGAATCAGATTGGGATGAGGAGTCGGAGTTTGACTCAAGCCTACGGGCTGGAAAACCAAAGCAAGAAAAATCAAAGCAGGAGATCATAAGTCGGGAAAGAGCCAAACTGTTAGAAGATGCTGAGGCGGTAGCTTTGATGCGTAAGATGGGTTTGAACGAAAAGGCATTCCAGAGTTCTCCACCCGTAAGAAAATATGGCTTTGGCAGTCCTATTGATTTTCCTTGTCAAGATCCACTTGAGCTTCCCCCACTTGCTGACGGCTTAGGTCCATTTATTCAGACAAAGGATGGAGGATTTTTGCGGACAATGAGCCCATCATTGTTCAAAAATGCTAAAAACAGTGGGAGTTTGATCATGCAGGTTTCCAGTCCTATCGTATTGCCGGCAGAGTTGGGTTCAGGAGTCATGGACATATTGCAGGGACTTGCCTCTATCGGAATTGAGAAGCTATCCTTGCAGGCGAACAAACTCATGCCATTGGAGGATGTCACTGGTAAATCAATGCGACAGGTAGCATGGGAGGCTCTTCCTTCTCTAGAGGCGAATGAGAGGTTTGTTAGAGTAACCGTGTCTTTCATTTGTTTTTCTTTTAATTGTATATATTATGTTCTCAATTTTTAGCCATGAACGTTCTTTGCATAACTTCTCTCTGGTGCTTTTAGCAGACTAGGTTCTGATTTTGGCGGGAATGGCTTCAGTGGAGCGGACTGGACTGGTTCCAGAAGTGATGATATTGGTTATACAAGAAGCACAAATATGGGTTATTCCAGAAATGATGATATTGGTTCTGAATATGTTTCGCTAGAGGACCTTGCTCCCTTGGCAATGGATAAGATAGAAGCTTTATCTATTGAGGGATTGAGAATACAATCCGGCATGTCCGAAGGGGATGCACCATGTAATATTTCCACTCAATCCTTGGGTGAAATTTCTGCCCTGGAAGGAAAGGGTTCCAGCAGCGTCAATACTCTTGGGTTGGAAGGAGCTGGTGGTTTGCAGCTTCTGGATGTTAAAAACACTGGTGATGAAGTTGATGGATTGATGGGCCTTTCATTAACCTTGGATGAGTGGATGAGGCTAGATTCAGGGATCGTGGATGAGGATGTGGTTAGCGAGCGGACAACCAAAATACTTGCTGCACACCATGCTAAGTCGGCAGATTTAGTCGGCGGAGTCTGGAATGGGAGAGGAGAGGTGGTAAGGGCTCTGGCAAAAGGTGTGGCTTGTTGGGGAATAACTTCACTGTTGCCCTAATGGTACAGCTTCGAGATCCAATGCGGGACTATGAACCGGTTGGCACACCAATGCTTTCTTTAATCCAAGTTGAAAGGGTCTTTGTTCCTCCAAAGCCCAGAATATATTGCACTGTTTCTGTCAGAGGGAACAGTGAAGAGTATGATGATGAGCCTGAGAAGAAACCTGAAATAAAACCACCATTGCTGAAGGAAGAAGTGGAAGAGGTTCCCATACCCCAATTTAAAATCACCGAGGTTCATGTTGCTGGTTTGAAGCATGAACCTAGTCCGAAAAAGACATGGGGTAATCCATTTCAGCAGTCATCTGGATCGAGGTGGTTGCTTGCTTCTGGAATGGGAAAGAACAGCAAGCATCCTTTTATGAAGTCAAAGACGGTCAATAAGCCATCGCAGTCCACCACAACTGTGCAACCAGGTGAAACCCTTTGGAGCATATCTTCGCGTATTCACGGTTCGGGGGAGAAGTGGAAGGAACTGGCAGACCTAAATCCTCACATTCGGAACCCAAATGTTATTTTCCCAAACCAAACCATAAGGCTGCGATAGGAAGAAACGAGGTACTCCCGTCACTCTGTAGACATGGGTCACTTATTTTAACAGAGAGTCATGTTGACCTTATGTTGGAAAAGAATGGATTCGTAGAGTTTATTCTGTACAAAAATGCCCTAGAATTATACACTGATGGTATTCGATTTTGTATAATTATGATTTCTTTACTTGGACCCTTTTAAATATGCATGGCAGAGACACTTGATTCATTAAATTACTTTATTCTGAGAAAAAGTGAGTACAACCTGCCAATCGTCAATGTATAGCTTTGGTTAAAAATTTTATATGTTTTTCCATAATAATGCTCATTGCAAATAGAATGCAAACATTGTCTGATAGTGCTATAAATTCCTTCCACAAGAGTTACCTTTTCCAAGACCTCATTTGCCTGTGTGCCGGTATCAATCTGTTTTTTGTTAAAAAAATTGTCCAGTGACAGTTGCTTTTTTTTGCTGAATATAAACTAGTTTTATGCATCAGATAATTTTTCTGGGGCATCTTATTTTGGCCTCCTACAATCCAAGGCTCTAAATGTCGGTTTCGGTCACCATTTCGGTATCGATCAAAACAGAATTTCGGTGGAATTTCGATCGGAATTTCGGTCATTTCGGTCATTTTTTATACTATGACCCCCATATTTCGGTCATTTCGGTCGAATTTCGATTTCGACTGGATATCGATATTTGACGGAAATTCGACCGAATTTCGTTGAAATTTGAGGCCATGCTACAATCACACCATAGCCTTGAACTGAGATGGCCTATTTTCTTTGCCTTCTGCTTAATAATGGCCTTTTCTCTTTTTGACCAATGTATTCAAAGCCCTTCATTGTGCTATGCTTACAATTACAATAATATATCTTACTGCTTATCTCTCTGGTATCTCACAGCTCTGAACCATTTAAGACCAACAATTAAGGTGAGTGTTAGTAGTACGGAAATTCCATTAAACCCTCTATCTACCAATTTGAAGTAGGAATCATTCAAGTGTTTGCAATAAACTGGAACATGGAAGTTTCAGAAGGCCATATAAATAACTTGCACTATTTCGTGAAAACTGATCATAAAAGAAACCATCTCTTCTAAAAAAAATAGAAAAACAAAACAATCTTTTTCCTGGTGTTGCTATCAGCATGCTCTTAAATTTCAGCGAAATTTGGTCGAACTTCTGTCGAATATGGATATCCAGTCGAAATCGAAATTCGACCGAAATGACCAAAATATGGGGGTCCTAGTACAAAAAATTATCGAAATTCCGGTCGAAATTCCACCGAAATTATGTTTTGGTCGATACCGAAATGGTGACCGAAACCAACATTTAGGGCCTTGGCTGTTGGCAGGGACAAGGTCCCATATTGAAACTTGTTCAGATTTCCATCACGAATAGATTCTGTTAGCCACAATTATCCACAGGATGCGACTCAAGGGAGGTGGATCTCGGCATCATTACCAGTTTTCACCCTCTTGGGGGAAAATGCAGTATTTGATTGTATCAACCACAAATTCTCTGACAAGAATCCTCAAGTGGGTGAAAGTACGATCTTCTATTTCAATTTTTCTAGACTTCACTATGATAATATTGCCTTTTGATATGTATAGCTCTCTTGCTGGATGGGAGTTAAAATCTGTTCCTTTTAAGATGGAAGCCCATATGCTTAACCCACCAGACCATTTTAAAGTTTTTTTCTATAGTAGATATGAACCTGGTGTCTCCTCAAACATATGAGAATTAGAAATAAGTAAGGTTGATCCTGCACATTCTCCATGGGAAGCATTGAGGTAGGACATAGATGATGGTGATCTGATGGTCGGACACAGATTGGTCGCTGGAAATCGAGCTTCATGGTTGTGTTTGCCCCGATAGCTTGTGATCACAAAGCTGCCATCCTCTGGATCTTTTTCCACTCTCTTCTTCACGAAACAGTCTTCCGTTGCACAACGGAAGTAGTTCCTGCAATTGTTTTGTTCTGTCATCACTTTCTCATAGCCAATGAAAAATTCTTAGCAGCTGTACCGAAATGAGCATACTATTTTATATTTTTTTAAAATAAACGGTGTAAAGCTATATTTCGACTGGTAATCAATCATGCATGGGGATTCTATTACTTGTCATTTTCATCGGATTATTGGGGAATTTCTTTATCTGATAATTCTATTAACATGAACAATTCGTGCATGTTTTACCTTGGGCTTGGGCTGTTCTTCGTCATTTTCTTTCCATATTTCCTCCATTTATACCCGTCGTCAAGCATCTCCAATGCTGACTTGGTTCGGAATGCAACCCATCGACTCTCTTCTCCGATTTTCAGGAGCTCTGAGTATCTGGTAATATCTAGTTCTGAAACATCAGGAAATAAATTCTTACAGGGAAGAACCAGTGAATCTTGTGCTTGCTGAACATCATCACTGCCACAGCCTCCAGCATCACTTCCGCTTGCAATATCGAACTGAAGATCCAAGTCTTTGTGCAGAAGGGATGGCCGTGAAGCTATGGAGCCGATGAAGATTTCCTCATCAAGGGCAGGGAAGCGGCACAAATCATTCTGGATATCTTGTGGGACGCTGTTCAGCAAGGACTCAAAGAAAAATGGAGGGTAAGACATTGTGAGGATTGCTGTCGTCAAGTACGTAGTTATAGACCAAGTATGTCTTCTAGAAAAGGATGAAGATGATGAAGACTCATAATTCCTGTGTTCAGATAGATGTGAATGGAAGAAGGCCAAGGCCATCTGATTCTTCAGGACTTGGAAGAGTGCACTTGACTGATCTCAGTCTTGTGAGATCGTACAAATGGAGGGTCCCCATTCAAAGACCCGGACCCGGAGTTGGTAGATGAACTATCCCCTTTGATTACCTCTGTTTAAACTTTTATCCCAAAAATAAGATGTGGTACACAGGGTTAAGTAAATGGCAACCAAAAAATTGGATAATCACAAAGAAAATATGTCGCAACTTGGAAGATCGACGTGTGAAATTACAGTACCGATCTGACGCGTCCATATATGAATGCAAATGTATTGTTTGACAAATAAGGGCATGGAACGATGATGGTCTGGTAGACCCGACCCACACATGACCATTAAATTATATTGTTACTGTCAGTACTCGATTGATTGAATCACTGACTAAGGGTTAATTGGTAGTTGAGCGATTAATCGGATTTTATCGGGTTTTAATCGATTTTGAATTTTTAATTATTTTAAATATATAAATCAATTTTATGCATAAATTCTTATATATATACAAAGATTTGTGTATTTTTATATTATTAGAATGATAGAAAAGAAGTAACTGAATTTAAATAAAATATTAAGCATATTAGAATAAGTTTGCTTTAAAAAAATTGGGTATCTCCAAGAAAAATATCGATCGACTAATCGATCTAGTCGGAATTAGTCAATATTCGGTCGGCAACCCCACTGGCTAGACTACTCGGACCTACTAGTTGGGTTAGTCGGGGGATTTTTACAACAGTTATTATCACTGCAACAACCAATGGTTATTTGATGTTTACGGGGAAAATGAGCATAGAAAATAAAGAACCTTCAATCTTTGTCGTACATACATCCAAGTTTACATCTCCTTCAATGATTTTGTTGTAGTGTAGTGCGTCTACTATTCAAAAGACTACGATTTCGAATTCTTCTTGTGAGAGTTGCGTTAAGTAGCCGACAACCAATGTAAAAAATATCTCGGATCTTTCAACATGGATTTGAGTAAGAATCGATGTGGCTGACCTTTCTTAAAGTTGGAAAAGGCTTTGCTAATTAACTATACGTCCATGTTTAAGAGTCGGTATTAAAATAGATGACGCCCTTTCGACATTCAAGATTAACGTTGAACTGCATACGATAAATACATCATCTCGCAATTTTGCTACATTAGACAAGTGGTTGCTGCCTTCAAGGACCGTTCAATACTTCTCAGCTTTGGTATTCGTCCTTACCCAAATCGTTGGAAGTTCGCGTAAGATTTTATTTGAAAATAAAGTAAACGATCACAAGTTTAACTTCATGTATATAAATGAACAGAGCTCTATAAAGGAAAAGAGCTTAATATGATGGATTTAATCGTGTATAATTTTTCAAATATATCAGAAAAAAATATGCTTATGATTGTTCCATTGAACGAAGTAGCTCGATTCAAATAGCAAGACATTATGGTCTGTGTTTGTGTGAATTAGTTGTTATATATTTCCTTGGTTGAGATAGGCATAGACATATTTTATATTTCAAACATAACCCAATATAAACTTATAGGATTAATTATATATGGGAATGAAAAAGTAAATAATGATGTCAAATACGTGAATAATCATGTAAAGTCTAATTTTATCACATATATAATTTTATAAATTCTAAAATAACTACCAAGCATGTCACATTCCATATGTTCATCAATATTTTATACATCCATGGAAATACCATGTTTTCGCGACCCATTAATGCAATAAAAATTGTGATGTTTTATTTCACTATCTAATTTAAAAAATTGTGATTACACTTAATAAAGATCCCTCAATACAATTATATTAATGTATCACAATCATCTAGATATCATACAATTGTTATCTAAAAATTAGATAATTTATGCTGATGTAGGGTTATAGATCTAAAATGTTAGATCGATGACACAACCAGCATCCCCAAATGATATTCAAAAATAATATGTAGTCTGAGAAATATATGACAATCTTTCTAGAAACTAATTTCCGACCGACCTCTTGATGCAGAGTATAGATTCAGAGGTGTTAGATAAGTTATGTCAAGGTGTTGACTAAAATTCAAAGTATTGATTGAAAGTAAACAAGTTGACCAAAAAGTCAAAATGTTCACCAAAAATCATATGCTGATAAGAAAAAGTCATATACTGACAAAAGTTAAAAACATTGACTTAAAGTAAAAGTGTTGGCCTGACGAGATCGAGATACTAAAAATCTATATCATACATTGTCACGAACAGGCACACATTCTTTGATCAGAGATAGATATACATACGTATGTCAAGCATAAATATTTGGTAGGATATTAGATTGATCTATAAAAGTTCTATATACTGGCTCGTTGGTGTGCATATGAAGATATATGAGATGTATGACCCGATGGAATCTTACAGGTTCATACTTTTTGAACCAGGAGACACAACTCACTCATGAGATATTGAGACATTTCAATTTCCAAGCACGATCATCTTTTTTATGAAATATGATAATAATTAAAGAGTGTTAATTTCATGTTTTTGTAAAGTATATGACTAATATTTTCGCCCAATGAGCGATTGAGAAAGCTATTGATAAATCCTCAAAGAAGACAAACAAAAAAGAGTTTCAACTTCAGATTTAATCAAAGTCGTCTAGTTTGCAAGATTCTTGAATATTCAGAATACTTTAGGTTGATGTGATCATAACAGATTGTAAACAATGACACTTCCATTTCGAGGGAATGATGAAAATTTTAGTGATTCTATTTTGTGACTTTAAAAATAAGAATAAATTAGATTAAATTTCAACTCATAGAAATCATTTCTAGATCGAAGTATTCAAAAATGATCCGAAATGGTTTGGAGTCAATTGGAGAAATTGTTTGAAAATATATGCCAGAAATGTCCGAAGTGGTTTAAACCCTGAAATTAGATGTAAGTCTAATTTTTAAGACATTATATATGGATTATATAATCTCCTTGACATTATATTCAAGTATACGTGAATGCTACTCACATGTTCTATTTGAATTAGGAGTCCTACATTGAGATATCAAATATCAATATAATAATAGTTATTATCATGTATATAATTAAAATGAGATTATGTGATTATTATTTAAATTATTTGATTATTAATTAATATGAATATTTATTAATAATAATTAATAATTTATATGTATATTATTCAAGACATGTGAATACGATTTACGTAACTAAATAAATTTGAATTGGATTTACATTTTATTTTGGACAATGAGTTGGATTAATTTGTTGGGAGGCTATTTTTTTGTAATTCTCTCAAAATCAATACTTGTAATACAATTTTAATCGATATTATCAAGACATGATTATTTTAAATATAAATTACTTAATGAAATTGAAATAAGAGAGGCAACATGGTTGGTCCATCATGGAAGTCCACAATGTTAATTAGTTAAACTTTCAAACATGATTTCCAGATGCTCTTGTTTGATTTTTATTTTAGTGATTGTATTTGGTAATTAATTGGCAAACTACTCGGGAGAGAAGAAATCTCTCATAGCCATGCAAAAAAAATTGAAGGCATCATCATAGCCGTCCACATGGAGTGTATAACTCTACTTAGGACGTCCACTCTTGTATTTAAAAAGGACTAAGCCTCTCTTTTCATTACAAGAAAATCAATTTCATTGAGAGCCACTTTTGTCTTGATAATAAAGAGAAATTAGAAGAGAAGTCTCTCTTTATAATTCTCTCTTGGATTTCACCATCATCTTAACCATAATCCCTAGACCATCCACCTTCATAGCCTCATCTTCCTTTACGTTGTCTTGGACAATCGTGAGAGGAGTCACTTTCTTCTTCATGCTCCATGTACACATAGAAGGACTTGATTTCATACGATAAAACTAAGATCTAGATATCATCTAGATATCTATTTACATGGACAACTTGGTGGAGAAGATCTCTCAAGTTCGTGGGAAATAACACGAGTCAACATCATCTCCGCAAGAGCAAGCATCCATCACGTCGGACTTGATTCAAGAGGTCTCTTCCTTTAGAAACACATGCTTTAAAAGTTATTATGCTCTTATTCTTCTACCATGTCGTTTTTGTTAGACTTGTAAACTCTTGACAACCTATTAATGCAATGAAAGTTATTTTTTTATCATGTCCATCTGAAATGAAATGAATAATTGAATGAATGCACTTTTGGATGATGAAGATGATGAAAAGTATAACTTTGAACTGCATACAATAAATACATCATCCCGCAATTTTGCTACATTAGAAAAGTGGTTGCTGCCTTGTAGAATTGTTCAATACTTCTCAGCTTTGGTATTCATATAGACCATTCGAATTTCATCAGAAACAGAGACTCATGTCTTCCATCTAGAAATTCGAATGACATAGGAGGGATATAGGGATGAATATACATGGTGATATTTTCCAAAAAAAGTAAAAAAAACATGGAAGATATAGACCCCGGTGCATGTAAAATTACATGCACCTGGGTGCATGCTCTCCAACCCCATATATATATATATATATATATATATATATATATGTGCCTATATATGTATATGTATGTTTAAACTCAAAAGCGATTTAAATGTCAAGCATGCCATATAGACAAAGTCTTCAATCAAAAAGATGAAATCGAATATGATATAACTTTCTCCTCTGAATTCTAGTGAGTTTCTTTCGTAAATAGTTGTACATCTTTATCTTGAACTTTTTTAAATAGATATCAAGACTGATTTATTATCAAGACATTGATAAGATGATCCATAAGAAAGATCCAAAGAATTTGATTTTTAAACCAAAAAAAATCTATCTATAGATTTAACCAAGCATAATAATCTGATTTAATTTTATACTAATTCGATGGATGATTGTGTATATCACAGCTCTAATGGGAGTAAACATATCTTTCTGATTTTATATGTAGAAACGACGCACATTACCAATAACGATTCAAAGTCATTGCAAGACCATGAAATATCTATCAACAAAACTTGAAAAGAAAAATCTTGAGAATACTTCTTTTGTAATACAAACCCAAATATGCCAAGATGGCATTAGAGACATACTTGGATTGTTATTCATTACATAAAGATTCTTCGGAGGTTTATGACACATCCTTGTAATCCAAATGATACCTCTGATTGTTAAAGAAGGTAAATTTGGTCTTAATCAAGTCCTTGAGAGTGATCTCGCGGGAAAGATTCCTTATGCTTCACTGGCTAGCAGTCTTATGCTTGCATAAGTGTACACATCTTCGAATTTAACAGTTATTGTATAAGCTTAAGTATGGATCTTTAGAGACCAACCAAATGAGTTATGTACTATCGTCAAAGAACAAAGAACTGCTAATGTACAAATAGGCTGTCGTATGAATTGGAGATAAGATTTTGTTGGTTGTCAAAATAGAAGAGGCTTAATATCGGGTTACACACATGAAGGAACACTATATAAAGCTTCATCCACAATAGTGATAGAATTAGTAACATATTTTTGAGGCTTCCACGTTGGAATATTGTAGATTATGAACTGTATTGATAGGCCACTGAAACTATTTAAGATAATAATTTAGTAGTATTTTATTCTAACAACTATAGAAGCTCAATGAAGTCAAAACATACTGATGTAAAAGTTTATATTGTTAATGGACAAATAGAAAGTAAACAAATTACCCTAGGAGTATATTGGGAAAAATTGTATTTGTATATTCGTTAATCAAAACAGTCACAACATAAGCATGCTTGGCAACTGGATTGTGGGATATCCGCTTGTGAATAATTGTTGTTTGGATGGTTGTTAGAGTTCGAGAGGGTTAGAATGATAAATATGATGTGATATTGATTATAGCATGGTTTTTATGATTATAGCTTGATTTTTATGTTAACCTTTTTTATTTAAACATGGTTAAAAAATATTATACCAAAGAAAATGTAGGGTTCATACGAGTAATCCAACCCATAAATGGAGGGATGGAGTTGGGGATATCTCAGGATACCTTAAGGTATCCTGACAACCAAACATGCCCCATGAGTGTTGAATCAAATAAAGGTGCGCTCTTTAGTGAAAGCTCTTGTAGTTTTGCTCTAAAGCTCTACACTTTGTACAAAATAAAGTTATTTACTAAAGAATCTCAGGTAAGAACTTAAAGTTGGACAACTTATTGTGCATGTGTATTTGCATATAAATTTGTTGTAGCATTCTAAGCTTAAATTCATACCATAACAACAACAATAAAGTCTTTTCCCACAATTAAGTAGGGTCGGCTACATGGATTCTTCGTCTCCATTTAGATCTATCTTGGATCAATCTCGGGCTTAAAGGGAACGCCCCAACGAAATATGTATGTTTGCTTAGATCCATGTTGAAAAGATCCAACTGTCATGAGGCAACTTCTTAAATAGTATTTTTTTTAGAAAAAAAGTACTATTTAGGAAGTTGTCTCTGATTGTTTTACGTTGGTTGTCGGCTACCTAACGCAACCCTCCTCATTTTCCCGGGCTTGGGACCGGCCATGGCTGAGTTCTTAAATTCATACCATATTAAGGAATAACTGTTCTGAGAACTTGTTGGGTTCAGACCTATTTAGGCTCATTGATTACCATAAAAAAATATGTAAATCCAAGTTTTCAAATAGTAATTCTCACCATCCATATCTTACTATCACACTTTGTGAGTATTATACGTGGGACTATGTTTAGTGTGCTACAACCTCCTCGATTTAAATTCGCAATGTCTTCGTGTTGTCTTTGATGTATGTCATTTTACTTGTGCTGGTATTGGTTATAATGATTATAATGACGGATTTAATCATGACTGATGCCAATGAATGCCTCCTTGATTGTTTCTCGTATATAGCTAGTGGTCGAGATTGCTTCTCTCATCTTGAAATGGATGCATGGTACAAGATTGTAGGGATTTGTTGTCGGGATTTGGCATTCCGTGGATGGAGGAATCGAGTTCAATTTATTCCTTTAACAGTGTTGTTAACTTGGAGTGATGTTGATCTGTTCGATGATGTCTCAAAGGAAAGTCGAATTGACAACAACTATGTTACTTCATCATAATACAACGGCCGAAATGTCTGAAATGAACTATTAATTTGTCTCTCTTCTCCTCCATCGTTAAAGAAGGATCTAATAAAACTGAGCTCCCAGTCCAATGAACAATATTCCAACCCAACCTTCTCCCTCAGGAAGTGGATTGTCTGTTGTAGGGTCTGCTGCAGCAAACTCTGCAGTAACTTTGTCAGCCGCTCGATCGTGATTGAAAGGTTCACATGAATTCATTCAGTACAAGCTCACAAAAAGGATGAATTTTTGTGAACCGCTTGATCACGATTGAGCGGCTCACATGTCTACTGTAAAGTTTGTTACAACATACCTTACAACAGACAATCCACTTTGTCCCCCTCAACCAGTAAAAAAAAACCTAATAAGCCATCCATTTATGAGAGATGCCAAGAACTCCGTGTTCTTATAATATTTCTTTCCCTTTGGTGGTCAATGAACTCAGACCGAGCATACAGGTTTGTAAGATCTTTCAATTTTCATTTTTTAATCAAGAAAACGTTGCAATATTAGGTTTGAAATATCTGAAATGAACTATTAGTTTGTCTCTCTTCTCCTCCATCATTAAAGGGAGGTGGATCGTCTGCTGCAGGGGATGTACAACAGAGTCTGTAGTAAGCTTTTCAACCGCTCGATCTTGATCTAGCGGTTCACACGATTATGTACTTTTTGTACGTCCGTACTGTGTAAAATCGTATGAACCACTCGATCAAGATTGAGCGATTCAAGCGATTGCAGCAAACACACCACTGTGTAAAATCGTATGAACCACTCGATCAAGATTGAGCGATTCAAGCGATTGCAGCAAACACACAGAGGATCCACTCTGTCATTAAAGAAGATCTAATAAAAGTGGGATTCCACTCCAATGAACAATATTACAACCCCCTCAACCAATAAAAGAAGATCTAATAAGCCAAGAACTCCTTGTTCTTTCTTTCCCGTTGGCGGTCAATGAACTAAGACCGAGCATATAGGTTTGTAA
Organism: Ottelia alismoides; assembly: GCA_037367405.1. Lineage (NCBI taxonomy): Eukaryota > Viridiplantae > Streptophyta > Magnoliopsida > Alismatales > Hydrocharitaceae > Ottelia > Ottelia alismoides. The sequence continues at coordinate 193,454 of JAZKJV010000038.1, forward strand.
GAGCTTTCTATTTTCATTTTTTTAATCAAGAAAACGTTGCAATATTACCCAACGCACAAGAAAGAACGTGCTTAATGAGAGTTAGAGAGGGAGGGAGGTACATAGAAATGGGCTGGGAAAGGCCCACGAACTCTAATCGGACTCTTGCAGCCCACCTAAAACCAACGACCCGACTAACAGTCCAGCAGCGCCGACCGCCAGGGTACCGGCGAGAAGTGCCTGAGCTGCCACGAGTACCGGTGAGTCATCGGGGATGACGACGACGACGGCCAAGCTCGCCACAACAAGCGGAAGTGCAATGGAGGCGAGGGCAGCTGGGGAGGAGCTTGCGACCTTCTCAAGGAGGCTGAGGAGGCCCAGCTCCTCAGCTTTGGAGAAGAAGCCCAGCTTCTCAATGGAGGAGAGGGTGACACCCAGCTGCTCGGCCTTGGAGAGGAGGCCGGCCTTCTCGACGTTGCTCAAAACCTTCTTCTTCTCAAGCTTCTTGAAGACGTCGATCTCGATGTTCTCGCTGCCCTCCGCGAAGAGGCCAGCGCCGTACCATTGCTTCTTCCAGTTGGGGTCGTACTTGTTCACCTGCAGGTACGTATGCATGTGCAACAGTTAGTTCAACTTTCCATATAACATCATAATTTGCATCCTACATAATTAAAGTAATTGAATCTAATGACAACTCAAAGCACTTAAAACCAAATTATCAAGTGATCCTCCCACTTCTTATCATCTTTCCGTACAATCTTTTTTTTATGGGGTTGCAGTTTCGACCTCTAGCTCGTACACCTTCAATGGTATTGCAATTTGCGAAATTCATCTCACATACAAAGAACTCTTTTGCCGTTCTCTTTTCCTCAGTTGATCCTCTGCAACTAGAGAGACCCACTGTAGCTCGTGTCCCTCTCTGTTTTTTTCCCAAGATTCAATCCTAAAATCTAGTCATACAGATTGAAGATATTCATCTTTGAAGATCGAAATCAACTGTTCTAAGATGGCTGTAGAGTTTCACGGATCTTGATTTTTAAAGATAAACTAGTGATAGGCACCTGAGTAAAACCGAGTTGGGATCTTAGGAATGAATTTTGTACTAAAAGTATGCAGCAAAAAATAGAATAAAGCCTTTACCCCTTTCGCTGAAAACATTGCGACCCAAAGTGTACAAGGTAAGCAAAGTTTTATTCAACAAAAAATGCTCAAACTAAGACGGGTATGTATATTATTCAATACCAAGAACGAGGTACCTTCTTATTAGCCATGGCCTGAATCCTAGGGCCTCTCCTGGCTGGAAGAACAGGGGAGGAGGAGGGCCGAGAAGAAGAAGATGACGAAGAGGGCAACAGGTAGGAGGACGCTATAGTTGCCATGGTGCTCTGCGGTTCCGGATGGCCGGCAACCTCTGTCAGGTTACAAAGCTTCCGATTCTTTTTCCCAACTCCAATGCTTTCATGGAGGCGAGTCTCCCCCTCCCCGCTCGCCCCCTCTCCCTCTATCTCTCTCTCTCTGGTGGGTAACGCGTTGGATGCAATATTAACCAATCAAATGCAAGGGAGGCCTATCTTAGTTTGTACGTCTATCCAATTCTCTCTCCCCAACCAAACATTGCAGATACTCTGTCCAGTGTCCAACGAATGCTATTATAATATGTCCTTTTATCGTTTCTTCTAGATCTTGTGCTTTAAGTTACAGATAGACCCAAAAAATTGGTTGTGGGTTTTGCGAACTAGATTCTTCAAAACCAAAAGAATCGTGAGAGAAGAAATTCATTTTTGATTGACTAACGTTAGAGAGACCAGCAATTCTCCTCAGTTTTTCAATCCTTCCAGGGAAATTTTAATTTTGTTCTCCACCTTCTGGACGAGCTAACACAACAACAACGACAACAACAACAAAGTTTTTTCCCACAATTAAGTAGGATTGGCTACACAGATTCTTCGCCCCCATTCAGATCTATCTTGGATCAATCTCGGACTTATATCTAAAAAAATAAGTTCTCTTTGTATAATCTCTTTCCAACACTTCTCGGGTCGTCCTCACCCTCTCTTAGCTGGCTCAACATCCCAACACTTACATCTCCTTACGGGTGCATCATCTGATCTTCTTCGCAAATGACCAACCCATCTTAAGCAATTTTCTCGCATCTTATCCTTGATCGGAGCCACACCAACTTTCTTTCTGATTACATCCACCTTAGCATTTTCGTTTCTGCTACAACAATTCTCTGCACATGTATATGGTTCACAGGACAACACTTAGATCCATAGAGCGTAGCAGGTTTCACAGCTGCTTTGTAAAACTTTCCTTTAATTTTTAAAGGAATTTTCTTATCACAGAGAACAACAGAAGCTCCTCTCCACTTTAGCCGGCCTGCATTTATTCTATTAGTAACATCTCCATCAATTTCCCCATCATGTTGTAAAATAGATCCCAGATATTTAAAAGAATCTCTATTCCGAATGTTATCATCACCAATCTTCATCTAGATTCCTTCATCATTGCTTCCATCAAAGGTGCACTCCATATATTCCGTCTTAGCCCTACTTATACGAAATCCTTTAGTCTCCAAAGCATGTCTTTAGACCTCAAGCTTCTCATTTATCCATCTATAATCTTGTCAATCAATATCGTCAACAAATAACATATACCAACATAACTCATCATGAATGTGACTTGTCAACTAGTCCATAATCAAAGTAAAAAGAAATAGACTCAAAATTAAACATTGATGTAAATCTGTGTTGATGTCAAAATAATCAGTCTTCCCAGACGGGATCCTTACACAAGATAAAACCATATCATACATGTCCTTTATGAGGTTAATGCATAGAACATGTACTCGTCTCTTCTAAAAAAACTCTCCAAAATATCTCTCGAGTGACAGAATCATAAGCCTTCTCTAAATCAACAAAAATCATATGGAGGTTCTGATTACGCGGATTTTGCGAGGGTCAAAATATGTCTCACACAAGGCGGAGACAAAGTCGTTGTGGCGACCGCTCAGAAATCCGGGTTAATCAATAATTAACCCACAAGTAATATCAAGCAATAGAAATCAAAGTGTGGAGTTAAAATTTATTATAACTCTACATAATATGTGTATAGTGCAAGTAATGTAGAGTGTCGAACACAGGGAAAAAGAAGGATAGATCGGAAAATAAGTGCTCAAGACTAAGTGTGATCAAATGTCTACAAGTATGATATTTTGGTGGGTTTTTAATTTTATAATTTTCTATTTAATTTTATATTTTATATTTTTATATTTTGAATTTTAATTTACTGATTTTGTATTTTCTTTTTATATTTTATATTTTTATATTTTCTTTTTTATAGGGCTAGAAAACTATATAGGATATATATATATATATATGCACAAGAGAGATAAGAGAGGGATATATATAGGTAAAACACTCAAAATCAAGGAAATAAAATATTTTTGTACTTTTTATATTTTTCCAATGTTTTTGTGATTTTTCTAAATTTTTTCTAATTTTTTGGTGTTTTTAAAGATAAAATACTAAAAATAGTGCTCAAAATTGAAGGCTGAAACTAAAATGAGGATGAAAAATATCAAACAGAGTCCAAAATTTCTCAAATAAATTTTACAGTAAAGATAATTAAATAGAGAAAATTCAGAGATAAAAATTATTTTTAGAGTTTTTTGTGGAATTTTTAAGATTTTTATGAACATTTTATGGGATTTCTAATTTTTAGGAGTTTTCTTTTGAAGTTTTTAATGATTTTTGGATTGAAGTTAAAACACATGAAAACAAACAAAATATATTTTTTTGGAATTTTTCAAAAATATTTTATAATTTTTATGTATTTTCTACTGCAAACAATGTTGCAAATGTATTTTTTTAATTTTATAAATAATAAAAGGCAATAAAAATGTAAATTAAAAATATAGCGTGATAGAGCAATGCAACAGGCAAACAATAATATTTTTGGGTATTTTTAGAGTTTTATAGATGCATGAAATAAGTAGAGACAACAAAGAGAAACTACACTACTGGCAAGAGCATATATTTAAATATCCAAAACATCCAGGGCCAAAAAGAAGATCAGAAGAGAGTCCTAGCATCAGATAGGATTCGGGAAGAATCCACCGGTCATGAGGTAGGATCAACAATCGTGTAATTTTTCCAAAATATTACGCACACACACGAAATTCCAGGGTCAATAAGAAATACAAAAAGGTGCAGACCCTTCTCCGCAAAATTACCCAAAGACATGTGCCAGAGCATGCGTGCCTATGAGGGACGGATTTGCAATTATCAGAAACCTGAGGGTTAAAGCACAAAATATCACAAAATATACTAATGTTAAAGGAATGTTTGAGGGTTAATTAGAAATACAATAATTTCCAGGGGTCCCGACGCAAAATGTTCACGCACCTCACGTGTGCGAATCATGTGAGGTGATGTGGACAAGGACCTTTCTGCAAACAATAAAGGTAGGGGGCTAAACTGCAAAATTTACAAAATAAATAAAATGACAATTAGTCTTAATAAATAAATACATAAATGGCTAGGGGGAGGATGCAAAATACCCACTACCTGCGGATCGGACGGCTGACGATATCCACTATTGCCACGTGTCGCTCCGCTGTGCGCCGATACCGTTTCGCGCTTTATGGCCCAGATTAGATCTCAGATTGAGATCGACGGTTGGTGGAGGGCGCGATCAAACGGCTCAGAACTAAACTGGGGCCGGCCTTCAAGATCGAACGACAAGGAGACCTGGAGGATGAACAACGAAGAACAATGCCGAGGCAACTTCCCTCCGACGATCCAAGGCTTCTCCGGCGTGCTATGCAGCTACAAAATGCCCCAGCTTGCTCTTGTAGGGTCCTTGAATCGACTAGAGGCCTCAAAAGGACCGGAGGACCTCCGGCATTTACCAGCGAGGTCGAAGGAGCGGAAGCCCTCCAGGTATCGCCGGCGAACGGGCAAAATTCCCCCAGTCGCGCGTGAAGGTCTGAATACATGCGAAAAAGAGTTAGAGGGTCGAGGGAAAACTGCCCCGACCCTGTGGCGGAGTGAATGGGAGCGGGTACGACGAAGATGGAGCTCGTCGGAGCTTGCTCTGGCGAGAGGGTAGCAGATGGTGATTGGTTAAGCGTGGATCGAAATGGAGGGTGGTAGTCTAATCCTAAGGCTAAGGCGAATCTAAAAATGCAAGAAAAAGGAGATAAAAGCGAACCTCAAGGGACGATACACCCGAGATAGAACCTCACGGCCAAGCTTAGTCGGAGATGGTGGAAGTCGACCCTCTGGCCTCGCCGTACCTCAGACGGGGGTGCTGGGGCTCCCCTGTCACCGGAGTCAACCCAGCTAGCTCCCGAAGATCTAAACTCGACCAAGAAGGGGTTCAAAGATCGAAGGGAAGGGTTGGAGATATTTTTGAATGGGTGGCTAAGGTTTCAAAGATCGAGGGAGTGGCATCGATTCAGTGGCCCATTGACCAAGGAATCATGCCAGCGAGTATGAGGGATGCTCGAGGTGGATGATGTCAGAAGGAATCCAAGTCGATTGGTGAAAGAATCGACTTGTAAAAAGTCGAGAAGACGATTCAAAACCACAGGTCTAACACGCTACAGGAGCTAGGGCCAAAGAGTTGACCGCGGGTCAACTCCACAAGCCACCTGGTTGGTCCACGTGGACCAACCAGGAAAAGGTCCTGGAAAAAATATTGGTAAAATCGTCTAAAAACAGTAAATGATTTAATTAATTTTAGATTATTAAATAAGAAATGTTTATTATTTTATAAAAATTTTATGGTGATTTTTAATTATTTTTTAGATTTTTTATAAAATTACAAGTTTCCTTTTATAACTTATATACATGTATATTCATCTATATATTTCATTATTTTATTTTTATTTTGTATATTTAATTTTATTATTTTTGTTTATCATTTTATAAAGTTATAACTTATTTTTATGGACTTATATATATTTTTTATTTTATTTTTGTGATGTGTTTTGTACAAGTGAATAAATAGAAATAGTGTTTTTTAGGTATAAGTATAGGTAATTCATCAAGGTATCATATACAAGTATTTTAGTTTTGTGTTTTCTTATATTTTTATTATTGTTTTAACATACATAAACATTATAAATGATATTTACAAAATTATAAAAATATAAAAGTATAAAAATAATGAATAATAAATAAATTGAATGTTTTAATCGGTACAAGTATACAAGAAGGGTCCAAAACTCAACTTCCAAACCGTAGCTCCGTAAAATATGAAACCATCTTCATGAAATAGCTTATTGAAAATTATATACAATTAAAGATGATTTTAATACATTTCGAGTTTTTATTTGAGAGATACAGGTCTGGGAAGTTGGGGTTTTGGAAACTTATTCAGATCATAACTTTTTATCTGTACATTTTTTTGTATGAAATCAATTTTGTATTTTTATTTATTTAGTTATCTATAACATTCATGCACAAAGTTTCTTTATTTGGAGTATAAAAAGTGGAACCAAAAATGGTCCCAAAATGAATAAAGAATGAATCAAATAAAAGGGTATTTTCATTGTATTTTGGCGCTTATCTCCCCCTACTTTATTCCTTGTCGACCTATTCATCTAGATGCTTAGGTCTCGGGGTTTCAGGTCATAAAATATTGATAATATTTTTATTCTTTTTCTTTTCTTTCCTTTATTCTATGATTTTGGCATTAAAAATCGCAATTTATACACTATTTACATCCACATGCATGAATGCTAAGATGCATGAATTAAGGGTATTTGCATGTATTTACTAGGATTTTTGAGGTCAAAATGATAGAATAATGATGATGAAATGGAGGTTCATCAGGTTCTTCCTTTTAGCTCTATACATCTCCATTGTTCTCCTCAACAAATCGATGGCTTCAATAGTTGAGCGACCTGGCATGAATCCGATTTGATTTTCTTTTTCTTTGGAAACTTACCTCAACATACTTTGAATCACATGCTGCTAAATTTTCATAGTGTGACTCATCAGCTTGATACCTATGTAATTTAAACAATTTTGAATGTCTCCTTTATTCCTGTAAAGAGGCACCACGATACTCCTCCAATCTTCATACATTTTCTTGCTTCATCAAAAAACATTGAATAGATTTGTAAGACAAGTCAAACCGCACTCACCTAAAACTCTCCATACTTCTATAAGGGTGTCATCTAGTCCTACACCTTTCCTAAGTCCCATAACCTTCAAAGCCTCCTCTACTTCCTTTCTTTGTATTCGTTTATAGCTTGCACGATCCAAATAACTTTCACTACTAGTTAGATCACCCAAAGTGATCTCCCTATTTCCTTCCCAATGAAAAGTTTATGGAAGTACTGCTCTCATCTAGTTTCTATATGCTTCTAAGTAACAAGCAGGTTTCCTTCCACATCCTTAATGCATCTCACTTGAGAAAGGTCTTTGATATTTCTTTCTCTTGCTTTCGCCAACCTAAATATATCCTTATGGATTCCTTAGAGCCGGGGATTTTTATACAAAATCATAAGCTTTTGACTTAGCTTTGCTTACAGCCTTTTTTAATTTCTTCTTCGCTATTTTGTAGTTTGTGACAGTTTCCTTTGTTCTATCCTTAGACATATCTTTAAAGCATGCTCTTTTAATTTTTATCTTCCTTTGTACCCCTTCACTCCATTACCAAGCCTCCTTTTGACCTGGAGCTCCTCCCTTTGACTTGCCTTGCATCTCTTTGGCTACCTTTCGAATACAAGATGTCACTGCCTCACACATCTCGTTTGCACTTCCGCTACAAATATAAATCTTCTGAAACCTTCTCCGAAGCCTGACTGCTTCAGTGGGAGATTCCGCCATCTAGTTTAGTGATCTTAGGATCTCTCCTTTTCTTTACCAGCTCGTTTATTTGCAAATCCAAAACTAGCAAGCGATGTTAGGTTGTCAACTCTCTCCCGAGATTACTTTGTAGTCTTTACAACACAACTGATCTCTTCTCATCAACGTAAAATAATCTATTTGTGTTCTAGTTGGACCACTCTTATAAGTAATTAAGTACTCCTCCCTCTTCTTGAAGAGAGTATTTGTTATGAAAAGATCATATGCCATTACAAAATCCAGAATGACTTTTCCCTCTTCATTCTATCCCCAAAACCATGTCTTCCATGAACACTAGCATACCCTGAAGCATCTTTTCCCACATGTCCATTAAAATCTCCATCTATACAAATCATCTCTCTTTATAGGATTCCTTGTAAAATCTTATCCAGATCCTTCCAAAAAGCTTGTTTAGTCCTTTAATCTAAACCAATTTACAGTGTATAAACTAATATGATATTCAGAATTTCTTATTCAAGCACCAATTTTAACAAAATAATACGATCCCCGAATCTTTGTATCTCAACCACATAATCCTTCAAATCTTTATGAACAATCACTCCAACACTATTTCTGCCCTTATCTTTACCTAAATACCAAAGTTTAAAGCATGTCTTCTAGATCTCCATTGCTTTCTCTCCAATCCATTTAGTCTCTTAAAGATATAGTATATGAATCTTCCTTCTTTCCATCGTATCCATTATCTCCATCAATTTTCCAATTAAAGCGTAAATATTCCAACTACCAATCCGCAACTTCCTTTGCACTCTCTTTTGAACTAACTTCTTTACTCGTGACCATCCATTATGCAAGAACCCTTACAAATTTTGGACTGCATTCGGGCGGTGATGAAGTCGAACTAGCCTATTTACCCGCATGCGTTCCTCATGCAAAAATCCTTGCAAAATTTGAACTACATCCAAGCCCTCACCCATTTTTCACTGCATTTGGGCTATGCTATGTATTGCAAGTAGGGAACGCCCACACGAAATTTATATGTTTGCTCAAATCCATGTTGAAAAGATCCGACTGTCATGAGGCAACTTTATAAATAGTATTTTTAAAAAAATGCTATTTAGAAAGTTGACTCCGACTGTTTTACGTTGGCAGTCGGCTACCTAATGCAATCCTCCTCATTACCTGGGCTTGGGATCGACCGTGGCTGAGTTCTGGACAGGCTAACATTTTAATCTATTAAATAATTTGAATAGATAATCATGGTAGTAATTAATATTTGAGTTTCATTACTTTTACCTTTATTAACTTCATCAATATAAGTTATGCCATCCCTTTTTTGGAATATTATTTATGTACTACGTTCTTACAAAATGCAAAGTTCTGCCTTTTGTAATATTAGTTATGACCCTGCTTCACCATAACAGAATGGTAGAATTGCGAATTTTGTAACAAGTTAGGGGGCACGAATGATATTCCAAAGAAGAGAAGGGTATATATAACCGGTATTTCAGTAGTTAAGAAGGGTGCCAATGATAAAAACTTTTAATTTTAAAAGCAACTTACTTTTAAAATACAACCAATTAATCAGTTAGTTAGAAATTATTTTTATTATACTTTTAGTTACACATTAAAATTTTTTAATTGTTATAAAATAATATAATCATGTCTTCAAACCTATTAGAACAAAACCCTTTCCCCATCACTACGAAAAAGAGATATATATATTCTAGCAATGGGTCTCTTTCAATCGGCACTGTGATCGAATCCATCGGATGAAGCCTCTAACACACATAATTTAAAATGTTTAACACCCACTCGAACTAAGGGGTCGCGAGGGCCAATGCTTGAGGGGTGTACAGTTCAAGGAAATAAATGGGGCAAAAGATAAGTACTCTACAATTGTAACTACATTGGCGTGTTATGGTATGCTTATGGACCGCTTGTGCATGCGGTTGAGCCACTAAAGCAATCTAATTATTTATGAAGCAAGACAAATCCAGACAATAAAATAATTAATGAATGTGAAATATGGTGTTTTACGAATGGATATGATATGAATACCATTTTTATGCATGATTATGTTTATATATGTGCATGTTATAGACCAATTTGTCTAAAATAGGTTAATTGAGATCTGATTTTACATGTATAGTTGTTTTAGCCCAAACATGACACATACGAAGCATTAGGATCATGGAATATATTGTTGTTTTTTTGGGAAGGTGAAGATTGATTTATTTGTGATTCAAGGATATTAATTACTCTTCACGAAATTGGATTGGTTCGACATTTATGATGAACTGCATGGAAGGATATCATTATACCCACTAGAATATGACATCATGGTTAACAATATCATGATGTTGGATTGCAATAAAGATTAAAGTTACAAGCTTTCATCCTTAGTATGGAAAATTTTAGTTGGTTATTTACTACTCTTTTTGTTAGAATGAATTCTAATGTGTAACAATCTAGACATATTCTCTGAGTTGTCACTTTTGCATTCATTTAGGACGTCAAGATCGTTACAAATGGTATCTGAGCATAAGTTCCTCTATACATACGATATTTGACTAAAGATAGCACAAATATTTTAGTTATACACACACATATACATGCAGCTAAGTAAAAAAAATAGCAAGATCTATCTATCTTTTAGAGAGAACATGAGCATTAGAAAGCTAAGCATTAGGGAGATAAAATCGATCTTTGAGACTACAGATTGCCTCGAGGAGAGGAAGATGATTTTTTATTAGACTAAATAATATCAAATTTGTCATCCATGGAGAATCAGAAAATTTTAGATGATTATCTCAGTATTAAAAGCCCATCGTGTGATTGTTAGTGGATGTACGCCTTATTTGGCTAATGTAATAAGCACAAAATCTTCTGATGCAAGGATTTGAGGTTATACATAATTTTTTAGATGTATTTGCTGATGATCTTCTGAACTTCTACCTTGAGAAGAGGTTAGCATGACTATCGATGTCCTACCGAGACCTTATGAAATTCTAAATCATCCTACATAACATCACATGTTATGTTAGCAAGATGGAAAAGTACTTGTAAGAATAACTGGATAATGATTTATGAAGCTTGATGTTTCCCTTTCCGATGCTTCTCTCTTATATTTTAAGAAGAAAGATTAATTACTTAGACTCTTCATTGATTGTGTCTTGAGCTTTAATTAAGGTTACCATAAAAAAAAATCTTTTGCTACCATGTTTACGTGATTCATTGCAACGATCAATCATCTTCTCCAAGATTGACAAACATTAAGGATACCATGAACTATATTGTTAAGGATGAAGACACGTCAAAGACAACTTTTAGGACGTAAAATGGGCTATATGAATTTCTAGGGACATATTTTACATAATATATATATGCCAGTTGCGTTTAAGAAATTGATGTATATGATATTTTGGGATTATCTAGACAAATTTCTGATTATTTTCGTTGATGATATCTTAGTTTATTCACTTGATAAAATATTACCGAGTACAATTATGAGGAATCCTTGATAATTTAGACAACACCAGCTTTATACTAAACTCTCCAAGTGCAACTTCGGGATTTAAAAAGTTGTATTCCCTGATCATGTTGTATTCAAATAGTATTGTGGATTTTGTATTGAACTTGGAGTCATGAATGTCTTAGAAAATTGTAGCTTTTACATATTCACAGCATACTACGAGGGAGTTATTGGGATTTTTTGCTCTTCATATCTCTAACGAATTTGTTCAATAAAGGATAGTTGAATTAGCATATCATGGTAATTTGGAATTAAAATAATGTAGGATTATCTGATCAATATATAATTCATCACTTCAAAACCTGAAAAATAAAGTTTTGTTCCTAAGTAACTAATTACATCTAACCATTTATATTGCATTATTAGCATTCATGCATGTGTAAATAATATCCACATTTTATCATTCATAATTGTATAAATAAGAAGCCAGAGATTGTGTGTATATTATCACTTGTTTATTAACTAACTTCCCCCTATTTTTCTTTATTTTATAATAAATCCTAGTCCAATAAAATCAACTCCATTACGTACATATTACGAACATTAATAAAGGAAAAATATCAAAAAATATTAACATATATATTTGACAAATAAAACCAAACCCTAGTTTTGAGATAAAAGGTTGCAAATGCAAATACCTCTCACATATATTTCCTATGAACTCTTACTCACTTTTGAATTAATGTACATTCAATAACTGATAAAACAAGACTAAATTAAAAAGAATCAGAGTTCATATGTGAAACTTGAGTTTTGGGTCCTCATTGTATATTGTATATATTGATTTATTTTGACTATATCATTTTATGTACAAATCAACACGTTTTGATTTATGTTTTAATAAATTGTACAAAAATCTATATCTAAAATGAATTTAAAATCAAAGAAAACTAGTCATTCTGAATATGTATATATAGTTTGTAGATAAGCATCTCCTATCTTCTTTCTTTAATTTCTTAACTATTAAACAATAATAAAAAATAGATTTAATTTGCAAATATTCTTTTATATTTTATTTATTTTATTTTAAAATTTTCCTTCTTTTAAAAACATAAAAATGAAAAACATAAAAATATAGTATTATATGTAAATAGAATACCAACCAAAAATATACTTTGTACAAATAGCATTTTTTGGGTTGGTTCCGTCACAAGAATTACAGATATCATCGAGACAAACAACTTTTATGAATCCTACTTTTTGATTTAACATTGTTTGCTATTTTATTTTGATTTTCCTTTTATTTTATTTTCTAATTTTTGTGGGAGTGACATGCGGCGGTTCTTGAAGCCGTCACATGCCTCCCACTAAGTCCCATTAGCCATCGCTTTTATGGGTCGTTGGATGAAGTGCCCCTTCATCCAATGGTCCAAATAATTTCACTTGATTGCTTTTTAAATTAATTTATTTTTATTTCTTTTCTTCCGTGTATGCACGTGGCTTCCTCTCAGCAATTCAATCATGACCGGTCAGACGACCGAGACCCCTTCTTCTCCTCCCGATTCCCTTGGTCACGACCGGACACGACCCTTTCTCCTCTTCCTCTCTTACCTCGTCGCACCACCTCCTAGTCCAAGCTCCCACTTTACCCCTCTCCTCCACATACCCCATGTTGCTAACCACCTCCGAAACTATAGCCACTACCTATCAAAACCATCCAGCTCTACTACTTCGTAAGCTATCCGCCATCAGATAGGGTGAGGTCAAGCTTCGTAAATCTCTATCGTTGACATCATCGGAGCATTACTGGAAGGTGATGAAGACCTAGTTTGATTCCAAGCGATAGGATATTAGCCTCCTTATGTTGCAGCTCGTATCCCAAGCAAGCAGCTAAAGCCTCATGTTATTTTATGTGTGCTGGAGGTGATCATCGGAAGCACTCCGAGCTCTCCCCAACCCAAACGCTAATCCACACCATCAGGTAATACTCTTTTCTTCCCTACCTTTTTCTCATATCCTATTTTATTTCTCTCGTTCTTACTTCTTTGTTAAGCTATTGTTCTTCTTCCCCATCTACGCCCGCTTGCCTTCTCCAATAATTCAGGGCAATTCCCGAGAACCTGATTCGAACTCCACGAACCGATCTCCAGACCCCCTGCCTTCTTCAATAATTTGGGATCACTCTTGTCTTGAAATATGCCCATGTTAGATGGAAATTTATTTCACTACATATACTTCTCCATCCATAATGAAATTTTGTATTGACCTTAATACATAAAGATTTTTTTCACATATGGCGCTTCTTTTCAGACTGATCGGGGCATCGTTCCATGTGTTGATCAAGAGCCTAATCTTGAGCCAGAAATTCTCTCAGACTCATATTCAGATTCAGACATAGAGATGGCTCCAACTAGAAAAGGGAAGGATCTCAACATCCATAGCCATAGTCAGGCCAGTAGCCAGATCAGAACACACTCCTTTGTTTAGGCAATTTAACTGCAACTCACTAGCCAGGCATGGCCTATATCACCTTCAAAGATATGCTTAATGATCTATGAAGAAGGAGAGACGATCCGAGTGGAGGAGAAGAGGAAGAGAGAGTAGATGGAGCGGGTGGAGGTCCGATAGATGAGCCAAGAGGAGGGTTGCCCAAGCCGACTCTCGAAGAGATGTACAACCCTGGTGCAGGACAAATGGCCGAGTGGATCCAAATTCCACAGATCCATGCACATTTAGAGCTGAAGCCTTATCTCGTGGCACTTCTTCCCACCTTCATGGGAATGCAAATGAAGAACCATACATCAATCAATAACAATTTCGGGTGCATCTGTGGAACCACTCACTACCCTAACATCATGTTAGGTGTAGTGAAAATGACGGTATTCCCATTTAGCCTTCAGAATAAGACACTTCACTAGATCAATCATTTGGGAAAAGTCACCATGACTTGGGAGGAGCTAAAATCAACCTCCTTGCGTAAATTCTCACCTATCGGGAAACTAAATCAGATGTGTGTCCACAATTGCCAACTTCACTCAAGCCACCCACAAATCAATTCATGAGGCTTGGGAGAGGTTAATTGATTTGCAAGAGAAGTGTCCCCATCATGACATTCCACGGACCAGCCTGGTCCAACACTTCTTTGGGGGGCTAACCAATGAAAGTCAAAAGCTCCTAGATGTTGCTTATGGAGATTTGCATTTAAACAAGGATGAGTACGTCAACATGCATATCTTCGAGGAGATGGACAAAGGAGAGGCCACCTTGCCATCATCCCACACATATTAACGTCAGCCACACAATCTTCAGAAGCCAGTTCATATGGCCGCATCTCACGAGCCAAACAGGGATGAGAGCTCCAACTTGAGCATCATAGGGAGCCATCTTTACAAAGTGGACATCATTTAGAAACGATCACAGACCTAGATAAAGCATCTGTGATCGAATAGAGGACTCAACACCTAGACAAATTTGATTAGATCACCAAGCAACTGAAACTGCTGGTGAGCACCATCAGCTCTTGCCACTCTGTGTCTATATTGGCTTCGACTCCCACTGAGACAAAGGATCCATAATCGCCTCAGCCTCCTCAGTAGATTACATCTCAGCCAGCAGTCCCGCACGTGTACTACATACAGGCCCCCAAGCCTACATCGCTTCAGTAGCCGCAACAGTAGCTTGTGGCCTACCAGCCCGAGTTCCAGATCATTCAGGATCCATGCTCTCCTCCACCACCTCTCATTCTACAGGTGAATGGTGTGTGGAGCAACGATACACAACTGATCCATCCTGGTGGATATCAACAGGGCTAGTCTACAGGCAACCACTCATTCCCTCAATAAAAAGAAGGGAAGATTTGTCCAGAATCAATAAAGTCAACATCAGCAGCCTCTATTGTATCAATGCAATGTGAGATAGAATCAATACCGATAGCCGCAATATCAAAAATATCAAATCAACTGTACTCGATTGTTCCATATCAACATCCTCCTCCTCTACACCATCGGCAGTACCACCCTTCTCCTTAATAAAGTTCTCAGCATTCCTACCTACAACCTCCACATCATTTCCAGTATCAGTGTCCGAGGTTGCACCTGTCAACCCCGCCTTGGACTTCTTGGCTTAGTTGGTTAAGAAACCTTGCGTGAATGAGCCATAAGCTCTATGACCTCATCACCGCCAAAACTCTAATTACGACATAAGTGGAGGTCAATCCCAATAACTCCAAGAAGAAAAAGCAGATAGTTTTGAAGGATATGGAAGAATCCGTAAGCGCATCATAGAAGCGTGAGGATCGCATCATATATGATCGAGAGTGACCAGTTGCACTAGTTTCTCAGTGCAGCGGAATTTAAAAAACTTTAATTAGATGAAACCACATGGTCCAAGAATACTTCTTGGATCGTTTCACCTAATCACATCATATATAAAGGAATATCTCTTGTAGTGTGGTTGTGATCGAGCCTCTAAGAGAAGAAACCTCCTGTCTCAAGTTCAATTCATCGGAGGAGACGCTTGAGAGCACGTGGATGAATCGTGGCTTCTCAAATCTAAGTTGTTGATCCAAGAAAGAGAACTTCTGATCTTGTCACATGAGATCGAACATCTTCTTCACGAGCGAAGCGTACCAAGAAGATGGAGAACCTAGGGCAGTCGAAGCGACAACACAACGATGATTCGACGATAGAAGTTATCCTCTCTTTAGGATTTTGATGGACAGCCACCCAAAGAGAGAGGGATATGGCATGAGAATGAGAGAGAGAGAGAGAGAGAGAGAGAGAGAGAGAGAGAGAGCTTAATGTTGCCAATTATTGTTGTAACTTAAAGAGCAAGGCTTGCCTCTTCTAATATAGTACTTTAGGAGTCCATGGGTCACAATCCATGGACTACACAAAATCAATGATGAGATTGATCTGTGCTTCTTTCAGTGGATAATATTTTTGTTGTAAAAACACAACAACAATTAACTTATATTAAATATATATTGATAAATCAATACAGATTAATCCAAAATTAAATCAATCATGCGTTGGAGATTATGGAATGGAGATTGCATCCTTCCATGGGAGAAGAGTGGACGACCGCCTTTTTCCTAATGTAGTGGATGTTTGTCCACACCTCCATTGGAAAGAGATGCAATCTAATAGTAATCTCAATAGATTTACATTTATTCCGTGGAAATCTCCATAATTTACAATAACACCTGTTGTAAACTAGTTTACAAAAATAATTCGTAAAGATAAGCAACAAAATCTGCATATTTAAAAAATAAAGTAATCTAGCAATCAAAACAAACCTTTAATTAAATATCAACCACATGCATATACATAAGAAGAAAAGCACCACATACGAAGGAGAAGCATGTTACAGACCTGAGGAGACGGACGAGATGATTATGAGGAGGAGGGTACGCATGAGGGCGATGCAGGAGGAGTCACCACAATTGGGAGATGTCGTCAGGGCTTCACCGGAGAGGGGAAAGACGGTGGGAGTTCGACAGGTAGGGCAGCAGTAGATTGTGGAAGGTAACCATTTTTGCAACGGTTCAAGAAGCATCATCAACAGTTTCATCTCATATTAGTATCCTCTACGGATGTTAAACTGCTGCAACACAATACCTATTATCAATACGTCTAATTTGAACTAAGCTAACAATAATTTTTAGTTTTCATCGTATTATATGTTGTAAAATATATGATAACGAATATTATCCATTACTTCACTCTTTAAATTTCCTTCCCTAATTTCGAATCATATAGAAACGATTATTCGTTAATCTTTTCTTCTAATCATTATTAAATTTAGCAATGATTAATACAAATTTTAACAGAAAAGTCAACGATTGTGTCATTACTATATGGGATATTTACACCCATAACCCTGAGTAACTTCGTAATTACCCCGGATACCCTCTATAATCACGAATTACATACAAGACCTTGAGTAATCATGTATTAATCTCCATCCAATTTTCCGTTAACTATGACGGTATCTGTCATGTATTTTATATTCTATACCCCTTAACTTTCACTTATTTACAAGGGATATTTACCCAGCAGACCCTGAAATCTTTCTAAATTACCTCTACGACCTTTGAAACATCCCTAATTCCTCCCTCAACCCTGAAATCTTACTCCGTCTTACCCCATGAACCCTACCGTTAAATTGACCCATCAAGAGTTAACTTCCTTGAGTTAAAAACAAGTTAATCTAACCAATCCAAATCGGACGGCTAGAATTAACCAAGAGAAGAAAAAAAATCCACCCTCCTTTCTCAACAGCAACCGCACCCCGCTTCTTCCATCTCTCCTCCCTCGACGAGGGAGTTGACCTGGGCTGGAAGAGGTGTGCGTGAAGGAGCCTGACGTTGCGGCTTGACGTTGCGGCTCGACTTGGCAGAGGAGGTGGGGGGCCGATGCTCGACCTGACAGAGGAGGTGGGGGCCGATGCTCGACCTGGAGGAGGTGGGCTTCCATGGAGGGGGGTGCGTGGTGGGAAAGAGGTGAGCGAGGGTCGAGGGTCGACGGAGGCGACTTGGGCTGGAGTGAGGCGGCGGGGGAAGGGAGGGCTTCAAGCGGCGGGTTTGTCTGCGGGAGGGTCGGGGGGGCTTCGAGCGGCGACGGGCGTGCAGGGGCTTCGACAGAGCAGGGGATGAGGGTGTTCGAGGGGGGAGGCTTCGAGCGGTTCCAGCGGCGACGGGCATGCTAGGGCTTCCACGGAGAAGGGGATGCGGGGGGTTCGAGCGGAGAGGAGGGGGTGGGGGGCTGCGAGCGGCGACGGGCGTGCAGGGGCTTCGTCAGAGCTGGGGATGTGGGGGGTTCGAGCGGGGGGGAGGGCTTCGAGCGGTTCGAGCGGCGACGGGCGTGCTAGGGCTTCCACGGAGCAGGGGATGCGGGGGGTTCGAGCGGAGAGGGGGGGGGGATTCGAGCGGCGACGGGTGTGCGGGGGCTTCGAGCCGGGGGACTTCGATCAGCAGAGGAGGCGGGGGCTTCGAGCGACGGTCGTTCCTCTGCCTCCCCGTCACCTCCCCCTCCTTCAATAGAGATGTCGGTGCAGCGCCCTGAAAGCTTTACAAGGTGGGGTTCCGAGAGGGACAGGGGCGTGAAGGGGTCGGGGAAGGGGTTTCAGCGCGCTTCGGGGGCGATTCTGACGAAGAGGCCGAGCGAGGGAAATTAACGTAAATTAGATCAATAAAATAGGCATAATATAAAAGAATGTAACGGAATCGGGTTACTTTTAACGGCTAAATGGATGGGGGTTAACCGCATGGTTTATAGGGTAAGGGTTAGCAAGATTTCAGGGTTGAGGGAGGAATTAGGATGTTTCAAAGGTCGTAGAGGTAATTTAGAAAGATTTCAGGGTCTGCTAGGTAAATATCCCTATTTACAAATACCGCCACTATCCCTTCCTTCTCCCTCCTCCCTTCGTCCTCCAAGCAACACCTCCTGCCGGCCACCCCACCTCCACCCATCCGTCGGCCGGCACGCCTCCCCCGCCGGTCACCCCCCTTCCTCCTCCCAGCCCGCAAGCCCGGCTCAGGTCGGAGGCCCCCTCCCCGCTCGCACCTCCGCCTGCAAGCCCAGGTCACCGTCCCACGACCGCAAGCTCCAGGTTTTGCACCCACCCCCACATCCCACCTCAAGTCGTGCACGCATCCCCCCTACCCCCCCCCCCCCCCGCGCCTATGCCTGCAACCCCCTCCCCCGCCTCGCGCGCCTTCGCCTGCAGCCTAGGTCATTGCCGTAGAACATCTCTGCTCGCTGCTCTCGTGTGCTCTGAGCTGAGAATCGCGGGATCCCTTGTGGTCCGGAGAAGCTACAGAGAGACAGAGGAGACTACACAGCTTGATGTGCAATGTACAATGAGGGCACAGACGAGGCGATTAGGGAACAATTCCCTCTCTCCTTCGGGAAGTCCTCCCCCACGCCTCCTCCTGCAGGTTCCCCCCACCCCTCAGGCCTCCGCCTGCAGTCCCCCCTGGTCCAGGTCGTGCTCTCTCCCCAGGTCCAGGTCACGCCCCACCTCCTTCCTGCGAATCTCCATCCTGCGCGCACCTCCGTCGCTACACGTCATCCTCCCTGATAGATCCCACAGGCTGCAGCAAGCTCCAGGACGGAACCCACCTCTTCCTTCCTTCTTTCTTTTATTAATCTCAGCCGTTAGATCAAGAATTGGGTTAGATTAACTCAATTATCTGGTTGAGTTAATGAACTAAATTAACGGAAGGTTATGGGTGTAAAACGGAATGGTTATGCATGGTCTTGGGTGTAATTCGTGATTATAGAGGGTATCCGGGGTAATTACGAAGTTATTCAGGGTTATGGGTGTAAATATCCCTTATTATATTAACCTTTTCCAATGAATATGACACTCCTTGTTAATTTAAAGAAGAAAAATTAATTTTGAAATGAAAAAAGTTCGTTGCTATGCGTTTAACATTGGAAGATATGACAATGAATATTCAAATTATTCGTTTTTAGTCAATTTTGTTAGTATTATATATAAATTAATAATGGTTACTTTTTCTTCGACTAGACTGAAATCACCATAAAAGGTGACTTTTAATGACGATCTCTGTCACTTGTTGTATAAGGACAAATTTAACAGTGAAGTAGTGATATATGTACATGTGTGCATATATGTATATGAGTATGTTTGTGTGTATCTGTACATGTATATATGTGTATGTGGGTGTGTGTGTGTGTGTGTATATATATATATGTATGTATGTATGTATGTATGTATGTATGTATGTATGTATGTATGTATGTATGTATGTATGTACTTATATTTATATGTATATCAATATATATATCTATATATGTATATAAGCGTGTTTGTTTATACACATATGAACCTATGTATGTATCTATGTATGTATATATGTATGTATATGTATATTTATAAGTATGCATGTTTACTAACACTACAAGGAAAACAAGTTGTAGCTACAGAACTATGGCCACGGATATGGTTTGGCCAGAATTGGGTTCTTGCCACAACACGTCGTGGCTAGTAGCCGTAGCAACAAGTCTCGTCGCGAGAGTTCTCTAACCACGAATATGTCATGGCCACTAAAAGTGATCACAGAACTTGTTGTGGCCACAACTCTTGTGTGAAGACTTTGGCCACGGATTGTAGCTACGAGAAACTAGTGGCCACGGATTGTAGCTACGAGAAACTAGTGGCCACGGAATTATCGTGGTCACAAGTTTCCGTAGCCACATCTCGTGGCCACAACTCATTTTTCTTGTAGTGTAAACACACACATATATAGGGGAATCTTCAGTTGACGTGGGGGTCTTAAATGTGTTTTGTAGAAGCTACCCTCAGTTTTGTAAAATAAGTAGAAAATGACTTACAAATTGTAAAATTTACTTTCACTACAAGAAAAATGAGTTGTGGCCACAGAATGTGCCTATGAAAACTTGTGGCAACGATAATTCCGTTGCCACTAGTTTCTCGTAGCAACAATCCGTGGCCCAAGTCTTCATACAAGAGTTGTGGTCACGACAAGTTCTGTGGTCACTTGTAGCCACAACATATTCGTGGTTAGAGAACTCTCACGACGAGACTTGTAGCTACGACTACTGGCCACGACGTGTTGTTACCAGAGCCCAATTCTGTGATCACAAACCCCATATCCGTAGGCATAGTTCTATAGCCACAACTTATTTTCCTTGTAGTGTATACACACACCAGTACTATTTACATTATAACATTTTACCGGCTAATGATAATATAAAAGTCACATTACAGCACCCACATGAGCACTATAGTAAAATAACAATATCTTCTCTACATTACGCACAAATCAAACAATAAAAACTCAATCATTTGGAAATTCTATAAAGTTTACATCAGGCAAAATTGAACAACTAAATACCAAAGGAATAAATTACTTAAAAACCGGCTAAACCTCACTACAAGAAAAATGAGTTGTTGTCACGGAATGTGGCTATGGAAACTTGTGGCCACGATAATTCTGTGGACACTCATTTTTCGTAGCTACAATCCGTGGCCAAAAGTCTTCATGCAATATTTGTGGTCACGATAAGTTCTGTGGTCACTTGTAGTGGCCACGACATATTCGTGGTTAGAAAACTCTCGCGACGAAACTTGTAGCTACGGCTACTGGCCACGACATGTCGTAACCAAAGTCCAATTCTGTGACCACAAACTCCACATCCGTGGGCATAATTTTGTAGCCACAACTTATTGTCCTTGTAGTGCCATCCAAAAATAGTCTAAACCACTGCTAATTTTACCTTTGCATCCACCACACCCTATGTGATCAGACAAGAGCATTCAACGTATATACTTAAATTGCACAATAAATAATATTCGTTGTGTTAGCATTATAATATAGCGATGGTCTTCAAATTATTCGTGGGTACGCACTCTTTCCATTGCGGTGCAAGAAAGTATAGAAAGTATAAATAATCACTAGGACAATTAGGATAGCGTATCAAAAATAATTTTCCCATGGCATTCTGTCTTTATTTTCCCCCGACGACAACCTTACAGCGAATTGCAAGCTTTCGGACCAATATCAAATATAACAGATAATTTAACACTAACAAATTGGATGAGAAAGGAAACAATGGGAAACATTCATTTACAGAAGTTTATAACGATCATCCTGCACAATTATTTTTAAAAGTCTCAACAACACCAGTGGAGAGAAAATAAACAAATCATGTGATGTGTTTTCTGAGAGTAACAAATGCCTGAATGACTAGGGCCCAACAGCATTACAGAACCAAGGACACACATCACAATGGCTATCTTAAGCTGCTGGATCATATTCCCGCTGACCTTTGCAGACAGCTTGCCCACGAAGATGTCGAGCAGCACGCTCTTCGTCACATGGTAGCGGCCGAGGCACAGCCGGCAGCCGAGCAGAGGAAGGCCAGAATCACAAGGTCCAGAATGCCCAACAATGTAAGCTTGTTCTTGGGCAAGACACCCTTTATTGCATATGATAGTGCCGACGAGGTCATGGCGTATGCACTTGCAATGGAATTCACAGCAATGAAGTACCTATCGTGGGGGAAAAGGTCAGGGACTTCTTGAAGGGGGGAGCCTTTGATCTTTGCAGGTTTTTAGACATTGATGTCCTAAATTAGAAACTGACTATTCCCGCTGCAGGTAGGGTCTCCTCTAGACCATCATGATCTTTGATCTCATGCAATGGCAATAGTTTAGAGTATGTCGTTCAATTTAGCATATCTGCTCGACGTCGCCACTTTACTTACTATGATTTTATCCCCTTGTACCGTTTGTGGAATGGAATAACGAAACGTGAATTAAAGGAAAATGAAATGCGAAGAAAGTAATTAATTACTTGAGCTCTTTGAAGTCTGTGGACTTGAAGATTAACGTCTTCGGTGAAGAAGAAGGAACCTGAAAGCGTCAACTTCGCGGGGCTGCTAAAGCGGCAGCAATTAAGGTGAAAGCGAAGGCGAGGAACCGCAAGATGAAGCAGACGGCGTCCATCGTCGAATCAGAATGCGCTTTGGCGACGATTCCGGTGCCATGAGGGCGTTTGGGTGTGCACGGAAGGGACTTCTAGACCCCTCCGGATCAGTTCGTTCTCCGATATCCGGTGATCCCATCTTTGCATCCACGAATCTCTTCCTCCGTGCAAGCAAACGGCAAATTATAGTTAAGGGGGTCAATGATCGTGTTGGAGGGTTCCTAGGAGAGATGTCAATATACAATTCTGGTCTCCTTTTGACCTTCAGACTTTATATGATATGCTCTTACTTATTTGATAGAATTTCGTGAAATTTTTATTTTGCTTTTTTTATACATGAATAATGGGCTGGTTGTTATGAGATGGAATATACTTCAATAGTTTATAATTGCTAATAATTAATGTTGATGAAATGGGATCATCAATGTTATAAAATATGAAGAATGCGGAAGCGATTGATAAACAGAGCATAAACAAGAAAGATTAAACATGGAAACACCATGATTTAACGTGGAACCCTACTCCGTGAAGAGCGGGATGAAATCACGGGAGAAGCCCTCAAATAGGGCGTGTTTGTCTATTGCTTTTCTCAATGAGTACAGGAGGTCTGGGGCTCCTTATATAGCCTCTCCAGAGCCTCCAAGTCCCACCACTAAACGATGTGGGACTAAACACATGGATGGGGTAAATGGATCTTCTCCAGGATCCATTTCCCTGCTACAACTCAATGGACGCACAACCAAATACTCCAACACTTCCCCTCAAGCTGGAGCATGCAATGCTCAGCTTGGACAAACAGCAATAAACTCAACTCAACGCTACAAGACACTACGGGCAATATCAATCCAACGCACACATTGCTGCAGTCGAGGACGTTGCTTCTCATGCCGTGCAGGTGAGGAGGATGAACGGACTAGAGTGTGAGTCAACTGAAGACTTGGAATCTGATCATCGAGTCTGAAATTGCGACTGAAGTCTCCTCGTCGGAGAACTGGGTCTCTCCCATCTGGCTCAGAGAATGGTGCACTGCTCTGGTGTACCTATGATACCACATGAAAACCCTTGCCAACATGGCATAGGAAATTAATCCTCTACTCCGGAGTCCCTATGGCTCACATGAAAACTCTGTCCGACAAATAAGAATAATGATGGGGACCTCGAACAAATGATTGCAACATATGCTCATCAGAAAATGACCGCAAACTCGTACGTGTCTGAAACTGGACTCGGAATCAATCATCGAGTTTGAAACCGAACTGTTGAGTCTGATCATCTGGTTGGTCTGGAGACTGATATCTGAATCTGAAATCTGGATCTATGCCTGTGACTCTACATATATACTCCCCCTTTCTCCCATAGTAGTCGAAATACATGACATCGACTATGTTGGGAGAAGACAAGATAAATAAGGGTACAAAATACCAATAAGCCGATTACAAATTTGCCGACTTTTCAAGAAACATTTATCATCCTTTCTTTTTTTTATAAGCCGTTGAATTTTTTTTATCGGCTTTTCATCAACATTTTTTTGAATTTTTTTCAACTAAGCCGTTCAACAAATTTTTTTCGGCTTTTTCACATCATTTTTTTCAACAACACTTTTGCGTACGAATTTTTTTACGCACCTCCTTTTTTTTCTCCGTTGTAGTATTCTTTTTTGGTATCGGTTGTGGCCCACTAGGCCATAATTACAACAAAACAATTTTTTTAAAGGGCCACGGGACCCTAGGGTTCCCACACACGAAGCCGCCCCCTCCCTTTCTTCTTGCGTCGCCTGCTTCTTCCCTCTTGTGCGTCGCCGGATCTGGAGGAGCAGGAGGGTGCGCGTGTCGAGATAGCGCTCGATGGAGGCGCTGGGGTCCGAGAGCAGGGGCGCGGCGTTGCCTTGAAGTCGTGCGCGAGAAGGAGGCGCCACCTGGGCTTCGCGAGCTTTGGAGGAGATGCTTCTTGCGGTCTGGAGGCGCGAGTTGCGCGATGCCGCACGATGCTTTGAGAATAGGGCTCCGCGCACGCGGCCATCTGGGAACAGGGCTCCGGCTCTGTCTCGATTCGAAGCCGCTGCAGATTGGATGTTCGAGCGGCGTGTCACCGCCTGCGCTGGAGCTCGCCATCGCCTACGAAGGGAAGGAGGGCGCGAGGAAGGCCGTGCTGGGGTTTGAACGAAGGCGCACCGCCCGCTGCCTAGGCTGCGACAAACCCGTATGCGGAAGAGATGATGCGAGCATCGCCGCCTGCGAGCTAGTTCGCCTGGAGGTTGTAGGAGGATGCACCATCGATCTAGATCGATTGGAGAGTTGGGTCTGCGATTGGGGCCCCGATGATTCTGCTCAGATCGGCTGGGATTCGAACTGTTTAGATTGTTGTTTCGCGTGAGGAGGAGATCAGGATTGCGCCACACCAGGAGATGAGGAGGGGCTGTGAGCATGCTCTTTCAGCTGTTGAGAGCATCGTGCCTAGGGTTGAGATCATGCCCAACCAAACATAGGGTTTCACAAAACCCTCGAGTTTCACAAACAACTTCCAGAACTTAAAAAAATTAATCCTCAGGGATCGAATCTCAGAAATAAAAACAAATCTTCAACAATCGAATCTCGAGAATGAATAAGAAAATGAAAAATTTTCCGAGAATCGAACCCGTTCAGATACCATGTTATAAAATATGAAGAATGAGGAAGCGATTAATAAACAAAGCATAAACAAGAAAGATTAAACATGGAAACACCATGATTTAATGTGGAACCCTACTCCGTGAGGAGCGGAATGAAACCACGGGAGAACCTCTCAAATAGGGCGTGTTTGTCTATTGCTTTTCTCAATGAGTACAAGAGGTCTGGGGCTCCTTATATAGCCTCTCCAGAGCCTCCAAGTCCCACCACTAGACGATGTGGGACTAAACACATGGATGAGGTAAATGGATCTTCTCCAGGATCCATTTACCCTGCTACAACTCAATGGGCGCACAACCAAATACTCCAACAATCAAGATTAAATCTACTTGGACCATGGATCATACCCATTCAATTGGATGATGATGTAAAAATTTTGAATTAAATTGGTGTGCAAAATGGTTGGATTGGATTGAACCAATATATACATTGATATAAATGTATATACAAATCCCAATATATATGTATGTATGTACGAAGAAATATAAATATCTTTTTTTTCTTATTTCTTTATACATACTTATCTCTGGAGAGAGGCATGCTTTCTAACGAGGTATATTGTTTTTTTACAATCAACAGAGTACTCCATTTATATTAGGGATTTGGATGCAGATCATGTTTATGCATTGCATTTACACTTTCAAGCATGTATTTTTTTATACATACCTTATGCAAAAAAAATCTATATTTTTAACATAAAAATGTAGACAAAAGTAAAGAAATGTAGATACGCAAAATTGCAAGTATCTATAGAGCACACGTGTTACTTTAGTAATAAATACATACGTTTAAAAATATTAAAATATAATATTTGTCTAATCATACAGGTAATTGCACACCTAATGCAAACGTGCAGGCGTGCAGAAATGTAAAATAAATAAATATGTAAATATATTTATGAACAATGTGATGGGTGCCAACGTTTCATTTCAAATAAAAGGAACCCAACAAAAAATATAAAAAAGGTGGATGCGTGTACGCTCAGCCTCGGGTGCAACCATCTTCCAGCACATGTGATATCCACCGTTGGATAAGAAGAGCCCCACCGTACATCGCTCGATCTTCATTGAGCTGTTCGCACCAATTTGCATATAAATCCGTATCATGTAAAATCGTGTGAATCATTCGATCATGATCAAGTAGCTCACGCGTTCATAGCAGAGGATTTTTTCTGTTGTACTTCGAACATGATCGAGCAGCTCACGCGACCACATCACCACAACAAAGGATCATCTCTGTTGTACCGCATGTTGAGATGACATTTGATGGCCAAGACTATCTATTTTTCCACGGAAAAACTATACTGCTACTTAGATATACACGATGTGTAACATCCATTTTTTTGGGGGGGGGGGGGGGTTGTTGCGAAAAAAAAACTGAAACCTTTAATAGGATCTAAAACTAATAATAATAAAATAGAATGTTTATGTATGATGTATTATGCAATTATATATTTTAGAAAGAAAGAGATAAATCAACTTAACGGCATACATGTTCTGCCGTTCAAAAACAAAAGATAATACTAATAAAAGAACAACTTTGCAACTGTTTTTTTAAAAGAAAATCTATTATCCCTCTTGCAAGAGATAGACTTGCACGGATTTATTTATAAAGCAATTACGGGTTTTGCCGAGAGAATTAGAGACAGGGAGAGAGAGGGTTAGGTCCGGCCACGATAGTCTTCCGTCAGTGCCGATTCGTATCCCGGCAAAGGCTGGTGGCATGCTGCGTAAGTCGCAGTCGGACGTGGTTGTGAAGACAAAGTCGACACATCTCTGTATCTAGATAATTCACACCTCAAGGTATGCATCGAAATCCTAGTATTTCATCTATGAGTCGAATCATTAAGAACATCAAATACTATTTTGACGAGCGCCGTAATGATTGTATTTTTTTCCATACCTTGTACATGAATCTCATCCTGGTTCGATATAACTATTAGGAAGAAGAACTGAAAAAAAAAATGAAAACCGCATCTATTCATGATCTTCATATAGTTTTATTAGGGCATTGTTTGTGAATTAAATAATGTAACTTATATCTACATAAACTTGCATGCTCACATTTTTTAGGTATGAAAAAATAATATAAATAGAACATATGTGGTCCACCCAAATCAGATGAACATGTGGTCGAGATCCGGAGTAAGTCATATAATTTGGTAGTTATTGTAGGAATAGATTTACTTTGTCGATGGATTCTCTAAAATAAAATCAAATAAAATATAGGTACGTAGTTAATTTTCCTGGAAAGAGAAATGTAATTATGTGAATTTTTTATCCCTCAGGAAACCGGAAGACTGAAATCACATGATTCTTATTTCCAGTCATGTACCTTTTTAATTAAAGTGTATCCACTAATTGTATACTTACGAAATGAACAATAAGTTTTTGATGGTGCAAAGTACATATCAGCCCCTGTGGTAGTTTATATACATATTAGGAGAAATAAAATAGATTACCCAATTTTCAAAATAAATCAGTTGTTTTCGAAAGAAAAAATATTTTCGCAGAATACTAATTTTAGGAGAACCTACATTTCTATCTATTGTATAACCCAAGTCACCCATTATTAGAAAAGAAACGGATTTTTTTATATATTGGTTAACATTTGTAGATAAAATATTATTCCATAAATAGGCCTGTAATATATTATATTTTCGCAAACTCGTCGAAAAAAAACTACTACTGCTAATAACAAGAATAATGATAATCATAAAATTCAACTGATTGTTATTTAACTACCAACACATTGGATGGGTAGTAACCGTATAGAATGTCGAGTGGTATTTTCTGTAGAGTATGGTGTTAAGATAGTTTTCTTTGATTTAGGTGAAAATTGATTTCCGTGGACGAATAATCCTATAAATATATCCGTACAGATTGGGGTATGTACATTAATTTATGTCTCATACCATTGTTATTTATACCCCACATTCAATTTTATTAGTTGTTGCAATGGAGTTTTTATAATATCTCATTAAATTTCTTTGACTATATCTCTATATTACAACTTTAGCTAATTAGGTGTTAAGTTAATATTTAGCCATAATGCCTACTATTGATTAGTTGTTAAATGTAAAGAGATAGATACATTATTGCCTTTTGATATATAGATTAAAATGCATTTTTATTCAAATATTTTATTGGAAAATTATTATTGATTTTGACACCATCATTGTGAGGGAGTAGACATTGTTCATTGTTGGCCCATTAGAGGCTTTGACCTGGCCGAGTGCCGCGCGGACGGTTAATTCCGCCAATTGACCGTTGTAGGCGGGTAATCCTACACTACTTCCAAACAATTTCCGCTATGGCGGTTGACTCAGTACTGATGTCCATTACATTGGGGTTTGGATAGGAGGCCTTGTATTGAAATTTATTTTAGTTTAAAATTTTGATTTAAGGGAAGAGGGTGGTTTCTATCCAAGCTCGGGCTAACAGGTATCGGCAGATGGTATTGATTTATATTGATATGGATATTTACATTATAGTCACATAATTTGTGATAGTCAAGGAAATTTACTGAATTGTCCTTGTTACCCCATGATGATTTGCATAATTGAAAAGTCTTGTTATAGTTCATTGTTTATTTATTGATTTAAATTCCTTATTATATGGAATTGCCATCGTATTATCTTTTACTACTTATTGTATATGGTTATGATGGTATGTCTCATAAATTATTGGTGCATACTTAGTCAAATTCGTTTGACTAATATTGATTTATAACCTTGCAGCTTAACGGAGGACGAGGTTGGGTTGCTCAGCTAAACTAAGGAGTCATTGCTTTATCCCAGTTCATTAAGATTAATGTATGGGAGATTGTTGATAGACTTATTTATTTTCTTTTTGTAGTTTAGACTTGATAAGTCTTTATTTATTGGTTATGTTCCTTTATTCTTCCACCATGTTTTGCACTCTGAATGTTATTTATGGATTATTGAGATTTTATCTCGCTCTTGGATTCGAAAAAAAATTCATTGTTTTGGGATGCTTCCGTAATTTTCCCCATATTTCGAGGTCCGGGATGTGACAACATGGTATCAGAGCCAAATGGGAGATTAGAGGAATATTATCCAATTTTAGGATGACTTATAATATTTATAGATTATGTTTGGAATAGTTGACTAATTGATCATCGCTATTCGTAGATGTTGACCGTCTCGAACCGTAAGCGAAGTCGTCGCTCTCATGATTTGGCAGCACAGAATACCAAGTTGATGAAGACGGTCGAAGAGCTCTCCCAGCTGATTCGTGATCAAGCTGATCACCACCAGAGCAAGGATAAGGATCAGAGACGTCGCGAGAGGCATCTTGATAGAGAAAGTCGTCGTCGTGAGGAGCGTCGGGATGAAGTCACCTTTGAGAGATTCTTAAAGGTGAGCCTGCCAAGCTTTGAAGGTGTAGTGGATGCTGAGATTGCAGATCGATGGTTGGAGAAAATTGAAAAATATTTGATGCAATCAGATGTCTGATGACCGAAAAGTCACGAACACTCAAGATTCGGGCTAGGTAAAGATAATATCACTCGGGTCGTTGCGACCCAGATCGAGCAGAATCGATCGATCAAGAAAATAAGGAACCACCAAAATCAGAGAATCAAGCAATGAAAACAAGAAGCGGTCCTCGCTACTTTTATTAACCTGGTATAGCGACCAGGGTCGAACTAAGGGAGCACGTGATGGCCTTGCGGCCTACAAAGTAGTCAAAAATCTAAAATAAAAGGGTAAAAATATTTTTTGTGGATTTTTAGGAATTTTAAATGTTTTTGTATTTTTAATTTTATAAGAAAATGTAAGAAAAAGAAACTTCAACCATTATTCAAGCACACAAAGATGATCCAAAAATTCCAATAAAAATGTTTTTGTGTTCTATATATGTTTTTTAATGTTTTTGGTGAATTTTTCAAAATTTTCTAATTTTTATATAGTTTTCTAAAAATCAAGAGAGGTGAAATCAAGAGCAATATGTACAATCAGATTTGAAAGGCCAACTAAAAATCTATAATTGGCCTATAAAAATCTGATGATAATTCCGTGCAAAGTATATGCAAAAACTAAAATACAGAAAAAGAGTTTGTATTTTTTGATTTTTATAGAATTTTTTAACATTTTTATGCATTTTTAAAGCTTTGTAATTTTTAAGGTTTTTATAAATCCAAAAAGCAAGAAAATTTGAAAGAAATTAAAAGACACTAAAATTAACTTACAATATTTTTTTGGAATTTTTAAGGCAATTTTTATATTTTTCTTTGATTTTCTAAATCAAACAGTGATAAAAATCACAATTTTTGAATTTTTAAAAATATAAAAAAGCCTAAAAAATGTACCAAAAATTTAAGAAAATTTTTACACAGTGGCAGGAGCCATGTATCCAAATTTAACCTAATTTGGATTTAATTTGCTATTTTATTTAATCAAAACAAGGTACACAGCAGTCAGAGACCTAGATGCAAAGAAAACTATTTTCAAGGACCAAATAATAGCACAATCAAAAAGTCCAGGGACCCTTGTGCAAAAAGTCCACAAAGTCACGTGCGAGGCACGTGAATCAGGCACGGAGGGGCATAAGTGTCATTCCTATTTTTAAAAGTTTAATCAATAACACACAGGAAACACAGGATCGAAAGTGCAAATAACCCAAATCTCACGTATCGATGCACGTGGCTCACATACATAAGGACTGAAATGCAAATAACAAAAACATCAAGGTCCACAATGCAAAATATCCAAAATAAAAACAACTGAATTTAATATTTACAGGACTAACTAGAAATATCAAAACAGAGGAGGGCCTAAGTGCAATTTACCCCTATTATTATCGGATGGACGAGGCGGCGCCACGTGGATGATCGACGGTTGAGAAGCGAGGCGCCTCTTCGTCTGGATGGACGGCCCAGATCGAACCCTGATCAGATCGGGCGGTAGACGTATCTCGCGAACGGACGACCACGATCACAACTGGAGCTGGGGGCTGATCGGATGGCTACTGGAGGTTCTCCAAGAACAGCTCATCGGCGAACTTCGTCGGCTCCGTGCGCGCGGTGGAGACCTCCTCTTCGGCTGCTGGGATGTGGAACGTGATGCTTGGACTCTTCCGCAGTTGATGCAATCCTCCGATGAAGCTGAGAATTCCTAGAACCTCTCAGCGGCGAGGTGGCGGCGAAGCAGCTGTTCTTCAATAGTCGAGCTTCCAGATGAAGCCCATTTGCCTCTAGACCTGCACGGGAAGACAACTGGGTTGAGGGCAAAATGCCTCGACCCGTTAGCACGTGAAAAGGGGCGAGGGATGAAGCAGGGCGTAACCCTCCGGTGAGGCGACGGCAGAGGTGGGTCGGAATCCTGTTCCTGGGAGAATCAGGTTGAGTGGAGGGATGGAGAAGCTAGGGATGAGTCTGGTGAAGGTGATGGTCGGGTTGGCATGGCAAATGGTTGAACGGAACGTCGGGAAATGGTCGGCGAAGGGCGGTGGTCGGAAACCTAAAAATCGAAATCTACTGCGAAGCTTTAACTAACTACGCTACCTGGCGGTCGAAGTCGACTGGGCTGGAGCTCAGGGCGCTCCAGGGGGTCACTGCCTCAAGGGTTCGTCGAGTCTCGAGGTTGAGCGCACCTCGCAGCGGCGCACAGCGATGATCGTCGCCGGATCAATGGTTCCTGGTTGCCCGAGCCTCACTGCAACACTCCCGCACACGGCTGTCACTCTGGTGCAGGAGAGGAGCTCACTGGTGTCGAGGGGGAAAGCCAATGATGGCGTGAATTGTGCGGCTGAGGAGATGCTTTATACTGGGAAGGGTCCGGCTAGATGGCGATCGGGCGAGATGGTCGGAGCTCGGATCCCTAGAAGGAGGATCGGGCGAGGGTCTCGGATGTACAAGGATCAAATGGAGCCCGGGGTTTGGATATTTGGAGATCGGATCGAGCGGGGGAAAATCGGAGAAATCTGGTCGAACGCAGGATCCGCGGGCAAAAGTGGTCCAGGGGGGAAGTTGACTGGAGGTCAACATTCCCCGTGGACCAATCAGAACTCGCCTTTTATTAATTATTTGGAAATTCGATTAAAATTAATAAATGACTTAATTTCGAAAAAGTTAAAACATGAAAAATGTTTTTTTATTTTTCAAATTAATTTTTAGTGATTTTTGTTTATTTTTTTGAAAATAATTTATGTATTTACATTATATTATTATATATAGATATATATACATGTATGTATTTTTTTTATTTTTAATTATTTATTTTTATATAATTATCCCAATTTTATATTTTATTTATTTATAACATAAAAATTGGAATAAAGAGGTATTTTTATTTTATTTTTATTATTTATTTACATAAGTTAAATAAATAGGTATATATACATATTTACATGGTATATACATAAGGTGAAAATTGATTTTTATTCTTTTTATTTTTATTTTATTTTTATCTTTCTGATTTTTATTTTATTTATTTACACCATGAAATATGGAATATAGAAATTTTTTTATTTGATTTTTATTAATTATTTACAAGGAGAAAATAAATAGGTATGTTATTCTATATACATGATCTATATACACTGATGAGAGAGGTTTTATTTTTATTTTTATTTTAGTTTTATTTTTATAAATATGTACAAAATATGAGAAACACTTTTTAACTTTTATTTTGAGGAAAATAAATTTTAGTTATTTACATGGGGATATGTACATGTATGAATGACCTTATCTCTCTCTACTTGGGTTCTTTTGCGGTCAAGCCCATGCTGAGCCCTCCCTTGGGATTAGGTCACTCAATATTTATTCTAAATATTTCCCTCTTTTTCTTGTGTTTCTTCATTCCTTTATTTTGGCATAAAAACATGCTAATTATACATATATACAAGATGCATGTATTTTGACAATTTATGATATTTACACCTATTTACATGGTGTTTTGCCTAAGGTCCTAGCTAAAATAAAGGAATAAAGAGTGATGAATTGGGATTCATCACCCCCTATACTTTACTTTTGCTAGTCCCTTAGCACACTTATTTGAAAAAAGAAGTGCAAAAGAGAAATAAAAAGAAAAAGAGGAGAAATAAGGGTTGAATATTAAACTTTCCTTTATTACATTGAAATATGGAGCTCGGTCAGACCTTTGGATTATTAATTTGTCGGAACCTTATTTGGACTTAAGCTTAGAACTTAACAACCTCTAAGTTCCACCGATCTATGGTCAAGACTCCTCAATAAACCAGATCAGAACAAGTCTACATACACAAACTCTAATGACCATTAATCTTTCCTTGTACGGTGTAAGTGATATGTAGCTCCCCATCTCAGAAGTAACAAAGAAACAACCTCCCTCAACCTGGTAACTCTAATGCCTCGGTCTAGCAACTCTTTCCTCGAGAAGCGGGGTATTCCCTTCTAAGTTCAAGTGCAACCGGCTCAAGAAGAGGGGGAAGGAGAGAATGGACCATGACCAGTGTAGTCATGTATCCTTGGGAGCTCTAACCAGTGTAGCTGAGTCTCCCGCTGCAAGCTTCATGAGATTGGAACATGTATACCATAAGATTTTGCTTTATTTGACTATATACACTCTGGTGGGATTATTAAATTTTCAATCCGACCCACCACTTTTTTGGAATTCTTTTCTTTTTGCCCCTTTTTTCCATGTGCATATGTACAACATATCTACATGGTGCAGCATATATACAAGGAATTTTTCCTCTTGAGCCAGTAGACTATCCCTCTTCTGAAGCTTTATTGCAACCCACGGCTTCTGTCTTTAGACTTCATAACCGCCAGACCAAGTTGAGACGCACTTCCTTCACTAGAAGAAGAAGAAGAGAGGTTCCGCCTAGAAGTACTACCCTCATATGCTACTCCAAGCCAAAGGAAACTGCCTCCTCACCACCTCATCCGTGGAGAGCTATGTGTAAAGTGCTGGTGCAAGTAAAGCCATTGTCTCTGAGAGTCATGCGTGTGTTATTAAGTGCTCTACTTAGGCTCATCAAGATGACATATGCTCATAGCCTAGTGGACTCGAAGAATTAAGTCCCAGTGGACCTGAAAAGTCTCAATCCTAAGTCCTATAAGGTTCCTCTTATTATTAGGTGGATTAAGGTCTTAACCAAGCTCCATTTGTCAATTTGATTCCAGGCCAGTTTAAATGTCAACTATGATCTAGAAAAACTGCGCAAGTATTTACAAAGATGCTATTTTACAAATATTTACAATTGTGCAAAATTTTTGAAAAATGTTTGGAAACATGGATGTATGCATGAATGCGAAGTTTTGCAAAATATTTACAAAAATTTACACAAGGTTTTTGCAAACTTTTTATTTTTCAAACATTTTACAAAAATTTTGTACTATATACATAATTTTGATATGAAAATATTTACAAGCTATTTACACAAAAAGATTTTTACAATCATTTGTACAAAAATAATTTTATACATAAATAGGTATGTGCAAGATGAATTTTATATACAAGGGAAAAATTTTAAATTTTTATGGTTTTTTAGCCATTTTTATTTATTAACACACTCACACAAAGTACGAGTTATGGCTAAAGTATATATGAAATATATATACACCCCCTATACTTAGCTCGAACGATGTCCTCAGAGTCAAGAGCGATGAAGAAGACATAACTCGTGCTTAGTGTAGGGAAGTGAAAAGGAAGGCTATATACAAAGACAAATGAAAGAATACAAATACAAGCAAATCTCCGGATTCCCCCTATACTTAGGATCAACTAATCCTAAGTATAGCAGGCTGTACACAAAGGGAAAACTGAGTGAGAATGTACAGGGTCTACCTCCCTTATACTTAAGGTAAAATATCACTAAGTATAGATAGCAAAACAGAGGTAGAAAGACACGGAAAAACACGTATATACAAGCTTGAAAGGCATCACTCCCCCTATACTTAAGGTGAAGAATCCTTAAGTATAGGCAACAACAGAAGTGATGAAACGGAACGAAAGGAACAACCCGGTGTTTCCACCCCCCCTATACTTAGGATGAGGTGTATCCTAAGTATAGCAAAGATAATCCTAAGCGAGACATGGGGTGAAAACAAACACGGAAGAAAGAAAGGTCAAATCACGACGAAACACGTATATACAAAAGGGTACAATGTTGAGGTGCCTCTCAACAAGAACTAGGTTTTACGCACCTAGCTAGACGCAAAGGCTAGGACAAAGTTGTGTCAAGGATCAGGACGGCATCTGTAAAGCGAATTCCGTACTGTCGTTGCAGTCTCGGTATGAGAACAGCGACGAAATCAACAGTGTAAAGAATGACACCAAGGTATGCAATCAGGCGGGTGTCTGCTACCAGCCAAGGATATCGGAAGATGTGATCGGGATCCGGTAGCATAAAAGAAATCAACGGCTCAGGATCAGACTAGAGTGGAAGTATAGAGCCGAAGAAATCAAACATGGAGAAGGATGGATCAGTCATAGAATCCTCCACGTCAATCAGTGTCTCGAAGAGGTACGAAAAGTGAAGATCAGGAGACTCTCTAAGGAAACTGATATCCGATGTATATAATGAAGAGCAATCAGACAGATCATCGAATATCTCAAGGATCGACTCATCCTCGCGAGGGCCATCGAGGTGAGATAACTCAAAATCAGAAAGATCGGAAGA
The DNA here is from genome assembly GCA_037367405.1 of Ottelia alismoides. Taxonomy (NCBI): domain Eukaryota; kingdom Viridiplantae; phylum Streptophyta; class Magnoliopsida; order Alismatales; family Hydrocharitaceae; genus Ottelia; species Ottelia alismoides. The sequence continues at coordinate 229,501 of JAZKJV010000038.1, forward strand.
CTCGGTTTCGTGATCCGCCAGATCGGATACACTCTCAGGAGATAAAACTGAGTACTCATCATGTGTGGCATTCTCCTGCAGATAACCCTCGGGGAGGAATGCAAGATCATCAGTGAGGAGTAGAGGATCAGGATCTAGAAATGCATCTGTGCTGCTCTCGAGGACCCACTCTGTGCACCAGGCTGCATCATCATATGAAATTTGGCTCTCGGCAATCTGGAAGTAGGAGAAGGTACTGGTCAACACCGCGGAGGCTGGCAATGTGGTTGTGGTTGATCCTCGCTCTGCGGCAATACTGGTTGATATATGGTCCTCAAGTATATCTGTCTCATCAAAGTGGAGGACAACTGGCTCGAATATGGGTCTCTCGATGTCTGGCCTCTCAAAGTGGTGTCCCATATCGAGCTGTGGCTGCTGGGCTGAGTCATGGTGTCTATCTGGCTCTGAGAAGTGTCTCTGCAGAAAAGAAGCTAAATCATCTGGGGCTGGAATTTGTAATGGCTGGATCAACGGCTGTAGTAGCAGGGGATCCTTGATGAATCCATGATTCATCGCCTTTATTCTTTTATTTTAGCTTCATTTTCTTAGTCAAACACATGTAAATACCCATTAATTTCATAATTTTACCATTTTGCATGCATTTGTTAAAATTGCATTTTTAACACTTTTTGTACATAAATAAAAGAATAAAGAAGAAAAGAAAAAGAAAAGAAAAATAAAGAATGTAGTTATGCAATAAATACAGACTGACCCAAACCCCGAGAGAAGGTCAAGACTTGACCTGATCGACCAGGAATAAAGTAGGGGGAGATAGGGTCGTTTGTCAGAAAAATCAAAAATATATTGTAAATATTTTTCATGTACATTTGTACAAAACTTACATTATTTTATCTGTACATAATGTGACCTCAAACTAATTATTTTCGTAAATAAAAGTTGTAAATAAAATTGTGTTGTAAATAATAAAAATATTTGTAAAATAAAATATTGTATATATTGCAAATAATTACACCCAGAAAAAGCCACAAAGTGATAATTGAAACATCAATTCCGGCTCCACACAAGCTCAAATTGAACCAAACTCACTTCCATCATACTATAAATTAAATTATCTTTCAAATGGCTGTGGTTTCATTATTTTTGGAGTTACGGTTAAAAAGTCGGTTTTCTGGGGTGTTTTGTGCAGTTTTCCAATATATTTGATGAACATGTTTATTTATATTTATTTTTATACATAATATATATTGTAAATATTGTTTTCATTAAAAAAATTAAAAAAAACAATAAAAATTAAAAAAATCTTTTATAAAAATTATTTCCTTATTTGCACCTATGTACATTATATTATATGTATATAATATATGTATATAACTAACTTCCTTAAATAAAAAAAAGACACCAAAAAAATAAAATATCTAACTTTAATTAATTAATTTAATTTAATTACGAATTTTGTATTTATATTTAATTATTTAATTCTTTATTTGATTTGATAACTTACCTTTTATGTAAAGATTTGATTTTGTGCCTTAAATAGCCACCATTAAGGTGGCTAATTGATTTTTGGAAATTATTTAATTTATTTATTTTAATTAATTACGAAATTCATTTTTAATTAATTATTTATTTTATTTATTCAATTATTTTATTTAATTAACCAATAAACACTTTCCTCATTTGCGAATATCTTCCATTTTTGTTTTTCTTCTCTTTTTAATGGGCTCCTCCTCCCTCATTCACACTTGATCGATCTTTGGCGGAGAGGAGCCCGATTTCCGAGAGAATTCTTGTTGAAGAGGGTCCTAGCCTCCGATCCAGTCGGTGACAGCGGCTTAAGCTTCGTCGAGGCCATCATGGCTTGTCCAAACCCCAAGGTGAGATCCACTTTTACTTGTTGTTTTTCCTAGGTAATCGTAGAGTTAGATCTTAGCGTAGGAGTAGGAAGTAATTTTTAGATTGAAAATCTCAAAATTTCTCCATACATTTTTCGCCCGACACCGCTTTTTCATCCCATCTTCTCGATCCCTACATTTCTTTTTCTACCTCGCGCAACCTTTCATCTCCGACCACGTACGGTGGTCGGAGCCTCAGATCCATCTCTCACATTTCCACCGGATCTCCATCCATATTTCCTAGTATTGTGCATAAATAAAAAAATAAAAAAATAAAAAAATCATATAAGGATTCTCCCTGTTTATCTCACAGTTGTTTTTGCAGGAAGAAGTAAAAAAAACAATAAAATTTTTGTTCTTTTTATATCTAACATTTGTTTTGCAGGATAATATAAAGGAAACATAAAAAGATCTTTTCTCTTTTTCTCTAACATTCTGTTTTGCAGGAGAATAATAATAAAAAAACATTCTTTTTCAATCTCATCTCTGTGTATATTTTCTAACAAATAAAAAAATTCCTTTTATTATCTGCTGATCATACATAAATAAAAAAATCAACAAAAAAAAACAAAAAAAATAATTGCAGGAGCCTGCGGCGCCCCCATCCGCGCCCAGCGGCAAAGGCCAAGCCCGCGCGACCCCCAGCCGCGGCCTCCTCTTGGCCGCCTTCCCACGTCGCCACCGTGACTCGCCGGCCTCCCGCGCAGCCGGGCGGACCTCCACCGACTCCAGGCACCGGCCCCGCGCCCCCACCTGCGCGAGCCGCCGTTCCTTGCCCCAGCCGCGCGACATCCCCAGATCCACCGCGCACCTCCGCCTGGCTCTCCATCCTCCGCGCGAACCAGACCGCCGCGGGCACCGCCCCGCATCCCGCGACCGCTCCTCCTGTGCGGGCGGCGCCCGCTCTTCTCCGTCGACCTCCGCACCCACCTGCAGCAGCCTCCGCGCGGCCCCGCCTTCTTCCGCCCTCTGCGGTGGTCAGCACCTCCGAGCGCATTCCACCAACCGCGCTTCCTCTGCCTGAAGCTCCAGTCCCGCCCTCGCCTCGCCAACCTCGCTTGACTTCCCTTGACGCCGCCACGTGCCGCCCTCAGCCGAGAGCTCCAGATTTGAAGGGGGCGGCGGCGGCCGTGCCTTGCACCCCTTGATTCCCATTGTGGAAGAAAGATACGAAGTGCGCAGAACCCTAGGGCTATTTGGAGTTTTGAAATAAAAATGGAAAAATTGAGGAAATGCCCTTGGAAGATTCAATAATTACGCAAAAGTTCCCACTTCAAGGTATAATCATGTGCCCCACATTTGCTCATTGGGTATTTTCAACATTCTGCCCGTGGACTTATTTGAGTTATATTTTAAAGTAGAAACTTAAAATAATTGTGATTTAGTCCCTATAGTTTCAGAACTATAATTTTCATGATTTGCTTGATTGAATAAATGTTTTTATACTTGCAAAAAATTTCAAAAATATTGTGCATAATCCTGCTGTAGTCTTTATCATTGTATAAATTTTTCATAGCTTTTTGTGGATATTTGATATATCTAAAAAATAAAAAAACAATGTCTTTTTGCATGTCTAAACTTTGAAAATTCATAAAAAATAGAAAAATTGCCTAAAAATTCCAAAAATATTTCTGTAGGTGCATTTTAATCTCTTTAATTTTCTGAGCATTTTTTTTACCTTTTAAAAAAAAATACAAAAATAGTGTAGTGTGTGTGTGTGTTTCTATTCATTTGTGCTTATTCGAAAAATACAAAAAAATATAAAAGTCAAAAACCACTAAAAAATTCATCTCTGAAATTTGACTACTTAGTTTTTAAATCGTGCTCCTTGTGTTCGACCCTGGTCGCTATACCAGGTAAAAAGAATAGCGAAAAGACCGCTTACATTTCTTGTTTTCTTGATTCATCTTCTCTTAAGTGGTTTCAAATATTTTTCTCGTTGACCGAATTGATCGATTAAGGACAACGACGTTGTGATTTATTTTCTACCTTAGTCGCATCGATTTTCGCGTCATCAATCCTCCGTCTCTTGGAGTATCAGAAGATCTGATGTCCAGGAATCGTCAACTGAGAACTCTGAGGCTGACTCGAACTCTAGCTGGAAGACCAACAAGAACTCGAGTAGATTCTGGGTCAGAACCTCTGCTGTCGCAGGCATTTCCTCTGTACTATGTGGTGCTGCAGAATCCAAGTCCTCAGGCCGGTGTGTAGAAAATGTATCCTCATGTAGCGCGACACACCCTACTGGTACCGCAACATCCTCATTTGTTGTCCCGACTACGGCATCTCGGGAAGATGGTCTCTATGAAAGTAACCTCGAGATGGTATCTAGTAACTCAATGTCGGAACTGCGGTGTGAACCGCCACATGAGGTAATCACCAGTGCTATCTGATCCGCGGTCATCCCCCACATGGTGATCTCAATCAGGTCTGTCAGTGAAAGTCTGTGCTCGGGAAATCTCCTCATGAGGTCAAGAAACCTCAGCCATGCCTCCTGTAGTGGCTCTTGGGGGTCTACTGAAAACTCTGTGATCAAGGACCGCATCATCTCTGCTCTACGTTGGGGAAAGTATCTCTGTAAAAACTCTCGGCGTAGCTCTCCCCACGTAGCGAATCTCATCTCCTTCCCAACCGTCGGTGCCATCTCATGGCTCTGTCCTGAAGTGTGAATGGGAAGGTCTTCAGCATCATCTCCTCTGCAGTGATATCTGAATAGATCTTTGTCCTACAAAACTCCTCGAACTCGGACAGGTGAAGATAGAGCTCCTCGTGCACCTCTCCTGAAAATGTCGGCAGTCTCTGAATAAGCTCCAAACCCAGAATGAATGGACCTAATGTCGAAGCTGACTGAGCTCGTTGTCCTATCTGATCATCCATCATGCTGGCATAGGAGGCATCTGATACTCGCATTTGCTCTCTATGATTGTGTCCGAAGTGCACTCTCAACTCAGCAATGGCATCATCTGGGTCTCGTATTTGCTCAATCTGATCTCCGCGAACGTGAAGCGCAGCATGCCCAGAAGAATGAAAGGTATGGGAGGGAGGGAACGGGATGTTGGTCGGAGATCCGACCTCCATTAAAGGTGGACTGGACTGCTGGGAAGAAGATGGAGAAGCCGCAAGAGTCGGCAAGAAGTGAGGGGGTCCATCATCCAGGGATACAAAAGAGGAAGAAGTAGAAGACTGAAGGGAGGGTGGGATGGTGAAAGATAGAAGAAAGCGAATGGAACCTAGAAAACCAAACAAGATTGGTCAAGCAAACCCCAAATTCACCTACGCACCTAGAGCTGATGACCGTGAAGGTTCGGTCTTTTATCTTGTCTATTTTATTAGGTGATCAAACAGTCTTTCAGAGCGATTAAGCGAGCTGATAGGGATCCAATACTCCTAACAGATTGTCCCGACTAAAAAGCCGGTAGTCTGTCAAGAAATCGGATATGGCTCTAGCCTAGGATGCGGGTCACTCTCTCGCTCATCCAAACCAAGCAATGAGGGGATTACTCTCCCAAGATAAATTATTAGGTCAATGTCTTTTAAGATCAAGTTTGGTTAACAGTCCCAATTTTATAGTTTTTTGTTTTTAAATATTTTTCAGATCAAACAACATCTAACGAATTTTTTGATTCTCCTGATTATTTTAAGTCCAAAATAGGGGAGAAGACGAAAAAGCCGATGTGCGGAAATCAATGATACATGCAGAGTAAGAGATGTGTACCTAACTCCAGCAGTCTATATGCAATGTGATCCGTGCATAAATAAAAGACTGAATATAAACTACATATATGATGCATGCGGAAAAACCGGTCCTAGCAGAGCAATTTCTACACGAGAGAACAGTAGTCGGGTACTCGAGCCTAGGTCCGGAGTCCTATCTTGGGAGCCATTCGGTCTGCATGCGCTGTATATGACTCCTCAAGGCACGTGGACCAGAGCTCAAATAAGCCGACTTTTTCTTTGTGATTAATTAGATCCAATTATTCGAACTATAGGTACAGGCAGATAATTAGATATTTGGATCCTAATTAATTATGTCACAATCAATGAAAATCCTAAGCTAGGGCTGAAATTAGCGTAAATCAAACAAGCAGTAAATAAACGGTCAAAAGCCGAAAAATAACGAAAACCGCAAAAATCTCGGTGAAGTCCCCCGAGCACACCGATGCTCGACAAAACAGACCCCGAAATGTCAAGTGTCCAAGTCTATGTCCCTGTATTATTACAATAAAATAATGCAGAGAAATAGACTAAGCTAAATCTAATCTACGGCTACTCTACAGTTATTTCTCGCGACTATTTCGCAGCTCCCGAACTTCGACTTTTCTCCATGCGCTCCCCTGCGGCTTCGTAGAGAAGGAAGCTGCCTCCGACTCCCGAGGTTACTTCGGCTTCCGAAGAAGCTGCCTCGGTCCTCGGGCTCTAGCAAGAAAGAGAAACCGAAGTGTCAGTCCTGAAAAATGTGTAAATAAAGTAGAGAAAATATATTTACAAAAATATCTACAAAAAGTCGCGAAAAAGAAAAGCCGTGGAAAATCGAAGATGACTACTAATTTTTTGGAATGTTTAAAGCAATTTTTATATTTTTCTTTGATTTTCTAAATCAAACAGTAATAAAAATCACAGTTTTTGAATTTTTAAAATATCAAAAAGTCTCAAAAATGTACCAAAAATTTAGGGAAATTTTTACACAGTGGCAGGAGCCACGTATCCAAATTTCACCTAATTTGGATTTAATTTGCTATTTTATTTAATCAAAATAAGGCACACAACAATCAGGGACCTAGATGCAAAGAAAACTATTTTCAAGGACCAAATAATAACATAATCAAAAAGTCCAGGGGCCCTTATGCAAAAAGTCCACAAAGTCACGGTCGAGGCATGTGAATCAGGCACGGAGGGGCATAAGTGTCATTCCTATTTTTAAAAGTTCAATCAATAACACATAGGAAACAAAGGATCGAAAGTGCAAATAACCCAAATCTCATGTGTCGATGCACGTGGCTCACATACATAAGGACTGAAATGCAAATAATAGAAACATCGAGGTCCACAATGCAAAATATCTAAAATAAAAACAACTGAATTTAATATTTACAGGACTAACTAGAAATATCAAAACAGAGGAGGGCCTAAGAGCACTTTACCCCTCTTATTATCGGATGGACGAGGAGGCGCCGCGTGGATGATCGACGGCTGAGAAGCGAGGCGCCTCTTTGTCTGGATGGACGGCCCGGATCGAAACCTGATCAGATCGGGCGGTAGACGTGTCTCGCGAACAGACAGCCACGATCACAACTGGAGGAGCTAGGGGCTGATCGGACGGCTACTGGAGGTTCTCCAAGAACAGCTCGCCGGCGAACTTCGCCGGCTCCGTGCGCGCGGTGGAGACCTCCTCTTCGGCTGCTGGGATGTGGAACATGATGCTTGGACTCTTCCACAGCCGATGCAGTCCTCCGATGAAGCTGAGAAGTCCTAGAACCTCCCAGCGGCGAGGTGGCAGCGGAGCAGCTGTTCTTTAATAATCGAGCTTCCAGATGAAGCCCATTTGCCTCTAAACCTACACGGGAAGACAACTGGGTCGAGGGCAAAATGCCTCGACCCATTAGCGCGCGAAAAGGGACGAGGGATGAAGCGGGGCGTAACCCTCCGACGAGGCGACGACGGAGGAGGGTCGGAATCCTGTTCCTGGGTGAATCAGGTTGAGTGGAGGGATGGAGAAGGTGGGGAGGAGTCTGGTGAAGGTGATGGTCGGGTCGGCATGGTAAATGGTTGAACGGAATGTCGGGAAATGGTCGGCGAAGGGCGGTGGTCGGAAACCTAAAAATCGAAATCTACTGCGAAGCTTTAACTAACTACGCTACCTGGCGGTCGAAGTTCACTGGGCTGGAGCTCAGGGAGCTCCGGGGGTCATTGCCTCAAGGGTTCGTCGAGTCCCGAGGCTGAGTGCACCTCTCGGCGGCGAATGGCGATAATCGTCGCCGGATCAATGGTTCCCGGCTGCCCGGGCCTCGCTACAACACTTCCGCACACGGTTGTCACTCTGGTGGAGGAGAGGAGCTCACTGGCATCGAGGGGGAAAGCCAAAGATGGCATGAATTGTGCGGCTGAGGAGATGCTTTATACTGGGAAGGGTCTGGCTAGATGGCGAGATGGTCGGAGCTCGGATCCCTAGAAGGAGGATCGGGCGAGGGTCTCGGGTGTACAATGATCAAATGGAGCCCAGGGTTTGAATATTTGGAGATCGGATCGAGCGGGGAAAAATCGATGAAATAAGGTCGAACGCAGGATCCGCGGGAAAAGTGGTCCAGGGGGAAGTTGACCAGAGGTCAACATTCCCCGTTGACCAATCAGAACTCGCCTTTTATTAATTATTTGGAAATTCGATTAAAATTAATAAATGACTTAATTTCGAAAATTTTAAAACATGAAAAATGTTTCTTATTTTTCAAATTAATTTTTAGTGATTTTTGTTTATTTTTTGAAAAATAATTTATGTATTTACATTATATTACTATTATATATAGGTATATATACATGTATGTATTTTTTATTTTTATTTTTAGTTATTTATTTTTAAATAATTATCCCAATTTTATATTTTATTTATTTCTAACTTAAAATTTGGAATAAAAAGGTATTTTTATTTTATTTTTATTATTTATTTACACAAGTTAAATAAATAGGTATATATACATATTTACATGGTATATACACAAGGTGAAAATCGATTTTTATTCTTTTTATTTTTTATTTTATTTTTATCTTTCTGATTATTATTTTATTTATTTACACCATGAAATATGGAATATAGAAATATTTTTATTTGATTTTTATTAATTATTTACAAGGAGAAAATAAATAGGTATGTTATTCTATATATATGATCTATATACACTGATGAGAGAGGCTTTATTTTTATTTTTATTTTAGTTTTATTTTTAAAAATATGTAAAAAATATGAGAAATACTTTTTAACTTTTATTTTGAGGAAAGTAAATTTTATTTATTTACATGGGGATATGTACATGTAAGAATGACCTTATCTCTCTCTACTTGGGTTCTTTTGCGGTCAGGCCCATGCTGAGCCCTCCCTTGGGATTAGGTCACTCAATATTTATTCTAAATATTTCTCTCTTTTTCTTGTGTTTCTTTATTCCTTTATTTTGGCATAAAAACATGCTAATTATGCATATTTACAAGATGCATGTGTTTTGACAATTTATGATATTTACACCTATTTACATGGTATTTTGCCTAAGGTTCTAGCTAAAATAAAGGAATAAAGAGTGATGAATTGGGATTCATCAATGTCCGGATCATAGCAAAGTCTCCTTCGCTACTCATCAACTGAAAGGTCCTGCTAAGGACTTGTGGACCAGTTGCCAGTTGCGGAAGTTTGAAAAGGAGAGATTATTCTGTGGGATGAGTTCGTTAAACTCTTCCGAGAGCAGTATATTCCGATGCACTTGCAGTTGATTAAGGATCAAGAGTTTATTAATCTGAAGCAGGGAGATTTGAATGTTGCAGAGTATAACAACAAGTTTCATCATTTATTGAAGTATACTCCCCACCTTTGTCCATATGAATATCGGATGACTCAGAAGTTCATTGAGGGTCTCACCCTGCTTTAAGATCGAAGGTTCTTTCCAGCATGCCGAAGACTATGGAGGATGCTCTAGCCAGCGCCACAACCATGGAGCGAGATTTCTTGCGAAGAAAGGAGGAGAAGCCGCCAATGATCGGAAGGATCGATTTGGAAGAAATAAAAATTTCAAAAATTCTCAGAAGCAGAAGCAAGCCTCCAAGTCAGGGCAAAACAATAGATTTCCTGAATGCTCTTTCTATCATCGTTTCCATCCTAGAGAATGCTATCTCAAGAATGGCTAGTGTCTGAACTGTGGAGAGAAAGGGCACTTTGTTCGTGATTGTCCGAAGCCTAAGAAGCAGCTCGCGGCTCAAGGACACGATCAAAGGCCAAAGTTTCCATCTCGAGTTTATGCTCTTACCACTGGGAATGATGCTGCCAAGGAGGACAAGGTCATCGAAGGTACCCTTCTTATTGATAATATTCATGCAAAGATTCTTTTTGATACTGGTGCTGCACATAGCTTTATTTCTGATGCACTAGTAAAAAGCATGGATGCCAAACCAAAACTTTTAGATATTGATTTGATGGTTATCACACCTACTGGGGGAAATGTAATAGAATTGGAGTATATTCAAGATGCTCCATTGATAATTGAGGGTCATGAGCTACCTAGTGACCTCATCGTCATGAAGATGATAGATTTCGATATTATTCTTGGGATGGATTGACTTTCTCGATATCATTGTATTATTGATTGCTGCAAGAAAAGGGTGATCGTTGCAAGCCATCAGTTCCCTGGGATCGTTATTAAAGGGCATGGTGCCGCCTCTGAGCGGTGCATTATTTCTGCCGTGAAGGAACATCGCATGATCTTAAAAGGACGAGAAGCCTATCTTGTTAGTATTATTAGGGTTGAGCCATCAACCGTATCTTTATCTGATCTCGATGTCGTTCGGGAGTTTCCTGATGTTTTTCCATAAGAATTTCCTGGACCCCCACCTCAGCGGGAGATTGATTTCACTATTGAGCTGGTTCATGGAACTGTACCGATATCCAAGGCACCATATCGTATGGCTCCTGCTGAACTGGCTGAATTAAAGAAGCAACTTGAAGAGTTGCTTGACTTGGGATTTATCAGGCCCAGTGTGTCACCATGAGGTGCACCTGTTTTATTTGTTAGAAAGAAGAATGGATCTCTTCGCTTATGCGTTGATTATCGAATGCTGAATCTGGTGACTGTGAAGAATAAGTATCCGTTACCACGGATAGATGATTTATTTGATCAGCTCCAATCAGCAGGGGTCTTCTCGAAGATTGATTTGCGATCCGGCTGTCATCAATTGAGGATTCGAGAGGAAGATATCTCGAAGACTGCTTTCCGAACACGCTATGGGCATTACGAATTTTATGTGATGCCGTTCGGATTGACTAATGCTGCTGCCGCTTTTATGGATCTTATGAATGGGGTCTTTCGACCATTCTTGGATCACTTCGTCATTGTTTTTGTTGATGATATTCTTGTTTATTCTCAAAGTGTTGAGCAACATGAGGAGCACTTGAGAGTCGTATTGGAGACTCTTAGGCAGAATCAACTTTATGCTAAATTCTCTAAGTGTGAATTCTGGTTGGAAAAGATCATGTTCCTTGGGCACATTATTTTCAAGGATGGGATTTCTGTAGATCCAGCCAAGGTTGAAGCGGTCTCAGAATGGAAGCAACCGCAAAGCGTGACAGAAATTAGAAGCTTTCTTGGATTAGAAGAGTATTATCGTAGATTCATTCGTGATTTCTCGAAGATTTCATTGCCTCTAACCGAGTTGACTAGAAAAGGAACTAAGTTTGAATGGTCTTTTGCTTGCGAGCATAGCTTCCAAGAATTGAAGAGGAGGTTAACCACCGCTCCTGTCTTGACTTTACCTTCTGATTGTGGAGGTTTTGTCATTTACACTGATGCAACCCAGAACGGCTTGGGTTGTGTGTTGATGCAGAATGAAAAGGTTGTAGCTTGTGCTTCAAGGCAGCGAAAGATTCATGAAAGGAATTATCCTACGCATAATCTAGAACTTGTCATTGTGGTGTTTGCATTGAAAATCTGGCGTCACTATCTTTATGGTGAGAAATTTGAGGTCTTCTCTGATCATAAAAGCATCAAATACATCTTTTCTCAAAAAGATTTGAATATGCGTCAAAGGAGATGAATGGAATTTCTTAAAGACTATGATTTCTCTATTGCTTACCATCCAGGTAAAGCAAATGCTGTAGCAGATGCCTTGAGCGGAAAAGGCTATGCGATGTCTGCAAGTTTGATGATCAAAAAGTGGAAGTTGATTAACGATTTGGTCTCTTGAAATCCTTTCAAGGAAGGAGACAAGATTATCTTATCTAGCATCCAGATACATTCGATGATAGTAGAGAAAATATTGAGAGCTCAAAAGGAAGATCCCGAGTACCATGTTTTAGCCGAGAAGAGTCTAGGAGAAAGTTCAGAATTTTTCATTACTCCAGATGGCGGCATCAGATTCAGGAATCGCTTATGGGTTCCGTCACATGAAGACTTGAAGCATGAGATTCTGGATGAAGCTCATCGTTCTAAATTCACTGTACATCCAGGAAGTACAAAGATATTTAAGGATCTCCAGCGGAATTTTTGGTGGAAAATATGAAGAAGGAAATTGCAGAATTCATTTCTCGTTGTTTGGTGTGTCAGCAAATTAAGGTTGAGCATCAAAGACCGGCTGGACTTTTGGAGCAGTTAGAGGTTCCGGAATGGAAATGGGAACACATCACTATGGACTTTGTGATGGGTCTTCCGAAGACCGATGCAACTCATTGTGATGCTATTTGGGAAATCGTGGATAGATTGACGAAATCTGCCCATTTCTTGCCAATGAAGAAAAAGGAGTCAGTTGCGAGCTTAGCAAATTTATACATGAACGATATTGTGAAGCTTCATGGTATACCTGTCTCTATTGTCTCTGATCGAGATCCAAGATTTACGGGGAGATTTTGGAAAAAACTTCAGAAGACTTTCAGTACAAAGCTGAAGTTTTGTATCGCATTCCATCCTTAGACAGATGGTCAATCTGAAAGAACAATTCAGGTTCTCGAGGATATGCTTAGGGCATGTTCTTTGGATTATGCTCGAAGTTGGGATGAGAATCTTCCGCTTATTAAGTTTGCCTATAACAACAGTTATCAGGCTAGAATTGGAATGGCTCCGTATGAAGCTCTCTATGGGAGGCCATGCAGATCTCCGCTTTGTTGGAGCGAGGTAGGGGAAAGAAGTTTGCTCGGACTCGAACTTGTGCAGAAGTGTGCAGATAAGATTGATCTAATTAAGAAAAGGCTCTTAATTGCTCAAAGTAGACAAAAGAGTTATGCGGATAACCGTCGTAGATAACTAGAATTTGCAGTTGGTGATCATGTCTTTCTCAAGATTTCTCCGATCCGTGGCGTATTGAGATTTGGACGAAAAGGAAAACTTAGTCCAAACTATATTGGTCCTTTTGAGGTGTTGGATAGGGTAGGAGAAGTGGCCTACCGCATTGCACTACCACCTCAGTATTCGCATATTCATAATGTCTTCCATGTCTCCTTGTTGCAGAAATATATTCATGATCCATCTCATCATATTCATTACGAGCATGTCGAGGTTCATAAAAATTTATCGTATGAGGAGCAGCCTTCACACATTGTTGATCGCCAAGAACCCAACTACGAAGGAAAACTATTAAGATGGTAAAAGTTGCTTGGCATAATCACTCAGATAGGGAGGCTACATGGGAACTTGAAGACGAAGTTTGAGAAAAATATCCCGAACTTTTAGGTATGTCTTTTGAATTTCGAGGACGAAATTTTCTTTTTAGGTGGGTGGAGTTGTAACATCCATTTGGGGTGGGGGGGGGGGGGTTGTGCGAAAAAAAACTGAAACCTTTAATAGGATCTAAAATTAATAATAATAAAATAGAATGTTTATGTATGATGTATTATACAATTATATATTTTAGAAAGAAAGAGATAAATCAACTTAACGGCATACATGTTCTGCCGTTAAAAACAAAAGATAATACTAATAAAAGAACAACTTTGCAACTGTTTTTTTAAAGAAAATCTATTATCCCTCTTGCAAGAGATAGACTTGCACGGATTTATTTATAAAGCAATTACGGGTCTTGCCGAGAGAATTAGAGAGATGGAGAGAGAGAATTAGGTTCGGCCACGATAGTCTTCCGTCAGTGCCGATTCGTATCCCGGCAAGGCTGGAGGCAGGTTGCGTAGTCACAGTCGGACGTGGTTGTGAAGCAAAGTCGACACATCTATGTATCTAGATAATTCACACCTCAAGGTATGCATCGAAATCCTAGTATTTCATCTATGAGTCGAATCATTAAGAACATCAAATATTATTTTGACGAGCACCGTAATGATTGTATTTTTTACCATACCTTGTACACGAATCTCATCCTGGTTCAATATAACTATTAGGAAGAAGAACTGAAAAAAATTGAAAACCGCACCTATTCATGATCTTCCTATAGTTTTATTAGGGCATTGTTTGTGAATTAAATAATGTATCTTTACTCTACGTAAACTTGCATACTCGCGTTTTTTTAGGTATGAAAAAAATAATATAAATAGAACATATGTGGTCCACCCAAATCAAATGAACATGTGGTCGAGATCTACTTTGTGGATGGATTCTCTAAAATAAAACCAAATAAAATATAGGTACGTAATTAATTTTCCTGGAAAGAAAAATGTAATTATGTGAATTTTTTTATCCCTCAGGAAACCGAATGACTAAAATCACATGATTCTTATTTCCAGCCATGTACCTTTTCAATTAAAGTGTATCCACTAATTGTATACTTATGAAATGAACAATAAGTTTTTGATGGTGCAAAGTACATATCAGCCCCTATGATAGTTTATATACATATTAGGAGAAATAAAATAGATTACCCATTTTTCAAAATAAATCAGTTATTTTCGAAAGAAAAAAATATTTTCACAGAATACTAATTTTAGGGGAACCTACATTTGTATCTATTGTATAACCCAAGTCACCCATTATTAGAAAAGAAACGGATTTTTTTGATATATTGGTTAACTTTGTAGATAAAATATTATTCTATAAATAGGCATGCAATATATTATATTTTCACAAACTCATTGAAAAAAACTACTACTGCTAATAACAATAATAATGATAATCATAAAATTCAACTGATTGTTATTTAACTACCAACACATTGGATGGGTAGTAACCGTATAGAATGTCGAGTGATATTTTCTGTAGAGTATGGTGTTAAGATAGTTTTCTTTGATTTAGGTGAAAATTGATTTCCGTGGATGAAGAATCCTATAAATATATCCGTACAGATTGAGGTATGTACATTAATTTATGTCTCATACCATTGTTATTTATACCCCACATTCAATTTTATTAGTTGTTGCAATGGAGTTTTTATAATATCTCGTTAAATTTCTTTGACTATATCTCCGTGTTACAACTTTAGCTAATTAGGTGTTAAGTTAATATTTAGTCATAATGCCTACTATTGATTAATTGTTAAATGTAAAGAGATAGATACATTATTGTCTTTTGATATATAGGTTAAAATGCATTTTTTATTCAAATATTTTATTGGAAAATTATTATTGATTTTGACACCATCATTGTGAGGGAGTAGACATTGTTCATTGTTGACCCATTAGAGGCTTTGACCTGGCCGGGTGCCTCGCGGACGGTTAATTCGGCCAATTGACCGTTGTAGGCGGGTAATCCTACACTACTTCCAAACAATTTCCGCTACGGCGGTTGACTCGGTATTGATGTCCATTGCATTGGGGTTTGGATAGGAGGCCTCGTATTGATATTTGTTTTAGTTTAAAATTTTGATTTAAGGGAATGGGGTGGCTTCTATCCAAGCTCGGGCTGCCAGGTGTCGGCAGATGGTATTGATTTATATTGATATGGATATTGATATTATAGTCACATTTGTGATAGTCAAGGAAATTTATTGAATTGTCATTGTTACCCTCATGATGATTTACATAATTGAAAAGTCTTGTTATAGTTCATTGTTTATTTATTTATTTAAATTCCTTATTATATGGAATTGTCATCGTATTATCTTTTACTACTTATTGTATATGGTTATGATGGTATGTCTTATAAATTATTGGTGCATACTTAGTCAAATTCGTTTGACTAATATTGATTTATAACCTTACAGCTTAACGGAGGACGAGGTTGGGTTGCTCAGCTAAACTAAGGAGTCATTGTTTTATCATAGTTCATTAAGATTAATGTATGGGAGGTTATTGATAGACTTACTTATTTTCTTTTTTTAGTTCAGACTTGATAAGTCTTTATTTATTGGTTATGTTCCTTTATTCTTCCATCATGTTTGGCACTCTGAATGTTATTTGTGGATTATTGAGATTTTGTCTCGTTCCTAGACTCGAAAAAAATTTCATTGTTTTGGGATGCTTCTGTAATTTTCTCCATGTTTCGAGGTCCGGGAAGTGACACGATGAATATCAATTAAACTTGTCGCATGGTTCATATAAGTCGTTAGAACAAAAGTTGGAAGGCTGTACTCCTGGTTACAGCTGCTTGTTTGTGCACATACTGGCAATGTACAGATATCGAGGATCATTTATGTTCCCAGAAAACGTTATGCGAAACCTTTTTGCACCGTGTTTAATTTTTATGAAATTGAACCTAATATTCTATGAAAATATGAACGATTTCAAATACATGCATGGTTTGATACATGGAAATTTATAATAGCAAGTTCGACACCATGTTATGCATAGTTTCAAAGTCTGCATGGTGTATGCTCGATTCAACTCCCAGGTTCAAACTACATGCAGAAATCACATGATAAACGTACGCAACCATCTCATCATGTATTTTTATTGTAGTTTTTGAGATGTGTAAAATAGTAGTTTATTCTTGGGTTTTATATTTCAGGTGAAATGTTATGGCTTGATAAAGACTTTGTTGAATGATACACAATGTCGTTAGTGAAGAAAGTGTGAGTTTGAAAATTGGTTTAAACGAAGATGTGGGGTATAGACGCGACAACAGTGGAGGTGGATGTAAATGTTGAAAACTTGTTCATAAACATGAAGTCTGGTTCAGATGAAGATGTATTTTTTTACAATTCATATGGAAAACTATTCATCGTGAAGAAGATGTGGGTATTTTTTGTATCTGAACATATGTTTTGTCTGATATTCACTGTAAACAATTGGTTATGTTGCTGTTGTTAGACATGTGAGCTCATGCGAATCATTATGCAATAATTGTTATTGGAAATCATTCTCTGATCTGAAATTAGAATAAGTAATTTGCATAATAGGGTTCCTTATTACAATTAGGATTATGTATCATGGCCATCTTAAGGATCATACAACTGTTAATTCAATTGTTGAATCATAGAGATCGGTGCTTGGATGATATCTAAAGAGTTAGATTGATGACTCATCAAGCACCGTCAAATGATTGTTAGAGATGATCTCCAACCTGAGTAGAAGATGGTAATCCTTTCTCTTTTAGTTGATATATGATCGATCTCTAGATGCATGTCCTCTGCATAGGAATAGAGATTCGTACATGTCAGATAAATTAGGTCAAAGAGTTGACTTAGTGAGATCGAGATAACTAAGACCTATGTTATATGTTGCCACAATATAGGCATGCATCCTCTGACCGGAGACAAATGTATTGCTATATGTCTAATTGTGTGCATTTGGCAGACCGATAGGTTGACGCCTAATCAAGGTTTATATACCATCGAGCTTGTGTGCATATAAGGGCATATGAGTAATACGATCTCGCAAAAGGATCATACAGGTTCGCTTGTGAATCGGAAGACATGAGCTCACTCATGAGGTACTGGGATCGATCAAATTCCATGCATGATCCTCTTGTTTTGGAAGAATGACAAGAATTTGTAGGGATGATATATGCTTTTAAAAAGAATATGATCGATACCATCTTCTAATGACCTAATGAGTAACTTAATGATAAAACACTGAAGATGACAGTGTCAAAATGATATATATCTTCAGATTTATTCTAGGTCTTCCAGTATGTTGGATGTACATATATTAGGAATACCTAAGGGTGATGTGATCATAAACGATTCTATAACCAGGATGCTTCCATTCCGAGGAAGTGATGAAATATGTCTGGATTTTAGTGACTCCTCTTATTAGAGAAGTATCTATCTTAGACAAAATATATGTCATTGATTTGAATGTGATTCAAATGCCATGAGAAGATTAGATTTACGACCTTGATTAAATCAAGCGTGTACGAGAGGTCCATGAGATTTGGATTTGGGATGTTATCTCAATATCCAAGTCACTATACGTGGAACGTACAATCGCCCTTTCCTTATATCCAAGTATTTGTGGAGAAAGAACAATATTCTTGAAAGAGTTCAAGAATAATTCCATTGATGAATTATGTATCTGAGTATTGCGAAATTGATAATTAAATGTGGTTTAATTATCTTGAATAATGTGAATATGATTCATATTATTTAGATGCATGAGAATGATGATACAAGATAATGAAATATGATTTAATTATCAAGGATATAAATAATATGAATAGCACTATCCATATTATTTATGTATATTATAAATGTGATTTATAATATATTAGAAAGTGCTAATTGTAAAGAGTATTTACGGATTAAATGTTGATGTGGATTGGTTTCACATTAGATAATTAATTGAAAATATAGTTTACATGTTATTTTGTGTATATGAATATGATTCATATTTTTTTCAATAGCATGATTGGAATATTCATAAATTATTTGAAATTAATTTTGTGAATATATTTACAATAAAAGTTGTTGCAAATATATGAAGTATCATATGAGATATAAAATCTCACTTAAATAAAGGATGAGTCATTTTCCATATATGGATGGCGGACGACCACCCTTGACTTGATTAAGAGAGGTCGTCCCCTATATTTCTAATGTAGTCTCATTCTTCATCCTATATACAAATTGATTTAATTAAATTAAATTATATTGATGATAACATAATATATATTTCATTTATAAATAAATTATTGTTGTATTTTTATACAACAAAACAAGCACAAATCAATCTGAATCATTGATTTGTGTTTCACATGGATTGTGATCTATGGACTCCCAAAATACCATAAAAGAAGAGGTAACTTTATCTCTTCTTTTTCAATATTTTGCAACTCTCTCTCTAATTCTCATCACATGCCCCTCTCTCATGTGCGGTTGTCTACCCCTTGTGATAGAGAGAATCGTCGTCATCGCAACCCCATTGTGCTGTCGAATTCACTACTTGTGGGTCTCTATCTTCTTTGGTGGTTCTTTCTTGTGGAGAAGACGCTAGATTTCATGTGACAAAATCAGGAGTTTCAATGATTGGATCTTCATCAGCTTGTATTGCGAGGAATACGCATTTCATCAGCGCGCTTGCAAGCATCTCCTATGTCGGATCGGATTTGAGACAGGGGGTCTCTTGCTTTAGAGACACGATTGCAACAATGCTTCAAGAGGTAATCCTATATCTTATTTTTGGTTTAGATGAAACGACTCGAGAAATGTTCTCGAGTCATGTGGTTTCATCATTTAAGATTTTAAATTCCGTTGCATCGAGCAACTAGTGTGACTAGTCGCTTCGATTGCATATGATGTGATCTTCACGCTTTCGTGATGCACTTAAGGTGATTCCCATAACCTTCAAGTTGTATCATTTCCTTGGTTGAGGTATTGGATACGATACATATGATACGAAACCCTAGGCAATCGAGGTTCAAGTTTAGGATGCACGGGAATCATTATTTTTGCATTGAATGCAAGATTCGATAGGTTTTTCGCTAAAATAAAACCTACTATTTTTTCATCGTTTGGACATGTTTTTTGGTTAATAAAATGTATTTATATGCCTCAGAATTAGTAACCCATACTTGATACCAAAAGTATATCAATATGATTCGAAGAATTCCCGTCATGGAAGTTGTTTTGCATGTAGTCACGGATCTGTAAGAAAATTAATTTTGCTTATTGATAACTAGGCTTTTTCACCGGTCAGAAGTTCCACACAATATAGGAATATTGTTGTTGAGTCGACCAAGAAAGAAACCCTAATAAATGAACAATTAACCCAAAATATCAATTAATCAATGAATAACAAAAATGTGGAGTTGAAATTTATTATAACTCTACAACAAAAGTGTATAGTGTGTAAGCATGTGTAGAGGTTGAACTCAGGGAGCAACAAACGATAGATTGGGCAATAAATGTCAAAATTTGTTTTTTCTCTCTCGTCCATTTATTGTTTTGTGGGGTTTTAATAATATATATAATAGTTTCTATTTTAAATTGTTTTAAATTTATATTTTTAATTTAATTTTCTATTTTCTGATTTTAATTCCTTTTTCTTTTAATTATTTAATATAAATAATATATAAGGCTTTATATATACAATACAAGTTATAATTATAATAGTTAATAAATATAAACAAGATATATGGAATAAAATCTTTTGGGTTTTATATATTTTTCTATTGTTTTTGTGATTTTTCTAGAATTTTTGCATATTTTTATGTCTTTTAAAATAAAAAATATCCTAAATCAGGGAATAAATAAATAGGTTGAATTGAATTAAAGATTAAAAATAGCAAATAAAATTCAAAATTCTTCAAATCAAATTTAATATATAGATATTAATATAAAGAAAATTCATAGATAAAAATAAATATTTTTGGCATTTTTTGTGGTTATTAACATTTTTGTTGGATGTTAGATATTTTTCTATTTTTATGGGTTTTATTTTTCTATTTTTAGGATATTATATATGGAGTTATAAAATATGATAATAAGAAAAATATATTTTTTGGTGAATTTTTTCAAACATTTTTCTATTTTTTGGCATTTTCTAATTCAAACCGGATCAAAAACGTGCTCATTTGATTTTTAATAAATAGTTAAAATGCCTACAATTCCAAAATAAAAAAGTTGTATGAAAATACGTGTTAGAAGACATCTAATCCATTTTTTGCATAATTTTTGGAGCATGGGTGTTGTTTTTTTAAATGAAATTCAAGCACCAAAAATACATGAACTGGGAAGGGTATATTTGCAATTAAAATTAAAGTGATGGGCATATATGTAATTTTTCCAGAATACACATCTTAAATTTATTGGACTAAATATACATCCAAAACCCTACAAGGGTGTATATGCAATTTGCCTAGCTCATGGGACGATACATGAGTTAAGTTGAATAAGACCAATTTGCAATTTCAATAAATACAGGGGTTTATCTATACAATGTCCAATTTTAGTTACACTACACATTTTATTTACAAGACTATTAAATAAATACAAAAAAGTGGGGGTGTGACATGCAATTTACCCCTGAAGTTACACCATCAGACATCGTAGAGTGTTTCACTTATACACGTGGCAACACGGAATGGCTTGATGACGATTCGTCGATCCACGGTTCAGATTGCATATGGACTTCCATCGGATGGACGAAGCTGGCGGTGGATGAATGACCACAATCAGAATTGGGAGAGGAGGTTGATCTGACGGTTGTTGCTCTTCCGGAAGAATAGGGAAGAACAACCACCAGGCTAACTTCAATCGGTTGGTTCTCGCTTCACCGACGGTCTCCAGAGATGATCTTTGGCTCTACATATTCGAGAGGAGATTCCGCAGTGGTTAGTGGGCTCGAGAAGGTTTAGAGCCCAACGGTGGGGTCCTAATACGTTGTGGAAGCTGGAGCACCTGGAAGCCCTCTTGCATGCTCGAAATCAACCCAAACCGGGTCCGTTGAAGCTAGACCATGTATGGAAGAATTCTAAGGTTCGAGGCGATGGTCCTCGACCCAATCTTAACCTGAGATGCACAGGAAATGGTGGAATGGGGGGGGGCGACGTATGGTGGAGGAGGGGCCCTATTCGCTAATCCAATAATGATCATGTTGATCTAAGTGGGGGAAAAGATGGAGCAGGTGACGGGGAAGGATATGGATGCGACAGGGGTGGTCGGAGATAGGTTGGGTTTCGACGAAAAACATGGTCGGATCTCGAGAGCTCCGACGAAGGAATTAACTTAACCTACACTAAATTAAAGTATTAAAGGATGAATTAAAAGCAGAATTAAAATATAGAAAGGAAATTTACCTAGAAAAGGGAAATTATGTTGCTCTTATACCTTCCCGTGAGGGAAGAGAGCAGGGCGGCTGGAGGTCCATTGTGGGTGCACCTCCCTCCTCCTTGAGCCATGCCAAATGCTCCACGGGTTCGTCAGTTGTTACCTGTTGACATACTTGATCGGAGATGGGGGCTTCAGGGCTTGAAACATGACCAAAATTGAGGAAGATGACAATGGTTTTTATTTATAGTCGGATGGGGCACCCTTATTGATTGATGACTTGATAGAAATTGAATCAATGTACAGAGAATCTAAGGAGATGGCGAGAATGATGGATGATCAAGGGTCACAAATGGTGAAGGGCTCGAGGGCAATGGAGCATCACATCAGTGGGAAAAATCCATGAAGGCAGGAAGCTCGAGGCATCTGACGTAGTTAGAGAGAAGATAGGGCAGTTGACTTGGGTCAACTGTCCCTGCGTTCTGATTGGTCCACGAAGGACAAATCAGGACAAAATAGTAGTTTTATTCAAAAATAAATAAATAAAAATATTAAATAATTTTATTAATGATTGAGTATAATATACAAAATATTTATTATTGCATATAGTATTTTAATACTATTTTTAAGCTTTTAGGTTTATTTATTACAAGTTTATTTTTAAGGGTATATTTATAGGTATATTCATCTACGTTTTGTATATATTACTTATATTTTGCATTTTTATTTTGTTATTTTATTTTATTATTTTATTTATTTATACCTTAGTTTTATGTACATAAATATATTTTTATTTAATTTTTATGATCTATTATGTACGGGGGTATAATTATATGTATTTCTTCTATGTATTTATGTAAGGTATTTTATTTTTATGTATTGTTCATGGTTTTCTTTTATTCTTAATATGTACACATACTATAAATAATATTTACAAAATAAAATTATAAAAAAATAAAGAACAAATAAAATGAATATTTTATTCAGGTATATTATACAATCGTGGTCTAAAACCTAACTTTCACACCTTAGATCCAAATTAAGTGAAACTACCTTCATTAAATAGTGTATTAAAAGTTATGTACAATTAAAAGTATTTTTTATCATTTTGAGTTTTTATTTAAGAGATATGGGTCTGGAAAGTTTGAGTTTTGACCTTTTATTTTGAGTATAAAATGAACAATGTATATTATTTTTTGCAAACTCAATTTTTTATTTTTATTTGTACTTTTATGTTCAACTTTCATGTACAAAGTTTATTTATTTGAGGTATAAATAATAAAGAATAAAATAGGTCCCAAAAATACTTTATTGATGAATAAAATAATGGAATTTTACTGTGTAGTTGGCCCTTATATCCTCCTACTTTATTCCTTGTCGACCTAGTCATCAAGATGCCTATGTCTCGGAGTTTAGGGTCATAAAATACCTTTGGCATTTTATTCTTTTTCTTTTCTTTCCTTTATTCTATAATTTTGGCATTAAAACAATATTTTATATACAATAAATGGAACAAATGATGAATGATAATTTGTACAAAAATAATGCTATTGACATAAATTAGATAGGGTTTTAAGGCCAAAATGATATAATAAAGGTGATGAAATGAAGATTCATCACCCCCTTATACTTGCCTTTGCTAGTCCCTAGCAAACACTTATGAAATGAGTGTAGAAAATGAAAATTAAAAAAAGAAAGAAAAAGAATGAAAGTGGATTGATTTTAATTCTCAAACTTATATTCACAAAATTAAAGTTTAGAGCTCAGGTCAGACCTTGGTGTGAGAATGTGTGTGGAACATGGTAAGGAACCGGATTTAAAACATAATAGCCTTCGAGAGTCACAGAACTCGGTTCAAGCCACCTCAATAGCCATGTCAGACTCAGTCTACATCATACGCAAACCCTTATGACTATGAAGCTGACGTGTACATTGTAAGTGATAGTGGCTCTCCACAACTGAAATGACAAAAGAACTGACTTCTCCAGCATGACAACCCAACGATTCCCCAATCCAGCATCTCTTTCCTCAAGGAGCGGTGTATTCCCTTTTAAAGTCAATTGCATCTGACTCAAGAGGAGGGGTGAAGAGAAGAATGGACGGTAGCCAGTGTAGGTACCTATCCGGGGATGCATGACTAGTGTAGTCAAGTCATCCAGCCACAGGCTCACAAATATATGACTTTGAAGCTCAAGCTTGCTTATTTCAAATGTATACATACTCCGGCAGGCATTTTATTCCCAATCAGGCATGTCTACTTTTTGGAGTCTTTATTTCAACACTTTTTTTGAAATAATATATACAACAACATTTACATAAGGAGTTTTTCCTTTTGATCCAGAAGACTATCCATCTTTTGAAGCATTATTGCAACCCACACTCTCATGTCTTTAGATGTCGACAGCACTGGATGGGTTGGGGTGCACTTCCCTCACTAGACGAGGAAGAATGTTTCCACCCGTATACGTCTCATATTGGCAAATCCAATCCTCTCACCACTCCACCTGAGTTAAGTCAAGTGAAAGGTGCGGATGTGCAAGTTAGGTCACGACCAACAAGAGTCATGTGTACGTCTTGAAAAGTTATATTTAGGCAGTTGAGGTGTCTTGAACCCAGCCCCGAGTCTTAAAGAATTAAGTATGAATAGATCTAAGGTACCTTAAATCTAGTTTCTATAAGGTTCCAGTGAAGTTAGGTGCATTAAGGTCCAACCAAGCTCCATTCTTCAACTTTACTCAAACTAGTTAAATTATCCAACTCATTCTGAAAAATGTGAATGCTATGCAAATGCTATGTACAATGCAATGAAAAACTTTTCATGATGCAATTTTCAAAGTTTCATCTTTTTATGGATTTTTTAAAAAAGGTTTTGCAAAATTTTATGGGATATTTCAAAACAAAAAGACCATTGAAACAAAAAGGGAAACATTTGCAAATATTTACATGGGCATGCTTTTTATTATTTACACGAGTGGAGTTTTAAAGGGTTTACACAAGGATATGTTATTATTTTCATAAATAAATAGATATATACAATTGATGAAAAATGTTTATTTATTTGGGTGATGTATATATTCCTCAAATTTATTTGAAAATAATTGTACAAACAACTTTGAAAACTATAGTCCAAAATATTTTGTATAAATAATTTTTACAAACTTTTGAAAACCATTTTGCAAAGATTTTTCAAAAAACTTTACAACCATTTGCAAAACTGTTTGCATATAAGTTTTCAAAATATTTTATTGCACACAAAGAAAAGAATTTTAAGAACAAAATATTTTTTCAAAGGTTGAAAATATTTCACAAAATATTTTTGAAACATTTTTCAAAAGATTTTTCAAATAGATTTCCTTAATATTTTTCAAAATATTATTACCTAATTTATTATTCATGTATACAAAAAGAATTTTGAGGAATAATATACATGTTTTTATTACTTAATTTAGTGAATTGTTGATGAATCTCCATTTCATCACCTTTATTCTATCATTTTGGCCTTAAAAACCCCAGCAAATGCGTGTAAATCACCTCAATTTGTACATATTAGCATTCAATATTTATTGTATTTATTGTACATAGAATAAGGTTTTTAATGCCAAAATTATAGAATAAAGGGAAGAAAAGAAAAAGGAATAAAATATTGTAAATATTTTATGACCCTGACCCCGAGACCAAGGCCAGCACGGAATTGGTCGACAAGGAATAAAGTAGGGGGGGATAAGGGTCAGTGTACAATAATACCTCATTTATTCATGCATTTATTTATGCATTTTTTGACACCTATTTTGTACATAAGTATTTATTCATCAAATAAAGAAACTTTGTTCATGAAAGTTGTAGATAATAATGTAAATAAAAATACAATATTGAGTTTGTGTAAAAATAATACTCAGTGTACATTTTATACACATAATAAAAAGCCAAAATCTCAACTTCACAGACCCATATCTTGCAAATAAAAAGTCCTAATCACCCAAACTCACCTTTAATTGTATATAGCTTTCCATGAATTATTTAATAAAATTATTTTCATAATTTTTAGAGTTCATTTGTAGAAGTTAGGTTTTTGGCCCTCCTTGTACATAATACCTGATTAAAATATTCAGTTTATTCAATACCTATTATTTCTACAAATTTATATTTTTAGAATCTTGTAAATAATGTACATATATATATTGAATATAAAAGAAAACCAAAAAGAGTTTGAAAAATTAAATAAGTCTATAGGCTACATAGACAAAAGACCTATGCTACCTATATGTATATAAATAAAAGGGAATTTAATTCTTTTATTCTTTATTCATACATATTTTTATAATAATGTATATATTATATATAACTCATTAAAAATACAAATCCTAAAAAAAACAAAATAAAATTCATTAAATAAATAAAATGTATATAATATATAGGTAAAATACCCATAAGTAGACTTACATATGCATACACCTATTTATTTAAAAATGTAAATAAACTCCTAAAAATTAAATAAAAATACCTTTATACTTACAAAAGTAAATTATAAATTTATAAAATAAGCCAATAAAATAATAAAAGAAAATAAACAAATTAAAAATAAAATACACAAAAATACATGTAAATACATACATATACACATTATTTTAATAAAACCATAATAAAATACTTCAAAAAAATAAATAAAAATCATAAATAATTACTACATTAATTTATAAACATTTTTTATTTTATACGTGAATTCTAATTAATTCATTTATTCCATTAAATAAATGGGTCAAGATCGGTCCGATGTGGACCAATCAGGGGCCAGGGAAAGTTGACCTCCGGTCCACTCCCCCTGCGCCTCTAACTCCCGTCAGATGTGTTGCGTCCCCCCTTTTCCTCCATTTTTCCCGCGTGATCTGATGCTCCATCACCGACAGTCCCTTCACGGATTTTTCTCCCAGGACTATCATGATCCTCGCCGCATCTTTTATTCATCTGAACATAGCCCTGATTCGTTGAGATTCGCCGGTCAATAAGGGCGACCCATCTTGTCTATAAATAAACCCATCTCCTTCTTCCGAGCTTTTTGGCCATTTCCTAAGCCCTAGAACCCTCGCCTTTAGTCCAGCGTGTATCCTGGTGACAGCAGGAGGTCCCCTGAAGGTCGAGGAGGTTCGCGGAGGAAGGAGGTGCGCCCACGGCGGAGCTCCGGCGTCCGTCCTGCTCCTTGGCCCTCCAGCCAAGTTCGAGCTACGCCTTTATGATTTTTAGGTAGATTTTAATGTCAGCATTTCATTTATGTCTTTTATTTCGCATTTAGATTACTAGTGTAGCTTAGAATAGGTAAATCGAAGTTTGTCGGAGCTGAGCTCCGGCGACTTCACCACCATTCCCCGACTGTTTTCCGACCACCCTTTCACTGTCACTTCATTCCCCTACGCCTTCTCCACCTCCCAGAAACCTTGTCCAACCGAATTCTCACTTGGATCCGCGAATCGAAGCTCCTCCACCGCCTTCTGCCGGAGCTTCGCCGCCCATCATCATCCCCGTGCTTCCAGCTTCAAACCCCGGGTCGAGGGTGACGCCCTCGAGCCCCTCTACCTTCCTGTGCAGGTTAGGTGCCCCAAAGAGCACCAGGAGACGATTCCCAAAGCGGCTGAGGTACTTGGAGCTCCGCTTCTTCTACGAGCTCATGGCGGTGCTCCAGCGTTTCTCCGGCTGATCCGTCACCTCCAGCAGATCAAGCAACCTCCCAGGAAGCAGTTGGGACCTTCAGGTGCAACGACGACCGGTGGAGGAGCGAGATCTAGGCGGAAGAAGCTCGCCCCGGCGAGCTTTCTTCCCTGTTCTTGCACGTGTGCTCCCCGCCGTTGGATGAAGACGAAGGCCCCAGGTCGAAGAGCAGCCGTCCGATGGAGCGATGCCACGACCGTCAGATCTCCCACGAGATCTAATCTCCAGCGCTCAACGGCGAACCGATATCCGCCGTTGGATGTGCGACACGTGTCCAAGTAACGCCTTCATCATCGTCCATCAGCGCGCGTTCAGGGGTAATTTTCACTTGTACCCCCACCTTTTTGTATATTTAATGTTTAATATTGTAAATTAAATATAACGTTGTGAATAATGTGGAAATTTTGCATGTGACCCCCTGTATTGTTTTCATATTACACCTGGGTCCAGTCCACGTCACCTCACGTGTCGTCCCACGTGAGGTGGTAAAATTGCACAAGTCCCCCTGTATGTTTGTATATTTAACTTTAGTCCATTAAATAAAATCTCCAGTGTATTATTTTTGTGAAGAATTGCAACCAGGACTCTAGAGTTTCTGAAATTGTGTTTTGGTCCATGTGGGTGCGGATCACGTGTAGTCCCACGTGATGGTCAAATTGCAAGGTGGCCCTGGTGGGTTTGCTCATTTGGTTTTAGTCCTGAAAATTGTAGAACACGTTATGATTTTTTGGTATTTTTGCACGGATGCCCCTGGTATTTATTTTATTTGCAAAAATACCCCTGCCAGGCTGTTTTATTTTTGTGTCCTTTATGTATTTATTAAAAATACTTATGATGCTTCTAAAAATCTAGAAAAATTAGGATAGATGTTTCATGTGATGCACTTGCACGCCCATATTTTATTTCACAATTTTGGCATTTTTCCTAATTATTAAAAAATGAAAAAGAAGCCCTTTTTGCACTGTTTAAATTAGAAAATACAAAAAAATTATAAAATGTTTTTGAAAAATCCCAAAAATATATGGTATATATATATTGAGTCTAGAAATTGAAAACCCAAAAAAATAAAAAAAGAAAATATAAAAATTTCAAGAAGCTCCAAAATCCTAAAAAAATATAAAAACCCTTTAAAAATACCAAAAATATGTTTCTCTATTTTATAATTCTATATATTATTATTTATGTATTAAAATTAATTTGGGTTAATTTTGACACTTATTATATAATTTTAAAACCCAAATTAATTTCGGCCTATTTAATTAGTCCCATATTAGGGACATTTTTGGAATTAAAAATACATAAAAATTAGCAAAATCCCAGAAAAATAAAATAAAAATTATTAAAACAAAAATAAAAAAATATATAAAATTTAAAACCCACAAAAATAATAAACAATTGGACATGAACAAAGGATTGAATAAATCATTCATCTCATACATTCCCTTCGCCTCCCAGTGTTCGACCTCTACCTGTACTTACACCTATACACATTTACATGTAGAGTTATAATAAATTTTAACTCCACATTTTTGGATATTCATTGCATATATTTATTGTGGGTTAATTGCTGATCGATCTGGGATCTTTTGTCGGTCGCCTCAACGACATTGTGATCCCGCCCTGTGCGGATTACTCTAGACCGATGGAAGATCCCGGTCATCAAATGGCGCCGTTGCCGGGGAGGCAACGGATTTTGTATGATTTTGTGAGCTTATTTGTTCATTTATTCAATTATTTGCTCATGTCCATGATTCAGTTATTTGTTTGGTTTTTATTCCTATTTGATATTATTTGATTGACTGCTCTGACCATTTCTTTCCTTTGTCTTTGATGCGAGGGACCGCCAAGCGAAGGAGGACCTCCTAGGAGGACCTATGCACCCAAGCATGGTGGAGTTGGCTCTTCTATGCCAAGCCAACAGGAGAGAGCATCAAAGGGAGAAGAAAGAGAATTTTTGAAGACAGTCTCTATTTTTATGCATATTATTTTATTATGTATATTTATGTGAGAGAGGCACTTAGAATTTTGTAATAATACAGGACTCTCACAGGTACACTCCGACTCCCGAGGTCCATTGCCCGAGGGATTGTTCCCTTGGGGGCCTCGACGATTTTGACACTCTTTCTTTTTATTTTATTTTTATTATTTTGTGTGAATGAGCCCTAGCTTAGGAATTGCTTACTGATAGATTAAGGTCCAAACACCCTAATATATTTGCATGTACCTATAGTGCGTTTTGGATCTAGTCAAATCTAAACAGTCGGTTCATTTATCTCTTAACCCTTGTGCCGTGAGCGAGCCCCATCAAGCGCTACTCCTGAACTCGAGCGTGTCGAGAAGAGGAGGGGTGAGCCAAGACCGGACTCTTAGGTTAAGGATAAGTGACCGACTTCTGGTGCTTCACGATAATAGCAGTTACTATCTTAGGGCGATTTCTTCGGCTTGCATTTGCATATAGCATAGGTTTCAATTCTGTTATGCATCCCGCATGGAGAGAGCTGGGAAGCATTGTAAGTCTTCTTACTGGGTATGCATCATCGTTTTCCGACTTGCATAGCTTTTCCGACCTTCTCCCTCTGTTTTTGCCAATTTAGGATGCTTAATGGAAATTGGAACCCCGATAGGCACGTGCATTGAAAATACCCAAAAACAGTGATAACTAAAATAAAAACGGGACTGCTAACTCTATTGACCTAATAATAAAACGTAATGGATTCCTTGTCTTGGGGAGAGCAACCTCCTCCTTGTATGCGTTTTAACTTGCTTACGTACACACTAAGGAGTAGAGCCCAAATCCCATCAAGCCTCCTAAGTGTTTGTACAACTTTGTGATTCTCACCTCACTATAAAACCGAAAAGAAAAATGACAGTCACCTGATGGTCTTCACTGTGTTGAGTAGGTGAATCGGGGGTTTACCTTGTGTATTGATTGTGACTTAGAGTTCATTGTGTTTTTCGTTCATTACTAGAGTAGTCGGTCCCGTCGTGTGAGTCATGCATTTTCCATCTTTGAGTCTCTCTATCTCTCTTATAAATATATCTCCTCATCTGCATCGAGTCGTGATATTGGCGCTTGAACTCAATCACTTCTTCGCCAAGCCTTTCGTTTCCATCTTCTTCACCATCTTCTTCGTATCCACTGTACCATCCCCATCTTCTTCGGTTCAAGGAGAGCCTGCTCTTCGAACCACCATTTTGACGGTGTTCCCACCCTGTGTGGAACACCCAATTTTGTCTGTGTCTCGATCTTCTCGCCCGCCCTCCTTGTACCCTCCGTATCACTCTTCTACCATCCACGATATTGGCACGCACGCTCAATCAGCTTCTCCACCCCCATTGTGTACCCTTCTTATCCATCTTCCTCGTGTACCCCGTATCATCCCTCCCTTCACCCGGGAATGTTGTGCATATTGATAAGGCCCGCATCGTGGATTAGGTCTACAGATTATTTGTGTTGGTCGGGCCAATTATATTGAGGATGTTGAGATTGATTTGGAGGATTTGTTTTTGATACATGCATATGGGCTTCTTGAGGATTTTTGCTGATGCATAAAGCATAGGTGTGATGCATTATTGAGGAATTTCAATTCTCGCACACCGGATTAAGGATGTGATATGATGCAATGATTCGATGAAGAGTTCATGAGTATTGATTGATCTATCTATCTTGAGGTTCCACCCATCTTGATTCTGAGGATTAAATGATTATTCTGATTTGGACTTCCTGATATAGGTGTACGGATCTTGCATGATCTCTCATCTTCCTGATTGACCCATCCTTGATCTCCTGACGCTTTGATCCACCCCGGCACTTAGAGGATTCCTGACTATTTGTTGTGCCATCTCAGCCAGATTTGATTGACCTGAGGGACATCTTGTGAATGACCTGATTATTTGCTCCCTCATCTGATCTTATGCCCTCCTGTTGATTGATGGATTCACAATATTTCGAGGACCTGAGATTTTATGACAGCATTCCTGCGACCTTCATTGATCTAGCTCGCATTTGTCCCCGAGGACTATCTGCGGGAGAATGCGGCAATTTCTAGGACTACGATTTCATTCACGACTTTGGTCGCCATTGTGATGGGACCCGAAATCGAGTCGGATGATATGCTTGATTGGCCTCCCTCTGTGACTGTGTGCCCGATCTGTCGGCACATGAGGCCAACTGTCAGATTGCTCTCCTTGACGGTCCTTGCAAGGCAGAGCTCCACTTTTCTGACTCTTCCATGCCTGGTTCATAGCTCTCCGAGGGTTATCTGCGAGAAGCTATGACACATTTTAGCTCTCTTGGTCTCTTCTGCTGATAGGCGGTCTGCCGTCTATCAAGACCAGATTCTAGATGGATCCGTCTGATGGATCCCGCTCCTTTGAGCCTCTTTATCTCCTTGACGAACCTCGCAAGGACGAGATGTACTCTGATTATTCACTGCGTAGCTCACATCACTTCTCGAGGACTATCTGCGGAAGGATGTGACACTTTCTTTACGATCGGCTTCACTCACCTCTGGTGCCGCCACCTTGTTGGGGCACGAAGCCGACTCGTCTGATTTGTGTGCTCGGTCTCCATTTCTGATTGTGCGCCCGATCTGTTGGGGCATGAGACCGATTTGCTCAGACTCCTTTGAGTCCGCTCTCCTTGACGGTCCTCGCAAGGATGAGGTCTTTTCTGATTATTCCATGACTAGCTCGTAGCTCCCCGAGGGTTATCTGCGGGAGACTATGACATATTTCCGATCTGATTTGGTCTCTTCTGCTGGTAGCCGATTTGCCGACTACTGAGACCACTGTGTGGATCCAGCTGATGGATCCGGCTCCTTCGAGCCCTTCTTTCTCCTTGACGACCCTCGCAAGGTAGAGACACATTCTGATTATTCCTTGCCTAGTATGCATAGCTCCCCGAGGACTATATGCGGGAGCATGCTACACTCTCTTTACGCTCGGTTTCCCCCTGCTGACTGTGTCTCCGACCTACGGAGCACGAAGCCGAGTTGTTCGATATATTTGGTTTTGGTCCCATCCTGAGTTGCATATCCGATCTACGGATCATGGGACCCATCGGATTAGACTCCTTTGAGTCTGCTCGCCTTGACGGTCCTCACAAGGCTGAGCTCCTGATTTCTGTGATTGCCATGCCTAGCTGGCAGCACGTTCCCCGAGGGTTGTCTGCGGGACGCTGCCACATTCTTTAGATTATCCGGTCTCTTCTGCTGATAGCCGATATGTCGTCTATCGAGACCGTATTGACTGATGATCCATCTAATGGATCATTGACGTCTTTGCGTCCGATCGCCTTGACGACCCTCGCAAGGCCGAGTCTTCTTCTGATTATTCGATGATTAGCATGTACCACTCTCCGAGGGTTATCTGCGAGAGGGTACATCACTTTCTAGGTACTCGGTCTCATTCTTGGTGTCTCCTGTCTGTTGGAGCACGAAGCCGAGTCTTCTGAGTTGCGTACTTGGTCCCCTCTCTGATTGTGTATCCGATCTGCGGATCTCGGGACCAAGCCTTCTGATTAGTCTGATTCCTTGCTCCTTGGAGCTGCTCACCTTGACGACCCTCGCAGGGTTGAGCCATGTCTTGCGGCATTAGGTGTGTGTCTCCTATGATCTTCCGACCTCATCACCACCGCATGCCACGATGTCTCCTATTCTCTATCTTGTCCATATCTTTCTAAGACTCTGATTGACCGGAGGAATCTATACTGTTCCTTCTTCCTCCTGGTCTTATAGTATCGGCTTCGTTCCCTCATGATGACCCTATGAGCCAATTGACTGCTTCACGCTACCGGTCTCCGCTTTTCTTTCCAATCTATTTGTCCCCGGTAGCCAACACCCACCTAACTGTATATCCGGGTGTCTTTTCACCTTCTGACTGCGTCCTCGTGCTCACAGGGAGACGACGACGAAAGTACGGTATTCGCTTACCAGATACCACCTTGTACCTCATCAGCTTCACCGCTTGTATATATGTGTCTTTTGTATATTCTGTTTTCTCGCATGTTATGTGTGCCTTAGATCTATCACCATATCTTTGTGTCTATACTTAGGACGTACTTTGTCCTAAGTATAGGGGGGTACACACCGCGTGTTCTTTCGTCGTTCAGTTTCGTCACTCCTGTTGTTGCCTATACTTAGGGATATCTCACCCTAAGTATAGGGGGAGTGATGCGTATATTCTCCACGACTTTTTTGTCTATCTGTATATATCTCTCTTTTCTTCTTTTCTTCTTTTCCTTTTCTATCTTCTATATCTAAATAAAAGGTGTCGCCCCATGTAGACAGTCTTCTATGGACGTACTTTGTCCTAAGTATAGGGGGGTGCACCCCTGATTTGTTAATTCTTTGATATGTCTATTCCCACCCTTGACCCTCCCTGCTTTGTGTACAGTCTGCTATACTTAGGATTACTTGATCCTAAGTATAGGGGGACAGTCAACTTCTATTTCCTTCATCTCTTATTTGTATATTCTTTAGACTCGTCTATACTCAGTACGAGTTATGTCTTCTCTTTTCTTTTCCGATCTATGAGGACATAGCTCATACTAAGTATAGGGGGGTCGTATATACTATGTATATACTTCATCCATAACTCGTACTTTCTTATAATGATGATACAATTCATTAAGTAATAAGGCTTCTTATTCCTCAGATTCTTTTTTGTATATACTGATTAATAAATCAGGTTAAAAATATTTTTTCAAAATGATTTGAAAAATGGTGTGAACTGTTTGGAAAACTTTTTGTGAAATATTTTCAACCTTTGTAAAAATATTTTGATTGCAAAATTTTTCTACTTGTGTGAAATAAAGGATTTGAAAACCTATTTGCAAATGATTGTGAAAACATTTTTGTAAAAATATTGTGAAAATGTATATATAGTGTTGGCAAAATCTTTTGCAAAATGGATTTCAAATGATTGTAAATATTTGCAAAAACTATTTTGTACTATAGTTTTCAAAATGATTTTTAAATAAATTTGAGGAATAAAAGCATCATAAAAATAATAATAAATAAAATGAATAAATCATAAATAAAATACATTAAATTCCTTATCAATTGTATATACACCTCAATAAACCACTCTTGTCAAAACTAGTAAATTCTTAAATCTTGTAAAATAAAGCGGCACGCCCGTGTAAATAGTTGTATATTTTACTCTTTGAGTGCCAAAATTCTTTTATTTATAAATTCTTTATGTAAAAATTCCTTTCTTTGTTTTCAAATTCTTTAAAAAAATGCATTATTCTTTGCATGTTTGTAAGTAGCATTTGCATAGCATTCACATTCTTTGATTGAGCTTGATGATTGAACTAGTCCAATAAAGTCGAAGATTGGAGCTTGGTTGGACCTTACTGCACCTAACTGCACTGGAACCTTATGGGAACTAGGTTTAAGGTACTTCAGGTCTATTCAGACTTAATTCTTTGAGAAAGCAGGGCTGGGTTCAAGTCACCTCAGTGGACTAACTAGAACTTTTCGAAACACACGCATGACTCTTGTCGGTCGTGACCTAACTTGGACATTTGCACCTTTCACTTGGCTCAACTCAGTTGGAGTGGTGAGGGGGTTGGATTTGCCAGTCTGAGACGCACACGGGTGGAAACATTCGTCCTCATCTAGGGAGGGAAGTGCACCCCAACCTGGTCTAGTTTCAATGAAGTCGAATGACGGGAGAGTGTGGGTTGCAATAAAGCTTCAAAAGAGGGATAGTCTACTGGCTCAAGAGGAAAATTTCTTGTATATATGCTGACCATGTAGATATGGTGTACAGATATGCTTGAAAAAAATGAAAATGAATGCAAAAAGAACTCCAAAAAAGTGGTGGGTCGGATTGAAATTTTAATAACCCCACCAGAGTGTATATAGTCCAATAAAGCAAAAGCTTATGGTATCCATGTTACATCTCATGAAGCTTGCAGCGGGAGACTTAGCTACACTGGTTGAGCTCCCAAAATTCTATACCTCTTATTCCCCCTCTTCTTGAGCCGGTTGCACTTGAACTTAGAAGGGAATACCCCGCTCCTCGACGGTAGAGGGCTGGATTGGGGAATCATTGGGTTGTCACTCTGGAGAAGTCAGTTCCTTTGTCATTTCAGTTGGGGAGAGCCACTATCACTTACACCGTACAAGTCAGCTTCATAGCAATAAGGGTTTGCGTATGATGTAGGCAAGTTCTGACCTGGCTATTGAGGAAATTTGAACCGAGTTCTGTGACTCTCGAAGGCTGTTGTGTTTTAAATTTGGTTCCCTACCAGGTTCCACACACATTCTCACACCAAGGTCTAACTTGAGCTCCAAACTTTGATTTTGTACAGATAAGTTTAATAATCATGATCAATTCAATTTATTCTTAATTCTTTATTTTTGCTTTTTCTTTTCTTCTTATTCTTTGTTCTTTTTGTACTTATTGCATAAGTGTTTGCTAGGGACTAGCAAAGGCAAGTATAGGGGGTGATGAATCTCCATTTCATCACCTTTATTCTATCATTTTGGCCTTAAAAACCCCAGCAAATGCATGCAAATCACCTCAATTTGTACATATTAGCATTCAATATTTATTGTATTTAATGTACATAGAATAAGGTTTTTAATGCCAAAATTATAGAATAAAGGGAAGAAAAGAAAAAGGAATAAAATATTGTAAATATTTTATGACCCTAACCCTGAGACCAAGGCCAGCATGGAATTGGTCGATAAGGAATAAAGTAGGGGGAGATAAGGGCCAGTGTACAATAATACCTCATTTATTCATGCATTTATTTATGCGTTTTTTGACACCTATTTTGTACATAAGTATTTATTCATCAAATAAAGAAATTTTGTTCATGAAAGTTGTAGATAATAATGTAAATAAAAATACAAAATTGAGTTTGTGTAAAAATAATACTCAGTGTACATTTTATACACAGAATAAAAAGCCAAAATCTCAACTTCACAGACCCATATCTTGCAAATAAAAACTCCAAATCACCCAAACTCACCTTTAATTGTATATAGCTTTCCATGAACTATTTAATAAAATTAGTTTCATAATTTTTGGAGTTCATTTGTAGAAGTTAGGTTTTTGGCCCTCCTTGTACATAATACCTGATTAAAATATTCAGTTTATTCAATACCTATTATTTCTACAAATTTATATTTTTAGAATCTTGTAAATAATGTACGTGTATATATTGCAATTAAAAGAAAACCAAAAAGAGTTTGAAAAATTAAATAAGTCTATAGGCTACATAGACAAAAGACCTATGCTACCTATATGTATATAAA
Source organism: Ottelia alismoides (assembly GCA_037367405.1). NCBI lineage: Eukaryota > Viridiplantae > Streptophyta > Magnoliopsida > Alismatales > Hydrocharitaceae > Ottelia > Ottelia alismoides. Next base: position 266,135 of record JAZKJV010000038.1, read on the forward strand.
TAAAAGGGAATTTAATTTTTTTATTCTTTATTCATCCATATTTTTATAATAATGTATATATTATATATAACTCATTAAAAATACAAATCCTAAATAAAAACAAAATAAAATTCATTAAATAAATAAAATGTATATAATATATAGGTAAAATACCCATAAGTAGACTTACATATGCATACACCTATTTATTTAAAAATGTAAATAAACTCCTAAAAATTAAATAAAAATACCTTTATACTAACAAAAGTAAATTATAAATTTATAAAATAAGCCAATAAAATAATAAAAGGAAATAAACAAATTAAAAATAAAATACACAAAAATACATGTAAATACATACATATACACATTATTTTAATAAAACCGTAATAAAATACTTCAAAAAAATAAATAAAAATCATAAATAAATACTACATTAATTTATAAACATTTTTTATTTTATACGTGAATTCTAATTAATTCATTTATTCCGTTAAATAAATGGGTCAAGATCGGTCCGATGTGGACCAATCAGGGGCCAGGGAAAGTTGACCTCCAGTCAACTCCCCCTGCACCTCTGACTCCCGTCAGATGTGTCGCGTCCCCCCTTTTCCTCCATTTTTCCCACGTGATCTGATGCTCCATCACCGACAGTCCCTTCACGGATTTTTCTCCCAGGACTATCATGATCCTCGCCGCATCTTTTATTCATCTGAACATAGCCCTGATTCGTTGAGATTCGCCGGTCAATAAGGGCGACCCATCTTGTCTATAAATAAACCCATCTCCTTCTTCCGAGCTTTTTGGCCATTTCCTAAGCCCTAGAACCCTCGCCTTCGGTCCAGCGTGTATCCTGGTGACAGCAGGAGGTCCCCTGAAGGTCGAGGAGGTTCGCGGAGGAAGGAGGTGCGCCCACGGCGGAGCTCCGGCGTCTGTACTGCTCCTTGGCCCTCCAGCCAAGCTCGAGCTGCGCCTTTATGATTTTTAGGTAGATTTTAAAATCAGCATTTCATTTATGTCTTTTATTTCGCATTTAGATTACTGGTGTAGCTTAAAATAGGTAAATCGAAGTTCGCCGGAGCTGAGCTCCGGCGACTTCACCACCGTTCCTCGACTGTTTTCCGACCACCCTTTCACTGTCACTTCGTTCCCCTACGCCTTCTCCACCTCCCAGCCACCTTGTCCAACCGGATTCTCACTTGGATCCGCGAATCGAAGCTCCTCCACCGCCTTCCGCCGGAGCTTCACCACCCATCATCATCCCCGTGCTTCCAGCTTCAAACCCTGGATCGAGGGTGACGCCCTCGAGCCCCTCTACCTTCCTGTGCAGGTTAGGTGCCCCAAAGAGCACCAGGAGACGATTCCCAAAGCGGCTGAGGTACCTGGAGCTCCGCTTCTTCTCCGAGCTCGTGGCGGTGCTCCAGCGTGTCTCCGGCTGATCCATCACCTCCAGCAGATCAAGCAACCTCCCAGGAAGCAGCTGGGACCTTCAGGTGCAGCGACGACCGGCGGAGGAGCGAGATCTAGGCGGAAGAAGCTTGCCCCGGCGAGCTTTCTTCCCTGTTCTTGCACGTGTGCTCCCCGCCGTTGGATGAAGACGAAGGTCCCAGGTCGAAGAGCAGCCGTCCGATGGAGCGATGCCACGACCGTCAGATCTCCCACGAGATCTAATCTCCAGCGCTCATCGACGGACCGGTATCCGCCGTTGGATGTGCAACACGTGTCCAAGTAACGCCTTCATCGCCGTCCATCAGCGCCCGTTCAGGGGTAATTTTCACTTGTACCCCCGCCTTTTTGTATATTTAATGTTTAATATTGTAAATTAAATATAACATTGTGAATAATGTGGAAATTTTGCATGTGACCCCCCTGTATTGTTTTCATATTACACCTGGGTCCAGTCCACGTCACCTCACGTGTCGTCCCACGTGAGGTGGTAAAATTGCACAAGTCCCCATGTATGTTTGTATATTTAACTTTAGTCCATTAAATAAAATCTCCAGTGTATTATTTTTGTGAAGAATTGCAATCAGGACCCTAGAGTTTCTGAAATTGCATTTTGGTCCCTGTGAGTGTGGATCACGTGTAGTCCCACGTGATGGTCAAATTGCAAGGGGGCCCTGGCAGGTCTGCTCATTTGATTTTAGTCCTGAAAATTGCAGAACACGTTATGATTTTTTGGTATTTTTGCATGGATGCCCCTGGTATTTATTTTATTTGCAAAATACCCCTGCCAGGCTGTTTTATTTTTGTATCCTTTATGTATTTATTAAAAATACTTATGAGGCTTCTAAAAATCTAGAAAAATTAGGATAGATGTTTCATGTGATGCACTTGCACGCCCATATTTTATTTCTCAATTTTGGCATTTTTCCTAATTATTAAAAAAAGAAAAAGAAGCCCTTTTTACACTGTTTAAATTAGAAAATACAAAAAAATTATAAAATGTTTTTGAAAAATCCCAAAGATATATGGTATATTTATATATATATATATTGAGTCTAGAAATTGAAAACCCCAAAAAAATAGAAAAAGAAAATATAAAAATTTCAAGAAGCTCCAAAATCCTAAAAAATATAAAAACCCTTTAAAAATACCAAAAATATGTTTCTCTATTTTATAATTATCTATATATTGTTATTTATGTATTAAAATTAATTTGGGTTAATTTTGACACTTATTATATAATTTTAAAACCCAAATTAATTTCGGCCTATTTAATTAGTCCCATATTAGGGACATTTTTGGAATTAAAAATACATAAAAATTAGCAAAATCCCAGAAAAATAAAATAAAAATTATTAAAATAAAAATAAAAAATATATATATATAATTTAAAACCCACAAAAACAATAAACAATTGGACATGAACAAAGGATTGAATAAATCATCCATCTCATACATTCCCTTCGCCTCCCAGTGTTCGACCTCTACCTGTACTTACACCTATACACATTTACATGTAGAGTTATAATAAATTTTAACTCCACATTTTTGGATATTCATTGCATATATTTATTGTGGGTTAATTGTTGATCGATCTGGGATCTTTTGTCGGTTGCCTCAGCGACATTGTGATCCCGCCCTGTGCAGATTACTCTAGACCGATGGAAGATCCCGGTCATCAATTGTATATGTATATATAGTATTTTAGCCATATTATTCTAAAATATGAAAGTACGGGTTATGGATAAAGTATATACGACCCCGATATACTTAGCTTGAGTTATGTCCTCGTAGATCGAAAACAAAAAGAGAAGACACAACTCGTACTGAGTATAGAGAAGCCAATACTATAACGACAAAATAAGGAACAAAAGAATGAAGATATAATTGAATGATAAGTCAATCATCCCCCCTATACTTAGGATGAAATAATCCTAAGTACAGCAGGTCGAGGGCGGGAATAAATAAATCTCAGGTTGATTTGTCTCCCCCTATATTTAGGCTAAGATATCCCTAAGTATAACAGAGAAAATCAACTAGAGAGGAGGAAAGCGAGGGGATCATTGAAAACTAAAATCACGGGGAGCATGTAAATATCACTCCCCCTATACTTAGGGTAAAAGAGCCCTAAGTATAGGTAACAACAGAAGTAATGAAATGGAATGGAGAAAGAATAACATCGTATGTGCACCCCCTATACATAGGATAAAGTACGTCCTAAGTATAGACACACAAATATGGCGAATAATCTAGGGTACACATGACATACGGGAGAAAGAAGGAATTAAAATACAAAACATACACACACACAAGCAGTAATGGCTTGTAAAGTGGAAGACAGTATTTGACAGTTGAATACCGTACTATCGTCATCATCTCCCTGTGAGAATGGTGATGCAATCATAAATAGAAAGACACCCTAATATGCAATCAGGTGGGTGTATACTACCGAGAAAAAAAAGATCGAAAACTAAGCCAGGATCTAATAGAGAGAAGTAGAACATCTGATCATAAGCAAAGAATGAGAAATCAAAGCAAATATCGTTAGATACGAAGGAGGAAGGATCAATACATATTCCTCCATATCACTTATAGTCTTAGGAAGATACAAAAAGTGAAGAACATGAGACTCTCTACGTAGCTTGATATTCGATGGGCCTAAGGTCGGGAGATCAAGAACACACCAAATATCACAAGACATGGCTTAACCTTATGAGGGTCTTCAAGGTGAGAAGACTCGGTCTCATGATCCACAACTTAGGATACACAACGAGGAGATCGAGTACACAAATCAAAAGACTCTGCTTCATGCTCCACCAGAATGGAGACACCAGAAGTGAAACTGAATACCTAAAAATGATGTATCCTCCCATAGATAACCATCGGGGAATGATACATGTGAAGCAATGAATAATCAGAACAGATCACATCCTTGCGAGGGTCGTCAAGGAGTGTAGACTCAAAGGAGTCAGATCTATCAAACTAATCATCAGAAGCAGTCTCGTAGGTGATAGATTGGTTACCTAGCAGCAGAGTCCAAAAGAATTCGAAGATGTCACAGTCTCTCGCAGATAACCCTCGGGGAGTATTGTAAACTAGGCAAGGAATAATCAAAAGAATGTGACTCATTCTTATGAGGACCGTAAAGGAGAGAAGTCTCAAAGGAGTCTAGACAAATAGTCTCATGCTCCGACAGATTAGACACACAATCAGACAGTGAGATCGACGGCTCATATCTGACGACTCGGTTTCGTGCTCTATCAAGATGAACAAACAATCATTGAGTAAAACCGATATTAGAAAATGTTGCATTCTCTCGTAGATAGCCTTCGAGGAGTAATGCAAACTATGTTAATGAAATCAGAAAAATGCTGGCCTCAATTCTCAGGTCCTCAAAAATAATCAATCAATCATGAGTAAGAGGGCATAAGGTTATGGGAGGGCGAAGAGATCATCAGGGCAATCACAATGCAATCCCTCAAATCAACCAAATCAACAGAGATGGGTCATTATGTTAGAAGGATATACTCCAAGTGATAAATGGGGATCGGAGAGTCGGGATATGGAGGATGGATCAGTCAAGAAGATGAATGAAATCATATAGGTTTGGAACACCGTCGCTTTGAAGCATGTATAGAGATAGTACATCAAGCATCAGATTCAAGACGGGTGGAACCTAATAAGAGATCATACAGTCATAACTCATGGAATCATCATCAAATCATTAGAAATCTATCACATTCTCAATCCGATGTGCGAGATCAAAAATCATCAATAAAGGATCACACTTAAGATCGTGACAAAATCAGAATCTTCAATAACATCTAAGCATATATCCATGTCAAATCCACCAAAATAGCACACCAATCTCAGTATCCTCAAATCTGCCCGGCTTACTCAAATTACTCCTGAAATCACAACCTCAATGCGAGCCTCCACAGTATTCTCGAGCGAAAGAATGGATGATACGGAAGGGAACGAGAAGGGTAGGAGAGAATGGTGAAACGAAGACAAAATTCTGGTCCAAGAAGAGAGTCGTCTTGAACCAGATCGTAGATTGGGTGATATAGGCGAGGAGATAGTTGTAAAATCCGGCTACAAAAGTAAAGATCAAGACCCTATATCACGATTCAATAAAGAAAATGATAAACAAAGAAAGGAAGATGGACTTAATAAAAATAGGAACTCAAAAACTCAGGGATCTACAAACTCAAAGAATGATGAATCATAAATGGACCCAAAATCACAATCAATGTACAAAGCACAACCCACATTCACCTACTCAACATAGTGAAGACTGAGATAGTGGTCATTTATCTTTTCTATTTTAGAGTAAGGTGAGTTTAACAAAAATTGTACAAACACGTAGTTAGGCCTGGGGTTGCCTTAATGTGTACATGAGAATAAAATGCATATATAATGAGTGGTTGCTCTCCCCAAGATAATGAATCCATTACATTTATGTTTAAAAGCCCAATAGAATTAACATTCCCAATTTTATTTATGCTTATCACTTTTTTGTTATTTTTCAATGCAATAATCTGACAAGGCAATTCCATTAACATCCTAGATGATCAAAGTCAGAGGGAGAAGGTCGGAAAAGCTATGCAAGTTGGGAATCGATGATGCGTGCAAAGTTGGAAGACTTACGGTGCTTCTTAACTCTCTCCATGTGGGATGCATAACAGAATTGAAAACTATAGTACATGAAATGCAAGATGATGAAATCTCCCTAGATAGAATATGCTATTAGTGTGAAGCACCAGATGCTAATTATCTAGATATGAGACCTAATTCTGGTCTTCGATACTACTCAGAGCCCGTCACAATGGGTCCCTCTATGATGTATGTGACATGTCTCGGCACGTGGTCTCAAGTCGAAATAGCCAACAGTTATAATTTAACGATGTCCAAAAGCGAATCTATATGTGCATGCAAATATATTAGGCCTTTGGACTTTAATCTATCGAGTAAGCAATTCCTACGCTAGGGCTCATTCACACAAAATAAAAAAAGCGAAAAATAAAGAAAAATAAAGTGGTGAAAACACGATAAACACGATGAAGCCCCCAAGGGAACAATCCTTTGAGAAGTGGACCTCATGAAGTGTGAAGTGTCCAAGAGAGTCTTAATTATTACAAATTATCTGTGCCTTTCTCTCGCTTTAATTACAAAATAAAAAAAGTATAATAAATAAAATGCAAGTGAAGGGAACATCATCCAAAATTCCTTCAAGTCTTCATTACCGCTCTCTCCTGCCAGCTAAATGAGAAAGCTGGCTTTGCTTTGCTTGGGTGCACAAGTCCTCCTAAGAAGTTCCACCTCGCAGAGCGGCCCCTCACCATAATGTCAAATAAGGAGGAGGGCTAGATAGTTCACAATTAATATCAAATAATCATGAAAATATATAAATAAATAAGCATATATAGACAAGAGTAAATAATAAAAAAAGAATTCAATTTATGCAACGTTGCTCCCCGGCAACGACGTCATTTGATAACTAGGCTTTTTCACCGATCAGAAGTTCCAAACAAGGTGGGAAAGATCGTCGTCGAGTCGACCAAGTAAGAAACCCTGATCAATCAACAATTAACCCATAATATAAATTAATCAATGAATAATAAAAATATGGAGTTAAAATTTATTCTAACTCTACAACAAAAGTGTACAGTGTGTAAGCATGTGTAGAGGTCGAACTCATGGAGCAAACGGTAAATCGGGGAATAAATCTCAAAATTTATTCTTCTCTCTTGTCTATTTATTTTTTTTGGGTTTTAATTATATATATTTTATATTTTTTTAATCCTATATTTTTTATTTTCTTTTTATATTATATGATTTTTAAGTTCTTCTTCTTCTAATTATATAATATATACAATATATATGGATTTATATATCCAATAAAAGGTATATATTTGCAGGTATAAAATATATATATAATATAAAATGATATAATTTATTATGATATAATTTTATATTTTTTTATTTACTTTTTATATTTTTTGGTTTTTAATTTCTTTTCCTATATATAATATATAATATATAAGGCTTTATATATTTACAAGTATATTATACCTATATACATATTTTTTATTATTTTTACAAATATTGCCATAGTATTTTATATTTTAATTATTTACATAATAATTAAAGGATTTTAAGTATATTTTTATTTTATTTTTGTTAATTAATTTAATAGTTTAAATAAATATGTTACAATATAGATACATGATACATATATACAACAATTAGATTATTTTATTTTTTTAAAATTTCTTTAGAATTTTATTATTTTTGTTTTCATTTTATATAAATTAAAAATAATATTCACAAATATTTAAAAATACAATATGTGCAAAACTAAATAAATATCAATAAAAATATATATACAAGTATATATAATACATTATACAAACAACCCTCCCAAAAAGCTAATTTCAAATTGTAGCTCCAAAAATTATGAAACCATATTTATTTTAAAGCTAATTTTATTTGGAATATAATGAAAGTGAGTTTATTCAATTCAAATTCATATGTAGAAGGTTTTCATCTTTTTATTCTTATTTATATCGTTTTCTGAGCGTTTTATCTTTTATTCTATACAAAATTTATTTTTGCAATTATTTTTATTATTTACATCACATTTTTATGTACATATTTTATGAAGAAAATAAATTAATTTGAAATCTTTCTATTGATAAATAAAATAATACAAGATTTATATATAATGCACGGTGACAGCCATATACAGAGTAAACACCGAATAAATATTAAATGATATTATAATATTTTCTGGATTTTATGAATATTAGTAAATAAAGACCCTATCTCTCCCTACTTTATTCCTTGCCGATCAGGTTAATACTTGAGTTTCTGTTAGGGTTCGGGTCAGTCTGCATTTTTTGCACAAATACATCCTTCTTTTATTTCTTTTCTTTTTCTTTTATTCTTTATTCTTTTATTTTGGTATAAATAAGTGTTTATTACACAATATTAACAAAAGCATGTACAATCCTATTTTATGGGATTTAATATATATATATATATATATATATATATATTCACATGTATTTTGCAAAGGGATTTCTGCTAAAATAAAAGAATAAAGGATGTGAATCATGGATTCATAAGGTAGCAGGGGGCTAGTTGACCGGCGGGTCAACCAAGGCCAGCCCGTCATTAGGCCACGTGGACCACTACACGACAAATCAGAAAATAAATGTAGAAATAGTCAAAAAGAAATAATCAATGATTTTATTATTTTTCTCAAAATAAAAAATATTTATTATTTTATGTAATATTTTATGGTAATTTTTATTTATTTATTTGAGTTTGTTTATTATGTTTTACTTTTTACATGTAATAATATAGATATATTAACCTATATAATGTGCTTTTTATTTTTATTTTCTATTTTATTATTTTTTTGTACATTACTTATATATTTACAACTTATTTATATCTACAAGTTTATATTTTTATATTTTCTGAAGTTATTTCTACACTTAAATAAACATATATATTTATTATAGGGTTTTTATCAATTGTGCCCCTTCGAGATATTGTAATATCAATTATACCCCTCCCTTTTTGGAAATATCAGTTATGTTCTCTAATTCTTGTTGTTCTATCACTTGTGCCCTTCCGTTAGTTTAGCCGTAAATGAGTTGAACTTAACCATGGTTTTTTTCAAATCATGGTACGGTTAAGAGAGGCATAACAATCCAAACTTCTTTTTCATCTTCTTCTTCCTCCATTGACATCTCCCAGTCCTTTCCCTTTCGCCTCCTCTCCCAGTCCTTTCCCTCTTTCTCCTCTCCTCCAATGACATCTTCCTCGCCAGCCTGCCCCTTTGCACTCCTCCTCAGCCCTCCCCCTTCGCCCCTCCTCTGCCCCTTGTCCCTAGCCCGTGCCCCCTCAGCCCCTCCTCCTTACCCGACCCTCATCCTCCCCTCCTCCCCAACCCAACCCGCCTCCCCAACCCTCTGCCTCTACCCCTTCTCCCCAGCCTGCACCCCCTCATCCCCTCCTCCTCGCCCGACCCTCCTACGCCCCTCCTCCCCAGCCCTCCCCCTCCGCCCCTTCTCCCCAGCCCGCGCTCACTCCGCCCCTCATCCTCGCTCGGCCTTCCTCCGCCCCTCTTCTTTGACTTGGGTTCCGTGTTGACCAACCACGACATGTGCATGGAGGACCTCGACGACGTGGAGGACAGGGGAGCCGCCAAGGAGCAGACAGCTAAGAGGGTCCCAGATCATGAGCAACACCCTCGCCATCTTCACCACCTTGGTCAAGAAGAATGGCTTCGATGGGTTTGAGAATCAGAGGAGAAAGTTTTTGGCCGAGGAGGATGGATGAAGAAGAAGAAATGAGGAAAAATAGATATTTTTACCTTTCATTTTTTTATTAATTACCTTTGAGTCCTCGAAGTTAACATCCGTTTCGGATGAGGATGGATGTCAACTAACCCGAGGGGCACAAGTGATCATTGTGGAAGAAGTCAGGGGCACAACTGATATTCTGAAAAAGAGAGGGGTATAACTGATATTGCAGTATCTCAGAGGGTCTCAATTGATAAAAACCCTTTATTATATTGATATTTACATATGTACTTCGTCTATGTATTATAGTATAGTATACTTATTTATTTTAATGTATTTAATTATTTTATTTTAGTTATGTTTATGTATTATAAATAATATTTACAAAATTATAAAAATGTAAAAGAGTGAAAATTGCATAACGAGTGCCCAAAACCTAACATTTGCATATTAACTTTAAATTGAATGAAATCATCTTCGTTACATAGGTAATTTATATTATGAATAATAAAGGTGCGTGGTGAATTTGATTTCATATGGACAAGATACATGTCTAGAAAGTTTTCTTTTTGGCTTTTTATTCTGAGTGTCTAGGGCATATTGTGTATTATTTTTACATGAAATAAATTTTGTATTATTCTTTGTATTTTTATCTATAATTTTCATGTTCAAAGTTTATTGATTTGAGGTATAAATAATAAAGAATAAAATAGAACCCAAGATGTATTTATTGGGTAATAAAATTAGGGTTACTTTGTATTTATTGGCCATTATCTCTTCCTACTTTATTCTTTGTCGATCCAATCATCATATTGCGTAGGTCTTGGGATTTAGGATCATTTCATACATTTGATATTTTATTGTTTTTCTTTTCTTTATTCTTTTATTTTGACTTTCAATATAGAATTTTATATAAGAATCAAAGCATCAATAATGAATGATATTTTGTACAAACTAAATGCTATTTACATGCATTTAACTAGGGTTTAAAGGCTAAAATGAAATAATGAAGTGATAAAGTGGAGATTCATCGATCTCATAATCATGTCCACAAGTGTTCTCTACGTTGTATCGGACTTGAGATAGGAGGTCTCTTCTCTTAGAGACTAGTAGATTGTGATCACATGTCAAGAAGTAATCCAATTACTCGTGTGACCATGATGAAATAGCATGGAAATTGTTCCCATGCCATGTGATTTGTCAAAAAAATTGTGAATTCTATTGTATCATCGATTAGTATGATTAGTTGACATAGATCAGATATAATTCGATCTCCATACTTCCAGGGTGCAGGGGGAGTAACCCCTCACCTTCAATGGCAGTGATTTTCATTGTGATTTTGGTAAGGCAGGTGACCGTAGAGGCGATTGAGAAGATGGAGGGTTTTTAGGTGAGGATGGTGGCAGTGATGAGCTACAAGATCGATTTGGGTAAGGAGGGAGCAACACCGCTATTGGTGGTGAGCCGAACGAAGACGAACTCCATATTAGAGGAGCTGAGGAAGATGGCGAGGATGGAGTGACTGCTTTGGCAGTTTATGAGCTCGCATGCGGTTGTACCGAAGGTGGGGTAGCGGATATTGAGACAAACGAGATTAGGATGAGTGGAGATGGTGGTAATCCTATGAACATTGCAGTTTTTTATTGTTTATAAATGTTATGTACATGATGATGATGTTCCATCAGCAAAAAAAGTTCAACTTCTTGTGATTGATGGAACAATGATTATTTTTATCCTACTCTTTTTGCATCCATTAATCATGATTATTGAGTCCTTCTCTACGAAAAGTCATGGTTTTCCCTGATAAACTATGAAAATTGTAAAGAAATGTGATAAAATTCTACAATTTCTCTCGATAATGTATCCTAAAAAATATAAAAGATAGCCTGAAAAAACATGACATATGCATGTAAAATATAGAGTTTTTTACATAAGAGGGAAGGGAAGGACACATGACATCAACTGTAAATAAAGTTAACTTAAGCAGTGGATATTTATATATTTGACAGATTCCATCATAGTTATATTTCAATGGCATTATAGATTTTCACTAATTTAATCAAATATTTACAAAGGATAATTCGATTACTGGTATTAAAGAGGAACCAATTAACAATCATTAGATACAACATCTTAAGTGGAGCAAATGGATAAAGAAAATGCGACTAAAACATAATGAAATATATTAGTTCATAGATCACTAAGCTTGAGCTGAGTCAGAGATGGAGCAGAGAATGCGTGATACACGATCCTTCATCCCTCATCTCTACTATTGATGCAAAAACTTAAGGTTAGAACTCATATATATGTTACCAAGTTTTTAGAACCACTTCATGTAATACTAAAACTCACATCCAAAATCCCACTTTTATTTTAAATTGAGAGGTCCAAACACTCCAACTAATTACCTTTCGCCTCAAGTCAATTTGACTTTCACATGTAAATAGAGTATATTACTAATATAAACCTAAATCTAAGAAGCGTGATCCAAATTAGGGCTCACTTGGTTACTAGGTTACCTTGAGGTAACCAAGTTACCTAGTTACCTCCTGCATCCCTGGGATGGAGTTTCATCATAAATCAATGTGACATCACATCACACTCCTCATTTCAACCCTTCCCAGCCCTCCTAAACATCCAAACAGCTAGTATTCACAGAGGGTTACTTTAACCCAATACAACCTTGTTTAGTTGCCAGATTACCTTGCATCACGGAAGGTCGTATCGATATCGATATCATATCAGTCCCCCTGAAAAAGGATATATCAAGATATATCATAAATATCAGTGCAAATGTCGAAAATGGCTCAAAAAATATTTTTTTACCATTTTTCAGAAATTAAGATCATTCAAGATATTAAAACAATAAATAACTAACAAATACACACTTATATCATGCATATCAGTCATTTATAGCCCACATATCACACATATCAGTCATATCAAATATATCAATGTTAATGTTGATTCTTGACTTATAGATATTGGAAATGGATTCCATTCAAAATAACATACAAATATACAATTAGATGACACATATAGATCATCTATAATTACTATATCGCACATATCGATCATATCGGGCACATAGTGAATGGCATTGAGATGAGTCATTTGATTTGATTTAAAAATGTACTTAATGATTAATGATATAATGTTTCTTTGGTATAAAGATTTATCACTCATAAAAATAAATAAAAAGATGTAAATTAATGCAATATTGTAAAAGAGATTATCTAGAATTAAGAGTTCAGTGGAGGATTTGAATCGGCATTCCTGTCCTGTTGTCTCTCATAACGGTCGCGAACTCAACGAACCAACAATAGTTTTCCCATGTCATGTACGAGTACATAGCCTTGTAATCCATGACACTGCTTGTACTGATGGTCATCGATAACCATGAGTATCTCGAGATGAGGATAAGTAGCAATAGATGCAGTATACGAGGTGTAAGACAAGGTTGTGATGTACTGGCTTGAGATCCTCGGGATGACAACGATGGAGTAGGAGAAGAAATCTGCGGAGGAGGAGGTACATGCGCATACTCATGGAAGAAACCAAAACTTCACCACCAAAGAAGCTACTCTGGCTCAACTCGGGTTGGCTTTCTTGGTAGTTCTCACTATTGTAACTGATATATCCTCCATACCCATTGTAAACATATCCATATGATGGAAGAGTATATGCATTAGGAGGAGGTCCAGAGGAGGAACATACGCCTGAGAAGGAGGTCCAGAAGGAGGAGCATGAAAATATTTAGGGAAGATGCCAAATGATCTCTCATCTTGTGAAGATCTGTATCCGCTCAGAGGACTTGGTGTTCCTCCACGGTATGGGATGCCATTGTTTATGCAGCTCAATGAACATACAGATGATATCAAATCATCCTTGTATCTATCCGTAGGATGATGACCACGTCGTCCATATGCATCGTAATCCATATGTCCTGGACTCGGACTTGGGTCACTTCCCATGTGTGTTTCCATGTAGCTCTATGTATTCTCACCATGCCTCGAATCTTGTATCATCATGTGGTCCATGACCGCCCCTGCTGACCCCGACCCCTCTGAATATGTCTCCCCATCACCTAATCCACCGTGACCACCAACATCATCATCATAATCAACATTATCATCACTTCCACTGGATTTGGATTTCGACCATTGGAGAGAATGTCTTCTACAATTGCATCAAGCTCCATCCCTCCAAGAGGGTCCATAATTCGCCTAGATCTGGATATGTAGTCACCAACATCCGCTCTAATTTACTGACTAATATTCTGGTATGGCATTCCTCTCGATTGATCAAGCAATAGAGCATCATTAAAATCCAACAACCTCTGTAGAACATCTACATCTACATCATCATCGCACATCTTGAAAATGTATTCAAGATCTATGGGGTATGTATAGTCCTCATTGTCCTACCACTCCCTTACATGTTTCATCTTCAAGCTCAATTTATAGTGAAAAAAGACAAGATCATGGAGCCTTTGTTCTCCCAACTTGTTACGTTTCTTCGAATGGATAAAGTTTAATGCGCTCCCCTTCCTATCACATCCAGTGGAAGATGTGGTTTGGAACAATACTTTCACTGCCACTTTCCGTAAGTTGGGAGCTGTTATCCCATATAGTAACCACCATTTGGTTGCAGAAATCCAAAAAGAGATAAGTTAATAATAGTAAATTAGCTATACATCACAGTCTCAATGGGCTTCTTTGACTTAGTCCTTACCAAGAAGAGTACTGCCCCATCCATTAATAGTGGTAATTCTGTCGAAAGAACCCAAGGCATCCCTAAAGTACAGGACATGCACATTCTTTAAAGTCACAATATGTTACATGATGTTCTTACTGAATATTTTGTTACTCATTCATGTACGAGATATGTGTCTACTCATCCTTGATGAGCTTCTCCACCACAACGTGTATAACTGCTAGAAGGTTAGTATTTATACCAAGATCATTCTTGTATAAGTATTTGGGATTGAAATAATAAACTGGACACAAACATGGACAATTCTCAAATTTAATCCATCCAAAGTTCTATCAAAAATGGGGGAAAATGTATTTATTAGATAATACATACCAGTTTTGTAAAGAGGATGTGAGAGCATCTTGGAGCATCGCTCGTCTATAATGTCCAACCATGCTTCGAATCCTCTCGCAACTTCTTCTTTGGCCTTCTCTCTCATGCATCGCATTGCCTCGTAAACCACTCCCATGGTGGGCTTCTTGTTGCCATCTACGATATGCAATGCAGAAACAACCGGATCCACTATTTTCTTAACCCGGGTCACGTCATCCCAGAAGTAGAGATTGTTAAATATTGACTCCATTTTCCATCCTCCTTCAGTCTGAGCTTCATGTATCTCAAACAATTCACTATGGTAACACATGGTCTTCAGCCATATCTTGTGTTGTTTGAGGCTTTGCAACGCTATAAAATTAGTTGCAGAGCATGTGATGCCATGCCATACTAGATCACCATTGCATATCCTCCTCATCAAAGCTAGCACTTTGGAATGGTTGTAAATGAAGGTGGTGATCGTTCGTGCTTGCTCCACCACCTTGGAGACGAGCTTCCTTTTGTTGAAATCCTTTAGAATTAAATCTAGAAAATGTGCAGCATACGGTGTCCAAAAAATACCTTAGCTTCTAGACTTCATTATTGTTTTACCTACTTTCTTGTAGTTGCTACCATTATCCTTGAATATCTAGACAATGTTCTCTTTTCCGACATCATTGATGATGTCCTTCATCAACTTTAGTAGATACTTATGATCCTTCACGTGTTCATATGCATTGACGAATTTCAAAAAAAATGATCTTTCCATCGCAATAAACGGGGAAGTTGATGATCTGCTCCCTAATGTAGCTCGTTCACCCATCACACATCAACATCACCTTGTACTTTAGCCATCTCCTCCTCTTCTCGGAGATGTACTCATTCATCTCCTCCTTCTTCTGCTCAAGATAGATGTTCATTATCTCCTTGGATGTGGGAGCCTTCACTCACTTTCCTGATGTGGCGATCTCGTCAATGGCGTGCTGTAAAAAAGGTCCGCTAATGATGTGGGATGGAATGCTCTCATAAGAGAAGAACTTGTTGATGGCCTTACCGACTCTTTTTTGTGCATTGGTGAACATCCCTTTCATCATATTCTGTCTCAGATCCTAGCTTGATTTGTACTGAATGGACTCACTCCTCGCCAAGAAGGGTTCTTGTCCCTTCCCCTTGTGTTTTTTGGTGGGTGGTGGTACTGGTGTATCTCCAGATCCACTCGCACTGCCACTAGCACTATTGAAGTTGTCATGTGCACCACTAAGTTCCCTCCTCTCGAACTCGCTCCTCATGGACTCTTTTGTGGCTCTCTTGTATGCACTTCTCTCCGTTGTGGACTGAATGTCAGGGGGGATATATAAAACATCAATGTCTGAATTGGGAGGACGTTGAACTCCTTATGGAACATGAATTCTTTGAACTGTTCATCCCTTATGGACCTCTCAACATCCTTGTTCATCTTCCCCTTCAAGTTGTCCTTCACCAACTCCCTTACATTTCTTCGACAACGAGTGCACTTGGCAACATTCTTATTGTTGCCAACAAGGTAGTGCTTCAATCTCGTAACCCCCTTCTCCCAACAGCTTTTCACAGAAGTTGCACTACGATTTTGATTTGTTGCCATTTAGAGTGGTGGCATCTTTTCACTGTCCAACTGATGACCAAAACCATCATATTCCTAAATTGAGTCAGAGTGTGAACCCATGATGTTGACTACTGAAGCCTAAAATTGACAAAGAGATTACAAAACAAACATTTGTGAGATATCATCACATGAAGAGAATAATCAATTACAGACACATGATAATTATTTTTTTGTTTTAATTTTTGAATTTAATTAAATACTAATTTTTAGTTAACATAAATCACCATAGAATCTTATTTTTTATGTCTAGAACATGAGATCCGACTTTATTCTTTCATAACTTAACTTAATTTCACAACATAATTCAAAAACCACAAATTAGTTCTCTCAAATATCTCACTATATTATAGATCTAAAACTAATTTACAGATTTAACTAAATACTAATTTTTAGTTAACATAAATCACGATAGTGATGAATACCCATTCATCACTCTTTATTCTTCTATTTTAGCTACAAAAACCTTTGCAAATACATGTAAATATGTGTAAATACAAATAATTACCAAAAGCATGCATTGTGTAAAAAGATATAATTAGCATGTTTTTGTGCAAAAATAAAAGAATAAAGAGTAAAAAGAAAAAGAGGGAAATATTTAGAATAAATATTGAGCAACCTAACCCAAGGGAGGGCTCAGCATGGGCCTGACCGCATAAAAGCCAAAGTAGAGGGAGATAGGAGCTCATGTGTACATACTTTTGTAAATAAATAAAATTATATTTTCCTCACCCAAAAATATGCCTGTATACATTTTGTATATATTTAGAAACTATTAAAAACAAAATAAAAATTTAAAAATCAAAATTCCAAAAAATGCCCTTTCACCATGTACATAGACCATCATCCTTTATTTATTTAACCCTATAAATAAATATATTTATTTTCAAAACTTTTCGTGAATATTCTATGGTACATATTGTAAATATAATAAATAAAAAGAAACAAAACAAAAATCAAATAAAAATTACAAAATTGAAAAAACAAAAATACATTGTATATATACCATGTGTATAAATGTATATATCTATTTATTTCACCTATGTGTATAAATAATAAAAATAAAATAAAAATAGCTTTCTATTCCTAAATTTACACTATAAATAAATAAAATATAAAATATGAATAAAATTGTATAAAAATAATAATAAAAAAATCAAAAATGAAAAGCCTACATATTGTATATATCCCTATATAATGTACATACCTTAGTCTTATTTCCAAAAATTAATTAAAAATCACCAAAAAATAGGAAAAAATAAAAGAAAAATATTTCATGCTTTAAGTTTCTCTTAATTCGGCCATCTTCTAGCCTAAAATAAATAAACAAAAAAATCAAACACGTGGCAGCTCCTGATTGGTCCACGGGGGATTGTTGACCCCGGTCAACTCCCCCGCGGACTCTTTTCTTTTTGAGAAAGCGCGCGCCGCCCCGCCTTCGCCAATTTCTCCACGCGCCTCCAGCCTGTCGCCCACGCAAACCCCGCGCCCGGATCCTTCGCCGATCATCCGACATCCTCGCCAGATCCTTCGCCGGGAAATCCACGCCTTCCATAGCCGTCGCCTCCCAACCCTAATCGCGACTGCCGCTATATATAGAACCACCTCCGCCGCCTCCGCGCCTCATCTTTGGACCTTCCCCTTCTTCCCAGTGAACTCCAGAGGCACCGCGAGAGTGACAGCAAGCGATCGCCCCTGTTGCAGCGAGGCGAGGAGGTGAAACCACTGATCCGGCGTTCTTCGCCGCCGTTGCTCCGCCACCAGCGTGAGCACCGAGCCTCGGGCCGAGACGACCCTTGAGGCTACGACCAGGAGCACCCCCTGCTCTTCCCCAGTCTCTCCGACCGCCCAGGTAGCATTTTAGCCCTTCCATTTAGCTTAATTTTCAGTTTCGCCCAATTCGTATCTCCGCCGTATTCCGCTGATTCCGGCCATATCGTGTACCTTCTCGGTCATCGGAACGCACCGTCACCTTCGCCGTTCCCTCACGCACGTTCTTCACCCCTTCACTCAACCCAGATCGCACAGGATCTGGGAATCGAGCTCCACCGTCCTCCGCTCGCCGGAGCTCGCTCGTCCCGACCCATCGTTCACCCTCACGCCGCTTCATCGGGTCGAGGCACTTTGCCCTCGACCCGCGAAGCTTCTGGTTCATTTTGCAGGTCAAGAGGAGGCCATCTGAGGCCCCCTCACGTCCAGGCCAGGAGCTCGACTCCGTCGACCTCGCCGGAGCCCCTCCAGGGTTCGGTTGGGTCACCGGAGACCACCACCAGCTGCGGGACTCCCTCGCGGACCTTCTCCGATTTTCAGACGCAGCAGGGGAGGTCAGGAGCGCACGTACTGGGCCGGCGAACTTCACCGGCCACCTGTTCTTCCTCGACCTTCAGTCACCGTTCGATCGCCCTCCAGCTCCAATTTCAATCCTAGCCATCCGTTCCAGGAGCGTCAGGCACCGCACGATCAAAGGAGGAGTGATCCGGACCATTGGATCTCGAGATGAGGCGCAGCTGAGCCGACACCGTCAGATCCTCCACGTGTCTTCGTCTGAGCCATCCGATCACGCCAAGGATTGCAGGAGTGAGGCGCCTTCGCCTCTCCACCGTCGGATCCACACGTGGCGCACGCTCCGCCCTTGGATCGTAATAAAGGGTAAATTACCGTAGGCCCCCTCGTAGTTTATGCTTTACATTTCAGTCCTGTAAATATTTTGAGTACTTTATTTACGTTGGGTTATTTGCACATTGGACCTCGTACTTTTCAGTATTTGCATTTATGCCCCTGTTTGTGTGAGACACGTGCATCAACACGTGATATTTTGGTGTATTTGCGACTTTAGCCCTGTAGTTCTGGATGTTCCTTAATGAATGAAAAGTTTTTGATATTTGCATTTATGCCCCTATGAGCGTTTTATTTCCGCATGTGCGCCTTTTTAGTGGGGAATTTGCATAATAGCCCCTGGACTTTTTGGTACGAGTTACCAAAAGGTCCTAGGACTTGTTTCTCTTACATATAGGTCCCTGAGTGCCCCAGGCACGTGCTTGGCACGTGATTTCTTGGGTATTTTGCACCAGACCCCCCAGAACTTTTGGGTATTTGCACTTTGGTCCCTGTGCACAGTGCCCCTCCTTTGTTTTTGAATAAAATATCAAATCACCTCCAAATTCGATGAAAATTTGACACATGGCTCCTGCCATGGTGTAGAATTTTTGTGAATTTTTGAGGACATTTTTGATTTCATTTGCTATTTTTAAAAATTCAAAAACCCATATTTTTACTACTGTTTAGATTCAAAAACCCCAAAAAAATATCAAAACCCTTTTAAAAATCCTATAAAAATTAGTTACTGTTTATTTGGTGTTCCTTGATTTTCTAGCCAATTTTGGCTATTTTTCATTGAGTAAAAACCCTAAAAACTTAAATACACCTCAAAACTCCTAAAACTCATAATAAATAATTTAAAAACCCAAAAACAATAATTTTGGTGCTCAAATTTTCCTTGTTTTCTCTAGTATACAGGAAAATTACCTTCAGGTCCCTTAGAGATCCTTAGATATTTTATCTTTGGGTTTTGGGCCTGGCTGGACAGTACCCCTTGCTTTTCGCATTGTTTGATTTTTAGGAAATAAAATAAACATCAGAAAAATCTCAAAAATTCACCAAAAACATAAAAAAATATAAAACACATAAAAATATTTTTGTCTGAATTTTTGCTTGCTTTTTAATGCATTAAATAAATTGTTCAAGTTAATTGTTTGTGTGCTTTTCCTGTTTTCTTTATATTTAAAAATCCTAAAAAAAAATATAAAAACCCTTAAAAACACTAAAAAAATACTCTCTCGGATTTCTGACTACATCGTAGGCCGAAAGGCCAATCTGTGCTCCTTGTGTTCGACCCTGGGTGCTATACCAGGTTAATCTCATAGCAGGACCGCTCTCTTTTGTGCTCGATTAGTTTTACATGTTCTGAGTGGTTGATTTTTCTTGATATACTTAGCCCGAGTGATTGAGGTCGCGACGACCTCCATTTCTTTACCTTTACCTTAGTCGTTCGGGCGGTTATCAGAATGGCGCCGTTGCCGGGGAGCACGGCTTTGTAGTCATTTTTCCATATTGTCTCTCTATATTATCATTGTTTTCTGACACTCTCTTTGATTTTTGTGCGAGGTACTGCGTGGACAACTTGGAGTTTATTTTTGAGGACCCGCACGGGAAGAAGAAGCAGGGAGAGGAAGAAGAATTTTATTTAGAGAGAGAACAATATTGTTTGTAATAATATAGAACTTGGACATTTGTGGACACTTGTAACTTAGCGGGTCTGTTTCGCCGAGTACCGGTGTGCTCGGGGGACCCATTTGGATTTTCGCGGCTTTTTCTGCAGTTTTGATAGCTAGCTGCCTTTTCCGGTGTTTACGCGGTTTTTATCGAGCCCCTAGATTTAGGAATTTCTCTTGCTTGTGCCGTAATTAGTAGGGTCCCCACACTTAATTGCTTATCTGTTCCTATAGATCGTTAATTGGACCTACTAATAATAAATAATAAAAATAACTTAGTCGCTTTCCTGAGAACCTACGCGCCGCGAGCCTGCCCCGCAAGCGCTACTCCTGAACTCGACCTGTCGAGAAGAGGAGGGGTGGGCCAAGACCGGACTCTTTAGATCAAGGGCGAGTGACTAAGTTAGACGGTTCTGCGCTAGGAATTGCTCATCTAGGACTCGGTTTTTCCTCGCTGCACCATTTAGGTAGTTTAATTCTGTCTTTAAATTCTGCGCGGATCACTTGCATGTAGAGTGCTGGAGACAAGGTACGCATTTCTTTCTCTGCATGCATCATTGATTTCTTCGCGCATCGGCTTTTTCGTTTTCTCCCTCTGTTTTTGGCTTAATCATCAGGAGAATCGGAAAATTCGTTAGGCCGCTTGTATTTATTTAAAAAAAAATTATTAAAAAGAAAAACAAAAAAAATTGGGACTGGATAACACTATTGACCCAAAAAGACACTTCACCTAAAAAATTGTCTTGGGGAGAGCAACCCCCTCATTGTTTGGTTTGATTGTGCGAGAGAGTGACCCGAACACTAGGTAAAGCCCTCCGGTGCTCATCTCGACTGATTACCGACTCTTCTGTGCGGGACAGTCGGTTGAGAGAGTATCGGGTATCCCAGCAGGTCACGTAATCGCTTTGATATTCTGTGTGTTCACCCAATAAAATTGACAAGATAAATTGACCAAGCTTTCACGGTCTTCAGATTGTGTTGCGTTGGTGAACCGGGGGTTTGCTTTGCGATCATATTTTCTCCAGATCCCATCCGCCCAACTCGCCAGATCAAGATGATGGGTAGACGATCTCTTAGGCAGCCTCTGGTTGCACCGCTTTCAGGCGCGTCTACTTCACCATCTAGGTTGGCCCGTGAGAGTCGAGATCAGCTCTCCGGGCCCGAGTTCGATTCCACCCTGTTCCCCCTCGATCCCCTTTCTTTTGCTACTGAGAGACATGAGCCCGAGGAAAGACGAATTAATTTGACAGAACCGGAGTTGGGCTCATCTGATTTTGCAGACGTCACTATGGCCGGAGCCGGCAGTTCAGATGATCGCCAACCCGAACATTTTGTATTAGACCAGGGAGCGATCAACTCCACCCTGATCGCATCATTAGAGACAGTACAGCAGCAGCTACGCTATCAGGGAGCTTTTATGATTGAGATGAGAAGGGAGTTGGAGCGACTCAGAGAAGAGAGAGATCAGAGCGAGCCAGAGGACATTCCTGATGCTGATGCAGAGGCAGCAGCCGCAGCAGCGGCAGCCGCCGCCGGAGCAGGACCACCGAGAACGATGCGGGAGTTACACAACCCCGGATCTACACTGATGCACCATTGGGTGGTGGTACCTGCTATCGTGGGGGATTTCAAGTTCCCTCCGAATACCCTGCAGATGCTTCCTCATTTTCACGGACTTGCCACCGAGGAGCCCCACCTCCATCTCCAGGAGTTTTTGATGATCTGCAGCACTGTCCACGACCGTCATGTGGACCAGGATACGATTCGGATGATGGCCTTCCCTTTTTCACTGGCAGATAGAGCAGCCGCCTGGCTGAAGCATTTAGGGAAGTTTGTATACACCTGGGAGCAGCTCCGCACCGAGTACTTGAACAAGTACTATCCACTCGGGCAGACGAATGCAGCGAGGGCCCTGATCAACAACTTCTCCATGCTCCCTAACGAGCAGTTTCATGAGGCATGGGAGAGGTTCAGAGAGCTTCTGGATAGATGCCCACACCACGACATTTCCAAGCCGAGCCTAGTTCAGAGCTTCTTTAGTGGGATGACGCCAGAGCTTCAGGGTCTGGTGAATGCTTCTTGCGGCGGGTCCTACTTTGCCAAGGACCACAACCAAGTCTGGGCCATCTACGAGGAGATGGCCGAAAATTACATGGTGATGTCCCAGACTCGGTTATACACACAGAGATCTCAGCAGCCGCCAGGACCCGTGCAGTACCAGCGGATAGCACGGGTTGATGCAGGTCCATCCAGTTCGTCCACAGTTGCAGCCGCACAGGCAGAGTCGGCCGCTGCGGACATGGGGATTATCAGTGAGAAGTTGGACCGCATGGAAATAATAGAGAAGAAGCAGTGCCAGGGCATAACTCAGATGGAGCAAATGGCACAAACTCTGAGCGACATGAAGACCCATATCTTGTGTCTTCAGGAGGCACAGACGGCTTCTCAGCCCCGTCTTCTGTCGCGAGGCGATTCCAGCGGCAGCCGCAGCTCGTCCCAGCGCTCCAGCTCCTTGCAGCAGCCTAGACAAGTTCACCTTGTACAGGCGGAGCCGTACCAGCAGCAGCAGCCCTCTTACCAGTCACCATCATCTCCAGACTTACAGATGGTGGTATATCTGCCGGATCAGCCTCTGGGAGTACTCCCACCAGACCCCTTTGATGTTGAGCCGTTGATGGATGTCAACGGGATTTGGTATGACCGTCCTCAACCTGGAATCTGACGAGACCATCCCGGATTCAGGTGGGGGAATGGGGGTAACCAGTCCCAACAGCAGCCAGCCGGTCAGGGAGGGCAGTACTCCCAGCAGAGAGATCACCAGCAGCCCCCAGCATACCAGCCACACCAGCCATCATCCTTCGTACCTCGTCCCTACCAGCAGCAGGGACAGACTTGGAGACGTGAGCAGCAGGCTCACCAGTAGCAGCATCCTTCCTCTTACCCCTCTCAGCCGCAGCAGCACCAGGTCCAGCAGCCTCATTACCAGAGAGGCAACCCGTCGGGCTCCCATGAGAGCCCCGCCTTGGATGATCTAGCCCGCATCTTCACAGAGCAGCAGGCTACATTTAGACGGGAGATGGACGAGTTCCGCCAGGAGATGCGGGACCTGATGAGAGGGAAGGCCGCCATCCCTGCACAGATCGAGCCTAATCCGAATAGCTTGAAGAGGAAGTCTGAGCAGGTAGTTCACACTGAGCCTACCACTCCTAGTGACTCATTTGATGATATATCGTCGGATCTATTTGATGCTGATTTTGTCACACTTAGGAGCGGTAGAAGACCAGCAGGCGGCGCCTCATCTGAGCGACAACGCGAGGATCCATCTAGAGCGCCAGATGAGGAAAAGGAGAGCGGTACTGAAGCCGCACATGATGATGACGGTGGTACTAATGCCACCCGAGATGCTGATTCCGCCGGCGGTACTGAGGCCGCCGCTTCACCATATCGAGGAGGTGGTACTGACGCCACCAGCAGAGCCGAGCCAGCCCGCGGTACTGAGGCCGCAAGACGTCTAGAGCCAGCTAGAGGTGGCACTAAGGCCACCAATATTCATTCTGATAGAGATGTTGTCTTTTCTCGTGTGGATGTATCTCAGAACTCTATTTTGAATAAAGGAAAAGGTTTAGTTTCTTCTGATCCCATTGTGGTGAATGATATATGTGAGGATCCGGTCATCGAACCGTCTAGGCCTATTCCTAGTCCTTCATCTGAGAAGGACCCTGTGATCCCCTTTCCTAGAGCCCTTGAGTTGGGGAAGGGGAAGAAAAGAGAAAAAGATCCAAAAAAGAGAGAGCAGGAGGAGTTCAGCCAGAGCATGATAGACCGATTTCACATCCAGTTGACCCTCCATGAGGCTTTGCAACACATCCCTCTTCTTCAGCGATCCTTGAGAGACAGAACCACAGTCAGGAGGAAGAAGAGGAACAAAACCACAGAAATTCATGTGTTGACAAAAGCCACGTGTTACGCGATCCAGAACCATCTCCCTACCAAGAGGCCAGATTTAGGAGCCCCATATGTCAGATGTCAGATTAGTGAGCAGAGGTTCGACCGCACTCTATTAGATAGCGGATCGTCGATCAACCTTCTTCCGGCAGCCCTTCTCAACCACTTAAAGTTGGGCACTCTTAGACAGAGCAGGACATACCTTCAGTTTGCTGATCGGTCTGTCAAGAGGCCAAAGGGGTTGTTGCGAGACGTTGTCGTGACGATTCAGGGTTTGCAATTCCCCGTGGACTTCGTAGTGCTGGACATGGAGACCCCTGACTCGTTGACCGATTCCCCCATCATCCTCGGTCGCCCGTTCTTGGCCACAGCCAAGGCAGTGACTGACCATGACAGTGGGAAGGTATTCTTTCGCGTCCAGGGCGAGAGTATACAAATAGAGATGGTTAAGGACCACAGAGCCAGAGATAGATCTCGCTCAGAGGGCAGTACAGATTCAGAACATCTGACAGATACAGAGCCAGACATACACCAGGACTGTGATTTTGTGATCACAGATGATGAGGCAGCTTGGGCAGATCCTGCAGCACAGACCATCCTCTCATATTCAGATACAGCTGATGCAGAGATGATAGCAGAGGATAGTCTGGAGAGCACAGCCCTGGTCCAGGATACCATTGAGTCGGCAGAGTCGGACCTTGATCGCGACACGATTTTCAGTGATGGTGGTACTGAGGCCACCCTACTCTACGGTGGTACTGATGCCACCGCAGTTGATACAGATCCCTCGGATTCAGAATCTGATTGGGCAGATTGTGAAGATCAGATGCCAGACCTGGATCCACCTGAGCCTACAGATGAGGAGGAGGTAGAGGCAGAGCAGATCAGAGACAATGCAAAGGACCCGCCTTCTCCAAATCAAGTTTGTGAGAGTTCTTTATCATTTTCCCAGGCAGATTTGGCAGAATTGTCAGCATACACACACCTTCTTCAGAAGCCAGATTTGCCAGCACCCAGCTGCCCAGAGCTAAAGCCGCTCCCTACTTCGCTGAAGTATCGATTCCTTGCGGGAGAGCCGGAGATGTACCCAGTCATCATCTCTGCCGATCTGACTGGAGAACAAGAATCCCGTCTGATGGGGGTTCTTGAAAAGAACCGCAAGGCAATTGGATGGAGCGTAGCAGATCTCCATGGGATTAGTCGCTCGTTGTGCTCCCACCATATCTATCTCGAGGAAGGAGCAAAGCCGTCGCGTGAGTTCCAGCGGCGACTGAACCCCAACCTACGAGAGGTTGTCATGAAGGAAATATCAAAATGGTGGAGTGCAGATTTTATTTATCCCATTTCCGACTCCAAGTGGGTTAGCCCCTTGCATGTGGTGCCCAAGAAGACGGGCATCACGACTGTGATCAGTGAGTCGGGAGAGGAGATTGCTACACGAGTACCTACCTCTTGGCGGGTCTGTGTTGACTACAGGAGACTCAACCAGGCCACCAAGAAGGACCATTTCCCCCTGCCTTTTATTGATCAGATCATAGAGAGACTGGCAGGGAAGAGCCATTATTGCTTCCTGGATGGGTACTCGGGCTATAATCAGGTGGCCATCGCTCCTGAGGATCAGGAGAAGACCACCTTTACCTGTCCCTTCGGTACATACGCCTTTCGACGCATGCCATTTGGGCTATGCAACGCCCCTGCGACTTTTCAGAGGTGCATGCTGTCGATCTTTTCGGACATGGTAGGGGAGTGTTTGGAGGTCTTCATGGACGACTTCTCGGTTTACGGTGACGGATTCGATTCCTGTCTTGACTGCCTAGACCGAGTGCTCCAGCGATGTATTGCTACCCGCTTGGTTCTGTCTTGGGAGAAGAGTCACTTCATGGTGACTCAAGGGACGGTGCTTGGCCACATCATCTCCAACAGGGGCATGGAGGTTGATCCGGCCAAGGTTGACGTCATTAGAAAACTCGCACCGCCGTCCAATTTGAAGCAGCTACGGTCATTTCTGGGGCACGTTGGTTTTTATAGGAGATTCATTCATGATTTCAGCAAGATCGCCCGACCGTTGACTGATCTCTTGACGAAAGACACCGAGTTCCTTGTCGATGACAAGTGTCTTTCGTCCTTTGAGACTCTCCAGCAGTGTGTTATTGAGGCTCCTGTCCTTCAGCCACCCGATTGGTCTCTCCCATTCGAGATCATGACGGACGCCTCCGATTTTGCCGTGGGGGCAGTGCTGGGACAGAGGAGGGATGGAGTTCCATTTGCCATACACTATGCTAGCCGCACATTGGATTCCGCCCAGCGGAATTATACGGTCACAGAGAAAGAGATGCTAGCAGTAGTGTTCGCCCTAGATAAGTTCAGATCGTATATCATTGGATCTAGAGTGACTTTGTTTACAGATCACACCGCCATCAGGTACCTCATGGCAAAGAAGGATGCCAAGGCCAGATTGACTAGATGGATCCTTCTACTCCAGGAGTTCGACATTGAGATCAAGGATAAGCCTGGAGTCAAGAATGTGGTGGTGGATCATCTCTCCCGATTAGAGCAACCTGAGGATTTTGAGCAGATTGATCCTATTCGAGATACCTTCCCAGATGAGGCGATCCTTGCTATCGCCTCACTCCCGTGGTACGCCGATATTGTGAACTTTCTCGTTGCTGGGAAAGTCCCACAAGATTGGCCCAGGCAGAGGCGTGAGACCTTCCTTGCGAAGGCCAAGTCCTACCACTGGGAGGATCCCATCCTTTACCACGAAGGAGGGGATAGCATCTGGCGTCGGTGTATTCCTCAGGAGGAGCATCATAGTGTCCTCACTTACTGCCACAAGCTTGAGGCAGGAGGACATCATTCTGGGAGAAGAACGGCACAGAAAGTGCTCCAATCCGGCTTGTGGTGGCCTACCCTCTTCAAGGACTCTGATGAGTTCGTGAAGAGGTGTACTGACTGTCAGAGGATGGGCACTTGTGGACAGCGTGATATGATGCCGATGCAGCCCATTCACTTCTGTGAGGTTTTTGACGCATGGGGCATCGATTTCATGGGTCCATTCCCTAAGAGTCAGGGATTTGAGTACATTCTGTTGGCCGTAGATTATGTTAGTCGTTGGGTTGAGGCTATCCCCGCCCGAGCCGCTGATGCGAGGACAGTTTGCAGATTTTTGAGAAAACACATCATCACGCGGTTCGGGGTTCCACGAGTTTTGATTTCTGATGGGGGGTCTCATTTCATCAACGACCAGGTGAAGGCCCTTGCTAGCGAGTTCAGTATAGACCATCGTGTTGCCACACCTTACCATCCACAGACAAATTGTCTAGCTGAGGTGTCGAATAGGGAGATCAAGAATATTTTACAGAAAGTCGTCCGCCCTGATCGAAAGAATTGGTCACAGCTTTTGGACTCGGTCTTGTGGGCATATCGGACGTCTTTCAAGACTCCATTGGGCACATCTCCCTTTCGCCTCGTTTATGGCAAGCCATGCCATCTACCTGTTGAGCTGAGGCACAAGTCACTTTGGGCAGTCACAGATATTTTGATGGATCCAGATGGTATTGGAGACCAAAGGAGGGCAGAGTTAGCTGCCCTGGAGGAGCTTAGAGATGCAGCTTTCTCAAGCAGCCTACATTATAAGGAGAAAGTGAAGGAGTGGCATGATTCTCATATCAGCCACAAGCATTTTGAGATTGGACAGAAAGTATGGCTGTTTGATGCGAGGCTTAGATTATTTCCAGGGAAGCTACAGAGCAAATGGAAGGGACCTTACTTGGTCAGAAAGGTACACGATAACGGAAGCATTGATATATCTGAGTTATCTTCTGAGAGTACCTTCCGAGTGAACGGCCAGCGGCTAAAACCATTTCTAGATCATGAGCCGCGGGACGTTATTATTTGTGCCCCTATTCATTTTGCGTGAGATGTGGTCTTTTGACTCACATCTTTTGCATCTCACGCCTGA
The DNA here is from genome assembly GCA_037367405.1 of Ottelia alismoides. Taxonomy (NCBI): domain Eukaryota; kingdom Viridiplantae; phylum Streptophyta; class Magnoliopsida; order Alismatales; family Hydrocharitaceae; genus Ottelia; species Ottelia alismoides. Next base: position 294,761 of record JAZKJV010000038.1, read on the forward strand.
TTTTCACTGTTCCTCCGCCTGTATAGATCCCGTTGTCCATATCATTCTATTCTTTAGTCCCACATCCCTTTTCTCATCCTGTGATTATGCTATACTTAGGGTGTACTTTACCCTAAGTATAGGGGGGATTGTCGGACCTGCGAGTATTCTTTTCATTCGTTTTGCTCCTGTTTTGCTGCCTATACTTAGGGATATTTTACCCTAAGTATAGGGGGGGGCAGATTCTGTATCTTCTTCACTCGGCTTTCCCTTCATGTACAGCTTGCTATATGATGAATCCACATTTCATCATCTTTATTCTATCATTTTGGCACCAAAAACCCTAGCAAATGCCTGTAAATAGCGTTAAAACCATCATCTTAGCATCCATGCATGTGCATTCAGATTGTGTATAAATCACTGTAATTAAAGCCAAAATTATAGAATAAATAAAGAAAAGAAAAAAAAAAGAAGAAGAATAAAATATTGTAAATATTTTATGACCCAAAACCCCCGAGACCTAGGCATCTCGATGAATAGGTCGACAAGGAATAAAGTAGGGGGAGATAAGGTCAGAAATACAGACAAAATACCTAGTCACTCTATTCATTTTGGGACCTATTTTTGGTTCCACTTTCTATACATCAAATAAAGAAACTTTGTACATGAAAGTTGTAGATAATAAAATAAAGAAAAATACAAAATTGATTTCACAAAAAAAGAATGTACAGATAAAAAGTTATGGTCTGAATAAAATTCCAGAATGCCAACTTCCCAGACCCGTATCTCACAAATAAAAACTCCAAATGCAGCGTACTCACCTTTAATTGTATATAGAATAAAATAATCTACCCAATGGTGGTGGTTTCGCATTTGGCGGAGCTACGGTTTGAAAGTTGACTTTTGGACCCCCATTGTATACTTGTACATATTAAAATATTCAATTTATTATTTATTTATTATTTTTACAATTTTATATTTTTATAATGTTGTAAATAATACTTATAATAATTATGTACATTAAAAGAAGAATAAAAACACAATTAAAATACAAATAAAAATAATTGTATATATCCAATACACAGGTACTTTACCTATATACATACCTATGTAAAATATACTTGTATTTTATTTAATATACAAAACATATCAGAAAAATAAAAATAAAAATATATTTGTATACATAACAGTATTTTATCATTTTAGAAAATAATAAACACAAATAAATAAATTAAAAATACAAAATAAAAATAAAAGTATTAAAATACACAGGTAATATACCTATATAAGGCTAAAAAGTGAACTTGTAGAAATATGTATCATAAAAATAAATAAAAATCATAATAAAATACTACACAAAATAACAAATAATTTTCATTTTATAACTTTAATTTAATTCGATTTATTTCTATTTTTAAATGAATTAATAAAACATTTTTTATTCTCTTTCTCCTGGTTGGTCCACGTGGACCAACCAGGAGCTTGCGACTGTTGACCGGCGGGTCAACAGTCTGTCCTCTTCTTCTCAGCCCGTGGCGCGCGTCGTTTTCCCCCTGTCTTCGCGCCTTTTTCGAGGCCACGCCGCTCATCCTCTGCGGCCGCCTCCTTCACGAAATCTCCTCCTCGATCCATCACCTCCATCGCCATCTCCTCAAATCTACCCATATCTGCTCGATTCGCCCGTGATCTTCCCTCGAAGTCACGCCCGCGCCACACTTCAAATACGAACCCCCCTCTTCCTCTCCTCGGTTGAACACCTTCGGTCCACCCTTCAGCGCCATTCCCGTGCTCCTGAGCTCCGTGGAGGTGACAGCTCCACCGCCAGCCCTTCAGCCAAGGCGCGCGAAGTCGGAGGCGTCTCCACCACCTCCCGCAACTCCGGCGGTCGAGGTACCCTTCATCCTCTGGCTCCGGCCATCGAGGGCAGTCCCCCCGCTACTTCTTTATCGCATTTAGTTCCTGTTAGCTTAGGCTTTAAAAACCCCCAAAAAAATCGAAGTTCCATCGCCTATCGCGCCCGATCCACCATCCTCGCCGGAGCGCAACTCCGGCCGAACTCCACCCCTTCGTTCCGCGCCACTTCTTCGCCACCGCGGGGTCCAGGCAACTTGCCCTGGACCCTCTCACCTTGTTTTGCAGGTCAAAGCACAGTCAACGTACCTGGGAGCAATTTTGTAGCTCGCCGGAGCTCAGCCGAGCTCTCCAGCTCCGCCACCTTCGCCTGAGCACCTCGGCCGTCGCCGAGGCTTTTTGACGCCTCTGATCGTTAGAGAAGACCTGCAGGAGGCTCCTCGTCCATTTTGGAGCTCAACAGCTATCAGAGCTAGCCGGAGGAGCGCGACGAACTTCGCCCAGTCGGAGCTCCGCCTCGTTCTTCCAGCTGCCTCCACCGCCGTCCGATCGAGGAGACCTTCCAGATAGAACGTGGGCCGTCCGATCATCAGCACTCAGCCACCGTCGATCTCGCCCGAGATCTAATCTCAGACGTCCACAGCGAAGCGTCATCGGCCGTCCAGATCGTGCCACGTGTCAAGTGGCCTCTTCATCGCCGTTGGATCGCGCGCCGAGGGTATTTTACATCCCCACCCTCGTGCATTTTGCATTTGTATTTTAGTACTAAAACTTTTGTCCGTAGTGTAATAATTTTGTAATATTTGCATAAACACCCCCGTACTTTCCATATTTGCATTCCTGTCCTTCGCCACGTCACCTCACGTGACCTGTACACGTGAGGGGGTGGGCATTTTGCAAGGATACCCCCGGTTGTTTGTGTATTTCATTTAAGTCCATGAACATTTATGTCAAGTTGTAATATTTTGGAGAAATTGCATCGAACCCCCTGAGCTTTGTAATATTGCAAAAATACCCCTCCCAGGCGCGTGCAAGTCACGCGTCCTGTGGGTAAATTGCACATATACCCTTGCGGGTTTGGATATTTATGTTTAATCCTTGAAATGCAAGTTTCAGAGTAATATTTTGTGGAAAAATTGCGTACGTGCCCCTGGATGTTTCACTATTTGCATATATGCCCCTGCCAGCACTGTTTGATGATTGGAGTCTTGTTCTAATTAATTAAAACATCATTTTAACTCCAAAAATTCCACAAAAATAGGTTTGAGTTTCTGGATAAGTGTGCTTTCACGCCACATATTTAGTTTTTGATTTTATTTTATTTTCATATTTATTAAAAATCAAAAACAGCCTTTTTGTGTACTGTCTACCTTAGAAAATACCAAAAAAATATCAAAACACCTCTAAAAATTCCAAAAAAATCACCTAGTGTCTATTTTATTATCTTTTAGTGTCAGTCCAAAAATCATTAAAAATCTCAAAACAAAAACACTAAAAAATTAAAAACTCTCAAAAACTTCAAAAAAATATAAAAAATAGTAGAAAACTCCAAAAAATATAAACTCAGGTTCTGTTTGTCATTTATTTTATTCTCTTTATCAGAAAAATAGTGTGAAACATTTTTGCTACTGGTTGGTATTTTTAGATTTCATTTTACTCGCAGCCAGCCTTGTTTGCACTGTTTTCTCTTATTTCAGCTTTTAAAAATACCAAAAACACCTAGAAAAATCCCCAAAAATCACAAAAACAGTAAAAAACCCTAAAAATACCAAAAACATTTTATTTCTGAATTTTTGAGTATTTTTGTGCATTTTTATAAATATTCTACCTTGTCTTTTATTATATCGCCTTTACTTTCCAATATTGAAAAAGAAAAAAAAATATAAAATTAAAATAAAAAAATACAAAAAAAAAATTAAAAATAAAAAACCCACAAAAAAAATTGATTGACTTGCTTGCTTAGTGTATACACTTCACACACTCACATACTTGTGCATTCATTTGCTTGGACTATACTGTTTGCTCCCTGTGTTCGAACTCTCTGCATACTTGCCCTTTACATCATTTGTGCAGAGTTAAAAATAAATTTTAACTCCACATTGTTTCTAATTTGTTGATCTTAGTGTGGGTTAATTGTTGACTTTAGTCCGGATTTAGTGTGGTCAACACACCGACTGAGTTCACGCTTTGTGTGAATTTAAGACCACCTATTTTTGGCTAAATCACTATACTTAGGATTAGTTAATCCTAAGTATAGGGGGAAACCACCGAGTCCCTCTCATTCTATTCATTTATTCGTTTCTGTACCTAGCCATTCCTTTTCACTTCCCTTTTGCTAAGCACGAGTTATGTCTTCTACATCGCTCTTGATCACTCTGAGGACATCGTTCGAGCTAAGTATAGGGGGGGGGTGTATATATTTCATATATACTTTAGCCATAACTCGTACTTTGTGTGAGTGTGTTAATAAATAAAATGGCTAAAAATCACAAAAATTTAAAAATTTTTCATGTACATAAACCTCTTTTATCTTGCACATACATAGCTAGTGTACAAAGTATTTTTGTAAAAATGATTTCAAAAATCTTTTGTGTAAAGCTTGTATAAATATTTTGTATCAAAATTATGTATATAGTACAAAATTTTTCCAAAATGTTTTGAAAATCAAAAGTTTGCAAAAATCTTGTGTAAATGTTTGTAAATATCTCTTTGCAAAACTTGCACCTCATGCATCATTTATTCATGATTTCAAAACATTCTTCAAAAATTTTGCATAATTGTAAAACATTTGTAAATAGCATCTTGTGTACATATATGTATATAGTTCTTCCTGGATAAGAGTTGATATTTAAACTAAGCCTGGAATTAAATTGAGAAATGGAGCTTGAAAAAGATCTTAATCCACTTAACTTTAATAGGAACCTTATAGGACTTAGGGTTAAGGCTTTTCAGGTCCATAAGGACTTAATTCTTTGAGTCCACTAGGCTATGAGCATATGTCATCTTGATGAGCCTAAGTAGAGCACTTAACAACACACGCATGACTCTTAGAGACAATGGCTTGACTTGCACCTGCACTTACACATGGCTCTCCACGGATGAGGTGGTGAGGAGGCAGTTTCCTTTGGCTTGGGGTAGCATATGAGGGTAGTACTTCTAGGCGGAACCTCTCTTCTTCTTATAGTGAAGGAAGTGCACCTCAACTTGGTCTAGTGGTGATGAAGGCTAAAGACAGAAGCTGTGGGTTGCAATAAAGCTTCAAAAGAGGGATAGTCTACTGGCTCAAGAGGAAATTTCTTATATGCTGCACCATGTAGATATGTTGTACAGAAGTCTTTGAAAAAAAATGCAAAAATGCAAAAAGAACTCCAAAAAAGTGGTGGGTCGGATTGAAAATTTAATAACCCCACCGGAGCGTACATAGTCAAATAAAGCAAAAGCTTATGGTATCAATGGTACATCTCATGAAGCTTGCAGCGGAAGACTTAGCTACACTGGCTAAGCTTCCAAAACTCTATACTTCTACCCCCTCTTCTTGAGCTGGTTGCACTTGAACTTAGAAGGGAATACCCCGCTTCTCGAGGAAAGAGTTGCTAGACTGAGGCATTAGAGTTACCAGGTTGAGGGAGGTTGTTTCTTTATTACTTCTGAGGTGGGGAGCCACATATCACTTACACCGCATGGAAAAATTCATGGTCATTAGAGTTTGTGTATGTAGACTTGTTCTGATCTGGTTTATTAAGGAGTCTTGCCCATAGATTGGTGAAACTTGGAGACTGTTGAGTTTTAAGCTTAAGTCCAAATAAGGTTCCGACACATTAATAATCCAAAGATCTGATCGAGCTCCATATTTCAAGTTAATAAAGGAAAGTTTAATAATTCAACCTTGATCCATGTACATCCTCTTTTTCTTTTTCTTTTTCTTTCTTTTTCACTTCTTTTTCAAATAAGTGTTTGCTAAGGGACTAGCAAAGTTAAGCATAGGGGGGTGATGAATACCCATTCATCACTCTTTATTCTTCTATTTTAGCTACAAAAACCTTTGCAAATACATGTAAATATGTGTAAATACAAATAATTACCAAAAGCATGCATTGTGTAAAAAGATATAATTAGCATGTTTTTGTGCAAAAATAAAAGAATAAAGAGTAAAAAGAAAAAGAGGGAAATATTTAGAATAAATATTGAGCAACCTAACCCAAGGGAGGGCTCAGCATGGGCCTGACCGCATAAAAGCCAAAGTAGAGGGAGATAGGAGCTCATGTGTACATACTTTTGTAAATAAATAAAATTATATTTTCCTCACCCAAAAATATGCCTGTATACATTTTGTATATATTTAGAAACTATTAAAAACAAAATAAAAATTTAAAAATCAAAATTCCAAAAAATGCCCTTTCACCATGTACATAGACCATCATCCTTTATTTATTTAACCCTATAAATAAATATATTTATTTTCAAAACTTTTCGTGAATATTCTATGGTACATATTGTAAATATAATAAATAAAAAGAAACAAAACAAAAATCAAATAAAAATTACAAAATTGAAAAAACAAAAATACATTGTATATATACCATGTGTATAAATGTATATATCTATTTATTTCACCTATGTGTATAAATAATAAAAATAAAATAAAAATAGCTTTCTATTCCTAAATTTACACTATAAATAAATAAAATATAAAATATGAATAAAATTGTATAAAAATAATAATAAAAAAATCAAAAATGAAAAGCCTACATATTGTATATATCCCTATATAATGTACATACCTTAGTCTTATTTCCAAAAATTAATTAAAAATCACCAAAAAATAGGAAAAAATAAAAGAAAAATATTTCATGCTTTAAGTTTCTCTTAATTCGGCCATCTTCTAGCCTAAAATAAATAAACAAAAAAATCAAACACGTGGCAGCTCCTGATTGGTCCACGGGGGATTGTTGACCCCGGTCAACTCCCCCGCGGACTCTTTTCTTTTTGAGAAAGCGCGCGCCGCCCCGCCTTCGCCAATTTCTCCACGCGCCTCCAGCCTGTCGCCCACGCAAACCCCGCGCCCGGATCCTTCGCCGATCATCCGACATCCTCGCCAGATCCTTCGCCGGGAAATCCACGCCTTCCATAGCCGTCGCCTCCCAACCCTAATCGCGACTGCCGCTATATATAGAACCACCTCCGCCGCCTCCGCGCCTCATCTTTGGACCTTCCCCTTCTTCCCAGTGAACTCCAGAGGCACCGCGAGAGTGACAGCAAGCGATCGCCCCTGTTGCAGCGAGGTGAGGAGGTGAAACCACTGATCCGGCGTTCTTCGCCGCCGTTGCTCCGCCACCAGCGTGAGCACCGAGCCTCGGGCCGAGACGACCCTTGAGGCTACGACCAGGAGCACCCCCTGCTCTTCCCCAGTCTCTCCGACCGCCCAGGTAGCATTTTAGCCCTTCCATTTAGCTTAATTTTCAGTTTCGCCCAATTCGTATCTCCGCCGTATTCCGCTGATTCCGGCCATATCGTGTACCTTCTCGGTCATCGGAACGCACCGTCACCTTCGCCGTTCCCTCACGCACGTTCTTCACCCCTTCACTCAACCCAGATCGCACAGGATCTGGGAATCGAGCTCCACCGTCCTCCGCTCGCCGGAGCTCGCTCGTCCCGACCCATCGTTCACCCTCACGCCGCTTCATCGGGTCGAGGCACTTTGCCCTCGACCCGCGAAGCTTCTGGTTCATTTTGCAGGTCAAGAGGAGGCCATCTGAGGCCCCCTCACGTCCAGGCCAGGAGCTCGACTCCGTCGACCTCGCCGGAGCCCCTCCAGGGTTCGGTTGGGTCACCGGAGACCACCACCAGCTGCGGGACTCCCTCGCGGACCTTCTCCGATTTTCAGACGCAGCAGGGGAGGTCAGGAGCGCACGTACTGGGCCGGCGAACTTCACCGGCCACCTGTTCTTCCTCGACCTTCAGTCACCGTTCGATCGCCCTCCAGCTCCAGTTTCAATCCTAGCCATCCGTTCCAGGAGCGTCAGGCACCGCACGATCAAAGGAGGAGTGATCCGGACCATTGGATCTCGAGATGAGGCGCAGCTGAGCCGACACCGTCAGATCCTCCACGTGTCTTCGTCTGAGCCATCCGATCACGCCAAGGATTGCAGGAGTGAGGCGCCTTCGCCTCTCCACCGTCGGATCCACACGTGGCGCACGCTCCGCCCTTGGATCGTAATAAAGGGGTAAATTACCGTAGGCCCCCTCGTAGTTTATGCTTTACATTTCAGTCCTGTAAATATTTTGAGTACTTTATTTACGTTGGGTTATTTGCACATTGGACCTCGTACTTTTCAGTATTTGCATTTATGCCCCTGTTTGTGTGAGACACGTGCATCAACACGTGATATTTTGGTGTATTTGCGACTTTAGCCCTGTAGTTCTGGATGTTCCTTAATGAATGAAAAGTTTTTGATATTTGCATTTATGCCCCTATGAGCGTTTTATTTCCGCATGTGCGCCTTTTTAGTGGGGAATTTGCATAATAGCCCCTGGACTTTTTGGTACGAGTTACCAAAAGGTCCTAGGACTTGTTTCTCTTACATATAGGTCCCTGAGTGCCCCAGGCACGTGCTTGGCACGTGATTTCTTGGGTATTTTGCACCAGACCCCCCAGAACTTTTGGGTATTTGCACTTTGGTCCCTGTGCACAGTGCCCCTCCTTTGTTTTTGAATAAAATATCAAATCACCTCCAAATTCGATGAAAATTTGACACATGGCTCCTGCCATGGTGTAGAATTTTTGTGAATTTTTGAGGACATTTTTGATTTCATTTGCTATTTTTAAAAATTCAAAAACCCATATTTTTACTACTGTTTAGATTCAAAAACCCCAAAAAAATATCAAAACCCTTTTAAAAATCCTATAAAAATTAGTTACTGTTTATTTGGTGTTCCTTGATTTTCTAGCCAATTTTGGCTATTTTTCATTGAGTAAAAACCCTAAAAACTTAAATACACCTCAAAACTCCTAAAACTCATAATAAATAATTTAAAAACCCAAAAACAATAATTTTGGTGCTCAAATTTTCCTTGTTTTCTCTAGTATACAGGAAAATTACCTTCAGGTCCCTTAGAGATCCTTAGATATTTTATCTTTGGGTTTTGGGCCTGGCTGGACAGTACCCCTTGCTTTTCGCATTGTTTGATTTTTAGGAAATAAAATAAACATCAGAAAAATCTCAAAAATTCACCAAAAACATAAAAAAATATAAAACACATAAAAATATTTTTGTCTGAATTTTTGCTTGCTTTTTAATGCATTAAATAAATTGTTCAAGTTAATTGTTTGTGTGCTTTTCCTGTTTTCTTTATATTTAAAAATCCTAAAAAAAATATAAAAACCCTTAAAAACACTAAAAAAATACTCTCTCGGATTTCTGACTACATCGTAGGCCGAAAGGCCAATCTGTGCTCCTTGTGTTCGACCCTGGGTGCTATACCAGGTTAATCTCATAGCAGGACCGCTCTCTTTTGTGCTCGATTAGTTTTACATGTTCTGAGTGGTTGATTTTTCTTGATATACTTAGCCCGAGTGATTGAGGTCGCGACGACCTCCATTTCTTTACCTTTACCTTAGTCGTTCGGGCGGTTATCAGAATGGCGCCGTTGCCGGGGAGCACGGCTTTGTAGTCATTTTTCCATATTGTCTCTCTATATTATCATTGTTTTCTGACACTCTCTTTGATTTTTGTGCGAGGTACTGCGTGGACAACTTGGAGTTTATTTTTGAGGACCCGCACGGGAAGAAGAAGCAGGGAGAGGAAGAAGAATTTTATTTAGAGAGAGAACAATATTGTTTGTAATAATATAGAACTTGGACATTTGTGGACACTTGTAACTTAGCGGGTCTGTTTCGCCGAGTACCGGTGTGCTCGGGGGACCCATTTGGATTTTCGCGGCTTTTTCTGCAGTTTTGATAGCTAGCTGCCTTTTCCGGTGTTTACGCGGTTTTTCTCGAGCCCCTAGATTTAGGAATTTCTCTTGCTTGTGCCGTAATTAGTAGGGTCCCCACACTTAATTGCTTATCTGTTCCTATAGATCGTTAATTGGACCTACTAATAATAAATAATAAAAATAACTTAGTCGCTTTCCTGAGAACCTACGCGCCGCGAGCCTGCCCCGCAAGCGCTACTCCTGAACTCGACCTGTCGAGAAGAGGAGGGGTGGGCCAAGACCGGACTCTTTAGATCAAGGGCGAGTGACTAAGTTAGACGGTTCTGCGCTAGGAATTGCTCATCTAGGACTCGGTTTTTCCTCGCTGCACCATTTAGGTAGTTTAATTCTGTCTTTAAATTCTGCGCGGATCACTTGCATGTAGAGTGCTGGAGACAAGGTACGCATTTCTTTCTCTGCATGCATCATTGATTTCTTCGCGCATCGGCTTTTTCGTTTTCTCCCTCTGTTTTTGGCTTAATCATCAGGAGAATCGGAAAATTCGTTAGGCCGCTTGTATTTATTTTAAAAAAAATTATTAAAAAGAAAAACAAAAAAAATTGGGACTGGATAACACTATTGACCCTAAAAGACACTTCACCTAAAAAATTGTCTTGGGGAGAGCAACCCCCTCATTGTTTGGTTTGATTGTGCGAGAGAGTGACCCGAACACTAGGTAAAGCCCTCCGGTGCTCATCTCGACTGATTACCGACTCTTCTGTGCGGGACAGTCGGTTGAGAGAGTATCGGGTATCCCAGCAGGTCACGTAATCGCTTTGATATTCTGTGTGTTCACCCAATAAAATTGACAAGATAAATTGACCAAGCTTTCACGGTCTTCAGATTGTGTTGCGTTGGTGAACCGGGGGTTTGCTTTGCGATCATATTTTCTCCAGATCCCATCCGCCCAACTCGCCAGATCAAGATGATGGGTAGACGATCTCTTAGGCAGCCTCTGGTTGCACCGCTTTCAGGCGCGTCTACTTCACCATCTAGGTTGGCCCGTGAGAGTCGAGATCAGCTCTCCGGGCCCGAGTTCGATTCCACCCTGTTCCCCCTCGATCCCCTTTCTTTTGCTACTGAGAGACATGAGCCCGAGGAAAGACGAATTAATTTGACAGAACCGGAGTTGGGCTCATCTGATTTTGCAGACGTCACTATGGCCGGAGCCGGCAGTTCAGATGATCGCCAACCCGAACATTTTGTATTAGACCAGGGAGCGATCAACTCCACCCTGATCGCATCATTAGAGACAGTACAGCAGCAGCTACGCTATCAGGGAGCTTTTATGATTGAGATGAGAAGGGAGTTGGAGCGACTCAGAGAAGAGAGAGATCAGAGCGAGCCAGAGGACATTCCTGATGCTGATGCAGAGGCAGCAGCCGCAGCAGCGGCAGCCGCCGCCGGAGCAGGACCACCGAGAACGATGCGGGAGTTACACAACCCCGGATCTACACTGATGCACCATTGGGTGGTGGTACCTGCTATCGTGGGGGATTTCAAGTTCCCTCCGAATACCCTGCAGATGCTTCCTCATTTTCACGGACTTGCCACCGAGGAGCCCCACCTCCATCTCCAGGAGTTTTTGATGATCTGCAGCACTGTCCACGACCGTCATGTGGACCAGGATACGATTCGGATGATGGCCTTCCCTTTTTCACTGGCAGATAGAGCAGCCGCCTGGCTGAAGCATTTAGGGAAGTTTGTATACACCTGGGAGCAGCTCCGCACCGAGTACTTGAACAAGTACTATCCACTCGGGCGGACGAATGCAGCGAGGGCCCTGATCAACAACTTCTCCATGCTCCCTAACGAGCAGTTTCATGAGGCATGGGAGAGGTTCAGAGAGCTTCTGGATAGATGCCCACACCACGACATTTCCAAGCCGAGCCTAGTTCAGAGCTTCTTTAGTGGGATGACGCCAGAGCTTCAGGGTCTGGTGAATGCTTCTTGCGGCGGGTCCTACTTTGCCAAGGACCACAACCAAGTCTGGGCCATCTACGAGGAGATGGCCGAAAATTACATGGTGATGTCCCAGACTCGGTTATACACACAGAGATCTCAGCAGCCGCCAGGACCCGTGCAGTACCAGCGGATAGCACGGGTTGATGCAGGTCCATCCAGTTCGTCCACAGTTGCAGCCGCACAGGCAGAGTCGGCCGCTGCGGACATGGGGATTATCAGTGAGAAGTTGGACCGCATGGAAATAATAGAGAAGAAGCAGTGCCAGGGCATAACTCAGATGGAGCAAATGGCACAAACTCTGAGCGACATGAAGACCCATATCTTGTGTCTTCAGGAGGCACAGACGGCTTCTCAGCCCCGTCTTCTGTCGCGAGGCGATTCCAGCGGCAGCCGCAGCTCGTCCCAGCGCTCCAGCTCCTTGCAGCAGCCTAGACAAGTTCACCTTGTACAGGCGGAGCCGTACCAGCAGCAGCAGCCCTCTTACCAGTCACCATCATCTCCAGACTTACAGATGGTGGTATATCTGCCGGATCAGCCTCTGGGAGTACTCCCACCAGACCCCTTTGATGTTGAGCCGTTGATGGATGTCAACGGGATTTGGTATGACCGTCCTCAACCTGGAATCTGACGAGACCATCCCGGATTCAGGTGGGGGAATGGGGGTAACCAGTCCCAACAGCAGCCAGCCGGTCAGGGAGGGCAGTACTCCCAGCAGAGAGATCACCAGCAGCCCCCAGCATACCAGCCACACCAGCCATCATCCTTCGTACCTCGTCCCTACCAGCAGCAGGGACAGACTTGGAGACGTGAGCAGCAGGCTCACCAGTAGCAGCATCCTTCCTCTTACCCCTCTCAGCCGCAGCAGCACCAGGTCCAGCAGCCTCATTACCAGAGAGGCAACCCGTCGGGCTCCCATGAGAGCCCCGCCTTGGATGATCTAGCCCGCATCTTCACAGAGCAGCAGGCTACATTTAGACGGGAGATGGACGAGTTCCGCCAGGAGATGCGGGACCTGATGAGAGGGAAGGCCGCCATCCCTGCACAGATCGAGCCTAATCCGAATAGCTTGAAGAGGAAGTCTGAGCAGGTAGTTCACACTGAGCCTACCACTCCTAGTGACTCATTTGATGATATATCGTCGGATCTATTTGATGCTGATTTTGTCACACTTAGGAGCGGTAGAAGACCAGCAGGCGGCGCCTCATCTGAGCGACAACGCGAGGATCCATCTAGAGCGCCAGATGAGGAAAAGGAGAGCGGTACTGAAGCCGCACATGATGATGACGGTGGTACTAATGCCACCCGAGATGCTGATTCCGCCGGCGGTACTGAGGCCGCCGCTTCACCATATCGAGGAGGTGGTACTGACGCCACCAGCAGAGCCGAGCCAGCCCGCGGTACTGAGGCCGCAAGACGTCTAGAGCCAGCTAGAGGTGGCACTAAGGCCACCAATATTCATTCTGATAGAGATGTTGTCTTTTCTCGTGTGGATGTATCTCAGAACTCTATTTTGAATAAAGGAAAAGGTTTAGTTTCTTCTGATCCCATTGTGGTGAATGATATATGTGAGGATCCGGTCATCGAACCGTCTAGGCCTATTCCTAGTCCTTCATCTGAGAAGGACCCTGTGATCCCCTTTCCTAGAGCCCTTGAGTTGGGGAAGGGGAAGAAAAGAGAAAAAGATCCAAAAAAGAGAGAGCAGGAGGAGTTCAGCCAGAGCATGATAGACCGATTTCACATCCAGTTGACCCTCCATGAGGCTTTGCAACACATCCCTCTTCTTCAGCGATCCTTGAGAGACAGAACCACAGTCAGGAGGAAGAAGAGGAACAAAACCACAGAAATTCATGTGTTGACAAAAGCCACGTGTTACGCGATCCAGAACCATCTCCCTACCAAGAGGCCAGATTTAGGAGCCCCATATGTCAGATGTCAGATTAGTGAGCAGAGGTTCGACCGCACTCTATTAGATAGCGGATCGTCGATCAACCTTCTTCCGGCAGCCCTTCTCAACCACTTAAAGTTGGGCACTCTTAGACAGAGCAGGACATACCTTCAGTTTGCTGATCGGTCTGTCAAGAGGCCAAAGGGGTTGTTGCGAGACGTTGTCGTGACGATTCAGGGTTTGCAATTCCCCGTGGACTTCGTAGTGCTGGACATGGAGACCCCTGACTCGTTGACCGATTCCCCCATCATCCTCGGTCGCCCGTTCTTGGCCACAGCCAAGGCAGTGACTGACCATGACAGTGGGAAGGTATTCTTTCGCGTCCAGGGCGAGAGTATACAAATAGAGACGGTTAAGGACCACAGAGCCAGAGATAGATCTCGCTCAGAGGGCAGTACAGATTCAGAACATCTGACAGATACAGAGCCAGACATACACCAGGACTGTGATTTTGTGATCACAGATGATGAGGCAGCTTGGGCAGATCCTGCAGCACAGACCATCCTCTCATATTCAGATACAGCTGATGCAGAGATGATAGCAGAGGATAGTCTGGAGAGCACAGCCCTGGTCCAGGATACCATTGAGTCGGCAGAGTCGGACCTTGATCGCGACACGATTTTCAGTGATGGTGGTACTGAGGCCACCCTACTCTACGGTGGTACTGATGCCACCGCAGTTGATACAGATCCCTCGGATTCAGAATCTGATTGGGCAGATTGTGAAGATCAGATGCCAGACCTGGATCCACCTGAGCCTACAGATGAGGAGGAGGTAGAGGCAGAGCAGATCAGAGACAATGCAAAGGACCCGCCTTCTCCAAATCAAGTTTGTGAGAGTTCTTTATCATTTTCCCAGGCAGATTTGGCAGAATTGTCAGCATACACACACCTTCTTCAGAAGCCAGATTTGCCAGCACCCAGCTGCCCAGAGCTAAAGCCGCTCCCTACTTCGCTGAAGTATCGATTCCTTGCGGGAGAGCCGGAGATGTACCCAGTCATCATCTCTGCCGATCTGACTGGAGAACAAGAATCCCGTCTGATGGGGGTTCTTGAAAAGAACCGCAAGGCAATTGGATGGAGCGTAGCAGATCTCCATGGGATTAGTCGCTCGTTGTGCTCCCACCATATCTATCTCGAGGAAGGAGCAAAGCCGTCGCGTGAGTTCCAGCGGCGACTGAACCCCAACCTACGAGAGGTTGTCATGAAGGAAATATCAAAATGGTGGAGTGCAGATTTTATTTATCCCATTTCCGACTCCAAGTGGGTTAGCCCCTTGCATGTGGTGCCCAAGAAGACGGGCATCACGACTGTGATCAGTGAGTCGGGAGAGGAGATTGCTACACGAGTACCTACCTCTTGGCGGGTCTGTGTTGACTACAGGAGACTCAACCAGGCCACCAAGAAGGACCATTTCCCCCTGCCTTTTATTGATCAGATCATAGAGAGACTGGCAGGGAAGAGCCATTATTGCTTCCTGGATGGGTACTCGGGCTATAATCAGGTGGCCATCGCTCCTGAGGATCAGGAGAAGACCACCTTTACCTGTCCCTTCGGTACATACGCCTTTCGACGCATGCCATTTGGGCTATGCAACGCCCCTGCGACTTTTCAGAGGTGCATGCTGTCGATCTTTTCGGACATGGTAGGGGAGTGTTTGGAGGTCTTCATGGACGACTTCTCGGTTTACGGTGACGGATTCGATTCCTGTCTTGACTGCCTAGACCGAGTGCTCCAGCGATGTATTGCTACCCGCTTGGTTCTGTCTTGGGAGAAGAGTCACTTCATGGTGACTCAAGGGACGGTGCTTGGCCACATCATCTCCAACAGGGGCATGGAGGTTGATCCGGCCAAGGTTGACGTCATTAGAAAACTCGCACCGCCGTCCAATTTGAAGCAGCTACGGTCATTTCTGGGGCACGTTGGTTTTTATAGGAGATTCATTCATGATTTCAGCAAGATCGCCCGACCGTTGACTGATCTCTTGACGAAAGACACCGAGTTCCTTGTCGATGACAAGTGTCTTTCGTCCTTTGAGACTCTCCAGCAGTGTGTTATTGAGGCTCCTGTCCTTCAGCCACCCGATTGGTCTCTCCCATTCGAGATCATGACGGACGCCTCCGATTTTGCCGTGGGGGCAGTGCTGGGACAGAGGAGGGATGGAGTTCCATTTGCCATACACTATGCTAGCCACACATTGGATTCCGCCCAGCGGAATTATACGGTCACAGAGAAAGAGATGCTAGCAGTAGTGTTCGCCCTAGATAAGTTCAGATCGTATATCATTGGATCTAGAGTGACTTTGTTTACAGATCACACCGCCATCAGGTACCTCATGGCAAAGAAGGATGCCAAGGCCAGATTGACTAGATGGATCCTTCTACTCCAGGAGTTCGACATTGAGATCAAGGATAAGCCTGGAGTCAAGAATGTGGTGGTGGATCATCTCTCCCGATTAGAGCAACCTGAGGATTTTGAGCAGATTGATCCTATTCGAGATACCTTCCCAGATGAGGCGATCCTTGCTATCGCCTCACTCCCGTGGTACGCCGATATTGTGAACTTTCTCGTTGCTGGGAAAGTCCCACAAGATTGGCCCAGGCAGAGGCGTGAGACCTTCCTTGCGAAGGCCAAGTCCTACCACTGGGAGGATCCCATCCTTTACCACGAAGGAGGGGATAGCATCTGGCGTCGGTGTATTCCTCAGGAGGAGCATCATAGTGTCCTCACTTACTGCCACAAGCTTGAGGCAGGAGGACATCATTCTGGGAGAAGAACGGCACAGAAAGTGCTCCAATCCGGCTTGTGGTGGCCTACCCTCTTCAAGGACTCTGATGAGTTCGTGAAGAGGTGTACTGACTGTCAGAGGATGGGCACTTGTGGACAGCGTGATATGATGCCGATGCAGCCCATTCACTTCTGTGAGGTTTTTGACGCATGGGGCATCGATTTCATGGGTCCATTCCCTAAGAGCCAGGGATTTGAGTACATTCTGTTGGCCGTAGATTATGTTAGTCGTTGGGTTGAGGCTATCCCCGCCCGAGCCGCTGATGCGAGGACAGTTTGCAGATTTTTGAGAAAACACATCATCACGCGGTTCGGGGTTCCACGAGTTTTGATTTCTGATGGGGGGTCTCATTTCATCAACGACCAGGTGAAGGCCCTTGCTAGCGAGTTCAGTATAGACCATCGTGTTGCCACACCTTACCATCCACAGACAAATTGTCTAGCTGAGGTGTCGAATAGGGAGATCAAGAATATTTTACAGAAAGTCGTCCGCCCTGATCGAAAGAATTGGTCACAGCTTTTGGACTCGGTCTTGTGGGCATATCGGACGTCTTTCAAGACTCCATTGGGCACATCTCCCTTTCGCCTCGTTTATGGCAAGCCATGCCATCTACCTGTTGAGCTGAGGCACAAGTCACTTTGGGCAGTCACAGATATTTTGATGGATCCAGATGGTATTGGAGACCAAAGGAGGGCAGAGTTAGCTGCCCTGGAGGAGCTTAGAGATGCAGCTTTCTCAAGCAGCCTACATTATAAGGAGAAAGTGAAGGAGTGGCATGATTCTCATATCAGCCACAAGCATTTTGAGATTGGACAGAAAGTATGGCTGTTTGATGCGAGGCTTAGATTATTTCCAGGGAAGCTACAGAGCAAATGGAAGGGACCTTACTTGGTCAGAAAGGTACACGATAACGGAAGCATTGATATATCTGAGTTATCTTCTGAGAGTACCTTCCGAGTGAACGGCCAGCGGCTAAAACCATTTCTAGATCATGAGCCGCGGGACGTTATTATTTGTGCCCCTATTCATTTTGCGTGAGATGTGGTCTTTTGACTCACATCTTTTGCATCTCACGCCTGATTTTCACTGTTCCTCCGCCTGTATAGATCCCGTTGTCCATATCATTCTATTCTTTAGTCCCACATCCCTTTTCTCATCCTGTGATTATGCTATACTTAGGGTGTACTTTACCCTAAGTATAGGGGGGATTGTCGGACCTGCGAGTATTCTTTTCATTCGTTTTGCTCCTGTTTTGCTGCCTATACTTAGGGATATTTTACCCTAAGTATAGGGGGGGGCAGATTCTGTATCTTCTTCACTCGGCTTTCCCTTCATGTACAGCTTGCTATATGATGAATCCACATTTCATCATCTTTATTCTATCATTTTGGCACCAAAAACCCTAGCAAATGCCTGTAAATAGCGTTAAAACCATCATCTTAGCATCCATGCATGTGCATTCAGATTGTGTATAAATCACTGTAATTAAAGCCAAAATTATAGAATAAATAAAGAAAAGAAAAAAAAAAGAAGAAGAATAAAATATTGTAAATATTTTATGACCCAAAACCCCCGAGACCTAGGCATCTCGATGAATAGGTCGACAAGGAATAAAGTAGGGGGAGATAAGGTCAGAAATACAGACAAAATACCTAGTCACTCTATTCATTTTGGGACCTATTTTTGGTTCCACTTTCTATACATCAAATAAAGAAACTTTGTACATGAAAGTTGTAGATAATAAAATAAAGAAAAATACAAAATTGATTTCACAAAAAAAGAATGTACAGATAAAAAGTTATGGTCTGAATAAAATTCCAGAATGCCAACTTC
This sequence comes from Ottelia alismoides, assembly GCA_037367405.1. Lineage (NCBI taxonomy): Eukaryota > Viridiplantae > Streptophyta > Magnoliopsida > Alismatales > Hydrocharitaceae > Ottelia > Ottelia alismoides. The sequence continues at coordinate 313,095 of JAZKJV010000038.1, forward strand.
CCAGACCCGTATCTCACAAATAAAAACTCCAAATGCAGCGTACTCACCTTTAATTGTATATAGAATAAAATAATCTACCCAATGGTGGTGGTTTCGCATTTGGCGGAGCTACGGTTTGAAAGTTGACTTTTGGACCCCCATTGTATACTTGTACATATTAAAATATTCAATTTATTATTTATTTATTATTTTTACAATTTTATATTTTTATAATGTTGTAAATAATACTTATAATAATTATGTACATTAAAAGAAGAATAAAAACACAATTAAAATACAAATAAAAATAATTGTATATATCCAATACACAGGTACTTTACCTATATACATACCTATGTAAAATATACTTGTATTTTATTTAATATACAAAACATATCAGAAAAATAAAAATAAAAATATATTTGTATACATAACAGTATTTTATCATTTTAGAAAATAATAAACACAAATAAATAAATTAAAAATACAAAATAAAAATAAAAGTATTAAAATACACAGGTAATATACCTATATAAGGCTAAAAAGTGAACTTGTAGAAATATGTATCATAAAAATAAATAAAAATCATAATAAAATACTACACAAAATAACAAATAATTTTCATTTTATAACTTTAATTTAATTCGATTTATTTCTATTTTTAAATGAATTAATAAAACATTTTTTATTCTCTTTCTCCTGGTTGGTCCACGTGGACCAACCAGGAGCTTGCGACTGTTGACCGGCGGGTCAACAGTCTGTCCTCTTCTTCTCAGCCCGTGGCGCGCGTCGTTTTCCCCCTGTCTTCGCGCCTTTTTCGAGGCCACGCCGCTCATCCTCTGCGGCCGCCTCCTTCACGAAATCTCCTCCTCGATCCATCACCTCCATCGCCATCTCCTCAAATCTACCCATATCTGCTCGATTCGCCCGTGATCTTCCCTCGAAGTCACGCCCGCGCCACACTTCAAATACGAACCCCCCTCTTCCTCTCCTCGGTTGAACACCTTCGGTCCACCCTTCAGCGCCATTCCCGTGCTCCTGAGCTCCGTGGAGGTGACAGCTCCACCGCCAGCCCTTCAGCCAAGGCGCGCGAAGTCGGAGGCGTCTCCACCACCTCCCGCAACTCCGGCGGTCGAGGTACCCTTCATCCTCTGGCTCCGGCCATCGAGGGCAGTCCCCCCGCTACTTCTTTATCGCATTTAGTTCCTGTTAGCTTAGGCTTTAAAAACCCCCAAAAAAATCGAAGTTCCATCGCCTATCGCGCCCGATCCACCATCCTCGCCGGAGCGCAACTCCGGCCGAACTCCACCCCTTCGTTCCGCGCCACTTCTTCGCCACCGCGGGGTCCAGGCAACTTGCCCTGGACCCTCTCACCTTGTTTTGCAGGTCAAAGCACAGTCAACGTACCTGGGAGCAATTTTGTAGCTCGCCGGAGCTCAGCCGAGCTCTCCAGCTCCGCCACCTTCGCCTGAGCACCTCGGCCGTCGCCGAGGCTTTTTGACGCCTCTGATCGTTAGAGAAGACCTGCAGGAGGCTCCTCGTCCATTTTGGAGCTCAACAGCTATCAGAGCTAGCCGGAGGAGCGCGACGAACTTCGCCCAGTCGGAGCTCCGCCTCGTTCTTCCAGCTGCCTCCACCGCCGTCCGATCGAGGAGACCTTCCAGATAGAACGTGGGCCGTCCGATCATCAGCACTCAGCCACCGTCGATCTCGCCCGAGATCTAATCTCAGACGTCCACAGCGAAGCGTCATCGGCCGTCCAGATCGTGCCACGTGTCAAGTGGCCTCTTCATCGCCGTTGGATCGCGCGCCGAGGGTATTTTACATCCCCACCCTCGCGCATTTTGCATTTGTATTTTAGTACTAAAACTTTTGTCCGTAGTGTAATAATTTTGTAATATTTGCATAAACACCCCCGTACTTTCCATATTTGCATTCCTGTCCTTCGCCCACGTCACCTCACGTGACCTGTACACGTGAGGGGGTGGGCATTTTGCAAGGATACCCCCGGTTGTTTGTGTATTTCATTTAAGTCCCATGAACATTTATGTCAAGTTGTAATATTTTGGAGAAATTGCATCGAACCCCCTGAGCTTTGTAATATTGCAAAAATACCCCTCCCAGGCGCGTGCAAGTCACGCGTCCTGTGGGTAAATTGCACATATACCCTTGCGGGTTTGGATATTTATGTTTAATCCTTGAAATGCAAGTTTCAGAGTAATATTTTGTGGAAAAATTGCGTACGTGCCCCTGGATGTTTCACTATTTGCATATATGCCCCTGCCAGCACTGTTTGATGATTGGAGTCTTGTTCTAATTAATTAAAACATCATTTTAACTCCAAAAATTCCACAAAAATAGGTTTGAGTTTCTGGATAAGTGTGCTTTCACGCCACATATTTAGTTTTTGATTTTATTTTATTTTTCATATTTATTAAAAATCAAAACAGCCTTTTTGTGTACTGTCTACCTTAGAAAATACCAAAAAAATATCAAAACACCTCTAAAAATTCCAAAAAATCACCTAGTGTCTATTTTATTATCTTTTAGTGTCAGTCCAAAAATCATTAAAAATCTCAAAACAAAAACACTAAAAAATTAAAAACTCTCAAAAACTTCAAAAAATATAAAAAATAGTAGAAAACTCCAAAAAATATAAACTCAGGTTCTGTTTGTCATTTATTTTATTCTCTTTATCAGAAAAATAGTGTGAAACATTTTGCTACTGGTTGGTATTTTTAGATTTCATTTTACTCGCAGCCAGCCTTGTTTGCACTGTTTTCTCTTATTTCAGCTTTTAAAAATACCAAAAACACCTAGAAAAATCCCCCAAAAATCACAAAAACAGTAAAAAACCCTAAAAATACCAAAAACATTTTATTTCTGAATTTTTGAGTATTTTTTGTGCATTTTTATAAATATTCTACCTTGTCTTTTATTATATCGCCTTTACTTTCCAATATTGAAAAAGAAAAAAAATATAAAATTAAAATAAAAAAATACAAAAAAAAATTAAAAATAAAAAACCCACAAAAAAAATTGATTGACTTGCTTGCTTAGTGTATACACTTCACACACTCACATACTTGTGCATTCATTTGCTTGGACTATACTGTTTGCTCCCTGTGTTCGAACTCTCTGCATACTTGCCCCTTTACATCATTTGTGCAGAGTTAAAAATAAATTTTAACTCCACATTGTTTCTAATTTGTTGATCTTAGTGTGGGTTAATTGTTGACTTTAGTCCGGATTTAGTGTGGTCAACACACCGACTGAGTTCACGCTTTGTGTGAATTTAAGACCACCTATTTTTGGCCTAAATCACTATACTTAGGATTAGTTAATCCTAAGTATAGGGGGAAACCACCGAGTCCCTCTCATTCTATTCATTTATTCGTTTCTGTACCTAGCCATTCCTTTTCACTTCCCTTTTGCTAAGCACGAGTTATGTCTTCTACATCGCTCTTGATCACTCTGAGGACATCGTTCGAGCTAAGTATAGGGGGGTGTGTATATATTTCATATATACTTTAGCCATAACTCGTACTTTGTGTGAGTGTGTTAATAAATAAAATGGCTAAAAATCACAAAAATTTAAAAATTTTTCATGTACATAAACCTCTTTTATCTTGCACATACATAGCTAGTGTACAAAGTATTTTTGTAAAAATGATTTCAAAAATCTTTTGTGTAAAGCTTGTATAAATATTTTGTATCAAAATTATGTATATAGTACAAAATTTTTCCAAAATGTTTTGAAAATCAAAAGTTTGCAAAAATCTTGTGTAAATGTTTGTAAATATCTCTTTGCAAAACTTGCACCTCATGCATCATTTATTCATGATTTCAAAACATTCTTCAAAAATTTTGCATAATTGTAAAACATTTGTAAATAGCATCTTGTGTACATATATGTATATAGTTCTTCCTGGATAAGAGTTGATATTTAAACTAAGCTGGAATTAAATGAGAAATGGAGCTTGAAAAGATCTTAATCCACTTAAACTTTAATAGGAACCTTATAGGACTTAGGGTTAAGGCTTTTCAGGTCCATAAGGACTTAATTCTTTGAGTCCACTAGGCTATGAGCATTTGTCATCTTGATGAGCCTAAGTAGAGCACTTAACAACACACGCATGACTCTTAGAGACAATGGCTTGACTTGCACCTGCACTTACACATGGCTCTCCACGGATGAGGTGGTGAGGAGGCAGTTTCCTTTGGCTTGGGGTAGCATATGAGGGTAGTACTTCTAGGCGGAACCTCTCTTCTTCTTATAGTGAAGGAAGTGCACCTCAACTTGGTCTAGTGGTGATGAAGGCTAAAGACAGAAGCTGTGGGTTGCAATAAAGCTTCAAAAGAGGGATAGTCTACTGGCTCAAGAGGAAATTTCTTATATGCTGCACCATGTAGATATGTTGTACAGAAGTCTTTGAAAAAAAAATGCAAAAATGCAAAAAGAACTCCAAAAAAGTGGTGGGTCGGATTGAAAATTTAATAACCCCACCGGAGCGTACATAGTCAAATAAAGCAAAAGCTTATGGTATCAATGGTACATCTCATGAAGCTTGCAGCGGAAGACTTAGCTACACTGGCTAAGCTTCCAAAACTCTATACTTCTACCCCCTCTTCTTGAGCTGGTTGCACTTGAACTTAGAAGGGAATACCCCGCTTCTCGAGGAAAGAGTTGCTAGACTGAGGCATTAGAGTTACCAGGTTGAGGGAGGTTGTTTCTTTATTACTTCTGAGGTGGGGAGCCACATATCACTTACACCGCATGGAAAAATTCATGGTCATTAGAGTTTGTGTATGTAGACTTGTTCTGATCTGGTTTATTAAGGAGTCTTGCCCATAGATTGGTGAAACTTGGAGACTGTTGAGTTTTAAGCTTAAGTCCAAATAAGGTTCCGACACATTAATAATCCAAAGATCTGATCGAGCTCCATATTTCAAGTTAATAAAGGAAAGTTTAATAATTCAACCTTGATCCATGTACATCCTCTTTTTCTTTTTCTTTTTCTTTCTTTTTCACTTCTTTTTCAAATAAGTGTTTGCTAAGGGACTAGCAAAGTTAAGCATAGGGGGGTGATGAATACCCATTCATCACTCTTTATTCTTCTATTTTAGCTACAAAAACCTTTGCAAATACATGTAAATATGTGTAAATACAAATAATTACCAAAAGCATGCATTGTGTAAAAAGATATAATTAGCATGTTTTTGTGCAAAAATAAAAGAATAAAGAGTAAAAAGAAAAAGAGGGAAATATTTAGAATAAATATTGAGCAACCTAACCCAAGGGAGGGCTCAGCATGGGCCTGACCGCATAAAAGCCAAAGTAGAGGGAGATAGGAGCTCATGTGTACATACTTTTGTAAATAAATAAAATTATATTTTCCTCACCCAAAAATATGCCTGTATACATTTTGTATATATTTAGAAACTATTAAAAACAAAATAAAAATTTAAAAATCAAAATTCCAAAAAATGCCCTTTCACCATGTACATAGACCATCATCCTTTATTTATTTAACCCTATAAATAAATGTATTTATTTTCAAAACTTTTCGTGAATATTCTATGGTACATATTGTAAATATAATAAATAAAAAGAAACAAAACAAAAATCAAATAAAAATTACAAAATTGAAAAAACAAAAATACATTGTATATATACCATGTGTATAAATGTATATATCTATTTATTTCACCTATGTGTATAAATAATAAAAATAAAATAAAAATAGCTTTCTATTCCTAATTTTACACTATAAATAAATAAAATATAAAATATGAATAAAATTGTATAAAAATAATAATAAAAAAATCAAAAATGAAAAGCCTACATATTGTATATATCCCTATATAATGTACATACCTTAGTCTTATTTCCAAAAATTAATTAAAAATCACCAAAAAAATAGGAAAAAATAAAAGAAAAATATTTCATGCTTTAAGTTTCTCTTAATTCGGCCATCTTCTAGCCTAAAATAAATAAACAAAAAAATCAAACACGTGGCAGCTCCTGATTGGTCCACGGGGGATTGTTGACCCCGGTCAACTCCCCCGCGGACTCTTTCCTTTTTGAGAAAGCGCGCGCCGCCCCGCCTTCGCCAATTTCTCCACGCGCCTCCAGCCTGTCGCCCACGCAAACCCCGCGCCCGGATCCTTCGCCGATCATCCGACATCCTCGCCAGATCCTTCGTCGGGAAATCCACGCCTTCCATAGCCGTCGCCTCCCAACCCTAATCGCGACTGCCGCTATATATAGAACCACCTCCGCCGCCTCCGCGCCTCATCTTTGGACCTTACCCTTCTTCCCAGTGAACTCCAGAGGCACCGCGAGAGTGACAGCAAGCGATCGCCCCTGTTGCAGCGAGGCGAGGAGGTGAAACCACTGATCCGGCGTTCTTCGCCGCCGTTGCTCCGCCACCAGCGTGAGCACCGAGCCTCGGGCCGAGACGACCCTTGAGGCTACGACCAGGAGCACCCCCTGCTCTTCTCCAGTCTCTCCGACCGCCCAGGTAGCATTTTAGCCCTTCCATTTAGCTTAATTTTCAGTTTCGCCCAATTCGTATCTCCGCCGTATTCCGCTGATTCCGGCCATATCGTGTACCTTCTCGGTCATCGGAACGCACCGTCACCTTCGCCGTTCCCTCACGCACGTTCTTCACCCCTTCACTCAACCCAGATCGCACAGGATCTGGGAATCGAGCTCCACCGTCCTCCGTTCGCCGGAGCTCGCTCGTCCCGACCCATCGTTCACCCTCACGCCGCTTCATCGAGTCGAGGCACTTTGCCCTCGACCCGCGAAGCTTCTGGTTCATTTTGCAGGTCAAGAGGAGGCCATCTGAGGCCCCCTCACGTCCAGGCCAGGAGCTCGACTCCATCGACCTCGCCGGAGCCCCTCCAGGGTTCGGTTGGGTCACCGGAGACCACCACCAGCTGCGGGACTCCCTCGCGGACCTTCTCCGATTTTCAGACGCAGCAGGGGAGGTCAGGAGCGCACGTACTGGGCCGGCGAACTTCGCCGGCCACCTGTTCTTCCTCGACCTTCAGTCACCGTTCGATCGCCCTCCAGCTCCAGTTTCAATCCTAGCCATCCGTTCCAGGAGCGTCAGGCACCGCACGATCAAAGGAGGAGTGATCCGGACCATTGGATCTCGAGATGAGGCGCAGCTGAGCCGACACCGTCAGATCCTCCACGTGTCTTCGTCTGAGCCATCCGATCACGCCAAGGATTGCAGGAGTGAGGCGCCTTCGCCTCTCCACCGTCGGATCCACACGTGGCGCACGCTCCGCCCTTGGATCGTAATAAAGGGGTAAATTACCGTAGGCCCCCTCGTAGTTTATGCTTTACATTTCAGTCCTGTAAATATTTTGAGTACTTTATTTACGTTGGGTTATTTGCACATTGGACCTCGTACTTTTCAGTATTTGCATTTATGCCCCTGTTTGTGTGAGACACGTGCATCAACACGTGATATTTTGGTGTATTTGCGACTTTAGCCCTGTAGTTCTGGATGTTCCTTAATGAATGAAAAGTTTTTGATATTTGCATTTATGCCCCTGTGAGCGTTTTATTTCCGCATGTGCGCCTTTTTAGTGGGGAATTTGCATAACAGCCCCTGGACTTTTTGGTACGAGTTACCAAAAGGTCCTAGGACTTGTTTCTCTTACATAAAGGTCCCTGAGTGTCCCAGGCACGTGCTTGGCACGTGATTTCTTGGGTATTTTGCACCAGACCCCCCAGAACTTTTGGGTATTTGCACTTTGGTCCCTGTGCACAGTGCCCCTCCTTTGTTTTTGAATAAAATATCAAATCACCTCCAAATTCGATGAAAATTTGACACATGGCTCCTGCCATGGTGTAGAATTTTTGTGAATTTTTGAGGACATTTTTGATTTCATTTGCTATTTTTAAAAATTCAAAAACCCATATTTTTGCTACTGTTTAGATTCAAAAACCCCAAAAAAATATCAAAACCCTTTTAAAAATCCTATAAAAATAAGTTACTGTTTATTTGGTGTTCCTTGATTTTCTAGCCAATTTTGGTTATTTTTCATTGAGTAAAAACCCTAAAAACTTAAATACACCTCAAAACTCCTAAAAATCATAATAAATAATTTAAAAACCCAAAAACAATAATTTTGGTGCTCAAATTTTCCTTGTTTTCTCTAGTATACAAGAAAATTACCTTCAGGTCCCTTAGAGATCCTTAGATATTTTATCTTTGGGTTTTGGGCCTGGCTGGACAGTACCCCTTGCTTTTCGCATTGTTTGATTTTTAGGAAATAAAATAAACATCAGAAAAATCTCAAAAATTCACCAAAAACATAAAAAAATATAAAACACATAAAAATATTTTTGTCTGAATTTTTGCTTGCTTTTTAATGCATTAAATAAATTGTTCAAGTTAATTGTTTGTGTGCTTTTCCTATTTTCTTTATATTTAAAAATCCTAAAAAAAATATAAAAACCCTTAAAAACACTAAAAAAATACTCTCTCGGATTTCTGACTACATCGTAGGCCGAAAGGCCAATCTGTGCTCCTTGTGTTCGACCCTGGGTGCTATACCAGGTTAATCTCATAGCAGGACCGCTCTCTTTTGTGCTCGATTAGTTTTACATGTTCTGAGTGGTTGATTTTTCTTGATATACTTAGCCCGAGTGATTGAGGTCGCGACGACCTCCATTTCTTTACCTTTACCTTAGTCGTTCGGGCGGTTATCAGATAGAATCTTCTTTTTTATGTCTAAAACATGAGATCCAACTTTATTTTTTCATAGCTTAACTTAATTTCACAAAGTTGGTGTTAAAGGGAGAACTGCGAGGAGCTAACCCTAGTACGAGAGGATTGGGTTGGGCCAACCCCTTGTGGACCGGTTGTTATGCCAATAGCAGCACCGGGAAGCTAAGTTAGTATGGAAGAACTGTTGTGCCGCGGACGAATCAAAGGTAGTCGACAACTGCACTCGTGATTGAGACGAATGAACATACATGTCTCTTCTCCGTTGCTATCTTCTATGCTGTTGATGTAAACGTTTATAACTAGTTGCTCGAAGCGCATGAGGGATCTGACTTTGGGTAGGAAGATGAAGGAAGTGGATTCCACTATGAAATGAGTCGAATTCTTCGAGGGATAATTCATAGATTTAATTAAATACTAATTTTAGTTAGCGTAAATCACTATAGAATCTTATTTTCTATGTCTAGAGCATGATATATGATTTTATTCTTTAATAACTTAACTTAATTTCACAACATAACTTGCTAACCCTAAAGTAGTTCCTCGAATATCTCATTATATTATAAATCTAATTTTTAGTTGATGAATTTAATTATTTAATAATATTTAGTTAACATAATCCACCGTAAAACCTTTTTTCTATGTCAAAAATATGATATCCAACTTTATTCTTTCATAAATTAACTCGATAACATAACACAAAAATCTCAAATTAGTTCTCAAAATATCTCACTAAATACTTCAAATCTTACCAAAAAATAAGAATATGCATTATCAAACAATTACAAATAAAGCCCTAATGAATTTCACAATTTCTACTAAAAAATCAGACTAGATCTAGACCTTACCTACCTCAAGTAAGATAAGCGATAGCTTTGGAGAAGAGGTTTGATGAAGAATGAGGGAAATGACGATCTGGACCATTAATATGCACCGATAAAGGCCCGATATATGTGCATTTACACGCTGTAAGATTCCACCTGTCGGCACTAGCTTATATCGATATGATGGACCCACGATAGTGATATATCAATGATATATCGTCGATATATTGCGATATTGCCTTCTATGCCATGTGGTAGCCTGGCATACTTCTTACTCTATTTATGCATTCTTAGATTGGAATTAGTTTTATAGAATGTACAATTTCTTTATTATACTATTAAAAAATCACTATAAAAATATTATAATCATTAAAAAATAATATACACATCACAGTTATCACTAACCATCTCCAACCCTCCCGGCCATCCTAGATTTAACCATAGTCTTATCCTTCTGCAGTTCCGAAATCTTGCAAGTTCCCACCAGAGACGCAGATAACGATAGATCTACGACCAGTCACGACACGAGGCAAACACCCAAAGAACGTTTACTTCTCCTGCCAACTTGCGCAGCAACAAGGAAGCTACCGGGAAACCACAACATTCTTTTTAGATATACATATATAGGGATGGGGTGAGGGTTGCAAGTAACAACCCACGCTATAATATTTTAACCACAGTAGACGGATGAGCACAGCCATGGCCGCTCTTTTGGATAATTCTGGTGCCGCCATAACTGACTACTACAACCACCACCATCTCGCCATTGCTGGCAACTGTCATGAGCAACCGCTGCCTATCGATGTCTCGGATTACTTGCCGCTGATGCCCTTCCATCAAGAACAAGTGGAGGTGTTCTCACGGGTTCCACAGGCTCGGAGCAGCAGCCATGTTGATGGAGCCATGCGGTACTTACTACATGTTTTTCATCAATATTATCGTCACCCATTATCTGTTTTGAGATAGTTTTGAAATCTTGTATAGTTTTAAGTAACAACAGAGCACAGCATGATTTGCAGGGGTGGACGACACAGTACAAAAGACGGTGATAATAGAAGGATAGGTTTCAGATGCAAGACTAACGACGAGAAGCTCGACGATGGGTACAAATGGAGGAAGTACGGGAAGAAAGCTGTCAAGAACAGCCCAAATCCAAGGTAACAAATAATATACGCCTCTACTTCTTAAATTACATTGAGTAATATCCAGACACGTCGATTGCTTACAGAGGGTAGTGGATTCTTGTTGATGAGCTTGAAAAGAAATGGTCGACCATCCTGTTTTTATGAAATAAAAATAAAAATTAATCAAAATCTGATTGGACCGTTTAAAATCAGTTGATGAAGCTAATCATTGATTAACTGTTCATTTATTATCAAAAATATCATTTTTAATAATTTAATAAAATACAAATTTTTAAAAATTGTTCATAATTTCTTTCTCCTTTCACGTGTACTTCTTTCTTGGTACCATATGAGCATTGCCTCTTTTTTCTCACATTGTATATGAAGTTGTCTACTTTCAATAACAACAAAGTAAGATGACGTTGTCATATTCATACTACAGAAAAGAGAAAATTATCCACACTTTTCACTAATTAAAGTTCAAATAATTTTGAACTTGTTTCTTTTATACATCATGTGGGTGTGTGTGGGTGTATGGGTTGATGGGGCTGCCCCCTGGGGCAACCAACATGGCTGCCCCGCCTCATTTTGGTGCAAATTTTTTTATTTTTTTGAAAAATATCGTCAAATATATTCATCCTTATATCCCTCCTATATGTCATTCGAATTTCGTCAGAAACAGAGACTCCTACGGCCTCCATCCAGATAGAGTAGATTTAAAAAATCCTGCGACCGTTAAAAAAATGACGTCTGGATGGAGGCCGTAGGAGTCTCTGTTTCTGATGAAATTCGAATGACATATAGAAGGGATATAGGGATGAATATACATGATGATATTTTTCCAAAAAAATGAAAAAAAAATTGCGAAAAAATGTAGTGGGGGCAGCCATGTTGGCTACCCCTAGGGGGCATCCCTATATATTTTCCCTATATATATATATAGGGAAAATGTGTATGCCCCCTAGGGGGAGCTAACTTAGCTCCCCCCGTCCCTTTTTGACATATTTTTTTGTTTTTTTTAAATATAAAATCGTGTAAATTCATTATTATATTTCTATATTATGTCATTCAAATTTCATGCGAAACAGAGACTCCTACGACCTCCATCCAAACGGGGTCGATTTAAAAAGTCCTGTTACCGTTAAAAAATGACTGTTTGGATGGAGGCCGTAAAAGTCTCTGTTTTGCACGAAATTTTAATAGCATAATATAGGGATATAGTGATGAATATTTATATAAGAAATTTTCAAAAAAAATAAAAAAATGACGAAAATGGGGCGGGGGAGCCAAGTTAGTTCCCCCTAAGGGGCAGACCCATTTATCCCATATATATATATATATATATATATATATATATATATAGAGAGAGAGAGAGAGAGAGAGAGAGCGGGGGGGCTTATCCAATGCGCACATGGCTCATTAGCGTTTCAATGAGCACTCATTCTGGACCATACAAATGTATTAACAATAACTATATTTCTAATTATAGGCTACGACGTATTTAAAAAAAAATATATTTCCTATTATACAACATCCTTAAAAATTGGAAGACGGTTTTGGAAAGAAATAATTCAAATAAATGATTCCACGCGGATCCAAACGCTATGATAGTAATAAATATAATCCGGTCAAGTAAATGTTTATTATGAGATCAGTAATATCAAGACAATGGTCAGTAATTTACATCCAAATAGTTACATTGTATAGAATTTAGTAATATGTATAAAATGGTCAAGTAAATGTGTGTTGTGAGATCAGTAATAACATAACAAATGGTTAATAATACCATTGTCGATGTAATGTGCATTGCATTAACAAATAGTTACTTTCTTACTTGAGCAATGCACATGACTTACTGACCATTACTTTGTTATTACTAATCTCATAGTAGCTATTACTTGAGAATCGCACACATTACTGAACATGTGATATAAGACATGGACATATAGATTACTGAACACAAACAATAATTTAATTGATAACTGTATATATATTACTTGAGTATCATCTCTAAATTACTGAATTCTGTTCAAAGTAACAAAACGTATGAAAATTACTGACCATTTGTTATGGTTTTACTGACTTCACAACAAGCACTTACTTGTCTATTGTGTATATATTACTGAAATCTGCACCATGTAATAAAATGAATGTATTACTGACTATTGTTTGGATAATACTGACATCACAACAAGCACTTACTTGTTCATTGTGTATATATTACTGAATTTTGCATCATGTAATACAATGAATGTAAATTACTGACCGTTGTTTTGGATATTACTGATCTCGCAACCACCATTTACTTGATTATTATATATGTATTACTGACATGAGCATTTGGATCTCGATTTTCAGCAAGAAATAATCGATTTGAATGTTTTCTTTCCAAAAAGATCTTCCTATTTTTTAGGACGCGATATAATTGGAATACCACTTATTGTTAAATCGTTTTGCATATTAATCTCCTTCCAAAAACAACATCCTTCGAAATAGGAACCACTAAATAGGTAATACACGCGTGTGGCCAACAAATGGTGCGCACCGAAACTCTAATGAGCCCTGTGCGCATTGGATAAAAATCATATATATATAGGGTTAAATGAGACTGCCCCCTGGGAGTAGCCAACTTGGCTACTCCCACCCATATTTTTCCCTCATTTTTTTATTTATTTAGAAAATAAAAATTTGTAAATTCGTCATTATATCCCTCTAACATTCTGTTAAAATTTCGTCATAAACAGAGACTCCTACGGCCTCCATCCAAACAGGATCGATTTAAAAAATCCTGCGACCGTTAAAAAAATGACGTTTAGATGGAGGGTCTAGGAGTCTCTGTTTCTAACAAAATTTTAATAAAATGATAGAGGGATATAGTGATGAATATACAAATTTTTATTTTTCAAAGAAATAAAAAAATGAGGGAAAATAGGGGTGGGAGTAGCCAAGTTGGCTACTCCCGGGGCAGCCAACATGGCTGCCCCCGTCTTATTTGGGCAAATTTTTTTATTTTTTTTGAAAAATAACACCATGTACATTCATCCCTATATGCCTCCTATATACCACTCGAATTTTGTCAGAAACAGAGAGTCCTACGGCCTCCATCCGGACAGTAATTTTTTAACGGTAACAGGATTTTTTTAAATCGATACCATCGAGATAGAGGCCGTAGGAGTCTCTGTTTCTGACGAAATTCGAATGGCATATAGGAGGGATATATGGATGAATATACATGCTTTAATTTTTCAAAAAAAAATAAAAAAACGCCAAAAAATGGGGCGGGGGCAGCCATGTTGCCCCAGGGGGCAGCCCCATTTTTTCCATACACACACACACACACACACACACACACACACACACACACACACACACACACACACACACACATATATATGGGTAAAATTGGGTTGCCCCCTGGGAGTAGCCAACTTGGCTACTCCCACCCCTATTCTTCCCTTATTTTTTTATTTCTTTGAAAAATAAAAATTTATAAATTCATCATTACATCCCTCTAACATTATATTAAAATTTAATCAGAAACAGAGACTCCTACGGCCTCCATCCAAATAGGGTCAATTTAAAAAATCCTGCGACCGTTAAAAAAATGACGTCTGGATGGAGGGCCTAAGAGTTTCTGTTTCTAACGAAATTTTAATAAAATGTTAGAGGGATATAGTGATGAATATACAAATTTTTATTTTCTAAATAAATAAAAAAATGAGGGAAAATAGGGGTGGGAGTAGCCAAGTTGGCTACTCCCAGGGGACATCCCCATTTTACCCACATATATATATATGGTTAAATGAGCTGCCTCTGGGGGGAGCTAACTTGGCTCCCCCCGCCCTATTTCGCCTGGTTTTTTTTTCGAAAATTTCTTCCGTGGAGTTTCATCACTATATTCCTATATTATGTCATTAAAATTTCATGCGAAATAGAGACTCCTAAAGTCTCCATCCAGACAGTCATTTTTTAACGGTAATAGAATTGCTAAAAATGACCCGTCCAGATGGAGAACGTAGGAGTCTTTGTTTCGCACGAAATTTTAATGAAATAATATAGTGATATATTGATGAAAATACACGGAAGAAATTTTCAAAAAAAAAAATAAAAAGAACCTAGCGAAATAGGGCGGGGGAGCTAAGTTAGCTCCCTCCATAGGGCAGCCTCATTTTACCCATATATATACATACATACATATATATATACGTACATACATATATATATATATATATGAATTTTACAAAATATGTTTATTATGCCTCCTTTGAGTTTTTCCAATAACATTCATACCCATAACTTTTTAGTAATTTCTATTATGCACCTATATTCTTAAAAAATCGTAATATTATCCTTATTTTTACAGGAGCACGTATCTCCTAATAGCCACTACTATGTGTTTTGAGAAAATTTATGGGCACGCATGTAATTGTAAAAAATAGGAGTATAAGTGTTATTGGAAAAACTTGGAAGGTACGAGTATACAAATCCTTTAAATATATGATTTAGCATTTTTCATATTTATTTGCATGATACTACATGTCTAACTAGGTTCAACCCGATTGAATCATAAGACAAATCAACGTACCGCTAACGTCAACACAGGTTCTAACAATCGGTCCCATTGGTCCGGAAATAAAAAATAAAAACCAATATGTACACGGTTTGATATCCAATTCGAATTTTAAAATCTTGTCTTCAACTACAATCACCTTTGAGTTTATTTTTTCTGCATGTTGACTCAAAATTTATTAGAGGAATCTTTACACAGTATCCCTGCGAACATTATTCAAATACTTGTACTCCACGTTCTTTATTTTTAAACGATTGGATCTCCCCATTTCACGGGCCATAAAAACCTGGCAAACTAAGATGATATTACTCTACACGTATCTTTCTTATCCCATCTGTTAAAGGAACATACTGGATGCATTATGAGAGGTCCAATAGTTTCCCTATATAGGAGAAGAACTATTGGGCAAATTACAGAAAGATGAAACAAAAAAAGAAAATTACATAAAGAAAAATACTAAAATAGTAATTATCTTAACATCCCCCCCCCCAAGCTGGAGCGTAGATATCAATAAGACTCAGCTTGGAACAACATCTCTGATAAGGTCCTCTCACTAGAGCCTTTGTAAGTATATCTGTTGTCTGATCTCCAGAGCTGACATGCGTAGTAGTAATAATACCCTTCTGTATCATGTCACGAGTGTAGTGACAATCCACCTCTATGTGCTTCGTCCTCTCATGAAAGGCTGGGTTATTTGCAATAAAGAGAGCATCTTAATTATCACATTGGAGGTGCATGGGAAGAGGCACTTCTATAGTCAGGTCAGTAAGAACGGATCTGACCCACATCATCTATGTACTAGCCTGTGCCATGGCCCTGTATTCCGATTCAGCAGTTGATCTAGCAACCACAGTCTGCTTCTTACTCTTCCATGAAACAAGAGAATTTCCTATGAACACAACAAATCCAGACGTAGACTTTCTATCCTTTGGACACCCAGCATAATCTGCATCTGGCCATGCTGTCACTGAGAGAGATGTGCCTCTACTAAAAACAAGTCCAGTACCAGATGTTGTGCACGTTTTTCTCGAGGACGGAAATTGATGGTAAATGAATTGTCGTTATCCCCAAAAATCCAGTGACAAACAACAATTTTTTTTTATTTTTTCTACTTATTAACCTGTATAGCGGACAGGATCGAACTCAGGGAAGCTACAATTTCCGAGGGTTGTTCAATTAATAAAAAATCAATTAAGAGAAAATAAGAATCTCAAAGGACAACTATCCTCGTTTTTGTGATTTTTTATCTTTTTAATTTTTTAATTTTTTTTATTTCTGATTTTTTATATTTTCTGATTTTTCAAATTTTTGTGATTTTGATTTTGCATTTTTTTTTATTTTCAAAAATAACACGAAGCAATATTCCCAAGATCAGAAATACGCACTCCAACTACTTTCGTAATTTTTAAATAATACCAAAAATGCTCGAAAAAATTCAAAGAAAATATTTTTGGGTTTTAAATGTTTTTTAGATTTTTTGTGGAATTTTCAAATGTTTTTGTATTTTTCAAAAAATCAGACAGTGAGAAAATGCGAAAATGTGCACAACCCGGAGTAATTTATAACTTAAAAATATTTTAAGTGCCCAAAACTCCTGACATATACTTTTAAAACAAACTACAAGCAATTATCTACAAACAGGAACTGAAATCACTATTTTTAGATTTTTGTAGAATTTTCTGTGATTTTAATACGATTTTCAATGTTTTCAATTTTTTTAGGTTTTATAAATAATTATGCGTGAAATTTGCACAAAAAATTAAAAAAATGAAATAGAACTACCCTAATTTTTTTGGAAATTTTAGAGCAATATTTGAATTTTTATGAATTTTTGAATTTCAGGAAGACAAAATGACATTGTTTTTTATTTTTTTAAAATATCAAATGTCCATAAAAATTGATGAAAATTTTACTCAATGATAAAGACTACGGCAGGAGAATACCCAAATTTTTTGAGAATTTTTCGAAAAATAAAAAACATTTATTCCATCAAAAAGAGCAAGCAAGTTATTGTTCTGCAGTCGAGGGACTAAAATGTAATTACGTAAAAGTTCTGGACTGATAAAATAACAAAAATTAAATGCAGGAAGAAATGTGAATTTTACCTTTTAAACATGTACCACGCACATGACCTTCTGGAGCACAGGGGCATCTTTGCAATATTTGAAAATCTTAAGGGGCCTGTTTGCAATTTTCCCAAATTTTTTAATAGAATCTAGGGTTATTCGGCCTTCTTTCTTCTTCAACAGAGTCCTAGGGCTGGGGGCGCCGCCGTCCAACCCTCCTTCTTCCACGCGTGAGATCGATGGAGGGGGCGGCGCGGGACGTCGAGCGGACTGGAGCGGACGGCGGCCCGTGCGGACAGGAGGCACGGGCAGCGTCTAAACGAAAGGCCGATGCGAACAGGATGGGGTGGCACAGGACGTCGAGTGCCGCTGACGCGGTGGAGCGTGATAAACGCAGATTTCACGAGAGCCTAAATTGATGTCTCACACAAGGCGGAGACAACCGTCGCTGTGGCGACTCTCAAATGAAACCTGTATTTAATTAACAATTAACCCACACTGAAGATCAACAAATTAGAAATAATGTGGAGTTGAAATTTATTTTTAACTCTGCACAAAATGTATAGCAAGCAAGTATGCAGAGAGTTCGAACACAGGGAGCAAGCAGGGTAATTCACAAAAGTGTAAGCACAAGTATGTGTCTGTGTGATGTGTCTACACTAAGCAAGCAATCAATGAAGTTTTTGTGGGTTTTTTATTTTTATATTTTTTTTATTTTTAATTTTGTATTTTTGTATTTTGCTTTTTAATTTTCTGATTTTTATAGTTTTATATTTTATATTTTTCTTTTTCTTTTTCAATAGTGGAATTTAAAGACAATGGACTAAAAGACAAGGTAAAATATTTATAAAACTAAGTAAAAATTACCAAAAATTCAGAAACAAATTGTTTTTAGTCTTTTTAGGGTTTTTTTTTACTGTTTTTGTGATTTTTGGAAAATTTTCAAGGTGTTTTTGGTATTTTTAAATACTGAAATAAAGCAAAACAGTGCAAATAAGGCTAGCTGTGAATAAAATGAGATCTAAAAATAGCAACCAGAAGCTCAAAATTTTCACACTATTTTTCAAATAAAAAGGACAAAATAAGGAACAAAAAGAAACTGAGTTTTTGATTTTTGGAGTTTTCTACTATTTTATATAATTTTTTTGAAGTTTTTGAGTGTTTTTAAATTTTTAGTGTTTTTCTTTTGAGATTTTTAGTGATTTTTGGACTGACACTAAAATAGGTTAAAATAGAAACTAGGTGATTTTTTTGGAGTTTTTGGAGGAGTTTTAATATTTTTTTGGTATTTTCTAAACTAGACAGTGCACAAATAGCAAGTTTTTGATTTTTAATAAATATGAAGATAAGATAAAATCAAAAACTAAATAGCGTGAAAGTACACATGTCCAGGAGCTTAAGTTCAAAATTTGAGAAATTTTGGAGTTAAAATGATAGATCAAATAATTAGGACAAACATCCAAACATCAAACAGTACTGGCAGGGGTATATATGCAATATATCAAACATCCAGGGGCATACACGCAATATTTCCACAAAAGGTTACACTGAAACTTGCATTTTAAGGGTTAAAGATGAATAACAAAACCCGCAAGGGTATCTGGGCAATTTACCCACCAGGGCGCGTGACTCGCACGCGCCTGGAAGGGGTACTTTTGCAATATTACAAAGTTCCAAGGGGTTCAATGCAGTTTCTCCAAAATATTACAACTTGAAGCAAACATTCATGGACTTAAGCGAAATAAATAAACCCCAGGGGGGTCCCTGCAAAATACCCAGCCCCCTCACGCGCACGGACACGTGAGGTGACGTGGATTGGACCTAGGTGCAAATAAGAAAACTACGGGGTTCTAGTTGCAATTATTACAGAAATATTTAAACTACAGCTTAAAGTTTATGGACTGAAATGAAATACAAGATTTGCGAGGGTGGGGATGCAAAATACCCTCGCTCAAGCGCTCTGCAGGTGACGCGTGGCGCGCATCCAACGGCTGGCGACGATGGACGATCCAACGGCGGGAAGCGGGCCACTTATCCACGTGGCAGCACGAGAGCGGTCGATAACGGTTGGCGTTGACGTCTGGGATTAGATCTCAGTCAGAGATCTGACGGTGGACGGGCTTGGAAGATCTGACGGTCATCACGCGAACTGGAGCTGCGGCTCAATCGGACGGTGGAGAAGCGAGGAGGAAGAACGGGGAAGAAGGCCGGCGGAGGCGAACTTCCCCGACTCCGATCTCGCTCCTCAGACGGTGGATGTGCTCCAAAATGGAGCTGCAGGCTCCTGGGAGGTCCGGCTATGTGCTGGAAGGCTCAGGGTCGTCGGAGATGCTTTGATGTGCTGGTGCGAGGGCGGCGGAGCTCGGAGCTCCAGGTATCTCCGGCGAGAGCTGCAAAATGCCTTCCAGGTACGTTGACTGCGCTTTGACCTGCAAAACAAGGTGAGAGGGTCCAGGGCAAACTGCCTGGACCCCGCGGAGGCGAAATGGAGGTCGGAGGTGGTCTGTGGACGGCGAAGAGATGTCGGCCGGAGGTGCGCTCCGGGGATGAGCGATGGGAGGTCGATTTGATCGATGGAATTCGGATTTTTTTAGGGACTTTTGATACTGACGCTAAGGGGAATAAATGACATAAAAAGGAAGGGAAAGAAGGGACGCCTCGAAGGTAGACTACCTGAGGAAGAAGAACCTCGACGCCGGTGGTCGGCGGAGGTGGTGGAGCCGCTACAGAGCCCCCTCGACTCGCCTGAAGGTGTGGATGCGGAGCTGTCACCTCCGGCTACACGAAGAGCTCGACAGGGAGGAGGATTAATGGCTAAGGAGGGTTCAAACTTGGGCTCGAAGACGGCGGGTGGTTTAAGTAGGAGGCGATGGCGTCTTCTTCAAGCGAGCTCCACGCGCGCATCATGAGGATATGGCTGGATCCGAAGACATGGCGTGGGAGAGTGGAGATCAGGGATGAACTTCCGAGAAGGAATCAAGGCGCGAGGACAAGCGGATCGAGCGCAAGAATTTCTTGAAAATGGGGCAAAATCGCGGGCGTCAGAGGTGGCAGGCTTTGGTCGGGGGAGTTGACCGGGGTCAACTCTAGACCGCGCCTGGTTGGTCCACGTGGACCAACCAGGAAACTCAGATTAGAAATTATTTGAAAAATCAAAATAAAATGGTAAATGAATTTATTGATGTTAGGTTATAAAATAAAAAAAATGTTTATTATTTTATGAAGAATTTTTCTGTGATTTTTATTTATTTTTATGAGACGTATTTTTATAAGTTTGCATTTATGCCCTTTATAGTATATATATCTATATATTTAAGTATTTATTTTTATTTTGTGTATTTTAATTTGATTAATTATGTTTATTAATTTATATAATTATAACACTCTTTCATACACATAATTATATTTTTATTTTATTTTATTGAGGTTCCTTGTATAATTAATAAAATAAAGTAATATATTATATAGGTATATGTGTAGGTATTTTACCTGTGTATACAAGTATTTTATTTTGAGTTTTTAATGATGTTTTTATTCTGATTTTAATATTCACAATCATTATAAGTAATATTTACAACATTATAAAAATATAAAATTATAAAAAAAATAATAAATAAATAATAAATTGAATATTTTAATCTGTACAAGTATACAATAGGGGTCCAAAAGTCAACTTTCAAACCGTAGCTCCGCCAAATGCGAAACCACCGCCATTGGATAGATTATTTTATTCTATATACAATTAAAGGTGAGTTTGCTGCATTTGGAGTTTTTATTTGTGAGATACGGGTCTGGGAAGTTGGGCTTCTGGATTTTTATTCAGACCATAACTTTTTATCTGTACATTATTTTTCTGTGAAATCAATTTTGTATTTTTCTTTATTTAATTATCTACAACTTTCATGTATAAAGTTTCTTTATTTGATGTATAAAAAGTGGAACCAAAAATAGGTCCCAAAATGAATAAAGAATGAATAAAATGTATAGGTGTATTATCTGTATTTCTGACCTTATCTCCCCCTACTTTATTCCTTGTCGACCTATTCATCAAGATGCCTAGGTCTCGGGGTTTCGGGTCATAAAATATTTACAATATTTTATTCTTTTTCTTTTCTTTATTTATTCTATAATTTTGGCCTTAATTACAGTAATTTACACACTGTTTAGATGCACATGCATGAATGCTAAGATGATGATTTTAATGCTATTTACAGGCATTTGCTAGGGTTTTTGGTGCCAAAATGATAGAATAAAGATGATGAAATGTGGATTCATCATCCCCCTATACTTTACCTTTGCTAGTCCCTAGCAAACACTTATGCAATAAGTGAAGAAAAAGAAAAGAAAGAAAAGAAATAAGAAGAAAATTGGATAAAGTTTAATTATCAAACTTGTCTTCACAAAATCAAAGTTTGGAGCTTAAGTCGGACCTTTGGAATTTTAGTGCGGTCGGAACCTTAATGAGAACCAAGTTTGAAATCCAACAGTCCTTGAGAATCCCAAAACTTTGTCCAAGTCTCCTCAATAGCCAGGTCAGAAATACTTCAACTCATACGCAAACTCTTATGACTATGAATCTGACTCGTACAGTGTAAGTGATATGTAGCTCCCCACCTCAGAAGTGACAAAGAAACAACCTCCCCAACCTGGTAACTCTAATGCCTTGGTCTAGCAACTCTTTCCTCGAGAAGCGGGGTATTCCCTTCTAAGTTCAAGTGCAACCGGCTCAAGAAGAGGGGGAAGAAGTATAGACTTTTGGAAGCTCAGCCAGTGTAGCCAAGTCTCCCGCTGCAAGCTTCATGAGATGTGACATGGATACCATAAGCTTTTGCTTTATTGGACTATACACACTCCGGTGGGGTTATTAAATTTTCAATCCGACCCACCACTTTTTTTGGAGTTCTTTTTGCATTTTTTTTTCAAATGCATCTGTACAACATATCTACATGGTGCAGCATATATACAAGAAATTTTCCTCTTGAGCCAGTAGACTATCCCTCTTTTGAAGCTTTATTGCAACCCACGGCTTCTGTCTTTAGCCTTCATCACTACTAGACCAAGTTGAGGTGCACTTCCTTCACTATAAGAAGAAGAGAGGTTCCGCCTAGAAGTACTACCCTCATATGCTACCCCAAGCCAAAGGAAACTGCCTCCTCACCACCTCATCCGTGGAGAGCTATGTGAAAGGTGCAGGTGTCCAAGTTAGGTCATTATCAACAAGAGTCGTGCGTGTGCTCCGAAATACTCTACTTAGGCAGTCAAGAATCCATTGAACCAAGTCTCGTGATCTTCAAAGAATTAAGTCAACTAGACCTGAAGTACCTCAAACCCAGTTCCTATAAGGTTCCTGTTATTAGGTATATTTTAAGGTCCAATCAAGCTCCAATCTCCGGATTTTACTTAGACTTGTTCAACTATCAAACTCAATCCGAAAAATGCTCATGCCATGCAATGCGAGAAATATTTTTGTGATACAATTTTCAAGATTTTGAACTTTTTATGGATTTTTGAAAAGATGATGCATGCGCATGCAGATGCAATTTTTTGTATTTTTCAAAAAGATCTTTTCAAATGTTTTTGGATTTTAGTTTTTGCAAATGTTTTTGGGATTTTTGAAAAACAAAAAGATTTTGGCTGAAAAATAGGTTAAAATATGTACACGGGAGTGCTTCTTATATATACAAGAAGTGGATTTTAAGAATTTACAAGGGTAAGTGATCAATTTTATACATATATATAGGTAGTGGATTTTGGTGTGATGTTAGTATTCCTCAAACTTATTTGACACAAGCTTTTCACACAATTTTTTTTTGAAGACTATAGTCCAAAATAGTTTTTACAAACATCTTTACAAACATGTACACACATTTGAAAATCATTTTGCAAAGGCTTTCAAAACAGTATATATAGGTTTTTCAAATATTTTTGCAACCATTTTTCAAACCATTTGCAAATCATTTTTCAAACATTTTATTTCACACAAAGAAAAGAAGTTTTACAAACCACACATTTTTACAAAGGTTGAAAACATGTAACACAATATTTTCACCTGATTTATTAATCAGTAAATACAAAAAGAATTTGAGGAATAACCACATCTTTTTATTAAGGATTTTTAATGAATTTTAAAGAATTATTAGCTATATTTATTACAAAAGTACGAGTTATGGCTAAAGTATATACGTAGTATATACGACCCCCCTATACTTAGCTTGAGCTATGTCCTCATAGATCGGAGAGAAAAGAGAAGACATAACTCGTACTAAGTATAGGCAAGTCTAAAGAATGAATGAATCAATGAATGAGAAGTTGACCGTCCCCCCTATACTTAGGATCAAATAATCCTAAGTATAGCAGACTGTACACCACGCAGGGAGGGTCAAGGGTGGGAATGAACAGATCGTACTCAGATTGTCTCCCCCTATACTTAGGGTAAGATATCCCTAAGTATAGACAAGAAGAGGAGACAATGGAGAGGATCAAAGAATATAGAAACTCAGGGTACACACCCCCCGATACGTAGGACAAAGTATGTCCTAAGTATGGAAGACTGTCTACAAGGGTGGCACCTTTTTGATAGATACAGAAAGTAGAAAAGGAAAAGAAGAAAAGAAGAAAATAAGAAAATACATCAACAGACAACAGAGTGATATAAGCAGATGGATTTATACAGCGGAAGGTAGAATTGATCACCATGTATGAGATGTAGATGATGAGAGTCAAAGGACACATCTCATACCAGAAGAATGGGGGCAACGTCAATGGTCGGCGGATCATGATCAAGATATAGTTTCAGGCGTTGACCATTGACGCGGAAGGTAGAGGAAGATGACGGTTCGGATATGTCGATGCTGCCATTGTCATGTACCTTCCTAACCACATACGGACCTTTCCACTTGCTCTGCAATTTCCCTGGAAATAACTTCAGCCTGGAATCAAACAACCATACTCTCTGATCTGGCTCAAACTGTTTATGGCTGATATGCGAATCGTGCCATGTCTTCACTTTTTCTTTGTACTGTAGGTTGTTGGAAAAAGCTGTATCTCTCAATTCCTCCAGGGCTGCCAATTCTGCTCTTCTCTGGTCTCCTATACTCTCGGGATCCAAAAGTAACTCGGTAACTGCCCAAAAAGATTTGTGCTTGATTTCCACTGGCAAATGGCACGGCTTGCCATAGACGAGACGAAAGGGAGATGTCCCTAATGGATTTTTGAAAGAGGTCCGATAGGCCCACAAGACCGAGTCCAAAAGCTGTGACCAATCCTTTCGGTCTGGGCGGACAACTTTCTGCAAGATAGTCTTTATCTCCCGATTCGATACTTCAGCAAGACCATTAGTCTGAGGGTGATACGGCGTGGCAACCCGATGGTCAATGCCGAACTCGTCAGCAAGGGCCCTAACCTTGTCATTGATGAAATGAGACCCCCCGTCAGAAATCAAAACTCTAGGTACCCCGAACCGTGAAATGATATTTTTCCTCAAAAATTTGCAAACGGTTTTAGCATCTGCGGCTCGGGCGGGGATGGCCTCAACCCATCGACTGACATAATCCACAGCGAGCAAAATATGCTCGAATCCCTGACTCTTAGGAAATGGGCCCATGAAATCAATCCCCCGTGCATCAAAAACCTCACAGAAGTGAATGGGTTGCATGGGCATCATGTCTCTCTGTCCGCAGGTTCCCATTTTCTGACAGTCAGTACATCCCTTCACGAACTCATCAGAATCCTTGAAGAGAGTAGGCCACCATAGGCCGGATTGAAGCACCTTTTGTGCTGTCCTTTTTCCAGAATGGTGTCCTCCTGCCTCAAGCTTGTGGCAGTATGTGAGGACGCTATGCTGCTCTTCTTGAGGAATGCACCTCCTCCAGATACTATCCCCTCCTTCATGATAAAGGACGGGATCCTCCCAATGGTAAAACTTGGCCTTAGCTAGGAAGGTCTCAAGTTTCTGCCTGGGCCAACCCTGAGGGACTGTCTTGGCAACAAGATAGTTTACAAAGTCGGCATACCACGGGAGTGAGGTGACAGCCAAGATCGCCTCATCTGGAAATGTCTCTGTGATAGGTGCGCTGGGCTCAGATTCCTCAAGATTCTCCAATCTGGAGAGATGATCCGGCACCACATTCTTGACTCCAGGCTTATCCTTAATCTCAATATCAAATTCCTGGAGTAGAAGGATCCATCTGGTCAGACGTGCTTTGGCATCCTTCTTGGCCATTAAGTACCTGATGGCGGAATGGTCGGTGTAAATAGTCACTCTAGATCCGAGAATATAAGATCTATACTTATCCAAAGCAAAGACTACGGCCAGCATTTCTTTCTCAGTCACAGTGTAATTCCTTTGAGCGGCATCTAAGGTCCGGCTGGCGTAGTGAATGGCAAACGGTAATCCATCCCTCCTCTGTCCAAGCACAGCCCCAACGGCAAAATCTGAAGCATCCGTCATGATCTCGAATGGGAGAGACCAATCGGGTGGCTGAAGGATAGGAGCTGAAACAACCATACTCTTGAGAGTCTCGAATGCCGCAAGACACTTATCATTAACAATAAACTCGGTGTCTTTGGTCAGCAAGTCAGTGAGCGGTCGGGCAATTCGACTGAAGTCCTGAATGAACCGTCGGTAGAAACCGACATGCCCCAGAAAAGACCGTAACTGACGAAGATTGGACGGCGGATTGAGTTTTCTGATGATGTCCACCTTGGCAGGATCGACCTCCATGCCCCTGTTGGAGACGATGTGCCCAAGGACCGTCCCTTGAGTCATCATGAAATGACTCTTCTCCCAGAATAAGACAAGATTGACCTCTATGCAGCGCTTCAGCACACGATCTAGGCAGTCAAGACAAGCATCAAACCCGTCGCCATAGACCGAGAAGTCATCCATGAAGACCTCTAAACAGTCACCCACCATGTCCGAGAAGATGGACAACATGCACCTTTGGAATGTCGCCGGAGCGTTACATAGACCAAAGGGCATCCGTCTGAAAGCATATGTCCCAAACGGACAGGTGAATGTCGTTTTCTCCTGGTCTTCGGGCGCAATGGCCACTTGATTATATCCAGAGTACCCATCAAGAAAACAATAATGGCTCTTCCCGGCTAGCCGTTCGATAATCTGATCAAGAAAGGGCAGTGGGAAGTGATCCTTCTTGGTGGCCTCATTCAATCGTCTGTAGTCCACACAGACCCTCCAAGAAGTTGGTACTCTGGTAGCGATCTCCTCTCCAGACTCATTGACCACTGTAGTGACACCCGTCTTCTTGGGTACCACATGTAACGGACTTACCCATTTAGAGTCTGAGATGGGATAGATGAAATCAGCGCTCCACCACTTCGAAATTTCTTTCATGATGACCTCTCGAAGATTCGGGTTCAGCCGTCGCTGGAACTCACGCGATGGCTTAGCGTCATCCTCGAGATAGATGTGGTGGGAGCACAGCTTCGGGCCCAGCCCCTTGAGATCAGCTATATTCCAACCGATTGCCTTGCGGTTTCTTTCAAGAACCTCCATCAGACGAGATTCTTGTTCTCTAGTCAAATCTGCTGAGATGATGACTGGGTGCATATCTGGCTCACCTGCAAGGAATCTATACTTCATTGATTGCGGTAGAGGTTTCCGTTCAGGACAACTGGGAGGTGGCAGATTTGGCTTCTGATATGTCTGGGTGAATGCGACCAGGTCTGCATGAGAGAACTCTCGCTCTGCATGAATTTCTGACGAAAGGCGGCTGACTGAATTGTCAATAAACTGTACGGGCTCGCACTCTGTCACGGTTGTTGGCTCAGAATGAATCAGACAAGACAACGGATCATCGAAATAGGCCCATTCAATATCTGAATACGAGGGATCAGAAGCAGAAGAACAAGAATTGAAATCATCGGCACCACTCGTCACCACACTGTCAGCCTCAGGTGTATCCGTATCCAGGAATGTGCTCTCCCGGCTCTCGATTGCCATGAGCTTGCGATACAATGAATCGGTAGGCAAGGCGAGAGTCGGTGCTACAGGGTCTTTCCAGTTAGATTCATCATCAGTCATCTCGAAATCACGAACCTGGTGGACGTCTAGCTCTTCCTCTGTCATCTGCGCGGCTTCACTAGATTGCTCGGAGCATTCTAACTCTCTGGCTCTGGTTTCCTCGATCGTCTCTATTTGTAT
Organism: Ottelia alismoides; assembly: GCA_037367405.1. Classification (NCBI taxonomy): domain Eukaryota; kingdom Viridiplantae; phylum Streptophyta; class Magnoliopsida; order Alismatales; family Hydrocharitaceae; genus Ottelia; species Ottelia alismoides. The sequence continues at coordinate 340,570 of JAZKJV010000038.1, forward strand.
GGTCTCGCCCTCTACGCGAAAGCATACCTTCCCACAATCATGGTCGGTCACCGCCTTGGCTGTGGCCAAGAATGGGCGTCCTAATATGATGGGGGCATCAGTCACCGACTCAGGGATCTCCATGCCCAGCACAACGAAGTCCACGGGGAATTTCAAGCCCTGAATGGTAACGACCACGTCTTTCAATAACCCCTTCGGCCTCTTAATCGACCTATCAGCAAACTGAAGGACCGTTCTGCTTCGAAGAAGAGGGCCAAACTCGAACTGCTTGAGTAAGGCCGCCGGAAGGAGGTTAATTGAGGAGCCGCTGTCTAATAGAGTACGATCAAATTGCTGCTCTTGAATCTCGCATCTGACATAGGGAGCTCCTGCGTCTGGTCGCTTGGCTGGCAGCTTGTTCTGAATGGTGCAGCAAGTATCATGAGTGAGCATATGGATTTGGTCTTTGTGCCTCCGCTTTCTTCGGACAGTGGTTGTCTCTTTCAAATTCTTTTTGAAGAAAGGGATATGCTCAAACGCTTCTCGTAGAGTTAGCTGAATGTGAAATCTGTCAATCATCTGATTGCTGAACTCTACCTCCTGGTTCTTTTTAGGATTTTCTTTTTTATTCCCCTTCGCCCGGCGGAGTGCCTCAGGGAAGGGGATGGTAGGGGTCTCCTCAGATGGAGGACTAGGAAACGGTCCCTGTGCCTGTGAAGATGGAGAATCCACACAAATATCATCATGCAACACATATGGATCTGCAATTTGAACAGGAACCTTTCCTTTATTCATATTTTTGTTCTTTTTGTTACCACAGTCCATAGATACAACATGTGGTAACATCACAGTGGGAGGCTCAAATAAAGTAGAGGTGGTGGCCTCAGTACCACCACCGGCACCTGCATCTGCGGCATCAGCACCGCTCTCTGGTTCTACATCAAAAATGGTGGCATCAGCACCACCGTCTTCATCTGGTATCACGACGGTCTCAGCACCGTCGTCCTGGACTTTGTCATGGGTGGCATCAGCACCACCGTCAACATCATCATCAGCGGCATCAGCACCGCTCCTCTGCTCCTCTGGCGCTCCTGCTCCTGCCTCTAGTTGTCGCTCAGAAGAGGCGCCGCCGGCTGGCATCCTACCGCTCCTAGTAGTAACAAAATCAGCATCATGATAGGAATAAGATATGTCACTCACATGATCACTAGGAGAGGTATCCTCTGTAAACTCTACCTGCTCAGACTTTCTTTTCAGATTGTTCGGGTTAGGTTCAATCTGAGCGGGTATGGCGGCCTTGCCTTTCATGATCTCCCGCATCTCCTGTCGGAATTCATCCATCTCTTGCCTGAAAGAAGCTCGCTGTTCAGATAGCAAGCGGGCAAGATCATCAAGGGCCGGGTTCTCAAGGGCTGGACCCTGAGAACCGGATGTCTGTCCCTGTTGGAAATGGGGCTGCTGCTGTTGCTGCTGATACTGGGAGGAAGGCTGATGATAAGACTGCTGAGGCTGCTGTCGCTGCCTCCACTGCTGTCCCTGATAGGAGGGACGAGGACCATTCTGGTATTGCTGATGATGGGCATATTGGGGCTGTTGCTGCTGTGTCTGCTGGCTGCTCTGCTGTCCTTGGGCAGGAGGATGCTGCTGGGACGAGGATCCACCATTCCCCCAACGGAATCCGGGGTGATCCCTACGAATTGCGGGCTGAGGGTATCGGTCATACCAAATCCCATTGACTTCCATCAATGGCTCCTGCTCAAAGGAGGGTGGAGGAAGAATTGCCAGTGGCTGCTCTGGCTGATAAACCACCATCTGCGTGTCGGAAGATGGTGGTTGCTCTGGATGGTACTGCAGCAATGGAACCGGCTCCGCCCGGATGTGATTCACCTGACGGTACGAGATAGAGCCCTGGTTGGGATTGCTGCTGCTAGAGGCAACCTGTGACCTAGGAGGCTGTTGGGCATGAGATTGGGCCTCCTGAATGCATAGCATTTGGGTTTTTAGGTCACTCATAACTTTGGCAATTTGGTCCATCTGGGCCATGCCTTGATTCTGCTTCTTCTCGAGGATCTCCATGCGGTCCAGCTTTTCACTAATTATGCCCATGTCGGCTGCGGTTGATTCGGCTTGGGCTGCGGCTACCGACACTGTATTGGGACCGGCATCGATGCGAGCGATCCTCTGAAAGGTTCCACCTCCTTGCGGTGGCTTTTGTTGGGTGTAGACACGGGCCTGAGTCATCACTGTAGAATTTTCTGCCATACCCTCGTAGATGGCCCAGACATCATCTTCACCCTTAGAAAAATAGGATCCACCACAAGAGGCGTTGACAAGCCCCTGCAGCTCCGGTGTCAGCCCGCAGAAGAAACTCTGCACCAGGTTGGGCTTGGAGATGTCGTGATGTGGACACCGGTCAATGAGCTCTCTAAATCGATCCCAGGCCTCATGGAATTGTTCGTTTGGGATCATGACGAAGTTGCTGATCATTGCTCTAGCTGCGTTGGTCCGGCCGAGAGGATAGTACTTCTTCAGGAATACGGTCCGGAGATCTGCCCATGTGTCGACGAAACGCCCAAGATGTTTGAGCCAATAGGCGGCTCTGTCAACCAAAGAGAATGGAAAGGCGATCATCTTGATGGTGTCCTCGGTCGTCAACCGATCATGGATGGTGCTGCAAAACATCTCGAATTCTTGGAGGTGGAGGTGCGGCTCTTCGGTCGGCAACCCATGGAATTTTGGTAAAAGCTGAATGGTGTGGGGCCGAAGCTCGAAATCTCTGTGGATGGGTGGGAGTCGAATCCATCGGTGAGTGAGGGATGCAGCTGGGTTGTGCAATTCCCTCATGATAGTCTGTGGCGGTCTCTCGCCGTCTGGATCGCCTCCTCCTGCGTCTGGTCCTCCTCCTCCACCACCTTCTCCGCCAGCACGGTTCTCTCTCATCTGAGCAATTTCCCTCATAAGGTCACCCATGAATGTGCCCTGGTCACGGATCTGTTGCTGCATAGTCTCCAGGGATGCTAACAAGGAATTATTGATGGCTGCTTGATCAAATAGGAACGGAGGGTGCTCATGATCATCTTCATGCTCGCCTCTGTCTGCCATGGCTGGATTTTCTGAAAAAGCAAAAGAGGCCATCTCAGGTGCTGTCGAATGAGCGGAACACTGTGATGCACTGTATTCAGACACTCTTGGACTGATGGAAGAAGAATGAGAAGGGTGGTCGAGGGGGAACAGGGTGGATGTAAACTCAGGCTCGGAGAGCGGACTCTCCGAGGTATTCCTAGATGAATAAGGCGGAGTGCGGGATAACGGTGCCGACAAAGTCGGCCTAAGAGATCTCCGTCCCATCATCTTGATTTAGAGAAAGGCGGATGAGATCTGGAATGCAAACAGGATGATAAATCAAAACCCCAGTTTCACCTACTCAACACTTGAGCTGATGACCGTGAGAGTTCGGTCTGTTATCTTGTCAATTTTTATTAGGTGATCAGTCAATCTATCAGAGCGTTAGAGCGAGCTGTTAGGTATCCTACTTTCCTAGCCGACTGTCCCAATCCACGTCAGATCTTTCCCAGCCAGTATGAATTGCGGACCGTAACCCGGTTGCTCCCGCTAATTCAATCTGTTAAGGATATCGCGGTCCGCTTTACCGGTTACCGGAGAGATCCTCACTGGAGAACGACTAACCACGACCAGTAGTCAACCAAAATTTCAGATGTGGCTCTATCCTAGTGTCGAGGCACTCTCTCGCAGCAGATAAATCAAACAAGGAGGGGATTACTCTCCCAAAACAAAATTTTTGGTGGGATGAGTTTTAAGGTCGAGTTTGCATTAGCAGTCCCAATTTTTATTGTTTTCACTTTTTTAGGTGTTTTTCTGAGCAAACATCGTCTAACGAATTTTCCAATTTCCTTGTTATTAAAATTCAATAAAACTGGGGGAGGAAAGCGGAAAAGCCGATGCGCGGTCAAAATCTATGATGCATGCAGGGATAGAAATGCGTACCTTGTCGCCAGCACTCTACATGCAAAGTGATCCGCGCATAATTGAAAGACAATAATTTAAACTACCTATATGCATGCACGAGGGAATCGTCCTAAGATGAGCAACTTCTATTAACGTGAAGAACAAGTAGCTATGACAAAGAAAAGAGTCCGGAGTCCGGTCTTGGCTCACCCCTCCTCTTCTCGACACACTCGAGTTCAGGAGTAGCTCTTAACAGGGTGGGCTCGCGGCACGTGGCCTCTAGTCCAAGTCAAATAGCTTTTTCAAGTGAATTTTAGCCAAGTCCAATTACGTTCTATAGGTGCAGGCAAGATATTAGGGATTGGGCCTTAGCTTCTTAGTTCGTCACAGTCAACAAAAATTCCTATGTCTAGGGGCTAAATCCTCGTGAAACAAATAGAAATGAAGGCGAGAAAACCGCGAAAAACACAAAAACCGCGGTGAGCCCCCAAGTGAACAAACACTTGGAAGTTAGGCCCGGTAGTGTCCAAGTCCGAATGTACCTGTATTATTACAAATTATCAAAGTCACTCTCTCACGGAAACAAAGTGCAACTAATCTAATCACTCTCTCTCAATCCTCCTGCTCTCTCCTGCCGGCTTGGCCCAAGAAGGCCGGCTCCGCTTCCCAAGGATGCTACGGATCACCTAAGCAATCCGCCTCGCTCCGCGGTCCCTCGCAAGAAGACAAGAAAAGAGATGGTCAGATAGCTCAACAAGATATATCAAAAATGTAAGAGATGAAAATGATGCTATGGTAAACAAACACACAGTTAATCAAAATGTAAACTACTCGTTGTTGCTCCCCGGCAACGGCGCCATTTGATAAACGCAGATTTCACGAGAGCCTAAATTGGTGTCTCACACAAGGCGGAGACAACCGTCGCTGTGGCGACTCTCAAATGAAACCTGTATTTAATCAACAATTAACCCACACTGAAGATCAACAAATTAGAAATAATGTGGAGTTGAAATTTATTTTTAACTCTGCACAAAATGTATAGCAAGCAAGTATGCAGAGAGTTCGAACACAGGGAGCAAGCAGGGTAATTCACAAAAGTGTAAGCACAAGTATGTGTCTGTGTGATGTGTCTACACTAAGCAAGCAATCAATGAAGTTTTTGTGGGTTTTTGATTTTTATATTTTTTTATTTTTAATTTTGTATTTTTGTATTTTGCTTTTTAATTTTCTGATTTTTATAGTTTTATATTTTATATTTTTCTTTTTCTTTTTCAATAGTGGAATTTAAAGACAATGGACTAAAAGACAAGGTAAAATATTTATAAAACTAAGTAAAAATTACCAAAAATTCAGAAACAAATTGTTTTTAGTCTTTTTAGGGTTTTTTTTACTGTTTTTGTGATTTTTGGAAAATTTTCAAGGTGTTTTTGGTATTTTTAAATACTGAAATAAAGCAAAACAGTGCAAATAAGGCTAGTTGTGAATAAAATGAGATCTAAAAATAGCAACCAGTAGCTCAAAATTTTCACACTATTTTTCAAATAAAAAGGACAAAATAAGGAACAAACAGAAACTGAGTTTTTGATTTTTGGAGTTTTCTACTATTTTATATAATTTTTTTGAAGTTTTTGAGTGTTTTTAAATTTTTAGTGTTTTTCTTTTGAGATTTTTAGTGATTTTTGGACTGACACTAAAATAGGTTAAAATAGAAACTAGGTGATTTTTTTGGAGTTTTTGGAGGAGTTTTAATATTTTTTTGGTATTTTCTAAACTAGACAGTGCACAAATAGCAAGTTTTTGATTTTTAATAAATATGAAGATAAGATAAAATCAAAAACTAAATATGTGGCGTGAAAGTACACATGTCCAGGAGCTTAAGTTCAAAATTTGAGAAATTTTGGAGTTAAAATGATAGATCAAATAATTAGAACAAACATCCAAACATCAAACAGTACTGGCAGGGGTATATATGCAATATATCAAACATCCAGGGGCATACACGCAATATTTCCACAAAAGGTTACACTGAAACTTGCATTTTAAGGGTTAAAGATGAATAACAAAACCCGCAAGGGTATCTGGGCAATTTACCCACCAGGGCGCGTGACTCGCACGCGCCTGGAAGGGGTACTTTTGCAATATTACAAAGTTCCAAGGGGTTCAATGCAGTTTCTCCAAAATATTACAACTTGAAGCAAACATTCATGGACTTAAGCGAAATAAATAAACCCCAGGGGGGTCCCTGCAAAATACCTAGCCCCCTCACGCGCACGGACACGTGAGGTGACGTGGATTGGACCTAGGTGCAAATAAGAAAACTACGGGGTTCTAGTTGCAATTATTACAGAAATATTTAAACTACAGCTTAAAGTTTATGGACTGAAATGAAATACAAGATTTGCGAGGGTGGGGATGCAAAATACCCTCGCTCAGGCGCTCTGCAGGTGACGCGTGGCGCGCATCCAACGGCTGGCGATGATGGACGATCCAACGGCGGGAAGCGGGCCACTTATCCACGTGGCAGCACGAGAGCGGCCGATAACGGTTGGCGTTGACGTCTGGGATTAGATCTCAGTCAGAGATCTGACGGTGGACGGGCTTGGAAGATCGGACGGTCGTCACGCGAACTGGAGCTGCGGCTCAATCGGACGGTGGAGAAGCGAGGAGGAAGAACGGGGAAGAAGGCCGGCGGAGGCGAACTTCCCCGACTCCGATCTCGCTCCTCAGACGGTGGATGGGCTCCAAAATGGAGCTGCAGGCTCCTGGGAGGTCCGGCTATGTGCTGGAAGGCTCAGGGTCGTCGGAGATGCTTCGATGTGCTGGTGCGAGGGCGGTGGAGCTCGGAGCTCCAGGTATCTCCGGCGAGAGCTGCAAAATGCCTTCCAGGTACGTTGACTGCGCTTTGACCTGCAAAACAAGGTGAGAGGGTCCAGGGCAAACTGCCTGGACCCCGCGGAGGCGAAATGGAGGTCGGAGGTGGTCTGTGGACGGCGAAGAGATGTCGGCCGGAGGTGCGCTCCGGGGATGAGCGATGGGAGGTCGATTTGATCGATGGAATTCGGATTTTTTTAGGGACATTTGATACTGACGCTAAGGGGAATAAATGACATAAAAAGGAAGGGAAAGAAGGGACGCCTCGAAGGTAGACTACCTGAGGAAGAAGAACCTCGACGCCGGTGGTCGGCGGAAGGTGGTGGAGCCGCTACAGAGCCCCCTCGACTCGCCTGAAGGTGTGGATGCGGAGCTGTCACCTCCGGCTACACGAAGAGCTCGACAGGGAGGAGGATTAATGGCTAAGGAGGGTTCAAACTTGGGCTCGAAGACGGCGGGTGGTTTAAGTAGGAGGCGATGGCGTCTTCTTCAAGCGAGCTCCACGCGCGCATCATGAGGATATGGCTGGATCCGAAGACATGGCGTGGGAGAGTGGAGATCAGGGATGAACTTCCGAGAAGGAATCAAGGCGCGAGGACAAGCGGATCGAGCGCAAGAATTTCTTGAAAATGGGGCAAAATCGCGGGCGTCAGAGGTGGCAGGCTTTGGTCGGGGGAGTTGACCGGGGTCAACTCTAGACCGCGCCTGGTTGGTCCACGTGGACCAACCAGGAAACTCAGATTAGAAATTATTTGAAAAATCAAAATAAAATGGTAAATGAATTTATTGATGTTAGGTTATAAAATAAAAAAATGTTTATTATTTTATGAAGAATTTTTCTGTGATTTTTATTTATTTTTATGAGACGTATTTTTATAAGTTTGCATTTATGCCCTTTATAGTATATATATCTATATATTTAAGTATTTATTTTTATTTTGTGTATTTTAATTTGATTAATTATGTTTATTAATTTATATAATTATAACACTCTTTCATACACATAATTATATTTTTATTTTATTTTATTGAGGTTCCTTGTATAATTAATAAAATAAAGTAATATATTATATAGGTATATGTGTAGGTATTTTACCTGTGTATACAAGTATTTTATTTTGAGTTTTTAATGATGTTTTTATTCTGATTTTAATATTCACAATCATTATAAGTAATATTTACAACATTATAAAAATATAAAATTATAAAAAAAATAATAAATAAATAATAAATTGAATATTTTAATCTGTACAAGTATACAATAGGGGTCCAAAAGTCAACTTTCAAACCGTAGCTCCGCCAAATGCGAAACCACCGCCATTGGATAGATTATTTTATTCTATATACAATTAAAGGTGAGTTTGCTGCATTTGGAGTTTTTATTTGTGAGATACGGGTCTGGGAAGTTGGGCTTCTGGATTTTTATTCAGACCATAACTTTTTATCTGTACATTATTTTTCTGTGAAATCAATTTTGTATTTTTATTTATTTAATTATCTACAACTTTCATGTATAAAGTTTCTTTATTTGATGTATAAAAAGTGGAACCAAAAATAGGTCCCAAAATGAATAAAGAATGAATAAAATGTATAGGTGTATTATCTGTATTTCTGACCTTATCTCCCCCTACTTTATTCCTTGTCGACCTATTCATCAAGATGCCTAGGTCTCGGGGTTTCGGGTCATAAAATATTTACAATATTTTATTCTTTTTCTTTTCTTTATTTATTCTATAATTTTGGCCTTAATTACAGTAATTTACACACTGTTTAGATGCACATGCATGAATGCTAAGATGATGATTTTAATGCTATTTACAGGCATTTGCTAGGGTTTTTGGTGCCAAAATGATAGAATAAAGATGATGAAATGTGGATTCATCAGAGCGCTCGGGCGGCAGCGCAATGCCTGCCCCGCGGCGGAGGTGTGTCAGATGAGTCCCACCGGGAGCGGGGCTGCGTGAGTATGGTGTTGGAGCGGCGCGGTTCCGCGCACGGGCCGCACGACGGAGGTCGGTGGAGGAGCAGGCGGAGGGGGCGCTAGGCACGGGCGGCGCTACCGCCTCTGATGGCCGAGGGTGATGTCGACGGACGGGTTGCGGGGCGGCGCGGCTGCCTGGCTAGTCGGCGGACCGGCCCGCGCGCTCGACGAGATGGATGATGGCGGTTGCTATATTTTTTATTTTTTTTATTTTTTATAAATGTAAACATGAATGAATAAATAAAAAATATTTTTTTTTTATTTTTTTAAAAAGAAAATATAAATAGAAAAATTTTGTATATATTTTTTAATTATCCTGTAAAACAAATGTGAGATACGAAAAGAAAACATATGATTTTTTCTATTATATTATTTTTTAAATTATTTTTATTTATTTACAACTCAGAAAAATGAACGAGGATCCGACGGAAATGAGAGATTCGAATCTGATTCTCTGACCACCGTGCGTGGTCGGAGTTGATAGATCGTGGAAGATAAAAATTGAATGCGGAGAGATCAAGAATGTGAGATGAAAAAATCGAGTCGAAACGGATCAAATCGTGATGAAATTAATGATCTAAATAAAAAAATGACAATGAAATAAAAGTACGAGAAACAAAACTACAATTAACCTAGATAAAAATAAGAAAAATGTGGATCTCACCTTAAGAGCAGAAATGGACCGTAATAGCCTCAACGAAGGCCGACTCGCTGTCACTAGACTGCTCGGAGGCTAGGCTCTTTTCTCGACGAAATTTTCTCTCGGAGATCGGGCTCCTCTCTCTAAAGATTGATCAAGTTGGAATGAGGGAGAAGGAGCCATATAAATAGAAAAGATAGAATGAAATTTGAATTTTTGATATTTTGGATAAAGAGATAAGAAAGATTAAAATTAAAATGAATTTTTGAATTTTTTGGTGTAAGAGATAAGATATATGAAATGAGATAAAGTAAAAGAGATAAAATTATTTACAGAATTATCTAATTTTTTCGAGTTTTCGTCACTTTATTTATATGAAATAAAAATATTATTTTTTACATTTTTATGGTGATTAATTAAAAATAGCAACTATATACATATATGGCATTATATACAAGGGTAAATGAGGAAATTAACCCTTTTTTGTTTTAAGAATTTTTTTTATTTTTATTTTAAATAATTAGTAAGACTAATTTACAAATATATACAAATACAATATGCACAACATACATGGGGAAAATGCACAAACCTCTCTGGAAAATCAACTTTTTACTCGTAACTCCAAAAATTATGAAATCACATCTATTTTAAAGATAATTTAATTTAAAATCCAATGGAAGTGAGATTGTTTCAATTTGAGTAATATATGAAGCCGGAATTGATCTTTCAATTAGTGCTTAGTGGCTTTTTCCAAGTGTGGTTACTTTTATTCTGTACAAAATTTAATTGTGCAATTATTTTTATTAATTAGGACACATTTTTATTTACAACTTTGATCTTGAAAATTATTTGATTTGAGATCAATTAATGCACAAATAAATTAGTGTTAGTTTTATATAGATATACACAAAACACAATTTTTTTATTTTTTGCTTAAGAACCCTATCTCCCCCTACTTTATTCCTGATCGATCAGGTCAAGTCTTGTCCTTCTCTCGGGGATTGGGTCAGCCTGTATACAGTGTTCCTTTTTATTTTCTTTATTTTTCCTTTCTTTCTTTATTTATTTATTTTAGGTTAAAATTAATAAGAAGTGTATAATATTTACACACAAATGAAAGTTAGTAAGAATATGGAGTTAGTGTTATATGCAGGTGTTTTATAAGGGATCTTAAGGCTAAAAATAAATGAATAAAGATGACAAATCGCAGATTCATCATCCCCCAATGCTTTACCTTTGCTAGTCACTTAGCAAATACTTATTTGAAAGAATAAGTGAAGAAAAAAGAAAAAGAAAGGGAAAATAATGAAAGTAGGACAATATTGAGTATTAAACATATTTTCATAAAATTGTAGTTTAGAGCTCTGTCAGACCTTTGGATTATTAGTGTGTCGGAACTTCCGTGAGACTTAGAATTTTAAAATCGACAGCCTTCAAGTTCTACAAATCATTGTCACAGTTTCGGCTCAAAAGTCATCTTTGATCAATCCTCTTCCCAAAGCATACTCTATGAACATTGAACAATCGACTCATGTATCTGAAAGTTTTTAGCTCTTCGCATCCAGAATGTCAGACTACCATGTAAATCTCCTCTCCAGTAACTCGTCCTCGGGGAGTCAGGTATTTCCTTCTAAGGTCTGTCGCGTTGTGTTCACAATCGAATTGGGGGAGAAGTTAGAAGAAGGAGAAAAGAACTGGAGGGTGGCCAGTGTAGTCACCTCTCCTTGTGAAGCTGGCCAGTGTAGCCAAGTCTCCACCAAGATCTGCAGGTTTTCTTGAAGCTTGGACCTTTTTGGTCAGATATTTATTTGGTAGTGGCTTCTTTGTATTTGGATTTTTAGTGGTTCTGCTTGGATCTTGTTGTGCCCCTACGGATATAGAATCTTTTTGTTTCCGTACATGTTTTGGGGTCTTAGAAAAAACTGTGTCCAGTCGCCCATCCCTTTTCCGAAGCTTTATTTCAACATGTACTCCGATCTTTAGATTTCCACGCTACCAGAAAAGAAACTCGCAAAGTCTTCCAACATCCCGTCTGAGTTGAGCTAAGTTCATAATGTAAGAGTACAAATTAATTCCCTATTCCATAGTTGTACCCAGAATGAAGAGACCAAGTTAGACACTAAGAGTCAAACGATGCACATTGTCATGTGGAACTCAAAGAATTAAGTCAACGACCTGAAGCTTCTAAAATCCTATTTCTCGCTGAAGTTCCTCTAAGAATTAGGTGGATTAAGGTCCAACTAAGCTCCATTCTTCAATTTAATTCCAGACATAGTTTAAATGTCAATACTATCCTGAAAAATGCACATGCAAATGCAAGAGAATATGCAAAGAGAGATTTTTTTAGAACAATGCATATGTAAAAGAAAGTTTTTTTTAAAATTATGCACGTTTTTTATAGATTTTTTATTTTGTAGTTTTTTTCAAAAAGGGAAGGGTTAAAAAATATATACAAGATTTTTTTGGTTTGTTGTGTTTTTTGTTTTTTTTTTGTTTTTTTAACACGCATGGATCTTACAAAATTATATACATATCCCTCCAAATAAACATATTTAAAAGTAGGAGTTATGTCTAAAGTATATATACAATATATACGACACCCCCCTATGCTTAGCTCGAACTATGTCCTCATAAGAATTAGAGAGCGAAAAAGAAGACATACTCGTGCTAAGTATAGAAAGGTGAAAAGACTCCTATGCTACAACGATTCAAAGAAAAGATAAAAAGAAGAGAAGTTGTTGATCCCCCTATACTTAGGATCAAGTAATCCTAAGTATAGTAGAATGTACAAAGGGGAAAACCGATGAAGAGAATGTACAGACTCAAAAAGACATGATATCAACAACATCACCCCTTATACTTAGGGTAGAGTATTCCTAAGTATAGGCAACAACAAGGGGGATAAACAGGACGAATATGAACAACACAAATCCTTCACCCCTCCCCTATACTTAGGATAAAACACATCCTAAGTGTAGCATATATACACATGGAAAAGTGGTGAATGATAAAACGGGAGAAGAAAGAGTGAAACGAAGGATATACAAGAGGAGTGGATGTACAAAGGTCAAGAAGGTCGAAAGCGGACGTTCATGATCGCTGAGGTATGGATTTAACAAGGTGTAGGCCGATATTGGGATCATCATTAGACATGAACTGAGTAGGATCGACCAAGAATGTATCCTCAGCGGTTTCAGATTGTGCAGGCCTAAACTGGTTATTGGAAGTAGTGTGGCCATGTCCTGCCCGGGAAGTCTCGCAAACATCAAACTAAAATGGCTCTAAATCATTATCATGAAAAGTATGATCAATTTCAGCCTGGCGAGCCTCTACCAGATCATCATCTTTATCAGAAGGCCCAAATTCCTTTATAAAAGCAATCAAATCAAATTTGTCCTGATCGGACTCATCTGAATCAGGGTGAATAGGAACGGACTCATCAGTGAAAGTAGTCGAATCATGTCCGTCATGTCTAATCTCAGAGTCTGCCTTCCGCTCTAGGGTTTCTATCGTGTAAATTCCGCGGATGTCATCAATGCGTCACCATATACCAGAAGGGGGGACTCCAAGGTCTATGCTTTCCGAGTGTTCCTCCTTGAAGAGGAATTCTTGGGTTTCATTATCATCCAACATATAACAAGAATCTCTGATATTATCATCGAGGTCAAATTCCTTGGGGTTGGCTAACACGGGCGGGCTCTCATGGGATGCGGGTTACTGGTCAGTCATGGGTGTATTTATCAACATATCGCTCCCTATATCCGAACGGAAGCGAATCTCTCCTGAACCATAATCAATAACGGCTCCCGCAGCGACGAGGAAAGGCCATCCCAGGATGATTGGAGGGTGTTCCACAGGGGTGGAGGTCTCCATGGGCATTACAACAAAATCAGAAGTGAAGTTCATGCCCTGAATGAGAATGACAGCGTTTTCTATAATACCCTTCGGCCTCTTGATAGATCCATCAGCAAATTGAACTATCATCCTGATTTTCTTGAGAGATCCAAACTGTACCATAGAGAAAGGTATTATATTAATTGACAAACCATCGTCAAGGAGAGTGTTATCATAAGAATAGTAAGATATGGAGCAACTCACAAGAGGTGTGGCAGTGTTCTCTTTCTTAAAATATGGACGATGAGAGATGGCGTAGGCAGTGGCCATGATCAAGATGTGATGCACAGATCTTCTCCTTCGCTTTCTCTTCTTATGTTGAGGAGTAGATAAATTTGTCATGGCATGTTGAAGTGGGACTTTAATTATCTTATGAAGAGTGGCCACCTGTTCGGGTTCAGTCAACATCTTTTTGAATTTTTGGACCTCCTCCAAACAAGGGAGGAGATCATAATCATCATATACATGAGGATTACCAAGAGAAGTTTGTATAGTGGCATCCTTGGGGTCAAGGTTGGGACAAGGTTGTGTGGGTAAATGATCGGGCATTTGGGTCCTCTCCTCACAAAATGAATCAACAACGTGTCTCCCGAATTCTTTTTGGATTTTTGAATTTTTTTTATTTTTTATATTTTGGGTGATTTCAAGCTCTCATGATTATCCTTAAGTGAATCAATATCCTCAAATAGTGGAGCAGCGTTCTGGCTCTCATTTATATTAAATACATTGGAAATCCTCGAATTCATATGCTCCATCATCTGGTTTAATTTCTAAAGTGTAGAAATCATGAAAGGTGACTCCAAAATCCTAGGATCGGGTGAGTAGGGTGAGGTTGGGTGAGAATCAAGGTCCTTCGATTCCTGAAATAATGGGTTAGGCGGATATGCACAAAAATCAGGAGGAAGATCCTCCTGGAAAAGGGACGCTGGATCAACTGGAGGGTACGAGGTATCCATGAAGATCGGATTAAAATAACTCCAATTGACCATCTTTGAAACAAAAGACGAGATTGGGAGAGCACGAGGGTCAAGTCAAAGGATGTGGAGAAAAAGGCGCAAATGCATAGAAAGATCTAGTATGCACACAAGCAATCAAACACAATACAAACCCCCAGTTCACCAACTCAACGCAATGTGTAGAACGTGAAGGTTCGGTCTCTTAATCTTGTATGTTTAAGAGTTAGGTGATAATCACAAAGTTGTACAAATACTTAGGTTGAATTATGGGATTTGGGTACTAACCTTAGTATGTGTTAAAACGAATACAATGAGGGGGTTACTCTCCCCAAAACAATGATTTTTCCTTATGTTTATTTTATAGTCGAGTTTTCTTTAGCAGCCCCGTATTTTAGGCAGTTGTCACTTGGTTAAAATATTTTCAAATAATCTCCTATCGAGTATCAAATTTCCTTTTTAACTTATGTGAGTGAAAACAATGAAGGAGATCAGAAATGCCAATGCGCGATTAAAAACTATGATGCATGCATGGGTTAGAGATGCATACCTTGTCGCCAGCACTCTACATGCAAGTGATCCGTACAGAATTTATATATAGAAAAATAAATTAACCTATATGATGCAAGTGAACCGTCCTAGATGATAGCTTCTATTAACGGGTAAGAACAAGTTAATTTGACTAAGTCCAAATTACACTCTACTCAATAGGCACAGAAATTCTTGTTTAGGGTGTTTGAACCTAATTAATTACTTGGTTCAAGCAAATTAATTAAAGAAATCAATAGGTAGCTCACGAAATCCATGGGAAACAAAGAAAATAATGCGATGAAAACAAAATCGGTGAGGTCCCCCAAGTGCATCGGCACTTGGCGAAACATACCCTGCAACAAATGAATATCCATTTACAAGAGTTCAAATGGTAGAAAATATGAACTCTCTCTCTCTCTTTCGTCTCCTTCACTTCTTCTTCTCCTTTTCTAACACTATCCTGCGGCTTGGTGAAGAATCAAGTCGCATCCACGTCGCTTGGGTGCTTCGGCTCTCTTAAGATTGCCTCCTTCACTCCGCGGGCCCTCGTAAGAAAAAGAAAAGAGAATGTTTAAGAAACACAATTATTAAATATGAGAAAAGATGAAATGAATGCGATGGATATGAACAATGAAATAATGTGGCAAATTATAAATAGATATTTACAACCAAGAATAGCAGGTTAACTACCATCGTCGTGCCTCCCCGGCAACGGCGCTATTTTGTTGATACGTTTTTCTCGAGGATGGAAATTGATGGTAAATGAATTGTCGTTGTTATCCCCAAAAATCCCATGACAAACAAATAATTTTTTTTATTTTTTCCACTCATTAACCTGTATAGCGGACATGATCGAACTCAAGGAGGTTACAATTCCCGATGGTTATTCAATTAATCAAAAATCAATTAAGAAAAAACAGGAATCTCAAAGGATAACTATCCTTTGTTTTTGTGATTTTTTATCTTTTTAATTTTTAATTTTTTTTATTTTTGATTTTTTTATATTTTCTGGTTTTCAATTTTTTGTGATTTTGATTTTGCATTTTTTTAATTTTCAAAAATAACACGAAGCAATATTCACAAGATCATAAATATGCACACCAGCTCTTTTTGTAATTTTTAATTATACCAAAAATGCTCAAAAAATCAGAGAAAATATTTTTGAGTTTTAAAAGTTTTGAAATATTTTTGAGGATTTTTTTTGGAATTTTCAAATGTTTTTATATTTTTCTAAAAATCAGACATTGAGAAAATGCGAAAATGTGCATAGCATGGAGTAATTTGCAACTTAAAAATATTTTAATGCCCAAAACTCCTGACATATATTTTTAAGACATACTAGAAGCAATTATATACAAACAGGAACTGAAATCACTATTTTTTATTTTTGTAGAATTTTCTGTGATTTTTATAAGATTTTTGATGTTTTCAATTTTTTTAGATTTTCTAAATAATTAATGCGTAAAATTTGCACAAAAATCTAAAGATAATGAAATACAACAACCCAATTTTTTTGAATTTTTGGAACAATATTTGAATTTTTATGAATTTTTGAATTTCAGGAAGATAAAATGATACTGTTTTTTATTTTTTAAAAATATCAAATGTCAATAAAAATTGATGAAAAATTTACTCAATGATAAAGACAACGGCAGGAGCATATCCAAATTTTTTGAGAATTTTTCGAAAAATAAAAACATTTATTCCGTCAAAAAGAGCAAGCAAGTTATTGTTCTGCAGTTTAGGGACTAAAATATAATTACACAAAAGTTCTGGACTGATAAAATAACAAGAATTAAATGCGGGAAAAAATGTGAAATTTATCCTCTAAATATGTGCCACGCACATGACCTTCTGGAGCACAGGGGCATCTTTTCAATATTTCAAAATCTTCAGGGGGTTATTTGCAATTTTCCCAAACTTTTTTAATAGAATCTAGGGTTCTTCGGCCTTCTTTCTTCTTCAACAGATTCCAAGGGCTGGGGGATGCCGCCGGCCAAGACTCCTTCTTCCACGCGTGAGATCGGCAGAGGGGGCGGCGCAGACGCCGAGCGGACTTGAGCGAACGGCGTCTGGAATGGAGGCCGGTGCGGACAGAAGGGGGCAGTGCGGGATGCCGAGAACCGCTAGGATGGTGGAGCGCTCGGGCGACAGCGCAATGCCTGCCCCGCGGCAGAGGAGCGTCGGATGAAACCCACCGGAAGCGGGGCCATGTGAGTATGGTGCTGGAGCGACATGGTTCCGCATGCGGGCCGCACGACGGAGGTCGGTGGAGGAGCAGCAGAGGGGGGCGTTGGGCACGGGCGGCGCTGCCGCCTCTGATGGCTGAGAGTGATGTCGATGGAGGGGCTGCGGGGCGGCACGAGCGCCTGGCTGGTTGGCGGACCGGCCCGCGTGCTCGGCGAGATGGAGGATGGCGGTTGCTATTTTTATTTTTTGTAAATGTAAACAGGAATGAATAAATAAAAAATGTTTTTTATTTTTTAAAAAAGAAAATGTGAACAGAAAATTTTTTATATATTTTTTATTTTTTTAATTATCCTGCAAAACAAATGTGAGATATGAAAAGAAAACACGTGATTTTTTTTATTATATTACTTTTAATTTTTTTATTTATTTACAACTCGGAAAAATGAATGAGGATCCGGTGAAAATGACAGATTCGAATCCAATTCTCCGACCATTGTGCGTGGTCGGAGTTGATAGATCGTGGAAGATAGAAATTGAATGCGGAGAGATCAAGAACATGAGATGAAAATATCGAGTCGAAACGGATCAAATCGTGATGAAATTAATGATCTAAATAAAAAAATGACAACGAAATAAAAGTGTGAGAAATGAAACTACAATTAACCTAGATAAAAATAAGAAAAATGTGGATCTCACTTATCGGAAATAGACCGCGATCGCCTCGACGAAGGCCGACTCGCTGTCACAAGACGGCTCGGAGGCTAGGCTCTTTTCTCGACGAAATTTTCTCTCGGAGATCGGGATCCTCTCTCTAAAGATTGATCAAATTGGAATGAGGGAGAAGTAGTCATAGAAATAGAAAAGATAGAATGAAATTTGAATTTTGAATTTTTTGGATAAAGAGATAAGAGAGATAAAATTGAAACAATTTTTTTTAATTTTTTGGTGGAAGAGATAAGAGAGATGAAATGAGATAAAGTAAATAAGATAAAATTATTTACAAAATTATCTATTTTTTATCGAATTTTTGTAACTTTTTTTATTTGAAACAAAAAATGTTGTTTCTTTTATTTTTTGTGGTTATTAATTAAAAACATCAACTATATACATATACTATATACATATATGACAAATGATGAAATTAGCCTTTTTTGTTTTACTTATTTTTTTATTTTTATTTTAAATAATTAGTAAGACTAATTTATAAATATATACAAATATAATATGTACAAAATACATGAAAAAATTGCACAAACCACCCCGAAAAACTAACTTTTTACTTGTAAATCCAAAAATTATGAAATCGAACCATTTTAAAGATAATTTAATTTAGAATCCAATGGAAGTGAGATTGGTTCAATTTGAGTTCATATGGAGAAGGAATTGATCTTTCAATTAGTGCTTAGTGGCTTTTTCTAAGTGTGATTACTTTTATTATGTATAAGATTTAATTGTGCAATTATTTTTATTAATTAGGACACATTTTTATTTACAACTTTGGTCTCGAAAGTTATTTTATTTGAGATCAATTAAGGTGCAAATAAATTAATGTTAGTTTTATACAGATATACACAAAACACAATTTTTTTGGATTTTTTGCTTAAGGACCCTATCTCCCCCTATTTTATTCCTGGTCGATCAGGTCAAGTCTTGACCTTCTCTCGGGGTTTGGGTCAGCCTGTATACAGTCTTCTTTTTTTATTTTCTTTTTTTATTTTTCCTTTATTTATTTATTTTAGGTTAAAATTAGTAAGAAATGTACAATATTTACACACAGATGAAAGTTAGTAAGAATATGGAGTTAGTGTTATATGTAGGTGTTTTATAAGGGATTTTAAGCTAAAATAAATGAATAAAGATGGCGAATCGCAGACTCATCACCATGTGAAGTCTTCAAATATCTCAGAATCATATGGACTGCATCCATATGTGCCTGTCTGGGTCGTTCCATAAACTGACTCACTTTGCTCATGGCAAATGCTATGTTAGGACTGGTAATAGTTACATATAGTAGCTTACCAACAAGCTCTCTATGCATTCTCTTATCGACCTCCTCAGTATCATCATCATAAAACTTCATGCTTGGGTCGAGCGGAGTAGTGGCAGGTATGCAATCTGCCATGCCTGTCTCTGAAAGAAGATCTATAACATACTTTCTTTGGGTCACTACAAGACCCCGTTGATTCCTGGCAAACTCTATTCCAAGAAAGTAACGTAAATGTCCAATGTCCTTGGTCACAAATTGTTGACTTAGGAAGTCCTTGGCACCCTGAATGCCCGGCTCATCATCCCATGTAATAATAATGTCATCAACATAAATAAGATTGACTATAATACCTATCTGGGTCTTCTGTATAAACAAGGAGTGATCTGTAGTTGATCTCACAAACCCCTGCTGCTCCATCAAGTCTGAGAGATTTTGGAACCATGCACTTGGACTTTGCTTGAGGCCATAGATAGCCTTGTGTAACCTTCACACCTTTTGACACTCCCCCTCAGCAACAAACCCAGGTGGTTGCTGCATGTAGATCTCCTCCTGTAGGTCACCATAGAGGAATGCATTATTCACATCAAGCTGATAAAGAGGCCAATCTTGTGTCACAACAACAGCAAGGAGAATACGTAGAGTAGAATGTCTGGCAACTGGGGAGAAAGTATCGTGATAGTCTACCCCATATGTCTGGGTAAACCCTCTTGCCACAAGTCTCGCCTTGTAGCGATCCACACTGCCATCTGCATGGTGTTTCACAGTGAACACCCATTTGCACCCCACGACTAGTGTATCAATAGGAGCAGAAACAAGACTCCACATACCACGTGACTGTAGCACAGCCATCGCCTCCTCCATGGCTAACCTCCACTGATTGTCTTTAAGAACCTCCTGATATGTTTGTGGTATCTGCACAGATAATAGTGCTAGCGTAAATCTCCTGAAATCCTCTGAGAACCTACTCAAAGAAATCTGGGTTGCAAGAGGGTAAGTAGCACATACTCATTTCTACTTTTGCAGAGCAATTGGTACGTCAAGATCATCTGCCAAGTCCTGGGCATGTATATTTCCCTCTTGAGAGGGTATCTGCTCTTCCTGTTGTATAGTCAATTCAGTAGTGCCATCAGTAGAAATAATATGCTCATTAGATACGTGAGGCATGATGGATGATGGGCAAGGCTTGTAAGCATGGCGAATAGAGCGAGAGCTGTGAGGAATATCATGAGGCAAGAACTGAACCAATGGAGGTGGTGGAGATGGTGGAAGAGGAGTAGGTGAAGGTGAAGGGCCAACTATGGGAGGTGGTGGCATATATATCTCTTCATCAGAGTCAGATGGAGTAAGTCTGTTACCTGTAGGAGAAAAATACATGACCGACTCAAAGAAAATAACGTCAGCACTTACAAAATATTTCCGCCTCAGTGGATCAAAACAGTGATACCCCTTTTGGGTACGAGAGTAGCCGACAAACACACACTTGATAGCTCTAGGAGAGAGCTTGTCATGCCCTGGGGCACTGGGAGTCGCAGGGAGGCGGGGCGCGCGAGGCGCAAAGGGCGGCACTGGCGCGCGACGCTCATGGGTCGGGGGAGGGGGGTACAGGTGTCGAGGTTAGGATTAGGGATGATACGGGAACTTCAGTCTAAAAGGACCGTCGCTTTGATACCATGTTAAAGGAACATATTGGGATGCATTATGAGAGGCCCAATGGTTCCCCTATATAGGAGAAGAACCTTTGGGCAAATTACATAAAGATGAAACAAAAAAATAAAATTACATAAAAAAATACCAAATAGTAATTATCTTAACACCATCAATTGAAGGACTCCACACCACAAAGAAACATATACAAATTCTTAAATATAAAATATTCTAGATTAAGACAATTGGTGTGCACACCTATCGGATAAAAAGTATTTGACTGATTTTCAATTACACAGGAGAAGCTTTACTTTTCATTACGGTATAAAGTCATCCGTGTAAAGAAATTATGAATAGAATGTTTAAATGGTTCAGTTAAAATTGTAGAAGCTTCCATAGAGAGGGAAATATATGTTATATTATATTTTGAAAATATATTTTTGACTGTGCATGCAAATAATATGAGAAAAATCTAGAAACCCTCCATCTAAACAACTTGAAGTATGAATATATTTAATATTAGTATTTACAATATATTCTAACGTGAGATTTGAGATGTTGAGTCGGTTAAGGAAAGAAGGAGAATGTCCAAGAAGTGTTGGAATGAGATTATACGAAGGGAACTTAGTTATTTGAATCTAAGTCCAAGAATGATCTAAGAAAAATATGAATGGAGGCAAAGAATCCATATAGCTTATCCTACTTAGTGTGGGACAATGCTTTGTTGTTCTAGTGGTATTTATAATGTATTTAAAAAATAAATAATTTTAATTATCTTTACAGAAAAAATTAAGAATAAGTCATACTTATGTCAATTTTGAAAGGTTAGATGTAGTAGAAACCCAATAAATGTGCCATATTCGAAATGTTATTCAATACTAAGCTAAATATGTGATTGTAATCTATTCATTAATCATGTCCAACAATACAACTAACACAACCAAACTCATGTCCAACAATACAACTAACACAACCAAGTAAACCTTATATAATTTAGTTGTTGGAATTAGTAACATTACTAATCTTAAATCGTTCCTAATATATTATATCCACCTTCTTAGGGCCACCTAGAAGAAGGTGATAGGAATTTATGAATTATCATAATAAGACATTGATATATGTTTAAACAACAAGAACAAAGTCTTCTCCCACATTAAATAAGGTCGGCTGCATGGATTATTTGTCTCCATTCAGATCTACCTTGGGTCAGTCTAGAACTTCGATCTAAAAAACTAAGATCTCTCTGTATAGTCTCATTCCAACACTTCTTGAGCCTTCATAGTCGAAATGTTATTCAATACTAAGCTAAATATGTGATTGTAATCTATTCATTACTCATGTCCAACAATATAACTAACACAACCAAGTAAACCTTATATAATTTAGTTGTTGGAATTAGTAACATTAGTAATCTCAAATCGTTCCTAATATATTATATCCACCTTCTTAGGGCCACCTAGAAGAAGGTGATAGGAATTTATGAATTATCATAATAAAACATCGATATATGTTTAAACAACAATAACAAAGTCTTCTCCCACATTAAATAAGGTCGGCTGCATGGATTATTTGTCTCCATTCAGATTTACCTTGGGTCAGTCTAGAACTTAGATCTAAAAAACTAAGATCTCTCCGTATAGTCTCATTCCAACACTTCTTGAGCCTTCATAGTCCTCTCATAGTCGGTTCAACATCCCAAAATCCGCATCTCCTAATCGGTGCATCAACCAGCCTCCTTTGCAAGTGGTCAAACCACCTTAAGCAGTTTTCTCGCATCTTATCCTCGATCGGAGCTACACTAACTTTCCTTTTGATTGCATCATTTCGAATCTAATCTTTATGCGTGTATGTGTGTATCCACACATCCACCTTAGCATTTTCATTTCTGTTATTGTCATTTTATGCATATGTCTATGGTTCACAGGTCTACATTTAAATCCATAGAGCGTAACAGTTCTCATGTCTGCTTTGTAAAACTTTCCTTTGATTTTCAAAGGAATTTTCTTATCATAGGGAACAATAAAGGCTCCTCTCCACTTTAGTCAACCAACATTTATTCTAGTATTAACATCTCCAACAATTTTTATATAATGATGCAAAATAGATCCCAAGTATCTAAATGAATCTTTCTTCTAAATGTTATTGTCACCAGTATTTACATTGATTCATTCATCATTACTTCCATCAAAAGTACATTATTAATCAACACAATATCATCAGCGAATAACATACACCAAGGTATCTCATACTGAAAGTGACTTGTCAACCCGTCCATAATTAAAGTAGAAAAGAATAGACTCAAAGCCGAACCTTGATGTAGATCAAGATGTCAAAATAATAAGTCTTCTCAGACTGAACCCTTACACAAGATGAAGTCCTATCATTCATATCCATTATGAGGCTAATATATTGGACATGTACTTGTCTCTTCTCCAAAACACTCCACAATATATCCCATAGAGCAGAATCATAACCTTCTCTAAATCAATAAAAATCATGTATGGATGTTCTTCCACTTAGCTCTATAAATCTCCATCGTTCTCATCAGTAATGGCTTTAATAGTTGGGCAACCTGGCATGATTTCGAATTAAGATTCTTTTACTTTGGAAATTTATCTCAACCTTCTTTCGATCACACATTCTCAAATTTTTCTCTAGTGTGACTCATCAGCTTGATACCTCTGTAATTTGAACAATTTTGATTGCCTCCTTTGTTCTTATAAAGAGGCACTACAATGCTTCGCGTCCAATCCTCAGGCATTTTCTTTCTTCGTCAAATAATATTGAATAAATTTGTAAGTCAAGTCAAACCAAGCCACAATCACCTTAAACTCTCCAAACTTCTATAGGAATGTCATCAGGTCCTGCACCTTTCCCGGGTCTCATAACCTTCAAAGCCTCCTCTACTTCCTTCCTTTGTATTAATCTATAGCTTGCACGATTCAAGTAACTTTCACTACTAGCTAGATCTCTCAAAGTGACCTCTATATTTTCTTCCCAATAAAAAGGTAATGGAAATATTACTTCCATCTAGTCTCTATATCCTTCTGAGTAATAAGGACGTGATCTTCCTCATCCTTAATGCATCTCACTTAAAAATGGTATTTAGTTTTTTTTCTTGTTTTGGCCAATCTACAAAATATCCTTCTGGTCCTCCTTAGAATCGAGATTTTTGTATAAAACTTCATAAGTTTTTGACTTTGCTTCGCTTACAGCCTTATTTCTTCCTTCTTTGTTATTTTGTAGTTTGTGATAGTTTCCTCTATTATGTCCTTAGACATAGCTTTAAAGCAAGTTATTTAAATTTTGAGCTTCTCGTGCACCTCTCCAATCTGCCATCAAGCCTATTTTTGGCCTTATGCTCCTCCCTTTGACTCTCCTAGCATTTTTTTGGTTGCCCTTTGGATATAAGATGTCATCAACTCCCACATCTCGTTTGCACTTCCACTACAATCCCAAAATAAGTATTCTAAAACCTTCTCCATGAAGCTTGATTGCTTCAATTGAAGATTCCACCATCTAGTATAAGTAGTTTTGGAAACCCTCCTTTTCTTTACCGACCATTTTATTTGCACATCCATGACCAACAAGTGATGTTGGGTCAAAAACTCTCTCCTGGGATTGCTTTGTAGTTTTTGCAACACAACCGATCTCTTCGCTTTCCCTCAATGTAAAGTAAACTATCTATAATCTAGTCGGGTCACTCTTATAAGTAATTAAATGCTCCTCGCTCTTCTTGAAGAAAGCATTTGCTATGAAAAGGTCATAAGCTCTTACAAAATCCAGAATGACTTTTCCTTCTTCATTTCTATCCCCGAAGCCATGACCTCCATGTACGCTAGCATACCCTGAAACATCCTTTCTCATATATCTATTAAGATCTCCATCTAGGCAAATCATCTCTCTTTGTGGGATTCTTTGTATAATCTTATCCAAATCCTCCAAAAAAGCTTGTCTAATCTTTTCATCTAAATTAATTTGCGGTGCATAAACTAAGACGATATTCGATTTTTTTCTTCGAGAACCAATTTTAACAAGATAATCCGATCCCTGCATCTTTGCAGCTCAACCACGCGATCATTCAAATCCTTATGGACAACCTCCAACACTGGTTCTACCACTATATTTACTCCAATAACAAAGTTTAAAGCATATCTTCTCGATCTCCCTCACTTTCTCTCCAACCCATTTTGTATCTTGGAGATATAGTATCTAAATCTTCCTTCATTACATCATATTTACAATCTCCATCGACTTGCCAGTCAGAGTGCCAATATTCCAACTACATACCTGCAACTTCCAGCCATAGCTAGTTTGAGACATTATCATATGATATGAACATATATTTTTTATGATATTATACTATAATAATTCTTAACATGTTATGTATACTTATTATAAGGATATGACATTAGACGATATACTTCTATTGTTATGTATGCATATTGTCACTTATATGCCCACATATGCACTATCTTATAACGTGTCGTAATATAAATATGCCATGTATAAGGTAATCGCAGTAATACTATGATATATCATATGCATTACGTATAAACTATTTTTCTAATTCGTATCTATGCGGGGGCATGCATATAGGAGCAGATGATATTTATGGTTATATATTTAACAGCGTAGTAGGATTTATATAGTAACGTATTTCGGAATATACGTCACACTAAAAATGGGAATATCGTGACGGTTTTTTTTAATCTGTCATTATATCATCTATTATTAAAGCTATAATAATGAATATTATTCATTACGAAATAATTTTTATATATGAAATTAGCGACGAATGATGTATATTATCGTTGTAATGGTCCATGTAGCAACAACAATTGTTGTCTTTGTCATCAAAACTTATTCTAATCGTTGCCAAAATAGGAAAGAGTGGTGCAAATTTGATTAAATGGAAAATATATAGTAGTTGCTACATGGACTGTTGTTAACGGTATAACAAAGATATGACAATCATCACTTAGGTTAATTACATATAACTTGTGTCTTTCTTAACAACTGGAATATGAGCTATGTCTCTTTCTTTTTGGACTATCAATTGTGCCACTATAATCTTATAAAGCATAGTGTTACCCTTTTCTAATATCGATTATTGCCTACTTTACATTAACGAAGGGGTAGAATTGTGAATTTTGTAAAAGGTAACTTGATATTAAAAAAGAGAGGGACATAACTGATATTGCAAAATTAAAAGGGTAAAAGTTATAAAAATCCAAATCTTTGTGCTATATAGTTAAAAATGAACGGAAAAAAGGACGTAACTATAAACTTATTTTGTTGTAATGTGTACATATATTAAATTTACAGTAATATTTGTATATTACGATATATTGGTACGCGGACACACGGATGAAACTACATAATTTTCTTATAAATAAATTATCTTTCTTATAGTTTACATGTAACCTTATTATTGACCCGTGGTTTACAGCAGGAAAAAACACCTAGTTTATTTGTAAAAGTAAAAAGCACATGAGTGAGACCCATACGTGCATAGGAAAAAATAGAAATACAAATCCTTATTTGTTGCAGATAGAAATTAGTATTTTTAACGATCCGAATAACTTTTCTAACTAAATGCATGTCCAATATCAAGACAAGTCAATGTACCATAAATTACACTCCCAACAAGCTCATGGTAAAGGTTTGTATCGGAGAGAGTTGTTCTTTCAGTTAAATACCAAGACAAGTCATATCTTATTGTAACATCGTTTTTTGAAGAGAACTAAGGGAATATTTGGATTGAGAAAGATAAAGGCCATGGTGTGTGACTTCGTCAACACATAATCTCATGATTATAAATTTTGTGAATAAATTGGTCGACGTGAGATCCCTGGAGCAGATGATGAGAAGGTAGTCATGGAGATTCCTATGCAGATTCACCTCTCAATTGGACACCATATCATAACTCGGTTGCAGGTTGGAGGCCTAAGGATCTTCTCAGTC
This sequence comes from Ottelia alismoides, assembly GCA_037367405.1. Classification (NCBI taxonomy): domain Eukaryota; kingdom Viridiplantae; phylum Streptophyta; class Magnoliopsida; order Alismatales; family Hydrocharitaceae; genus Ottelia; species Ottelia alismoides. The sequence goes on from JAZKJV010000038.1 coordinate 367,173, forward strand.
GCCAACATCGGCGAAAAGGTTTTCAGGGGATCGACGCCAGTTGTCTTCACTGCTTGACAATCCATTTTTAAACCCTAGAAGTTGTGAGAACTGGATGAAATGAAGTTAGGGTTAGGGATTTGGGCACGGTGGAGGGAAAAAATACATGATGGTGTTTGACAATAGGGTTCTGGGTCGATAACGATGGAAGGCTCAAGTGAGAGGCTGTGATACTTGAGAGATCTACGGGGAAGCAACTACGTAATTTCTTTTTTGAAAAAAAAGGCCCACCACCATGTAAGTCTGAGCCCAAAACTTCACTATTTATCACAATAAACGATTACATGCCTACAACAGGACGAAACAGATTACAAAGCATTTACAAACACCAACCCTCAACCAGCAGTTTGGCATGTAGCACCACATTCTCGCCATACACATGTTCATTCCGGAATATCGCACTATTTCTGACAGCCTAGATTGCCCATATCATGACTATCATCTCTAACCTCCTCCTTTATGTGCCTGTTCACCTAAGCCTATGCACTCATAAAAACCCACAACCCCATCAAATAGACGATCAGGTTCTCTCAACAATCTCCATGCCTCAATTTTAAGCACCTACAATTGAAGAACAAATGCTCTGCATTCTCGAACCCCTCCCAACATCTCCAACAAACAGGATCTGCATCAGACACAAACCGCACAAACCTTTCTCCCGTCAAGATTCCTCCCCTCCTAAAGATCTAAAAGAAAATTTTTACTTGAGTAGGAATTTTCCATTTCCAGATCTTGTTGCAGTCACTCTCACATCCCCCTAGATCGTATGCCACCATTCCCTTTAGCGCATTATATGCCTTCCGCACGGAGAATGTACCATCACGCCAAACCCAGCAGTACATGCTCTCTGTGGGCCTAGAATCATCTTTAAGACCCTGAAGCAACAACCTCAAGTCATCCATACGTAGGTCATACAAATCTAACATGAAATGGGGAGGAATGTGTGTCCATCCCATACACCAGCCTTGTCCACGGCCAACGCCATCAACCTCGGAAAAAGGGTATCAAGCACACCACTCTCACTTCAATCATCATAGAACTTGAACTCCCTACCATCCCCAAGCACTGGTCTTAAGAAAGGATGAACCTCATATGCCACCCCACAAATTCCTCTCCAGAAGCATGATGGCCGCTTTCCCGGCACTAGAGTGTCCAGGAAAGAGAAACTGAACCTATAGATTTTCCTGATCAGCCTGCACACCATACTATCACAATCACCCCAAATATGGTAAGCCCACCTTCCGAGAAGAGCCTTATTCATTTCTTCCAGCAACCTGATATCACCATCTTACACCGAACAAGTGATGGTTTTCCTTTCGACAAGGGAAGCCATTTTTCTCACAAGAGGAGAACCGAAAAATCTCCTCATGATACCCTCGAGTGTCTTTCACACCCCCATCGTCATCAACCTAGACGAGAGAAAGAAAATCGGGATTCACGATAGGACCAGCTTCAAAAGCACCAATCTACCCCCCTTTGACAAACACATGGCTTTCCAGTCCACCAGTTTATGCCCTAGCTTCTCGATTATAGGTAGGCAATCCGTGACCTTTATCTTACCCACCACCAGATGAATTCCCAAATAATGCATCAGTAGTTGTCCATGCGGGGATCGCAGTCATGTCTCACATCTACTCACCTTCTCATTCATCCCGAAAGTAATGAATTCTCATTTTGCCCTGCTGATATCAAGACGAGACACCCTTTTGAAGATATTTAGAACCGTAGACATTCTCCTGCATCTAGCATCCCCTCCTTCAAAGAATAAAATCATATCATCAGCATACTAGCGCAATGGAATTCAGATGCCAACTCGATTGTAGCCGGCACAATACCTCCCGCAATCGCGTGGTCCACCATAATGGACAGTGTTTCAGAAACCAAGATGAGGAGGAGTGGGGCGAGAGGGCATCCTTGACAAACCCTATCTATGATTGGAAAATGCCCCCTTTCAGCTGCTCATTCACCAGCATGACACCTGAGGAAGTGGTGATGCGCATCTTCATCCAAGAAATCCATAGGACTTGGAGAAATCCACCTTCCACATGCCCCCTTCAACCCACACCTACACCAATTCACCGCCATATCTGTCGCCAAGCCACACTATCCATCAGATGTCTGCCTGGGAGGAAAACGCATTAGGACAGCGCCACCACCTTGGAAACAATTCCCCTCAACCTATTGGCCATGACCTTAGTGATAATTAGGTAAATAGCATTCCACAAAGTTATTGGCTAAAATTTTCATCCCCTACAGCAACATTATTTTTCAGACGCAAAAAGATGAAAGATCAGTTCAATTTCTCAAAGCGGAAGTTACCCTCCACAAATTTCACCAGAACCGCCAACACCTCCTTACCATTTCCCAAAACTAACTGTAGAAGCACACTGGGAATCCATCCGCACCAGGGCAGTCATCCTGATTGAGAGCGCACAAAGCCTTGTGTACCTCCACCTCTCCAAACAATCAAAAAAGATTCTATTTATCATGGTCGGTTATGCATGTCGCCCCCTTGCCCATCCACCTCGCATCGGAGCTGTTAGACTGCCTACTCAACTACTTGAAATATTCGGTAGGCACCCTCGTAATCGTCGCCTCACCACACACTTCCACACCCCAACATCTAGTGTTTGGATTATGTTATGTTGCCTTCTACCATTACTCATATTATGGAAAAACTAAGTGTTGGTATCCTCCTCTTTCGTCCATCGTTGCATGGATCTCTCCTTCCACTCAACCTCCTTCTTCATATCCTACTCTTCCAAGGTTCTAAGTAGCAGACCACTACAAATTTACCTCCTCCTTACCTAGATCCCTTTCATCTTCCATCAAATCTAGCCTCATCATCTCCTCAAGCACCTGGTCCCTCCACATGGCACGATATGCTCTACTCACCTTCTTGTACTCGGTCAGTTGGCGTCGCATGGCATCTAATTTTGAGGCCAATCTGACAGTAGCAGACCCATCCACAGAAAGCCTAGAACAAAAAGAGACATTGATGTCTCGAAAACCATTGTCAAGTAACCAGCACTGCTCGAACCGAAATTGGTATGACAAACCATAGTCACTAGCTGTATCGAGGCACAGGGGCGAGTGGTCAGACCACGATCTGGGAAACAACTTTACCCCCAACATATTGAACCTTTCCAGTGCCTCAATTGACAGAAGGAACCAATCTATTCGCAACCTTGAAAATGAGCTCCTCCAAGTGAACTTGCAATTTGTCGCATCGACAACCTTTAAACCGAGCTCCTCCACCACCTTCGCAAAGAGCTCTGAACCAGGGTCCTACGTCCTCCTACCCCCAGGTATGTCATTCATACATAAGGTGACATTAAAGTCATCCCCAGGATCCAAGCAATCTCCGGAAAAGTACACCGGATGTGCCTCATCGCCTCCCAAACTATCGTGTTGCGAAAATTGCCTGCAACACCATACACCGATGAAACCAAAATTCTGGTCTGATCTGACTTATCAACTTGAAGAATAGATACGGAGTGGACCAACCTCATCTCTTCAACCACATCAAACCTTCCTCCATTCCAAGCCACCACAGGCCACCAGAGCTTCCATTCACATAAAATTGCTCTAAAGTCAGAGAAGAGGGGTCCCGAAACAAAGTTCTACCTAAGAATTCCATGAGGAAATCTTGATCTCCTAAATGTGAGCAGTATCAATTTTCCACGACGCCATTATAGAACCGATCGCAACCTCTATGCCCCAACCCTCACACGTTCCATGACAACAACTTCATCGAGATACTGGAGGGATGGAACCTATCATCTGAACACCAATCACTCGAGCCACCTCCCTAGCAAAACCTCCCTCCAACACTCCTCCCTCCGCAGAAACATCCACCTGATGGAGGAGCACCTCTCTGCCTGCCTTGTCATCATCCTCCCCTCGAGCCATCATTTGTCCATCCATGCCCTTCGAGCTTTTCCTAAAGAAGGACTCCTCAGTTACATGGTCACTCTTGGAAGTCACCCATTCCAACGCCGTCAATCTTTGCCGCTTCCTTGATAAGAAACCTTTCAGCAGTCTAGGCTCCCAAAACACTTGCCTCCTCTCCGCCCTGCTTCACACTACCCCTCCTTTGATCTTCACATGACGCGGTTCTTGTGGGTTCTGTCTACACCCTTCTAAAGTAGCATCGATACTCCCACATAATAACCCAACATCCTTCCATGCCTCTGCGGGTCCCCCAACATGATTCCACCGAGAGCAGCTTCATGGATTTTTGGGTGTCACTACATCACCAGGACACCTATGGTGATCACCATCACCATCCATACCTAGCAAGATTTCCCTAGGGTCGAAGAATTCTTCAAACTCTGAGGTCACAGAACCACACCTAGAAGCATGGCTTCACCAACCATACCCTTCTCCAGCACACAAATTGACCACCAGGCTCAAACGCCCTCGAAGCACGGTCGGGACAGATAAGGCCCCAGGTGCATCTAGGCACGATGCAAGAGCAAGGTCAATCGGGTCCACCACTTGAACCGCTCCAAGACCCTAGCCCTAAGGTCTTCATCACTGCACACCCATGCTCAGGTTAACAGGGTCCACCCAAACCCCAGATAACAGGCCACCCAGATCCTCCATCTCAACATCAACACTTTGAACCACCGACCCCATCCCAGGAGGTGCCCGACTAGGGTTTCCCCAAAGGGAGGGCGGGCACTGTCCAACAGAAAGAGAGCCCTCAAGGGACCTGCCATGCCACCCGTTTCTTGGGAAGCTCCACCACCCAACCATTGGGAATCGCCACCACACAATTGTTAGGATGCACCATCAGCCGGTTGAGACGCCATCAGTGACCACCCTGTCAAAACGTGCCATTGACCCAAAGTACCTATGCCAACACCTACGTGAGGCTTCTCATCCAAAGGGACCATCCAAATCAGAAATAGCCTCCACCCGACAAACATCATCACCCGGAGAGGAATCGACATCCTAGCATCACGCATGGGTGCCACCACCTTTGGCTCTTCGAATGGTAGCAAACCGATGCTCAAGAGACAGATAAGCTCATAGATGTGTGAAATTACCTCCCTAATGACCTCCTCATGACGACAATGATGAGGAACCCAAGCACCTTCACCCACCAGGTCCCCTTTTCAACCCTCGGTGTACCATCTAGGTATCACGCATGCCTCCACCTAATCTGACCACGCACATTCAGGGGCAAGTAGAGCTCCAAACCACCAAGGATAACCTCCACCGCACCCATCGTTGAGAGGCCCCGGATACACAGACTGCTACTTGGTAGCCGAAGAGCATCCTTACACACTCCCCTAGCTACGCCACCAAGACATCGTCTTGGACCAACTACAGGGCCGCAACATCACCTTTCCCTATCACCAAACTCGATAGGGGAAAGCCAAGCCCTGCACCTTCCACGAGTAGGGGGATGATGGTTGTAAAAGTAATGTTATCCCTATCCTCCCCATCGATGAAAGGGCCCATCTTGGACTGTGCTACACTTCTAGATGAGACCATCCGAACCAACTTCCCCGGGCATCCATGTTGAAGAAGCCTAGGTTGATGACACCGGAAGTAGATGTGCACCGCCTCTAGGCACCTCTTGGTGAAATGATTCCCGGCACCACATCGAAAGCACCACATATCCTTGACCCTCCTCTCTCTCCTCCTTCCTTCTCCCTCTCTCCCTCAGCATGCCATTCTCGTTTAGACTCCCGCTCTGAAACCCGCTCTCACCATCTCTTCCTCCCCACACTCCACCATTCCCTCGCCCTCATGACCTCCCTCTCTATCATGGTCACTCTCATTATGTCGCTAATAAACCGCAAAATCACCTCTTTAATTAGGTAATATTATCGTAGCACATGAGGCAATTTTGGATCTATGTAGAATCAATCACAAGCTTGAATATGTGACGATGAATGTTTACTTGGAAAGCATATCAAGGCCGAACAAATGGACAAGAGCCTCCTCTCCGATTAATCGAAGAATAATAATTAAAATGAGGGATTAAATTCTTGGTCTAGGTCTTCTCAATGCAGATAAAATACACACGAAATAATGATGGATAAAATAATTATGCAAAGACAAGCAAGCAAGACAAAGATGCAATGAATAAAATGGATGAGAAGAAAGAATATTTTTTGTTTGATTTTTAATCATTTTATATATGGTCCTAACAAAATGAATAAGAAACAAAATTTATTTTTTAATTCTAATTATATGTAGAATAAATGTACTGCAATGTACAATAAAGAAAGAAATACAATGCACAGAATGCGGAGAAATATGCATTCTTTATTTGGTTTTTTAGCAATTAAAAATGAGGCAAGATGTTATGCAATGTTATATGATGATGCAAGCATATATGTCCTAAAAATAGTTCAATAATTACACAATCGAAAGCGTTTCAATTTCATCATCAATTGAGGTGTAACATAAATTAGTGTCATCTAAATGAGGAACACATGAAACATAAAAACATTTAAAATCTATCATGTTAAATTATACGTAAAATTAAAGAAATAATATAGAAAAAATTTTATAAAATAAATATAAAATAAATAAAATAACTAATGTTCTCAATTCAATATAATTTAAAACTCGTTGTTGTAATATAATTAGTTGTTTTAATAAATGGAAAAAATAAGAATTCTTTTATTTATTGAGTTCTAGTTATATATATATATATACTGAATATTTTATTATCAATATTTTTCATTATTCTAGAATCAGCATTCACGGTACATAAATTTTTCTTGCCAATTAATCTTTCACAAAAATTATATATATATAATTTTTGTGAAAAGTATAGTGAAATCGAAATATCGATTGCAAATCTTTTGTTTTTTATGTATTTATTAGGCCAATATTTAATCGGTTTCATAATACATCAATCTTATCACAAATTATGCATGAGGAAGAGCATAGAATTAAGGGATTTTTACCCTACAGACCCTATAATCTTTGTCAATTACCTATACAACCTTTGAAACAACCTAATTCCTCCCGCAACCCCGTAAACCTGTTGTCTCTTACCCAACAACCCATGCCGTCAGTTTTAACTTTATTTGAGTCAGTTACTTGGGTTATTCTTGAGTTAATCTAACTAATGGAAATCCAATGGTGGATATTTCATCCCCTTGTTCTTTCCATAGGTCAGAGAGGAGGTTGCTGGTGAGGTCAAGGGTCGAGGGCTGGGCATTGACAAGGTTGCTGGGAGTCAGGGACGAGTGTGGGCGGCAGGGCTCGAGGCTCTTGCTCGGGACGGTGGCAGGGCTTGGAACAGGGGCGGGGGTTGGGGCGGCAGGGCTCAGGCGTCAGGGAGAATGGGACAGGGGCTAGGGCTCGGGGGCGATGGGTGGGGGCGTGGCAGGGCTGGGGACGCTCAGGGCAGAGGGCGGAGGGCTCGGAGCTCTAGCCGGGGAGCGGGGTGCCGAGGGCTCCAGCTAGGGTTCGGGGAGGGGCGGAGTGAAGAGGGCTCGGAGCTTTGGTCGGGGGGGTTGTAGAGGGCTCGGGGAGGAGAGGATATGTCGGAGGGCGACTGGCTGGGCGGGGCATGGCATTAGCGGCAGTGAAGCGGGCTCGTGGCGGAGAGGATATGTTGAAGGGCATCAGCGATGGGCGGGGGTGGGGGGTCTTCTCCGCCAAAGCTAGAGGGTTGGCGCGGGGGTCAGGAGAGGCCGACGTAGGGTGGGTAGGGGGAGGTTGAGAGGTTGTCCAGGAGGAGGTGGTCGGGCTTAGGTGGGGTCGAGGGAGATCGAGATCGGCCTCGGCTGCTGAGGAGGAGGTGGAGGAGGTGGTGGAGGGGGATGGAGCGGCATACCTAGAGGAGGCGACAGAGGTCGGAGAGGAGGAGAGAGAGGGCGATGGATGTCGAGGAGGTGGCTGGTTGCTGGGAGTGGCACTCAATGTAAATTTGATAAACAAAATGGGCATAATGTAAAGTCACATAACGGAATCTGGTTAGTTTTAACGAGTAAATGGATGGAGGTTAACCATAGGGTCTGTAGGGTAAGGGTTAGCAAGTTTACGGGTTCGGGGTGGAATTAGGATCTTTCAAAGGTCGTGGAGGTAATTGACAAAGATTATAGGGTCTGCCGGGTAAAAATACCTAGAATTAACAATAAAATGAAGTTGAAATCGCTCGATTTGGAGATCATATGCTCAAAGTATGAATAAATGAGTGCAATGGCATAATTAATAAAAATATAGAGATAAAATGAATAAAATTTGCATTTAGGTCCTTTTGAGGGGCATAAATATAATATTAAAAAACCTACTATGATTTTGTGTAAATTTCCCATGTACGACACGTGAGACATGTGCTTCTAGGAAGAGACTTTCTATAATTATTGAAATATGGCGCAACTGATATGCAAATTACCTAGCACGCATGCACGTTGCATGCGCACGACTAGGCTTGTGAGGCAGGGCGAGGGTCGGTTGCAGGTTCGGGAGACGTGTTGTGTCCCGATGCTTTATCCTTACTTTGGTTCCACTGAAGCTTCGGGTGAGGGACCGAGTCTGGTGCGAGATGTGGGTTGTCCGATCGGGATGATCGTATGGTATCTGTAGCATTTGTCTTTGCCAACATCATCCTTGAACACAGAGGTGAGGGCAGGGCTCTGGCGAGCCCCCTAGAGCTCCTCCAACATCGAACGAATGCGCGGATGGTCGGGGTAGCTCGTAGGAAGTTGGACAAAGATGCTAGATGGGAGAGGGCACTATGGAGTGGCCAGAGGCGATGTGGTGATGCACTTTCACTAGCATGGCAGATCTAGAGTGGAGCAAGGGATGCACATATGAGCCTCCCCAGCCATCATAGCTCCTCGCTCTGGCCTCTATCTATCACAGGGGGCGAAGGGAACATAGGCATTTGTCCATGCAATGGTGGATGACTGAGAATGGCGTATGCTGTGGTGCATTTAAGGAGGGTGACCAAACGTTACACCATGGTAGAGGGGTGACTTTTAACGGTTAACATTGGTTGTAGTAACAGGATCTATGGGGAGTGAAGGCTGGGTGAAGATGGCGAATCTTAGGGCTACATGGGGGAACCGCTCGAACGTGGAGAGGCAGAAAAGTAAGGTCGCCGAAAACGGAAGGGTGGTGGTGGTCGATGTGAGAAATGTGGGTGAGAGGGGAAGCGGGATGTGGAAGATGGGTTGTGGGTCGTTGGATCTTGCAATCCAACAACCAGAAAGAGGGGCATGATTGGAAGGTTGGGATTAAATAAGATGATCTTATCCAAGGGTGGAGAGAGGAGAGGAGAGGGATGACCAAGATGAGGCCATGAAGAAGAGGGAGGTTGGAGGCCAAGGGGAGCGGTGTATAGTGCAAGGGGAAGCGGGCCGTGTGGAGGCTTAGAGGATGCCACGTGGTCCGATAGAATTAAAGGAAAAAAAAGAAAAATGAACGAGAAATTACAAAAGAAATAGAATGAAGCAAAATTAGAAAAAAAAGTCAAAACATGAAAGTTGTAGATCCCATGGAGATCTACAAGTTCCATGTTGGAAAAAAAGTCGAAAGAGATTAAATAAACAAAGCAGAAATTTTGAGAGTATTTTTTAAGAATAAAAACACCACATTTTGATTCTTTGTGTTTTTTGTCTTTTTAAATTTTTTTTAAACCAAAATAAATATACATAATATTTAGTCTATTTTTTACAATTTTATAGGAAATAAAATAAGAAAAAAGAGAGTATAAATGGAATTATTTTTATACAGTAATTAGGAATGATTACATGAAGATGGTCAATTGCTAATTACAGAAAATAAGTGATTCATTTTATTGATTTGTCCATGCTCAAAGGATAATAAAGAGATATAGTGATGATAAATCATAGATTTACCACTCCCTTATACTTAAACTGTCCTCGTTCTTGAGCATCTAAAGAATGAAGGAGATGGATTAATCCCCATTAGTGCATGTGAATTTTTCAATGCTCAATTCATCAAGGACCCATGGCTTGAGTGATCCTAAAATTTTGGTTTCAACTTATGTAATTATCAAACTTCTATAATTACCATACTCTTTGTTTGAACATATAATATAAGGATATAACATTTAGTGTACTGCAATCGTGAGAGTCGAGTCAAGATGTCACCCAAACTCTCAGTCCAGGAAACTCTTCTGTAGACCTAACTCTCAACATTATGGAAGAAGTCAGATCTTGCATTCAATCCAAGGTCTCAATCCAGGAAATTCTCTTGTAGCATTAGTTTGTCATACTTGAAAATATAGATGGAAGGTCATATGATGGAGGGCATAGGTTTGCACATTTTCTTCTCTACCTCGCATTGGAACAAGGATCCTCTCGAGTGCCTTACTACTCAACATATGTATTTTTTTGTTCATTGATCATTGTGTCCGTCAAGAGAGCTCGGATTCTTCTGCACTAGTTTTCCTAAAAGTACATTGGGGTGTGTCTCTTTTGAGTATCTAAGATACCTTCGACATGTAGAGACCTTTTTAGGTGCTAGCCCAGTTCCTTGGTCCTAGTAGCTTTGATCCAAGTGGGCACTTTGAAAAGGTTGGGAGTGCTCACATTTGACTGAATATCTTTGTCATTGACTTTGTATTTGAGAGCTCTTTTCATTCACATTTCTTTTCTTTCTTTTCTTTTTTGTAGGCTAGATCCACTACTTTTACCAAGTTGGCATGCACTGATCAAAAATTATTTAGTTTCATCACACCCTGACACATAGGTCAATATCAAAAGATAGCATCAAAACTTGTTCATATAGTGGTTAGGGTTTGTTAGCACTCAAGTTTCATGAAGCCTCGATAAAGTGTATCCCATCCTCGAGCATCATTGAATCGGGTCTAGATCAAATCTCAAGTCTCAGTCCTTTAAGTGAAACCTCAACTCACCTCATCATTAATGCAGTTTTGAAAGTGATGTGATGATTGAGTGATAGTGAACGTGTCATGAATTTTGCAATTTTTTTGGCTTCTTTAGAGAATAATGACTGGTCTAAGTTCATATGAATAGTTGCATCTAATTCTAGCTAGTTTGGTGTAAGAACTGACCATTAGATAGCTACTTGTATTACTTCAAGACAGTGTCATTTGCATTGTATTTTAACCACCACTCTGCTAAGGGAGGCCATAGTTCTCTCTAGACTTGGCCAATGGGCCGGGGGCTCGTCCGCCCAGCCCGCCCAGCCTGCTCATGGGTCAGTCTTGGGCCAAGGGATTTCAAGAATGGGCATGCCCGGCCCGGCCTGCTCTTTGGCCCGCCCGTCAACTGGGTAGGCCGTGGACATGTGTCATAAAACCCGGTCCGGCCCGCACATATAAAAATATAGGTTTAAAAATTATATTTTGGATACATTTAATATAAAATACTTCAAGTTTTTATTTTACATTATCAATATTACATGTTATTTTATAGTTTATTTGCATTTAATATAATACACTGGGTATTTCTGGGTATTTCTGTTCTTTGTCATTGGAATCTCTAACCTGAAGTATACCATTTTGTTGTTGTTGCTTCCATCATTGAAGCAACTATGGCCATGTGCAGGATGTAATGTTTCCTTCTCAGCGGAAGAGGGTGTATGGATTTGTGAACTGTGTGCACCCTGAGACTGTGAAGTTTATCCTTGCTATAGGAAGCCCTCACATTATATGCGACTCTACAGTTCTGGTCAATACTTGCAATGAGAAGGAGAAAACCATAAAAAAGTGTCCATGATTAATAAAATATGGTTCTGATATGCGCAAATATAGTGACGATGATGAGGGTCCTTCCTTAAATCGTGATATATCTTTCAGACAAGTACACAATTCTACTCTCTTCAGTTATATATAGATAAGACTAGTCAGGAGCATTTTCCATTATTTGCATCTTATTTTATAGTTTTTTGTTTCACAATATTACATCTTATTTTATAGTTTATTTGCATGATGCAAATAACACATATTATGGTTACTTGGATTTAGAAAGATTCGATGATGCTAAAAAAATCAATTATCTCCATAAATTTTATTAAAAATTAATAAAAAAAAGTACTTTACATTCGGCCCATGGGCCTTACCGACCCAACCCAACCCAAACCTGGGACATTCCTGGGCCTTGAAATATGGCCCGTAGACTGGGTCAGGTCAGGCCTTAGACAAGGGGTTTTAAAACCCCGGCCCGTTCAGCCCAGCCCATGGCCCGACCCAGCCAGGTCTAGTTCTCTCACTGAGAATTAGCTACTCATTTTAAGCTTAGTAGTCAGAATTGTTATTAAAGAAAAGTTCTAATTTTTCAAATTTTTATGATTTTTCTCATAAGGTTAGAAGTACACAAATTAGTATCACTTAATCCCTTAATTTTTAACGATTTCTGAAAATATTTTCCATACTATGTCACATAATATAAGATTTTCAAAACATTTTTCAAATGATTTTCAAAACGAGTCAAATCTTATTTTTCAAACCATCGTCAAATTTTTTCAAAATAGTGTCACACGATTAAGAAAATTTTCCAAAGCTTTTTAATAATATTTTTATGAAAATCAGTTCACAAAATAAATATACCCTAGCCTCGATATTTTTCAAAATTTTTGAAAAATTTCAAAATATGAGTTGTAGCTAAAGTATATATGGAGTATAGCGGTACACCCCCCTATACTTAGCTTTTGATAGGTCCCCATAGCACAAAAGTGATATATGAAGTCATAACTCATGCTAGAATATAGGAAATCATACAAGAATTGACTTGGGAGGTCCCCCCTACACTTAGGTTAATAATAACTTAAGTATAGGAAGATGATTGTAGGAAGAGAGCAAATGAGTGATTAGAAGGTGATAGGGGCTCGGGTCCCCTCTTATACTTAGGCTGAGAAGAGCCTAAGTAGAGAGTATGCAATGAGGATGGAGGGACCTGAGATGAATACTCAAAGAATGTATAAGGTTCTCCCTATTCTTAGGCTGAAGAGTGGCATGAGTATCTGTATTAGAAATTAAGGATGGGGAACCAGAGTATTAATTAGGGTTATAGGGGGAGTGGATTTACAAAGATGATTGGATCTCCAGTGATGAGTGAATCTATGGAGATGAGGGTGGAGAAACTTGGGTTACGGGAGGACAGGGTGAAAAACACATTCAGGTTCAACTAAGCAAGTAATGATACCCATGATTTCACCAAATTTGCATGTGAGAGTCGTAAAGATTCGGCCAAATTTATCTTGTCTCTTTTAGTTAGTGATCATCCAAATTTTGAGTCCATTACGTAGGGCTTAAAGATAGATTTTGGCCACTATCTTAGGGATATGTCCGCACCTCTCAACATTCAATCATATCCTACATACAATGTGGGTGTTGCTCTCCATAATCTAATGTTCATTTTGTTCCATTTTATTTTTGTCAACTTGCATTAACGGTCCCAACTTTGTGCTTTTGGTTATCATTGATTTAATGTGAGAATAGATCAAGCATTCATCGTATAACAACCACTCTTAATTCCATTTACTCTTAATTCCATTTATATCCTAAGTGATAAATCAGGGGAAGATTGAGCAAAGATGATGCATTCGAGAAAAACATGATGCATGCTTGAGTAAAAACTTATAGTTCATCCAGCATTCTCCATGCATGTGCAGGACTGTATTTAAATTTTGACACTATATGCATGCCAAGTTGAGGAAATCGCACCATAAACATGATACCTTTAGTGGGAAGAATTTGAGTTAAGTTTGGCTAAATTGATCTATGTTTATGTGTGTCTCAATGAATCAAGGAGAATAAGTAAATTCTCTTCGATCCTTATTTGTGTGTTTTAACCCATGAATCAAGAACACGATATTTGAAATAAGGGATGCTCAAAGAGTCGCATGTCTAACCCTAGATTTGAATCACTCAAGTGGAGCCTCACCCGGACTGGGTGAAAACAACACATGCAATGTTCAAGTTCATGTACACATACGAGTCCTCGAATGAGGACCACTGGAAATGCAAGTATTGCAATAATTTACAAAATAAATGCATAAACAAAATGCTAATTTAACTACTTGATTTCTTCGGGCTTTCTTCTACGGCTCCTCACAGTCAGAGCTCCCAACTCCACATCTCCATGTCGATCGAGTGTCCTCCATCTCCACGGATCTTACTATAAAAGATAATCGTACGAATTTGATCAAGAAATTTCATCAACAAAAATGATACAAAAACAAACATGACAAGAAGATCTAAATGTTGAAAATTAATCAACTCAAATTAATACATACAAATTTAATAAATAAACAAGGATGACTTGTGTCCCCAGAAATGACGTTGCAAGATTGCCTCTCTAATTAAGTTGTATTATTGTATCACATGAGGCGATTTTGGATCTATGCAGAATCGATCACAAGCTTTATGATGTGGCGATGATTTTTTACTTGACAAGCATACTAAGGTTGAACACAGGGACATAGCCTCCTCATTGATTAATCAGAAATTAATGATTAAAATGAGTGGTTAAACTCTTGATCTAGGTCTTCTCAATGCAAACAGAAAGCACACAAAAAGAATGCAAACAATGATGCATAAAATAATCATGCAAAGACAAGTATGCAATAAAAAGATGCAATGAATAAGATGCGTGAGAAGAAAGTATTTTATTTTTAAACATTTTACATATGGTGCTAACAGAATGAAGAAGAACTAAAATGCATTTTTTTTAATTCTAATTATATGCAGAATAAATGTAATGCGATGTAAAATATGAAAAAATGCAATGCATGGAATGTGGAGAAATATGCATACTTTATTTGGTTTTTTAGCAATTAAAAATGATGCAAGATGTTATGCAATGTTATATGATGATGTAAGCAACAATATGCACTAAAAAAGCCCAATCATTGAGCAATCAAAAGCACTTCAATTTCATCATCAATTGAGCCATAACATTAATTAATGGCATTTAAATGAGAAACAAACGATACATAAATCATTTAAAATATAGCATATTAAATTATGCGTCACCTCAGAGAAAGCAAGATAATGTCATGAGGAAGAGCATAAAATTAGAAATAAAATGAAATTAACATCACTCGATTTGGAGATCATATGTTCAATTTATGAATAAAAGAGTACATGACATAATTGTAATAAAAATATTGAGATAAAACGGATAAAAGGTCTTTTGTATAAGCATAAATATAATAGTAGAAAATCGTCGGACCTCTATGCAAATTTCCCAAGTACAGCAAGCGAGCCATGTGCTCCTAGGAAGGGCCTTTATGCAATTATTTTAAATCATCTTTAGATGAGGATCTTAATTTTTTTACATTCACGTAACATCATATTTCGTAAAATAATATGAATATAGTTATGGTACGAAATGATTTCACATTCATATTCGTTCATTTGCATCCCTACCCACTCTTCTATAGGGAGAGGGGGGGAGGAGGATGCACCTGCTATATTCTAGATCCATGCCTCGTGTACACGAACCGCACAAGTGGCGAGCTTCACTTGTAAACAATGAGAAGAAGGTATGAACATATATGTTAGAAATCAAGATATCTCAATAATCTCCACCTTGAATTTAAATACTTATATGGAAGCAACTTTGATTGGATGGGATCCGAGGAACGAGTCTATAATAAATTGTCTGGCATTTTTATATGAACAACATATAATTAACCCATACATATAAATTGAATTGCTATAACGTAAAATTTTACGAGTACACGACTTTTGGTTGTTCTCCAATGATGTAGTATCTCATCATCTCCAATTCGGCAATGGTAATATCTACAAGTTATGGGCACACTAGTGTGAAAATGAGTTTCATTGGTCTTATAGAAATTCTTACCAGATTTTTTTGAACTTAGAACTCAAATTAAGCTTTTTTAGATTGGAATTCGATTTGTTGGATTTCAATTTATTAACCAAATTAAATTAGTTTGATTTATAATCAATATCTTTCGTTTTTTGGATATTTACACTACAAATCTCACAAAATTTGTCAATTACCTTCTCAATCTAGTAAACATTGTAATTATCACATGAACCCTGCAAACTTGTAAACTCGTACAAAACAGATCTTGTGGTTAACTCCCACCCAGTTAACCAATAAAGTAAATGGATCGTGTCAAAAATAAAAGATATCCACCCCTAATATTACATCATATTTATTAACAATACGACTCCCTATTTTCCAACTCCCTCCCTTCACCATCGCAAGATAGCAGTTGTTGCTGCTAATAGTTATAAGAAGCTAAAAATTCCTTTCACAACCCCTTCCAAATTAAGACCATTCCAATTTTAGTTCATTAATATAAAATTTATGGAAAATAAATGGCCACCGCCCACTCATCTCTCCCTCACCCTCCACGAGGCCCCTGCTACCCTCTTTTTCTAATGCACAATTACCGGCAATGCTCACCTCCCAACGTTGGTGCTATGTAGATCATATGGATAGTTGTGCGCACATAAATGGTGTAGGGAAGGAAGGGGCATTAGGATTGTCGCAGTGGTGGAAATAATAGTGCTAGAGATAGCGAAGGCAGGACAATCGAAGATATCTCCATCACTCAAGAACTTCTTCCTGAGCATCCTCCCCGATAGGGTCCTAATCATGGTGCTAGAAGAATTTGTGATCGCATTGGCGAACTTTGATCCAATTAAGCGAAGATGAGGGCAAGTGTGATCTAAAATGGAGATGTATGTGTTGGTCTTAATGTGTATGTGCACGCATCAAATGCAATATGATGATATGTATGAAATTCGTGCAATGTTAATCTCTCACCATTTCCACCATGATGCAACTCTCAGGATGATCCACCCTGATGTAGAGCTTGAGGATCTCGACGTAAGGGAGTCATGACTTGCACATCACGGAAGCATGGAGACTGCATCATATATGGTCTAGGTCAACTAGTCATATTAGTCGATGGGGCAATATAAATTAAAAAGAAAAAAGAAATCACATGACGTGAAAACCATTGCCATGTCATTTCATCTTGATCACAAACAAGTATTAGGGTTACCTCTTGTAGCGTGATCGTGATACTCGTGTCTCTAAACGAAGAGACCTCCTGTCTCAAGTCCAATCTGATATAGACAACACATGATGGCACGTGGATGAAACGCGTGATCCCCACAATCCTTGATGACGATCTGAGCTGCAGACTGATGAATCCACATTTCATCATCTTTATTCTATCATTTTGGCACCGAAAACCCTAGCAAATGCCTGTAAATAGCATTAAAACCATCATCTTAGCATCCATGCATGTGCATTCAGAGTGTGTATAAATCACTGTAATTAAGGCCAAAATTATAGAATAAATAAAGAAAAGAAAAAGAATAAAATATTGTAAATATTTTATGACCTAAAATCCCCGAGACCTAGGCATCGTGATGAATAGGTCGACAAGGAATAAAGTAGGGGGAGATAAGGTCAGAATCACAGCAAAAATACCTATACTTTTATTTATTCTTTATTTATTTTTGGACCTATTTTTTTGGTTCCACTTTTTATACACCAAATAAAGAAACTTTGTACATGAAAGTTGTAGATAATTTCATAGAGAAAAAGACAAAATTGATTTCACAGAAAAAGAAGGTACAGATAAAAAGATATAGTCTGAATAAAAATCCAAAATCCCAACTTCCCAGACCCGTATCTCACAAACGACAAATCCAAATGCAGTGTACTCACCTTTAATTGTATATAGAATAAAATAATCTATCCAATGGTGGTGGTTTCGCATTTGGCGGAGCTACGGTCTGAAAGTTGACTTTTGGACCCATATTGTACACTTGTACTGAATAAGATATTCAATTTATTCATTATTTATTCATTTTCATATTTTTATAATTTTGTAAATATCACTTACACTATATATGTGCATTAAAATTGAAATAAAATGTAAAGGAAAATAGAAAATAAAATACTTGTATACATTCAATACATAGGTATACTGTATATCCTTATACCTGTATAGAATACATTTGTACTTTATTAAATATACAAAACATCTCAGAAAAATAAAATAAAAATATACTTATGTATATAAAAGTATGTTATAATTTTATAAAATCATAAATAAAAATAACAAGATTAAAAATACATAAAATAAAATAAAATATCAAAGCACATAGGTATTATACCTATATAGGGTTAAAAAGGTAACGTATAAAACTAAAATTCATAAAAATAAATAAAAATCAGAATAAAATACTACATAAAATTTTGAATATTTTTCATTTTATAACTTTTATTTAATTCGACCATTTATTATTTTTAAATGAATTAACAAAGAATAACCCAGGGTTTTTCCTGGTTGGTCCACGTGGACCAACCAGGAGGCCAGGACTGTTGACTCCGGTCAACAGTCTGACCTACACCCTCTAGCCGTGTCAGACTTGGTTTTTGAGCCATGCTCTTGGCTTTTTCCAAGCCGATTCTTGCATGTTTTCGTGTCGAGTCCTTCTGCAAACACTTCCACCAACCATCTACCTAGCTCGCCCAAGCTTAATCTTGGTCGTCGGACCCAAGATTCGCAAGATAATCCTTGGTCTTTGGACCCCTGTCACCATGAGTCAAACCAAATATAACCGACCTCCCATTTTCAAATTCATTTTGAGTCCCCTTGGTCCACCCCTCTCCGCCTCTCTTGTGCTCCAATCGCTCGCCGGAGGTGACAGCTTCGCCGCGAGCCTTTCAGCCAGGGCGTCTGAGGTCGAGGGAGCCTCCAGCACCTCCGCCAACTGCCGGCGTCGAGGTAACTTCTATCCTCTGGCTCCGGCCATTGAGGGCCTCCATCTCGCCTTTCCTTTATTGCATTAGGTTCCTGTTAGCTCTAGGATGAAAAACCCCAAAAAATCGTGACATTCATCAAGCAAATCGCCTATTCACGCAACCTCGCCGGAGCGCACCTCCGGCCATCATCGACCACTCCACCTCTCGCTTAGTTAGGGACCACCAAGGGTCCAGGCACTTTGCCCTGGACCGTCTAACTTTTCTTGCAGGGTCAACGCGCGTTGAATCGCGCCTGGGAGCTATTTTGTGGCTCGCCGGAGCTCGGCCGAGCCCTCCAGCTCCGCCACCTTCGTCTGAGCACCTCGGCCGTCGCCGAGGCATCTTGAAGCCCCCAGGAGATAAAGGACCGTTCCAGGAGGCCCCTCGTCCATTTTGAGGACCTATCGTGGCCGGAGGAGGGAGATCGAGGTCGGAGAAGTTCGCCTTCGCCGGCGTTCTTCCCCGTTCTTGCAACCCCTCTCCCAGCCGTCGGATCAAGGAGGAGCTCCAGATCGAGCAGCGGCCGTTGGATCTTCATCGGCCTCGACCGTCAGATCACCTCAGGAGGATCTAATCCCAGCCGCTGCTCCTCGAAGCGTCATCGGCAGTTCTCGTCTTGCCAAGTGGATAAGTGAAGCGCGCCCGGCCGCTGGATCGTCTCCCGTCGCCCCAGCCGTTGGATGCGTGCCACGCGTCCTCATCAGAGCCCCGGAGCGAGGGTATTTTGCACCTACACCCTCGCCATTTGTGTATTTATTATTTAGTCTATAAACTTTCGTCTGAAGCGTTAAAATTTTGTAATATTTGCAAGTAGGTCCCCGAACTTTCTTTTATTTGCGTTTAGGTCCCTCGCCACGTCACCTCACGTGACCAGTTCACGTGAGGTCTGGGCATTTTGCAGAGGTACCCCTGTATGTTTGGGTATTTCCTTTTAGTCCTAAAACTTTGGCGTTAAGTATAATATTTTGGGATATTTTGCAACTAAGCCCCCAGGCTTTTGTATTATTGCATTCCAGTCCCTCCCAGGCGTGTGCAAGTCACGCGCCCTGGTGGGTAATTTGTAGGCGTGCCCCTGGCGGTTTTTGTAATTGTCTTTTAGTGCCAAAAATTGAATATAACGTGTAATATTTTGTGGAAAATTGCATGTATTCCCCTGGAAGTTCTGAATATTGCATAAATACCCTTGCCAGGCCTGTTTAATGTTTGCATGCTTGTTGGATTTAGTTGCTTGATCATTTTAACCCCAAAAATCTCACAAAAATAGGATTAGGTTTCTGGATAGGTGTACTTTAACGCCCATATTTTAGTTTTTGATTTTACTTTAATTTTATATTTATTAAAAATCAAAAACAGCCTTTTTGTGTACTGTCTACCTTAGAAAATACCAAAAAAATATTAAAACACCTCCAAAAATTCCAAAAAAATTACTTAGTGTCTATTTTATCCTACCTTAGTGTCAGTCCAAAAATCATTAAAAACCTCAAAAGAAAAACACTAAAAAAAATAAAAACACTCAAAAATTTCAAAAAAATAGAAAAAATAGTAGAAAAACCCAAAAATTGCAAACTCAGCTTCTGTTTCTTCCTTATTTTACTCCCTTTATTAGAAAAATAGTGTGAAATATTTTTGGTACTGGCTGCTATTTTTAATTCCTATTTTTGCCACAACCAGCCCTTATTTCCACTGTTTGCCTTATTTCAGATTTTAAAAATACCAAAAACATCTTGAAAAATCCCCAAAAAAATCATAAAAACAGTAAAAAACCTTAAAAATACCAAAAACTTTTATTTTCTAAATTTTGGAGCATTTTTGTGCATTTTTATAAAGATTTCACTTTGCCTTGCCTTATATTGCATTTACTTTCCAATATTGAAAAAAAAGAAAAAAAAATATAAACTATAAAATATAAAAATCAGAAAATCAAAAATCAAATACAAAATTAAAAATCAAATAAAAAAAATTTAAAAATTAAAAACCCACAAAAATTGTAGTTGCTTGCTTAGTGTAGACACTTCACACACTCACTCACTTAGCTTTTGCTAGGACTACACTGCTTGCTCCCTGTGTTCGAACTCTCTGCATACTTGCCCATATACATCATTTGTGCAGAGTTAAAAATAAATTTTAACTCCACATTTATTTCTAATTGTTGATTTTTAGTGTGGGTTAATTGTTGATTTAGTCATTATCTAGTGTGGTCAATACACCGACTGTTGACTCGCCTTGTGAGTCAATACGACCGCACTTGATTTTAGCTACATCAAATGGCGCCGTTGCCGGGGAGCAACAGCTTGTAGTTCATTTTTATTGTTTGTGTGTTTGTTTACCATAGCTTTGTTTTCCTTCTCTCACACTTTTGATATATCTTTGTGAACTATCTGACCTTCTCTTTTGTCTTCTTGCGAGGGACCGCGGAGCGAGGCGGGTGGCTTAGGTGACCCGACGCAACCTTGGGACGTGGAGCCGGCTTTTCTTAAGCCAAGCCGGCAGGAGAGAGCAAGGAGAGTGAGAGAGAGTGCTTAGCTAGCTTTTATTTTATCTGTGAGAGAGTGATATTCATTAATTTGTAATAATACAGGTACACTAGGACTTGGACTTGGACTTAGACATTCGGGCCTAATTTCCGGGTGTTTGTTCACCCGGGGGCTCACCGCCGTTTTCCTCGTGTTTTCCATCGCAGTCATTTTTCGGTTTTGAGTTTCATTTTTCACTTTCTTTTGTGGATTGAGCCCCTAGACTTAGGATTTTCTGTTGATTGTGACGTAGATTATTAAGGCCCAACACCTAATAGACTATCTGTTCCTATAGAACGTAATTGGACCTTAATAAAATCCACCAAAAAAAAAAGTTAGTTTGATCTGATTCGAGACCACGTGCCGTTAGGAGTCACATACAGCGCTGGCAGGACCCGTTGTGGCGGGCACCGAGTGACTCCCAAGATCGGACTCCGGGCTTGATTCGATTGACTAGCTATAGTTCTTCACGATCAGCAGAAATTGCCTGTTCTAGGACGCTTTCCGCTTGCATCTCGTCATATAGATTAGGTTTAAATATTCTGCTTTGCATCCCACATGGAGAGAGCTGGGATTCGCTGTAAGTCTTCTAACTTTGCACGCATCATCTAGGCACAAAGGTGAGATTTCCACCTTGGTGTCGACTTGCACGGCTTTTCCGACTCTTTTCTCCCTCTGTTTTTGGACAAAGTAGAATAAAAGGAAAAATACAAAAACGTTAGGCGCTTGTTTGAATTGACTCAAAAGAAGCGATAACACCAAAAAAATTAAAAAAGGGACTGCTAAAGAAAACTTGACCATAATAAAATCGATAATTGGATTCACTGCTTGGGGAGAGTAACACCCTCACTTGTTTTCAGGTTGCATAGGAAGGTTTCCTTCCCAGTGAGGTGAGCGCTTCGTAAGGATTAGAGCCCAAAACCCAACTTGTGGCTGCCTTGTGTATCGCCTGGATTTCCGAAGTATTGGCGCTACTATCGTACGTAGTCGAGTAGGACTTGGTCGCCATTGGTGACTCTCTGTTGTGAGAGCGCCGACCCTGTCCGAAGTACCGAGCCTAGGCCACGCCTTCACGGGTGTGTCTGTCTCACCGGCTGCGTCCGAGTAGGACCTTGTACGCTCACGGGTGATTCCGTTGCGAGCGAGGTCCGAAGTATCGGTTTCGCCTATCGGCTTCCTCCCTCTTTTCTTTGGCTGAGTAGGGATCCAGGAAGGGTTACAAGGACCTCAAAAAGCGCAAGTTACAGGTTACACAGGAGGAGGACAAGTACGGGGATACTCTCCTGGCAGTACTCTCTCTCCTATAGGCGTAGCGCTCTAAGGACTCGTGAAAAGATAATTGCCTGAAAAACAAGTTAAAACTGACAAGATAAAAGCCGAACCTTCACGGCTTCACGAGTTGAGTTGGTGAATCTACCCTTGCTTTGCGTTTGATTGTTAGAGTTATTAAGGTCAAGATCAAAAATACCGCACACTTGTGCACAATTTTGTTGCACTTCATCCTCTTCTTTTTCTCTTGCATTTTCCCGCTCATTCCAAATAATCAAGATGATGGGACGGAGGTCTCTTAGGCCGACCTTGTCGGCACCGCTATCCAGCACTCCTCCCTATTCATCTAGGAATAACTCGGAGAGTCCGCTCTCCGAGCCCGAGTTCACATCCACCCTGTTCTCCCTCGACCACCCTTCCCATTCTCCTTCCCTCAGTCCAATCATTTCAGAGTTCAACGCATCACAGAGTTCAGCTCATTCCACAGCACCTGAAATGGCCTCGTTTGCATTTTCAGAGAATCAAGCAATGGCAGATAGAGGCGAGCACCCAGATGACCACGAGCATCCTCCATTCATAATAGACCAGGTGGCCATCAACAATTCATTGCTAGCATCCATGGAGACCATGCAGAGACAGATCAGAGACCAGGGTGCATTCATGGGTGATCTCATGAGGGAGTTAGCTCAGATGAGAGAGCACAGAGCTGGAGGAGGCGGTGGCGGAGAAGGAGGAGGACCCGATGCAGGGGGAGGTGACCCAGACGGTGAGCGACCGCCACAGACCATAATGAGGGAATTGCACAACCCAGCTTCATCCCTCACTCACCGGTGGATCAGACTCCCACCAATCCTTGGAGACTTCGAGCTTCGGCACAACACTATTCAGATGCTACCCAAATTCCATGGGCTGCCGACCGAAGAGCCACACCTCCACCTCCAAGAGTTCGAGATGATCTGCAGCACAATCCATGATCGGTTGTTGACCGAGGACACTATCAGGATGATCGCCTTTCCATTCTCATTGGTTGACAGAGCCGCTTACTGGCTCAAACACCTGGGGCGATTCGTCGACACATGGGCAGATCTCCGGTCCGCATTCTTGAAGAAATACTATCCTCTTGGCCGGACAAATGCAGCCAGAGCTATGATCAGCAATTTTGTGATGATCCCAAATGAACAGTTCCACGAAGCATGGGATCGATTCAGAGAGCTCATAGACCGGTGTCCTCATCACGATATTTCTAAGCCCAATCTGGTGCAGAGTTTCTTCTGTGGGCTGACACCGGAGCTGCAGGGGCTTGTGAACGCCTCTTGCGGTGGATCCTATTTCTCCAAGGGAGAAGACGACGTCTGGGCCATCTACGAAGGCATGGCAGAGAATTCCACAGTGATGACCCAGGCTAGAGTCTACACTCAGCAGAAGCCCCCGCAAGGAGCGGGATCATTTCAGAGGATCGCCCGCATCGATGCCGGTCCTAGCACACCGTCGGTAGCCGCGGCCCAAGCCGAATCAGCAGCAGCCGACATGGGAATCATCAGTGAAAAGCTGGACCGCATGGAGATCCTTGAAAAGAAGCAGAACCAAGGTCTAGCCCAGATGGACCTTCTGACCAAGACAATGAGTGACCTGAAAACTCAGATTCTCTGTATTCAGGAGGCACAGGCTCATTCACAACAGCCTCCCAGGTCACAGGTTGCTTCCAGCAGCAACAATCCCAACCAGGCATCCACCTCGTACCGCCAAGTGAACCACATCCAGGCGGAGCCGGTTCCATTGTTGCAGTACCATCCAGAGCCACAGCCATCTCAGGAGACTCAGATGGTGGTGTATCAGCAGGAGCAACCACTGGCAGTTCTCCCTCCACCTTCCTTTGAGCAGGAACCGTTGATGGAAGTCAACGGGATATGGTATGACCGATACCCGCAGCCCGCAATCCGCAGGGATCACCCCGGATTCCGTTGGGGTAATGGTGCTTCCTCATCCCAACAGCATCCTCCTGCTCACGGACAGCAGAGCAGCCAGCCTCAACAACACCAGCAGCAGCCCCAGTACAACCAGCCCCAACAATACCACAATGGTCCTCGTCCCGCCTATCAGGGACAGCAGTGGAGGCAGCGCCAGCCGCCTCAGCATTCTTATGCCCAGCCTCTCCCCCAATATCAGCAGCAGTATCAGCAGCAACAGCCCCATTTCCAGCAGGGACAGACGTCCGGTTCTCGGGGCCCAGCCTTTGAGAACCCTGCACTCGATGATCTTGCCCGCTTGCTATCTGAACAGCGAGCATCCTTCAGGCAAGAAATGGATGAGTTCCGACAGGAGATGCGGGACATTATCAAAGGCAAGGCCGCCATACCAGCTCAGATCGAACCAAACCCTAATAATTTCAAAAGAAAATCTGAGCAGGTAGAGTTCATAGAGGGTGCCTCTCCTAGTGACAATTTAAATGATATGTCTTTTGTGCATGATGCTGATTTTGTGACTACTAGGAGCGGTAGGATACCAGCCGGCGGCGCCTCTTCTGAGCGACAACCCGAAGCCGAACCAGGAGCGCCAGAGGAGCAGAGGAGCGGTGCTGATACCGCGACAGATGATGTTGAAGACGGTGGTGCTGATGCCACCAATGATGGAGCCCAGGATGACGGTGCTGATGCCGTCGTGATACCAGATGCAGACGGTGGTGCTGATGCCACCATTTTGGGAGATGAACCAGAGCGCGGTGCTGATGCCGCAAAGACCGGTGCTAGTGGTGGTACTGAGGCCACCACATCTACTTTTGTTGAGCCAACTTCTGTGACTTCACCACATTTTGTATCAAGAGACTGTGGGAAGAAAAACAAAAACAAAAATACGAATAAAGGAAAGGTTTCTGTTCAAATTGAGAATCCATATGTGATGAATGATGATTTTTGTGTGGATTCCCCGTCTTCACAAGCACAGGGACCAATTCCTAGTCCTCCATCTGAGGAGGCACATACCATCCCCTTTCCCGAGGCACTCCGCCGAGCGAAGGGGAATAAAAAAGAAAATCCCAAAAAGAATCAGCAGGTAGAGTTCGGCAATGAGATGATTGACAGATTCCATATCCAGCTGACTCTACGAGAAGCGTTTGAGCATATCCCCTTCTTCAAGAAGAATCTGAAAGAAACAACTACTGTCCGAAGAAGGAAGAGGCACAGAGATCAAATCCATATGCTCACGCATAACACTTGCTGCGCCATTCAGAACACATTGCCAGCCAAGCGACCAGACGCAGGAGCTCCCTATGTCAGATGCGAGATTCAGGAGCAGCAGTTTGATCGTACTCTATTAGACAGCGGCTCTTCAATTAATCTCCTTCCGGCAGCCTTACTCAAGCAGTTCGAGTTTGGCCCTCTTCTTCGAAGCAGAATCGTCCTTCAGTTTGCTGATAGGTCGATTAAGAGGCCGAAAGGGTTGTTGAAAGACGTGGTCGTTACCATTCAGGGCCTGAAATTCCCCGTGGACTTTGTTGTGTTGGACATGGAGATCCCTGAGTTGGTAACCGATGCCCCCATCATTCTCGGACGTCCATTCTTGGCCACAGCCAAAGCGGTGACCGACCATGATAGTGGGAAGGTATGCTTTCGCGTAGAGGGCGAAACCATACAAATAGAGACGATCGAAGAGATCAGAGCCAGAGAGGCAGAATGCTCAGAGCAGTCCAGCGAAGCAGAGCAGCTGACAGAGGAAGAGCTAGACATCCACCAGGTTTGTGACTTTGAGATGTCCGATGATGAATTCAGTTGGAAAGATCCCGCCGCACCGACCCTCGCCTTGCCTGCAGATTCACTCTATCTCCAGCTCATGGCAGTCAAGAGCCGGGAGAGCACATTCCTGGATGAGGATATTTCTGAGGCTGACAGTGTTGTGATGAGTGGTGCTGAAGAATTTCAATCTTGCTCGTCCTCTTCTGATCCCTCGGATTCAGACATTGATTGGGATGAATTTGATGATTACTTGCCTTGTCTGATTCCTTCTGAGCCAACAACCATGACAGAGTGCGAGCCAGTGCAGTGTATTGATGATTCAGCAGGCCGCCCTTCGTCAGATACTCATGCAGAGCGAGAGTTCTCCCATGCAGACTTGGTTGCATTTACGCAGACTTATCAGAAGCCAGATCTGCCACCTCCCAGTTGTCCTGAAAGAAAACCTCTGCCGCAGTTTATGAAGTACAGATTCCTTGCTGGAGAGCCAGAAATGCACCCAGTCATTATCTCAGCAGATTTGACTGGAGAACAAGAATCTCGTCTGATGGAGGTTCTTGAAAGAAACCGCAAGGCAATCGGTTGGAGTATAGCTGATCTCCAGGGGCTGAGCCCAAAGCTTTGCTCTCACCACATCTATCTTGAAGATAACGCTAAGCCGTCGCGTGAGTTCCAACGACGGCTGAACCCGAATCTTCGAGACGTAGTCATGAAAGAAATTTCCAAGTGGTGGAGCGCTGATTTCATCTATCCCATCTCCGACTCTAAATGGGTTAGTCCACTCCATGTGGTACCTAAGAAGACAGGTATCACTACAGTTGTCAATGAGTCTGGAGAGGAGATCGCTACCAGAGTACCAACTTCTTGGAGGGTCTGTGTGGACTACAGACGATTGAATGAGGCCACCAAGAAGGATCACTTCCCGCTACCATTTATTGATCAGATTATCGAGCGGTTAGCCGGGAAGAGCCATTACTGTTTTCTTGATGGGTACTCTGGATATAATCAAGTGGCCATTGCGCCCGAAGACCAGGAGAAAACGACATTCACCTGTCCGTTTGGGACCTATGCTTTCAGACGGATGCCCTTTGGTCTATGTAACGCTCCGGCGACATTCCAAAGGTGCATGTTGTCCATCTTCTCGGACATGGTGGGTGACTGTTTAGAGGTCTTCATGGATGACTTCTCGGTCTATGGCGACGGGTTCGACGCTTGTCTTGACTGCCTAGACCGTGTGCTGAAGCGCTGCATAGAGGTTAATCTAGTCTTATCTTGGGAGAAGAGTCATTTCATGATGACTCAAGGGACGGTCCTTGGTCATATCGTCTCCAACAGGGGCATGGAGGTCGATCCAGCTAAGGTGGACATCATCAGAAAACTCAATCCACCGTCCAATCTGCGTCAGTTACGGTCTTTTCTGGGGCATGTCGGTTTCTACCGACGGTTTATTCAGGACTTCAGTCGAATTGCCCGACCGTTAACTGACTTGCTGACCAAAGACACCGAGTTTATTGTCAATGATAAGTGTCTTGAATCATTTGAGACTCTCAAAAACATGGTTGTCTCAGCTCCTGTCCTTCAGCCACCCGATTGGTCTCTCCCATTCGAGATCATGACGGATGCTTCAGATTTTGCCGTTGGGGCTGTGCTTGGACAGAGGAGGGATGGTTTACCGTTTGCCATTCACTACGCCAGCCGGACTTTGGATACCGCGCAGCGGAATTACACTGTAACTGAGAAAGAGATGCTGGCCGTAGTTTTTGCTCTTGATAAGTATCGATCATATATTCTTGGATCTAGAGTGACAATATACACTGATCACACCGCCATCCGGTACTTAATGGCCAAGAAGGATGCCAAAGCACGTCTCACCAGATGGATCCTTCTACTCCAGGAATTTGATATCGAAATTAAGGATAAGCCTGGAGTCAAGAATGTGGTGGCGGATCATCTCTCCAGATTGGAGAATTTTGAGGAATCTGAGCCCAGCGCACCTATCACAGAGACGTTTCCAGATGAGGCGATCTTGGCTGTCACCTCACTCCCATGGTATGCTGATTTTGTAAACTATCTTGTTGCCAAGACAGTCCCTCAGGGTTGGCCCAGGCAGAAACTTGAGACCTTCCTAGCTAAGGCCAAGTTTTACCATTGGGAGGATCCCGTCCTTTATCATGAAGGAGGGGATAGTATCTGGAGGAGGTGCATTCCTCAAGAAGAGCAGCATAGCGTCCTCACATACTGCCACAAGCTTGAGGCAGGAGGACATCATTCAGGAAAGAGAACAGCACAGAAGGTGCTTCAATCCGGCCTATGGTGGCCTACTCTCTTCAAGGATTCTGATGAGTTCGTGAAGAGATGTACTGACTGTCAGAAAATGGGAACCTGCGGACAGAGAGACATGATGCCCATGCAACCCATTCACTTCTGTGAGGTTTTTGATGCATGGGGGATTGATTTCATGGGCCCATTTCCTAAAAGTCAGGGATTCGAGCATATTCTGCTCGCTGTAGACTATGTCAGTCGATG
The DNA here is from genome assembly GCA_037367405.1 of Ottelia alismoides. Classification (NCBI taxonomy): domain Eukaryota; kingdom Viridiplantae; phylum Streptophyta; class Magnoliopsida; order Alismatales; family Hydrocharitaceae; genus Ottelia; species Ottelia alismoides. The sequence continues at coordinate 395,961 of JAZKJV010000038.1, forward strand.
GGTTGAGGCCATCCCCGCCCGAGCCGCAGATGCTAAAACCGTATGCAAATTTTTGAGGAGAAATATCATTTCACGGTTCGGAGTACCTAGAGTTTTGATTTCTGACGGGGGGTCTCATTTCATCAATGACAGAGTTAGGGCCCTTGCTGACGAGTTCGGTATTGACCATCGGGTTGCCACTCCTTATCACCCTCAGACTAATGGTCTTGCCGAAGTATCGAATAGAGAGATAAAGACTATCTTGCAGAAAGTTGTCCGCCCAGACCGAAAGGATTGGTCACAGCTTTTGGACTCGGTCTTGTGGGCGTATCGGACATCTTTCAAGAACCCATTGGGGACATCTCCCTTTCGTCTCGTTTATGGCAAGCCGTGCCATTTGCCAGTGGAGATCAAGCACAAATCTTTTTGGGCAGTTACTGAGTTACTCTTAGATCCAGAGAGTATAGGAGACCAGAGAAGAGCTGAATTGGCAGCCCTGGAGGAGTTGAGAGATACAGCCTTCTCCAACAGCCTACAGTACAAAGAGAAAGTGAAGACATGGCATGATTCGCATATCAGCCATAAACAGTTTGAGCCAGATCAGAGAGTATGGTTGTTCGATTCCAGGCTGAAGTTATTTCCAGGGAAATTGCAGAGCAAGTGGAAAGGACCGTATGTGGTCAGGAAGGTACATGACAATGGCAGCATCGACATATCCGAACCGTCATCTTCCGCTACCTTCCGCGTCAATGGTCAACGCTTGAAACTATATCTTGATCATGATCCACCGACCATTGACGTTGCCCCCATTCTTCTGGTATGAGATGTGTCGTTTGACTCTCATCATCTACATCTCATACATGGTGATCAATGCTCTTTTCCGCTGTACAGATCCATCTGTTTATATCACTATGTTTCCGTTGATTTATTTTCTTCTTTTCTTCTTTTCTTCTTTTCCTTTCCTATCTTCTTTATCTAGCAAAAAGGTGCCGCCCTTGTAGACAGTTTTCCATACTTAGGACGTACTCTGTCCTAAGTATAGGGGGGTTGGCACCCCGAGTTTTTCTATTTCTTTTCGATCCTCTCCATTGTCTCCTCTTCTTGTCTATACTTAGGGATATTTTACCCTAAGTATAGGGGGAGACAATCTGAGTACGATCTGTTCATTCCCACCCTTGACCCTCCCTGCGTTGTGTGCAGTCTGCTATACTTAGGATTATTTGATCCTAAGTATAGGGGGGACGGTCAACTTCTCATTAATTGATTCATTCATTTATTCTCTATTCTTTAGACTTGTCTATACGTAGTACGAGTTATGTCTTATCTTTTCTCTCCGATCTATGAGGACATAGCTCAAGCTAAGTATAGGGGGGTCGTATATACTATGTATATACTTTAGCCATAACTCGTACTTTCGTATTTTCCTAATAATATGGCTACTAATTCTTTAAAATTCATTAAAAACCTCTAATAAAAAGATGTGGTTATTCCTCAAATTCTTTTTTATATTTACTGATTAATAAATCAGGTGAAAATGTTTTTTGCAAAATGTTTAAAAAATAGTTTGAAAAACTTTGTGAACATCTATTGAAAACTATTTTGAAAATATTTTGTTACATGTTTTCAACCTTTGTAAAAAGTGTGGTTTGTAAAAATTTCTTTTCTTTGTGTGAAATAAAATTTTTGAAAAATGATTTGCAAATGGTTTGAAAAATGGTTGCACAAATGATTTGAAAAATCTATATATACTGTTTGGAAAACCGATTGCAAAATGATTTTCAAATGTGTGTAAATGATTGTAAAAATTATTTTGGACTATAGTTTTCAAAAATTGTTTGAAAAAACTTCGTGTCAAATAAGTTTGAGGAATATACACATCACACCAAAATCCATCTTATGTATATATGTATAAAATTGACCACTTACCCTTGTAAATTCTTAAAATCCACTTCTTGTAAATATAAGAAGCACTCCCGTGTACATATTTTCACCTAGTTTTCAGCCAAAACTTTTTGTTTTCAAAAATCCCAAAAACATTTGCAAAACTAAAATCCAAAAACATTTGAAAGATCTTTTTGAAAAATACAAAAAAATTGCATCTGCATGTGCATCATCATCATCTTTTCAAAAATCCATAAAAAGTTCAAAATCTTGAAAATTGCATCACAAAAATATTTTCTGCATCGCATTGCATGGCATGAGCATTTTTTTTTTTTTTTGGATTGAGTTTGATAGTTGAACAAGTCTAAGTAAAATCCGGAGATTGGAGCTTGATGGGACCTTAAAATATACCTAATAACAGAAACCTTATAGGAACTGGGTTTGAGGTACTTCAGGTCTAGTTGACTTAATTCTTTGAGGATCACGAGACTTGGTTCAATGGATTCTTGACTGCCTAAATAGAGTATTTCGGAGCACACGCACGACTCTTGTTGATAATGACCTAACTTGGACACCTGCACCATTCACATAGCTCTCTACGGACGAGGTGGTGAGGAGGCAGCTTCCCTTAGCTTGGGGTAGCATATGAGGGTAGTACTTCTAGGCGGAACCTCTCTTCTTCTTATAGTGAAGGAAGTGCACCTCAACTTGGTCTAGTAGTGATGAAGGCTAAAGACAGAAGCCGTGGGTTGCAATAAAGCTTCAAAAGAGGGATAGTCTACTGGCTCAAGAGGAAAATTTCTTGTACATATGCTGCACCATGTAGATATGTTGTACAGATGCAATCGAAAAAAAAAAAAAATGCAAAAAGAACTCCAAAAAAGTGGTGGGTCGGATTGAAAATTTAATAACCCCACCGGAGTGTATATAGCCCAATAAAGCAAAAGCTTATGGTATCCATGTTACATCTCATAAAGCTTGCAGCGGAAGACTCAGCTACACTGGCTGAGCTTCCAAAAGTCTATACTTCTTCCCCCTCTTCTTGAGCGGGTTGTACTTGAACTTAGAAGGGAATACCCCGCTTCTCGAGGAAAGAGTTGCTAGACCGAGGCATTAGAGTTACCAGGTTAGGAAAGGTTGTTTCTTTGTCACTTCTGAGGTGGGGAGCTACATATCACTTACACTGTACAAGTCAGCTTCATAGTCGTAAGAGTTTGCGTATGAGTTGAGATATTTCTGACCTGGCTATTGAGGAGACTTGGACAGAGTTGTGGGATTCTCAAGGACTGTTGGATTTCAAATTTGGTTCTCAATAAGGTTCCGACCGCACTAAAACTCCAAAGGTCCGACTTAAGCTCCAAACTTTGATTTTGCGAAGACAAGTTTAATAATCGAATGAAAACCAATTTTCTTCTTTTTCTTTTCTTTCTTTTCTTTTTGCACTTATTGCATAAGTGTTTGCTAGGGACTAGCAAAGGTAAAGTATAGGGGGATGATGAATCCACATTTCATCATCTTTATTCTATCATTTTGGCACCGAAAACCCTAGCAAATGCCTGTAAATAGCATTAAAACCATCATCTTAGCATCCATGCATGTGCATTCAGAGTGTGTATAAATCACTGTAATTAAGGCCAAAATTATAGAATAAATAAAGAAAAGAAAAAGAATAAAATATTGTAAATATTTTATGACCTAAAATCCCCGAGACCTAGGCATCGTGATGAATAGGTCGACAAGGAATAAAGTAGGGGGAGATAAGGTCAGAATCACAGCAAAAATACCTATACTTTTATTTATTCTTTATTTATTTTTGGACCTATTTTTTTGGTTCCACTTTTTATACACCAAATAAAGAAACTTTGTACATGAAAGTTGTAGATAATTTCATAGAGAAAAAGACAAAATTGATTTCACAGAAAAAGAAGGTACAGATAAAAAGATATAGTCTGAATAAAAATCCAAAATCCCAACTTCCCAGACCCGTATCTCACAAACGACAAATCCAAATGCAGTGTACTCACCTTTAATTGTATATAGAATAAAATAATCTATCCAATGGTGGTGGTTTCGCATTTGGCGGAGCTACGGTCTGAAAGTTGACTTTTGGACCCATATTGTACACTTGTACTGAATAAGATATTCAATTTATTCATTATTTATTCATTTTCATATTTTTATAATTTTGTAAATATCACTTACACTATATATGTGCATTAAAATTGAAATAAAATGTAAAGGAAAATAGAAAATAAAATACTTGTATACATTCAATACATAGGTATACTGTATATCCTTATACCTGTATAGAATACATTTGTACTTTATTAAATATACAAAACATCTCAGAAAAATAAAATAAAAATATACTTATGTATATAAAAGTATGTTATAATTTTATAAAATCATAAATAAAAATAACAAGATTAAAAATACATAAAATAAAATAAAATATCAAAGCACATAGGTATTATACCTATATAGGGTTAAAAAGGTAACGTATAAAACTAAAATTCATAAAAATAAATAAAAATCAGAATAAAATACTACATAAAATTTTGAATATTTTTCATTTTATAACTTTTATTTAATTCGACCATTTATTATTTTTAAATGAATTAACAAAGAATAACCCAGGGTTTTTCCTGGTTGGTCCACGTGGACCAACCAGGAGGCCAGGACTGTTGACTCCGGTCAACAGTCTGACCTACACCCTCTAGCCGTGTCAGACTTGGTTTTTGAGCCATGCTCTTGGCTTTTTCCAAGCCGATTCTTGCATGTTTTCGTGTCGAGTCCTTCTGCAAACACTTCCACCAACCATCTACCTAGCTCGCCCAAGCTTAATCTTGGTCGTCGGACCCAAGATTCGCAAGATAATCCTTGGTCTTTGGACCCCTGTCACCATGAGTCAAACCAAATATAACCGACCTCCCATTTTCAAATTCATTTTGAGTCCCCTTGGTCCACCCCTCTCCGCCTCTCTTGTGCTCCAATCGCTCGCCGGAGGTGACAGCTTCGCCGCGAGCCTTTCAGCCAGGGCGTCTGAGGTCGAGGGAGCCTCCAGCACCTCCGCCAACTGCCGGCGTCGAGGTAACTTCTATCCTCTGGCTCCGGCCATTGAGGGCCTCCATCTCGCCTTTCCTTTATTGCATTAGGTTCCTGTTAGCTCTAGGATGAAAAACCCCAAAAAATCGTGACATTCATCAAGCAAATCGCCTATTCACGCAACCTCGCCGGAGCGCACCTCCGGCCATCATCGACCACTCCACCTCTCGCTTAGTTAGGGACCACCAAGGGTCCAGGCACTTTGCCCTGGACCGTCTAACTTTTCTTGCAGGGTCAACGCGCGTTGAATCGCGCCTGGGAGCTATTTTGTGGCTCGCCGGAGCTCGGCCGAGCCCTCCAGCTCCGCCACCTTCGTCTGAGCACCTCGGCCGTCGCCGAGGCATCTTGAAGCCCCCAGGAGATAAAGGACCGTTCCAGGAGGCCCCTCGTCCATTTTGAGGACCTATCGTGGCCGGAGGAGGGAGATCGAGGTCGGAGAAGTTCGCCTTCGCCGGCGTTCTTCCCCGTTCTTGCAACCCCTCTCCCAGCCGTCGGATCAAGGAGGAGCTCCAGATCGAGCAGCGGCCGTTGGATCTTCATCGGCCTCGACCGTCAGATCACCTCAGGAGGATCTAATCCCAGCCGCTGCTCCTCGAAGCGTCATCGGCAGTTCTCGTCTTGCCAAGTGGATAAGTGAAGCGCGCCCGGCCGCTGGATCGTCTCCCGTCGCCCCAGCCGTTGGATGCGTGCCACGCGTCCTCATCAGAGCCCCGGAGCGAGGGTATTTTGCACCTACACCCTCGCCATTTGTGTATTTATTATTTAGTCTATAAACTTTCGTCTGAAGCGTTAAAATTTTGTAATATTTGCAAGTAGGTCCCCGAACTTTCTTTTATTTGCGTTTAGGTCCCTCGCCACGTCACCTCACGTGACCAGTTCACGTGAGGTCTGGGCATTTTGCAGAGGTACCCCTGTATGTTTGGGTATTTCCTTTTAGTCCTAAAACTTTGGCGTTAAGTATAATATTTTGGGATATTTTGCAACTAAGCCCCCAGGCTTTTGTATTATTGCATTCCAGTCCCTCCCAGGCGTGTGCAAGTCACGCGCCCTGGTGGGTAATTTGTAGGCGTGCCCCTGGCGGTTTTTGTAATTGTCTTTTAGTGCCAAAAATTGAATATAACGTGTAATATTTTGTGGAAAATTGCATGTATTCCCCTGGAAGTTCTGAATATTGCATAAATACCCTTGCCAGGCCTGTTTAATGTTTGCATGCTTGTTGGATTTAGTTGCTTGATCATTTTAACCCCAAAAATCTCACAAAAATAGGATTAGGTTTCTGGATAGGTGTACTTTAACGCCCATATTTTAGTTTTTGATTTTACTTTAATTTTATATTTATTAAAAATCAAAAACAGCCTTTTTGTGTACTGTCTACCTTAGAAAATACCAAAAAATATTAAAACACCTCCAAAAATTCCAAAAAAATTACTTAGTGTCTATTTTATCCTACCTTAGTGTCAGTCCAAAAATCATTAAAAACCTCAAAAGAAAAACACTAAAAAAAATAAAAACACTCAAAAATTTCAAAAAAATAGAAAAAATAGTAGAAAAACCCAAAAATTGCAAACTCAGCTTCTGTTTCTTCCTTATTTTACTCCCTTTATTAGAAAAATAGTGTGAAATATTTTTGGTACTGGCTGCTATTTTTAATTCCTATTTTTGCCACAACCAGCCCTTATTTCCACTGTTTGCCTTATTTCAGATTTTAAAAATACCAAAAACATCTTGAAAAATCCCCAAAAAAATCATAAAAACAGTAAAAACCTTAAAAATACCAAAAACTTTTATTTTCTGAATTTTGGAGCATTTTTGTGCATTTTTATAAAGATTTCACTTTGCCTTGCCTTATATTGCATTTACTTTCCAATATTGAAAAAAAAGAAAAAAAAATATAAACTATAAAATATAAAAATCAGAAAATCAAAAATCAAATACAAAATTAAAAATCAAATAAAAAAAAAAATTAAAAATTAAAAACCCACAAAAATTGTAGTTGCTTGCTTAGTGTAGACACTTCACACACTCACTCACTTAGCTTTGCTAGGACTACACTGCTTGCTCCCTGTGTTCGAACTCTCTGCATACTTGCCCATATACATCATTTGTGCAGAGTTAAAAATAAATTTTAACTCCACATTTATTTCTAATTGTTGATTTTTAGTGTGGGTTAATTGTTGATTTAGTCATTATCTAGTGTGGTCAATACACCGACTGTTGACTCGCCTTGTGAGTCAATACGACCGCACTTGATTTTAGCTACATCACAGACATCCTAATTTCATCACATGAAATCCATCGTTTTCCTCACGAGCATGAAGCACCGAAGGATATGTAGATCCACAAGCAATCAATCCGCCAGCACAATAACCAACGAGACAACGGTGATGCTCTCTATAAAACCTAGAGTGGACGATCACTTGGGGTTGATATGAATATGTCGGGTGTGTATAGAGAGAGAGAGAGATTTATGCAATCATTGCATTCCATTTAATTAAGGAGGGATAGGGTTATCCTTTCTTTTATAACAAATTGGTTGCCCACGGATCCCAAGCTATGTACACATATAATCACTAGTGTAGATTAATTTGTACTTTCAAATCAATCGACTAGATTTTTGTTGCAATAATTTATAATAATGATTAACTAGTTTAAAGAAATAAATAATATTAAAGACTTTCTTCAATAAATTTAATTTCCATTAAATCAATGTCATGTGTAATAGTAGGAAGGAGGAGAGCCTCCTTCCTCATTAGGGTGACGACTACTACGGAGTCATTTTTCATGTGGCCATCCACTCCATATGAGGAATGGAGCTCTTATCTTCACTTATGGATGAGATTCTCAAATCTCGCTATATTTTCCACATGCTTGCATCAACTATTTGTTGCTTGAATTTCACCAAAATAATTCTAAATTATTTTATGATAATTTCAATCATGTCGCTGATAATTATGAATCATACTAATACATTCAATATTAAATGTAAATCACATTTACATTTAATTATACAATGTGAATCCAATTCATATTTAATTGTGTAATGTGAATCCAATTCACATTAACCTATACATTTAAATAATATTTATAATTAAATCTCTCTTATGATATTGTGAATAATATTCATATACCTTACTATTATTGTGGATATTGCTATACATATTTACCATATACATGATAATTAAATTTAATTTAATTATCTCAATTGTCCCTCTATATATATGTACAAATAATGTGAATCATATCCACATTACTAATGATAGTTAAATCACATTTATTCATCAATTTTTCAATGCTCAGATATTATCAACTACATAATTATTCTTGAACTCTTTCAAGAACAATGTGTCTTTTCCATGGATACTTGGATATAAGGACATGGTGATTGTATATTCCATGCACAGCGACTTGGATACCGAGATCTAATCTCATATCCCCATCTAGAAGACCACTCAGAGATGTCTGAACAAGTCAGATAGAATATCTAATCTTCTCATTGCATACGAGTCATATTCAAATTAATGTCCAATATTTGGACTAAGATTCGATAATCATCCTACTGAGTGGAACCACTAAAATCCAAACAGGTTTCATTGCTCCCTTGGAGTGGAAGCATCATGATTACACAATCTGTTACAATCACATTATCCTTGAGTATTCCAAATACTCGTACACCCCGTATAGTATAAGATCTAGAATAAACTAAAGTTCTGATCTTATTTGAACTATTTCCTCCTTGATTTTATCATTAAGTTTCTCATTCGACCATTGGGAATGGGTATTAATCATAAGCTTTCCAAAAGAATATATCATACCTTTAAATCATATCTTTTTCTAAAATAAGATGACCAACGTTAGAATTTGATTTATTCTAATATCTCATGAATGAGCTCGTGTCTTCTAGTTCAGCAGTGAACATGTATGATCTCATTGAGAGATTGCATTAATCATATGCCTTCGTATGCACACGAGCTCGTTGGTGTATAGATCTCGATTATGTCATCAACATAATGGTAATGTACATACACAGATGTATAGTTATACATATATCTCTGGTCAGGGGAGGCGTGCCTATATGTGACAACATACGACATATGTCTTAGTTATCTCGATCCCATTAAGTAAACTCCTTGACCTAACTCATCCAACAACTCTGATCTCTATTCCTATGTAGAGTACCTACATCAAGAGCTCGATCAAATGTTGGCCTTTAGAGTAAGCATTCACATCTCCTTCTTAGGCTAGAGATCCCTTTCTTAATAATCTCTCGACGATGTGGTTGAGTCCTCAATCTAACTCTTTAGATATTCAACCATACACTAGCCTCTATGATCCAACGTTTGGATCGATAGTTGTATGATATCAACATGGTCATGGTACATAATCCTAATTGTACTAAGTGACCTATTATGCAAACTAGTTATTTTTCATTTCAGATTAAGGATCGAAGTGCAATACCATTTATTGCACAATGGATAACAGTGGCTCACATGTCTAACAATGATGCACTATACTTCTCCATGTGTTGCTCTTTTCTATTCTTAGAAGATCGGAGCTTTTTCCTTATGATGCGTGTAACACGGTGGAGCGTCATGATGATGTGTCGCTCCAGGGGAGGGCTCAGGGGATGACGTGGGTGAATCTGGGCTGTCGGAGAAGTCATGGATTGCCCCAAGACGGTCATGATGTGCATGAGTCAAGGCAGAGGGTTGGTAAAGTTCGAGGATGACTCATAGACGAGGTTCAATAGGTCATGGCATTAAATTTTTTACCATTGAAGGAGAAGGAAGGAGAGAGGGAGGTGGAAGATCTATCATTAAGCTTTCTTATGATCAGATTAACTCAAGATTAACCTAACCAGCACGACTCAAATAAAGTTAAAGTTGACGGCAGGATTTGTAATGTAAGACAGACTTAGTTTGTGGGGTTCATGTGATAATTACGATGTTTATATGGCCGAGAATGTAATTGACAACTTTTATAGGGTTCGTAGTGTAAAAGTTCTTCATTTTCTATAAGTTCGTTCATCATATGAAAAAATAAATATCAAGAATCTTTATATGTAAGGGTTTATAACTTAATTTGTATTTACGAATTCTAAAGAAATGAAAACATAATATATATATAATTAGAATAACTATTCATTCAATTTTTCCTTCATGTTACTCTTCTTCATCTTTTGAAAAATATATAAATAAAGATTCATCTTTTTTTAAAAAAGGTATGAAACATAATTGTAGTATACTTTTACATTTGTTCGGATGAGGGATAAGAATAATGTGGGGATAAAGGATAAATAATGTTTATACTTGTTCTGTTGTTTTGAGATATACATAAGGGAAAAGTACGATACATATAAATAATGGATGTTATAACCACAATGTGACCATTTTTCTTAGGATATTTTTATACTGAGATAAAGTATACTTATCCCACAAGTATTCACTTATCTCTAGACAAAGTTAATCTATCCCAAGTCAAAACCCGCTTATTCTAAATTCATTTATCGAGATAAGGATACACAGACATACCCATTAATGCTAATTTCTAAAACTATTTTGGACATAATTTGTTAGGAAGGATCTGCGTAAATGTCCATATACATTATGTTTGGGTGGTCATTAACATGTCTTCCCAATATATTCTGGTTTAAATAGTAACTTAGTTCGTATAATTTCGATATATTTCTCATACAACTACGTATTTTTATGGCAATATATAATGATAATTTGGACAGGAATTACTACAAGTGCTCCAGTGAAGGATGCGGTGTGAAAAAAAGGGTAGAGAGGGACCGAGAGGATCCAAATTATGTGCTCACAACGTATGAAGGTGTCCATACCCACGTCTGCTTATCATCATCATCATCTCATGTTGCTCGTCGAGAGACGTATAGGAATGGTTATCCATCCATCCTTACCTTTGATAAGGAAGATATGATGTCCGTGTATGAAATGTGACAGTTTCTATTAATGACAATTTATGGTGGCAGTCTATTTTGTATTTAGATGAGGTATATGCAGATTCATTATGAAGATACAAGGTGTTAGTCTCTCACTTGCTACTAATAGATTTTTTTCGCAATTTCCTATGTTGCTAAAAAAACAATTCGCAAACACTTTTTTTTCAAACACTTGGAAATGCAGCACATGTATGATATTCGTATAATATAAAATGTTAGTAAATAAATATTACAAAAAACATAATTAATTTTTATGCCTACATAATAATGTTCATCTACACAAATAATAACAACTCATTCATATTCTTTTTCAAAGTGGTAGAAACTTGTTGATTGTTAGACATGCGAGGACACAACACGCAATTATGTAATAAAAGTTATGCTTGAGAATTCCATAATATAAAATGAATAATAACAAATTTCCATAGTAGGTCCCTTAATATAAATAGGGTTATGTATCATGGTCATCTTGATATCATATATATGTTGATCCAAAGGTTGGATCATAGATGCTGATGTAAAGTAAATTATGAAGAAAGTAAATAAACTATTTATGATCTTCGTAAAGGTAAGGTAATTAGCCTCGCACATCACGGAAGCGTTGAGATCGGATCAAATCCAATCTAGGTCAACTAGTCGTACTAGTTTATATGGTAGCGGAATTTAAAAAGGATTTAATGAGGAAATCACATGACATGGAAATCATTTCCATATCATTTTATAAAGAACACATGAGTTTTAGGCTTACCTCTTGAAGCGTGGTTGTGATCTCAATAGACTCTATAGGAAGTGTCCTTTGAACTCTAGTTTGATCCGACGAGAGTGCACTTGCGGGCACGTTGATGAGACACGTGCTCCCCACAATCCAAAGCAACAAGCCAAGCAACGAACCTCCTGATTTCATAACACAAAATTTGTTATCTTCTTCACGAGCACGAGGCATCGAAGAAGATGTGGTTCCTCAAGCGATTGGTCTGGCAGCACAATGATAACACGACAACAATTGTAGTGTCCAACAATCAAGGCAAGGGATGATCAAGACTTTAAGAGATGGTGATGACATGTAGAGAATGAGAGAGAGAGCGGGAGGGGTTATGTTGTTGACAATTTCTTATCTTGAGAATGTTAGGAATAGCATCTCTTATATAACGACATTGAAGTCAGTGATCACAATCCACGTGCATACAAAATTAATGTTTGAGATTAATTTGTATTTTCTTATCAATAAATGAGATTTATCTATACTTCCTCAAAGTCACAAAATCTCATAATTAATAGTTTATAATCTAAATTAAATCAACTAATTAAGAGATAAAAGCCAAATAGGAGTGTCCTCTCCCACCTTCCTTATTGGGAGGGAACGACCTCCATGTGTCAACATGGTGGTCATCCCTTTCAATTAAGGAAGGTTGGTTGAGGGCTCTCTTATCTCTTATGAAGAGGTAATTATCATCTTCAGATTACCACTTAATAAATTAATTTAATAATTGAATTTACCACCAAATTATTTGTGACATTTTCAGTTCTACCGTTCATAATAAATAAAAATAAACTTCCATCTATAAACTTCTGCGTCACACCACCCCTCGACCTTTGCTTCACCTCATCTCCACTGCACTTAACCTCCACAACACCTGCATGCCACTCTCGCTTCTCCCTTCACACTATCGATGTGAGCTCCACCCATCTCAGAGACCACCACTGACCGCCCTCAAAGGTTCTCCGCCGACCACTACCCTTTGCCAATGGGTTGCGCTCCACCTGTGGTCCACCTCTGCCCGCCTCGCGCTCTATGTGCTCTTCCGTAGCAGCTCGCCCTCAATGACCACCCCCTTACGGACCCCGCTCTGCCTCATCAATGAGCTCCTTTGACCGGAGCTCCAGCTCGCCCGCAACTGTCAGTTGCCACCGAGGCTCCACCATCGCCATCGCCTTCAAATGACAGACCGCCCCGCCTCAACCCTCCGCCTTCAAAAGGCATGCCAACCCCTTGCATGTAGGTTCACATGCTAGGGTGGAAAAGTTGCGCCCATGCCCCCACTTCCACCTAGATTCACGTGGAGGTCCCCTGCCATCTAGTATCCACATGCCACGCACGTGTGTCACTGGAATAATTGTGCAAGAGACCTTCCATCTCTTGGAATTTGCAAATCAATCCATCCAGTGCTCACGTGCGTCACACGCCCCTATTGGAGAATTGCAATGTGAATCAAATTCACATTTAACAAATAATTATGAATCACATTCATAATTAAATCTCTCTATGAACATGTAGATCATATCCACATTATCTAGAATAATTATTGATAGTGTTATCCACATTATTCCTGTCATGATAATTAATCCAATTTAATTATCTAGGATATCTCTACGCATGTTAATCATATCCACATTATCTTGTAATAATTAAATCCAATTCAATATCCAAATTCCTAATGTTCAGATAATATTGTTCATGAAACAGTTCTTGAACTCTTTCAAGAAATGTGTGCCTTCTCCTCTGATAGGGTGATTGTATAGTCCATGTATAGTGACTTGGATAATGAGATCTCATCTCATATCCAGATCTTAGAAGTCCGCTCAGAGGTGTCTAAACAAATCAGACATGACATCACATCTTCTCATTGCATCCAAATCACATTTGAATCAATGCCCAACAATTGGATCAATTGGATATATAGTCCACTGAGAGGGGTCACTAAAATCCAATCATGTTCCATCACTCCCTCGGAATGAAAGAATCATGATACGAAATCGTTTGAGATCACATCATCCTTGAGTACTCCTAATAGGTGTGCATCCTGCATATTGGAAGATCTCGATTAAATCCAAAGTTTTTTTATCTCATTTAGACTATCTCCTCCAGGGTTTTATCATCAAGCTTCTCATTCGATCATTGGGAGTAGATATTGATTATATGCTTTCCAAAAGCATATATCATACTTACGAATCCTGACTTGCTTCCAAAATGATGACCATCGATGGAATTTGGTTGGTCCCAATATCTCATGAGTGAGCTTGTGTCTTCCAATTTGGTAATGAACATGTATGATCCCTTTAAGAGATCATATTACTCATATACCCCCATATGTACACCAACTCGTTTGTGTATAGGTCTTGATTAGGACATCAATCTAACGGTTTGTCTAATGTACATACCCATACATATAGTAATACACCTCTCTCTTGTCAAAGGATGCGTGCCTATATCATGACAGTATACAACATAGGTTTTAGCTATCTCGATCTCATTAGGTTAACTCTTTGACTTATCACATCCGACACCTCTGAATCTCTATTCCTATGCAGAGGACCTGTATCAAGAGGTTGGTCAACTATCAACATTTGGAGTAAGGATTGTCGTCTCCTTCTCAGGCTGGAGATCCTATCTTGATAATCATTTGATGGTGTTATATGAGTCTGCAATCTACCTCTTTAGATATCATCTTTGTACCATCCTTTATGATCCAACCATTGAATCAACATATGTATGATTATCAAGATATTCATGGTACATAACCATATTTGTACGAAGGGACCGTTACAAGTGCATTCATTTATTAATCTCAGAAAGGGAGTGAAAATCAGGAGTTTTTATTGATATAAAATGATTACAATAACATTTATTGTACAAATGGTTCATCAAGGGCTCACATGTCTAACAATCTCCCATTAGCCCTCGTAACCATCCTGGTACAATCCGTAGACCCATACTCATTGTATGCTAGTTGAAAAGTCACATGATCTTGTCATCTAAAAGAGATAGGCAGCTGTCGTTGTGTCGATCGGGTGAAATTTACAGAAAATTTTATTTTTTTAGTTATACTCCTAAACTAACGTGTATAGTGATAATACGATAGTGTTGAACTCAGAGTGGCAAACTGCGGAAACTAGGGGAAATAGGAGAGTGATTAACGTAAAATGGTTACCTGGTTTTTTTTTATTTTTATGGGATTTTTTTGGATCTTTTTTTGGTCTTATGATTTTATATTTTTTTGTGATTTTAAGTAAAGTCATATTGGTATTTGATTTTATATTTTTATGTGATTTTAATTTTTATATTTTTATGTTCTTAGTTTGTTTTACTGTTTTATGTATTTTTGAGTGGATGATTTGCCAAGGAGATGAATGTTGGTGGAAATATTTTAGAGACATGGCAATGGCAATGAACAAACAAGAGACGGTAACACGATGTTGGAAAGAAGTGCGGCTCCTTTCTTAATGGTGATGCTTTCGAGGAGAGTAATAATGAGTTTGCCTTACTAATCTCTTCCAAAATCATGTGACACTAATTCAGCATGTACCTAACTTGTGAAATTGGCATGGTGCAGGCTTACGAGGTCATAAGAGAGTGAGTACCATTGGCCAATCGAAAGTTTGGATAAGATTATCATCTGATTTGTAAAGGTGAAGGTGCATGCTTAAATGGATAGACAAGAAAAGACTTGTCATAAAGGACTTTAGAAGTAGGTGGAATTGGGAAACGGACAATCATTTTCGATGTGTGGGGGAGGAGGAGAAATTGGTGTGGACCACATGTTCTTTTCATGATCGCATGAAGTCTCAATGTGGTGAACATGGGTTCACATAGATTCGATGAAAGCTGGACAAATGTCCTCTGGACGAGCTTCAGATTTAGATAACTGACAATGCAATCAGATGTACAAAATGAACCAGGATGAAAATGGACTATCGGCAGTCTTTTGGGCCTTTTGGGCAAGAGGAATACATTGGTGTTCAAAGATAAGAGGCATATTGAACATGGTGGAAAAAGCCGGGGCATTGTGTGCACCATGAATGTCCTTGCATTGGGAGGGGTTGTAAGTAGCGGTTTTGCTTTTGTCATGTCAACACATTGTTGAATTTTTTAATAAAATTTGGACAACATATGGTATTAGATGATCATCATCGACTTCTCAAAAAACTATGGTAGGATTTTCCTGTAGTTTCCTAGGTCCTTTATGAAAATGCATTATTGACTCAAAAACAGAAAATGAAGTTATTGATTATAGACTGACTAAAGTCGAGTAGTAGTACAAAGAATCAACAAGTTTACTAGATCTACCAAGTTCCAGTTTCATAACACAGTTATGGCAAAAAAACCAAGAG
Source organism: Ottelia alismoides (assembly GCA_037367405.1). Classification (NCBI taxonomy): domain Eukaryota; kingdom Viridiplantae; phylum Streptophyta; class Magnoliopsida; order Alismatales; family Hydrocharitaceae; genus Ottelia; species Ottelia alismoides. The sequence continues at coordinate 411,994 of JAZKJV010000038.1, forward strand.
CAATGTCGTCCAGAGAAGATCAAACACTATTACCCAACCAACAACAACATATCACATACTACACTAGCCAAGCCTCTCTTATATATGAGCTATCTATGACAACAAAAACATATTGTTTTTGTGATTTTGTATAACTATAAGTAAAGTAATACATTTATTTGATTTTATATTTTTATTTGATTTTAATTTTTATATTTTTATGTTCTAATTTTGTTTTAACGTTTTTATGTATTTTTATGGTTAAAAGTGTGTCGGTTGTAGAAATCGCTCGAAACAAAATTCGATTGATCAATCAAAATCCACCAATTTAGGTGAGAGATAAAGAAAATAAAGGAAGTGTGTAATTCTCCTAAATCGATGTTTCACTTTCTTTATTTATCTAGGCAAGTGCTCCTGGGTCGAACACAATGAGGCAAAAAATCACAGTTGTATTTTTTGAGAGAAGAAAATAATTTTGTGAAATTTTTATTGTTTTTTCTTCTCTTCTTCAGCGAGAGCATTCTTTTAAGATTTTTAGTTTTTATTCTTTTTATTTGATTTGTAGTTTTTCAATTTTTATTTAATTTTCAAAAGGAGTATTTTCCAATCAATTTATCTAAAATATAACACATGCAAATAATGGGGAATAGTGATAATATATAGTAGAGAAATAGCTTGAGCAATGAACTCGAGAAGAAATTAAGAAGAAATCAAAAAAACTTGATAATCGAAGAATAAAATCTAAAGAAATATGATGAAAATCCTAAAAAAATCAGAGCAAAATAAAATGAAGAGAAAATGCTATGATGATAGAATGATATCAAAAATGTCACAAAATGTCCAAAAAGTAGTGTAGAAAAAATATAATAAAAGATAAAACCTTTCTTTTAATTAGGTCCATGGTTAGGGATCTAATTGCAAGAAAACTATGAAATCCTTACACTTATGTCCTCGGTCAGGGACCTAAATGTAATTACTATATCTCTCAGAGGCGTGATTGGAACTCTAGAATATGTAGGAGCTCTTTATAGATTTTTCCACCGGTTCGAAGATCTGTGGTTAAGATTAGAAAGAGGACGTGCGATCTGGATCGTCGGTGAAGAGACACGCGTTGCCCACCTGCAATCTGCCTGTTCTTCCATGATTCTTCCACGGTTCATCCTCAATCTTCAAGCAATGGAGGCGATGGTGATCGTTTGAGATCCTCCGCGAATATATGAATGGAGCTGAGGTCAGAAAGGGAGCTCTTATCCCTTTCGAGCTCACTCATCGTGCGAGGGAGTCAAAGAGGAAGGACTGCGTGGAGAGATGAAGGTCCAACTGCTAGGGTTTCACACCCCAGCTATGGTTTCATTGCTCGTATGGTTTGGCGAAGATGGGTAGTGCTCGGGTTATAGGATGATGCTCCAAATGAAGATGAACCTGCAAACAAGATAATGATGCTCGATTCCCAAGGGAATCGACCTAAATGTTAGAATCAAAGAAGAAGTGCATGTATGATAGGGTTCCAAGTTGTTCCAAATGAAAGGAGGAATCGTGCGAATTAAGGTGGTTATCATCAAATTGAGAAAGGGAATCGATGAAGGTTGACTAAGAAATTCTTGAATAGGCTAATGATGTGATTAGTATTGTTAATTTATGCATGAAAATCGAAGAAACTGATGAGGAATTAACGTATTCACCTGGGAAGAAGGAGGTGTAAGACCTTCAGGTCTTTGCTCAATGACCGGTGTTTCCGGAGCTCGACGCGCATGATGGCAGCGATTCAAGGCGAAGCATCACCTTGAAACTCATCTCCTACGAGCACTCTTCCATGCGGAGGCCCTCCTTGGTGTTGTCACCACTGAGGTGGGTGGAGCAAGGTGGATAAAATAGGTGGTACGATCAGTCTATTCTAGAAATTGAGAAGTTTGTTTGGATAGACGATCTTAGGATCAATAAATAGGTTTGATCAGAGGGAGTCTGGATTAGATCCAATGGAGTGCATGTATCTTGGTTGTTATGACTAGAGAATTAAGGGGTTAGATCGAGTTTAGGATTGAAGGTGGATGCAGGAAAATAGGTGAAGGTTGGCTGATGGAACAAACTTCCAACCAACAGTTCTTGGAGGAGATAGCTCCATATACTGACACGTGTCAGCACCTAGTAGAGAAAATAATTGAATATATTCTAATAAATATGAATGACCTCATTTAAGTTAGGTATAAAAATAAAAAGTATAAATAATTTAATTAACTAATTTATTGTATAGTTTATTTTTATAAACAATAAATATATAATGGAATACAAATATCCTATTAATAAACAGGTATATAGTATACTTATTAAACATGATATTGATTTTTAGTTTAATATTTTAAGAAATAAAATAGTATTTTTATATTTTATTAATTAATATAATAATAAATAAGAGGTGTGTAAATTTTCATGTATTTTTATAAATAATTAGATATATAAATAAATACAGATATATCTACCATAGTTCAAATTTAACTATAAATTATGGCTTTTTATTTATTTAAATTATTAAATAATGGTGAAAATTTCTGAAATAATTTATAGACCACATACAAGATCAAAAAATAATAAAAAAGTATAAAATCACTAAAACTATAAATCATATGTTTTGAATAAAATAAATAGTCCAAAAACCCACTTGTCATTAGGTCTCGAGACCAATTTTTTACAAACAGACTCTGATTCTAGTGAAATCACCTTCAATAATTAGATAATATTATTTTATGAACTTTAAATTTGAGTAGAGTAAAATTGGAGTTCATATGAATAAGTTATGATGTTTGGAAATTGAGAAATTGAAAATTTAAAAGGCAGATTTATTAACATATATATAGATTGGGATTTTTTAGGATTTTTTATATTTTTACATATATTTTTAAAAATAAAAAGAAGAAGAGTTTGGTGAAAAATATATTCAAATAAATTAGTTAAAAATCATTGAAGTTTTGATAAATTAATGACTAAATAATGATTAATGTGTGAAGTGTATGATTAATTCTTTTGTGGTTTTCTTCCTTATCTCCCTCTATGTGAAATTGGAGTTTGAATGAAGAATTTTATTAATATTTGGAAGTTGAGAAATTTACAATTTAAAAGATAGATTTCTTGACATATATATATATATATGCTGGGATTTTTTTTAGAATTTTTATATTTTAATATTCATTTTTAAAAATATATATAAGAAGATTTTGATAAAAATATGTACATATGAATTAGTTAAAAATTATTGAAGATTTGATAATTAGCAAATAAATAATGAATAACGTGTGAAATGTATGATTAATTCTTTTTATGATTCTCTTTCTTATCTTCCCCTATTTTATTGTTTCTCGACAAATCCATGCTGACTTGGTCTTGGGGGTTAGGTTATATAAATATATCCTTCACTTATATTTAGATTTTATAGTCATACTATACATATATACATATTTATATTCTGCCTTTCTATTTACTTTCTTTTTATTCATTTATTTATTTACATGTTTTTATGCATAAAAATGTATTTTTATTCATGAATGATATTTTTGTAAGAAATGATATTTAATGGATATTTACATGCATTTGTTAAGGATTTTAAGATAAAATGTGACATAGGTGTTAATGAATCATGGATTCATCAGAGTCTCGAGCACACTATGCGTTATTTTTAAATGAAATAATTTATGTATTTTTCTTTGTATTTTATGTGCAATATTCATATAGAGGATTTATTGATTTGTAGTGTAAATAATAAAGAACAAAATAGATCCCAAAATACAATTATTGATAAATAAAAATTAGATTTTTAGGCTATTTTGTACAGTTTCTCTGCCCTATCTCTCTCTACTTTATTCCCTGTCGACCAAGTCATCATGATGACTAGGTCTCAGGTTTAGAGTCACTCAATGTCTACGACACTTCATTCTTTTTTCTTTTCTTTCCTTTATTATTTTATTTTGGAATTAAGTACACTATTTTATACAATATTTATAGTCTATTTATTGAGTATTTTTTATGCAAATTAATGCTATATAAATGCATTTAACTAATGATTTATGACCAAAATAATAGAATGAATATGATGAAATGGAGATTCATAAGTACTTGTAGCTTTTACTATTCTTTCTTTATTTGTAATATTTTGAGAGATATGAGGTGTACAATGTAAATGTGGATACACTTTCGATTGCATGCATGTGATATTTATGGACATGGATAGTAAACGAATGGTGGATATGAATTGAATGAAAAGAAAAATTTTTATTCCAGTTTTTGTGCCATTTTCTCCTGCTCATATTATATTACATTTTTCGAATATGGAATTGTATGTATGTGGAATCGGTTTGCAGAGTACCAGGATCCTAGGGGGATGGTCGTAGCAGACATCCCCTCTATTTTTTTGGCATTATCTCTTGTTTTATTCTCCCCCCCCCTCTTGTATCCTCTTCTTTTGTTTGTTAATAATATTGGATATAATAATTTATAAAAGAGTTGTTAATATTTTATCAACTTTATCTTCAATTTGTTGAGGGACTCAACTAATCCTGGCCATTCATTCAACAATTAGGATTGCAATCCTAACGATCTGAAAATAATATAAGGGGTGGCAGTGCTCATCTTCCTTAAAAATTTAAAGCACCAAGTATCTTTTTCTCTCCACAAGTCAGCCTCTCTCCCTCTTTATCCATGTTGTCATCAAATACCCCAATGTTGTCCACCCCATACTCCGATCATCCCCTTTGTAGCTGTTATGTCATTGTGATGCAGGATCAATTCGATTGATCTTGTATGTCAGATCTTCTTATTTCGTGCTCTGGAATAAGGAATAGGATTTTGTTCGATGAAATCAGGAGCCATCTCTCTCAGATCGTCTTGTTGGATTATGAGAAGCACACGATTCATCCATGCACCTGCAAATGTTGTCTCCATCAGAGTGGGCTTGAGATAGGAGGTCTCTTTGTTTAGAGACCTGCAGATCGTAATCAACCTTTAGAGGTATGTTCTAATCTCATGTGATCATGATGGAACATGTTGGAAATGATTCCCAATCCTTGCGATTCCATCATTTTTAAATTTATCTACTATACGAACTTGTACGATGACTCTATTTAGATCTGATATTATTTGATCTTCATGATTCAGTAATGCTCAAGGTTTAACCACCTTCCTTCAGTTTATAAGGACTATGTCTTGTATTTGAGCTTAACCTACCTAGGGCTTACAAACCCTCAATATAAGAACTACCGCAGGTGTAGCCCAAACCGTTTCAAAGAATAATCTTACAGTATTTATTGTCGCCAAAAAGAAGAAACATTTTCACACAGAGCACTTTTGAGGTTCGCAAACTCAACAGAGTTTATCTTCTAAATAAGAGGAAATGATTTCACATGGAAGGTCTCAAGGTACACAACCTCACCAAGGGTTTATCTGTTTTTTTGAGAAAAAAAGATCTTTTACACAAAAACTCCTTTTAGACAAGGCTGAAGATAAAATACAATGATCGTAATAAAATAATGTAAAAGCAAGCTGATAGTGATTTCGGAGCAGAAGGCTTTTGATATCAATAAATGAGAGCTGTAAAGAACATTAAGAATAAAGAGAGCATGTTTTGCTTTTTCACACAAGAATAGATAGAGTGTACTAATGAGTATAGAACTAATGCTTTTGGTGTGTTTCAAGGTTAGAGAGTAGGATCCTTTATATGCTTAAAGAGCCCTAAGAATAGTAATTCATAAAAATATCTCAAGCAAAATATTTGGGAATTCGACATACTGATTTACAAATGTAATGTTGCATCAAGGTAGAAACACACTGTAAATAAGCTCAATGATTATGTTTGTCAGTGTAAACATATGTGTACCGTTTATAAAAGTAGGTATGTTGAAACAACTAAGTTTAAAAATCCGGTGATCAAATTTTTAATGTTGTACATGGGTATGTAGCGGTGCAACAATAAGTGCATCAGTGAGAAATGAACTTATCACGGTATGTATCGGTGTGGTGAGATGCACCGATGCATGTACCTGCTATGTAACAGTGCATGAAGGGCTTGTATCGGTGCGACAAGAACTAAATTGAAGCCTTAATTGTGTGTTCAAGCGTATATCCATGTACATGGCTTATGTACCGATACAACATTAACAAAAGTTTGTGTGTGAATTATTTAACAATGTTTTTTTACAACACACCACTATATCTGATGTTATGACAAACCATCTCGATAAAAAGGGGGGTGTTGCTAATTTTCAGGCAACAATATTAACGACTATGATTATGTCATCTGCTTTGATTCTGGTCCTGAGACGGGCTCTTCACCGTATAACCTTTACCTGAAAAACTGGATTACAGCTAGACTTTCATCGCTTTAACTAGAACCAGAGTAATAGGGGCACCTTTTTAGTCTTCCTTAAGTCCAGGGATGAAGTAGCTGGAAAGACAGGCCGGGAAGGTACCTAAGACTCTATCCTTCCTCTCATGGCTCATCGGAATTAGTTAAGTATGGTGCGAAGCGTAGACGTGAAGCTTGCGCAGGAATAGATGCGAGTCAAAGAAGTAAATAACCGCTAAGAAAAGCAGACCTCGTATGCATCTGTCTATTGTCTAATTCTCTTCCTGGTCGTACCACTCTCTCGCATCGACAACTACTCTAATATCACTCTACTCTATCCGCACTCTGCTCTTTCCCTTGGCTCTTTCCTCGATCCCGAGCGAATTCCCTCTTTCTTCTTTTGATTTTGTATAGGGTAATGATATTTTGTACATTCCACAACATTTGTCATTTGTCAGTTGCATAAAATAATTATATTTTTATAAAGTTTTTGTATAACTTAATGTTAAGTAGTAATTTAATTTTACTTTGTTCATTCTTGAAAATACTTTAAGAGTGATTAAAACTCTTTGAGGGCATATATTTCGACAAAACTCTACCTAATGTTTTAAGATGGGATGTTACAATTGTTGGCTCAGTTGTTGTTAAAGTGAGTCACATTGTATTAGTTTTAATATTAATTATCAATATAAAAATTTAAATTTAAATTTAAATTAAAATCCCCCTCTATACTCATCTTCACAACATGTCTATATATGTATGTTTGGATTTATATGGATATATGCATAAGTATATCCAAATATGTGTGTGTGTGTCTGCATGTGTGCATGCGTGTGTTTATGTGTGTGTGTTTATTTATTTGTTGTGTTTATATGTATATTTTATACATGTATATTTATGTATAAATATGCACATATCATGGCCCTCCTCTCCACCATCTTCCCTTCTTTTCCTTAATTTTGTATGTTTAATTTTCCTAACATAGTTAACTCACTATTATGTATCAATTATAATATTTTCTAATACAAAAATTCTCAGCATCTATAGTGCATTTATCATATAAATAATGGAGAGCAAGTCATTAGTTATTTACACAATGATAAATTAAAAATATAGTAATAGAAATTGGTCAATTTTTAATACCAGTTATGAAATATTAAAAAAAATCCATATGAAGTATCTAAATTTATATATCATATAACATCGATTGCAAATCATTTTATCTCGATGGTATTTCAATTATAGCTAGTGCGAAAATAATGTTTTGCATGGAAAATAATGTATTACGAACATTATTCCGTTGTATGTATCTATATAACAACTTTTAAGACTTTTTATCTGTATACATTTATGATTCCACCATTAGAAAGTAATACATAATTACATATAATTACATCCAATTTGTTACACTTTGCAAACTCGATCGTGTATGATAACAATCAATGAACCAATAACGTAATCTAATTATTTGGGTGCATGCTATCTCAAAAAGAGTTGAGATTAGCTCATTTATCTCTTAAATATCGACCTCGAACGAAAGGCTATTATAGGCATAAAAAATCAAAACTCTATACACGTAATTTCCAAAGTTATCTCATATCAACATCAAAGTCTCATTATTTAATCAAACTAGATACATCAGTTAAGAGGAGAACATATTCTGTTATCAGGTATTTTTTGGGTTGACTGCAAAAATAGATTTATATCTAATTTCCATGCTCAATTTTCAAAAATAAATAAGAAGAGACAACTTTCTAGAGTTGTGAACTAACAACCCGCTCTTATGCATGTGTACATCAACATAGCACTTAAAATTGTTCATTGAAGAAACTTAATTAACAAATACATATTTCATCGCAATTTCCTTCTCCCATTACCTTTAAAAATAAGAAGAAAAAACACGAACATAGGAATCACTACGATAATCGATGAGGTTGGACATAGAAGAATAGTAATAATCTATGATTTTCGATGGTATGTTCAATGCTTCATAAATTTGGATGGTCAGATGCGATCTGAAATTTAAAGACCAGACTCCAAGCCCACTAAAGATCGATGAATCTCCCTTTACAAACCCTCCACTTCAATGAATCTCCCTTTACAAACCCTCCAGCTTCAATGAATCTCCCTTTACAAACCCTCCAGCTTCAATAAATTTTTAAGGTGCAATACTCTACACGAGCAAGCGCAATCGGAAATCCTTAGCTATGAAATTGCTATGGAAGTAGATGCAACCTTCTCCAATGAGCCCTCATGTTGCGGAATTGTCGTATTCAACAATAAGCGAGAATTCTTGGAAGCAAAATCACTCATCACAAGTGATGGTCATCTTTGTAGAGATATTTCTAGTATTTATGTACTTAAGTGTCATGCTTATCTTTATTGTTCCGTCTTATGTAATTTACCCATAGGCTTCGTCTATATAAGACAGCCTAGGGCTCTCAGGAATAAACAAGTTCCTCATTTTCTACAACATGGTATCAGAGCCACCCTAAACCCTAGCCCCCCCATTCCTCTCTTCGCCGCCCCCTCCTCCATCGCCGCCCTCCTCACCTTGGCACCCCCCTCTCCGCCGGCCTCTCTCCACGCTGGCCCCGGCCCCGGTCTCTCTCCACGACGCCTCCGACTCCTCTCCTCGCCGGCCCCGCCCCGGCCTCTCCACACTGTCGGTCTCCTCTCTCCACACCGCCGGTCCCTGCCCCTTCTTTCGTTCATGGGTTTGAGTGCATAAGTCTACATATGCACTCATACCCCTTCAAGTTTATGTAGACAATTCTTCATTAGTCTACAAACCCTAGCTCTTCTTCTCCAGCAATATGTCAGACAACAAGGTTGATATGCCCTCCATTGGCGCATTCAAGGGTCCAACGCATATAGTTAAAATGGATGGGACGAATTACGAGCTCTGGGCGATGCAGTTCATGAGCCTGATGAAGTCCAATGGTAAGAAGCACATTCTTATCGAAGATGGGCCGGTGGAGAAGACGGGGATTTACGTCTCATGGGAGGCCAATGACTCGTATGCCAAGGTCTGGCTTTCTGGCACTCTGACAATGGAGATAGCCAACGATGTTCTACACCAGCCCACGGCTAAGGCCATGTGGGATATTTTTGCAGCTACGTACTCACATATGAAGAATGAGACAAAGATTCTTCAACTTCAGCATGACATCTTTACGGTCAAACAGAATGGCCGCCCGTTGCATTCTTTGTATACATCCCTACGAAGGATGTTTAGAAGCTCTACAACATCATTCCCCTGACAATGACCCCTAAGCAGCAGAAGACATTCCGGAATGCTACAATGGTGGGGATCTTACTAGCGGCACTAGACCTGGAATATGATGCAACTCTCTCACAGATATTGGCAGATGCGACTATTCCTCCAGTGGAGGAAGTGTATCGGCGACTAAGCCAAATCTCGGTTCCTACTTCTGCATCTACGCCACCTCCCTCAGCAATGGCTGCTTCACGTGGCAGAGGTGCTTCCTTATCTCGTGGCCGTGGACCTCGCGGTCGAGGCGGTCGCTTTCGTCAGCCATGCTCCTTCTGTCATCACTCGGGTCATACGGAAGACACGTGCTATTCTAAGCATGGTTTTCCTGCCTCTGCACGTGTAGCCGAGCATGTTGTCTCTACACCGCCATCTACTTCCGACCAGAGGTTTGATGATCTTGTTGCCAGATTACGGGATATCATGCCTCCTACCTCTACTGATTCACCAGGAGGTCACTCGGACATCGCAGCCTCAGCCTCTGCCAGCACATCAGCCATGGCGAGCTATTCAGGTAGCATTTACGCGTTTACTTCATGTCATAGTCCGGATGTTTCAGAATGGATATTGGACTCTGGGGCGACACATCATCTCTGTCGAGACAGAGATAAGTTTACATTCTACAGGGAAGTTTCTCAAGGGAGATCGGTAGTGATTGCAGATGGCACTCATTCCCCCATCATTGGGCAGGGGGAGATCACTTTGACATCTTCCATTCGTCTGTTGAATGTTTTGCATGCTCCAGATTTTTCTATGAACTTGCTTTCTATTAGCCATCTTACGAAGGATTTGCATTGTCGAGCTATATTTGACCCATCCTCTCTTATCTTTCAGGACATTCTTACGGGCAAGGTGATTGGCTGTGGTCGTGAGCACGATGGATTTTGTCGGTTGGTGCCCACATCCTATGCTGGTGTCTCATCTCAGTCTAGTGGATCTGCTTCTCCCTTTACCTGGCATCTACGGTTTGGCCATCTCCCTCTTCAGAAGCTACGCCATATCTTGCCCCAGATTTCACCCAAGTGTTCCTTTCAATGTGACGCTTGTCAGTTGGGAAAGCATCACAGGTCTACTTTCCCTAGTCGTGACTCTAGGAGCAGTCGCTCCCCTTTTGAGTTATTGCATGTTGACATTTAGATTGTCTTGCGTCTTTTTATTGAAAAATAAATCTGAAGCGGGGGATGTAATCAAGAATCTTATCAATGAAATTCAGAATGTCTTCTCTTTTAATGTGAAGATTGTACGTACAGATAATGCATTAGAATTCTGCAACCGTGCTCTTTCCCATTTCTTCTCATCTCGTGCCATTATTCACCAAACACCCTGTGCATATACGTCTCAACAGATGGTGTTGTTGAAAGGAAACATCGTCATCTTCTTGATGTGGCTCGGACTTTACTCATTCATAGTAGTGCTCCTTTGTTGTTTTGGATGATGCGGTACTTATGGCAGGTTATCTAATCAATCGTATGCCATCTTCTGTGTTGGGGGAGAGAGTTCCTCTTTCTGTTGTTTTTCCTGACAAGGAATTGTTCACTTTAACTCCTCATGTTTTTTTGAGTGGTAACTCCTCGTGTTTTTGGTTCAGTTGCTTTTGTCCATCAACTTGCGTCAGGGATTGACAAGCTCTCACCTAGGGCTGTCAAGTGTGTCTTTCTGGGGTACTCTCGTACTCAAAAGGGCTACCGTTGCTATGATCCTGTGAATAATATTATGTCAGTGCTGATGTCACCTTCTTTGAAAATGTCATGTATTTCTCGCCCACACGTGATTGGATAATGCCTTCAAATACTGCTGATGAGATTTATGTGCCACCCCCTCCTATACATCAGCCTGGTCACATACCTTCTCCTCCAGTGTCACCATCACCACCACCACCACCTACCCAACCACCAGTACCACCTTTACCAAAATTCTACACTCGTCGTCCAAATACTGCTCATGGAGGCCATCATTCATCTACAATGCCCCAGGTATGTCCAGGTAATATGAGTACTGATGGAACTGACAATGCACAAGTGTAGGATACTGATGTACAGGTGAACACTGTTGATGATTTGGATGTACTTGTTGCCCTAAGGAAGTCCAAGAGGACATGTGCGTCTTACCCACTTGCTTCCCAAGTCTCCTTCCATCACCTCACTGGTGATTTCCATAGATTTGCCATTGCTCTATCTACTGTGGAGATACCGCGGAACTATCAGGATGCATTGGAAGATAGCTGCTGGAGGTTAGCAATGGAAGAAGAAATGGCTGCCTTGCGATCTCGTGGTACATGGAGATTGGTTGCTGCTCCTCTAGGCGCTTTTGGTCAGTTGTAAATGGGTCTTTACTGTCAAGTATAATGCGGATGGCAGCCTTGATCGCTATAAAGCACGACTAGTGGCCCGTGGATTCACTCAGACCTATGGGGTGGACTATATGGACACCTTCCTCCAGTGGCACGTCATTCAATGCTACGTATTCTCCCCTCAGTTGCAGTGGTACGTGATTGGCCCTTGTTTCAGCTTAATGTCAAAAATACCTTTTTGTATGGAGATCTGCAGGAAGAAGTCTACATGCAGCAGCCTCCAGGGTTTGCTGCTGAGGGGGAGTGTCATATGCTGTGTAGACTTCACTAGGCCATATATGGTCTTAAACAAAGTCCGCGGGCATGGTTTCAGAAGCTTTCAGATCTCATCCAGACGCAAGGCTTCATAAGATCGAATGTTGACCATTCTTTGTTTGTCCAGAAGACTCCCAGAAGTATTGTCGTTATTATGGTATATGTTGATGATATACTTGTTACCGGAGATGACACACAGGGGATAAAGATGGCAAAAGCATTTCTAGGCAGTCAGTTTATGACTAAGGATCTTGGTACTCTACGATACTTTCTGGGATTGGAGTTTGCAAGGAATGCACAGGGTCTTGTGATGAACCAAAGGAAATATATTACAGATATGCTTGTTGAGACATGTATGATTGGGTGTCGACCCTCTACTACTCCCATGGACCCTAGTATGAAGCTATATGGAGATGACACAGAGGAAGTTGATAAAAGAAGATATAGAGAAATGGTGGGAAAACTTCTCTATATTACCATCACCAAACCTGACATTGCGTTTGCAGTGAGTCGGGTGAGTCAATTCATGGAGCAACCCAGAATTCAAGGAATTCAAGTATATTAGGACTGCACCAATACTCCCTTCTTCCTGTATAATGTATTTTCAAGATTAATGAATTGTTTATGTTAAAAAAAGTATGATCGTAAAAAAATCAAAAAGACCAAGAAAACGACAATTCAAGATGCTCAAAACAACATTTTTTATATTGAGCTTAGCAATCAAAGATGATGAAGTTAAATATACCTTAATTGTTTTATATAAATTTGTGCATCAGAAATAAGGTCAGCTGCAAAGGTAAAATCGGAGTTTCGAACTGAAAATAATTGCGGGAATGAGCAGATAATGGACATTAACATGTATAGATTTTGCAGCCAAATAGGATTTATTATTTATATATAGAGCAGCTAATGGACTTCAACATGTATAGATTTTACAATCAAATGAAAGTAATATATAGAGCAATATATATAATCCTCCTCGAGTGTCAAATTTATCCCACAAATTAAGATTTTTTTGAAAGGTAAGTAATTATAGTGCATATAAGAATAGAATTACAATAAGTGTGAAGTAAAAGTCCCCCTCACAAAAACCACAGGATGGGAGAGGGAGTTAAGCAATGAGCGTCCAGTAACTATGAACAGAAGTAGCTTCATAGGAGCCAACCACCACCCCAAATAAGCGGAAATACTTTAGGTCAGTCACAGATGATCTTGAGGTCACCCAAAATGTGATTCGCGGTCGCTTTAGGAATCATGTCGGAGTTGCTTGTCCAACGAAGATTGCGCTTTCGCCATATCCACCACACAACTACCGCAAGTGCTATCCTGATTTGAAAGCCCGATTTACCAGAGTTTTTCCCACATTAGGCACATCCCTGCCCGTAATGCCCGCTCAGGGCATGGCAGGATGATTATTCCCTGTCAGGGCATTATTCAGCAAATGGTTCGCCGATCGGCGAACCGTTTGCCGATCAATTCCAATTTCCCCATCCGAGCGTGTTTTCGAGCGTGTTTAATGATAAGGCAGAGGGGTTGATCGGCGAACCGTTCGCCGATCAACGCCAATTCTCCCATCTGAGTGTATTTAATGCTAAGGCAGAGGGATTGATCGACAAACGGATCGGCGAACCATTTGCTGAATAATGCCCTGACAGGGAATAACCATCTTGCCATGCCTTGAGCGTAGGGGTGTCTGTCGAGTTCAACGAGCCGAGTTGGCCTCAACTCGGACTCGAACTCGATAAGAAATCTACGGCTCGAACTCGGGCTCGATAAGAGTCGAGCCCTAGATCCCAACTCGAACTCGAACTCGTCGAGTTCGAGTTGACTCACGAGCCTCTTATCGAGCCACGAGTTTCTGAGTTGGCTCACGAACGTCAAAATGAGCTGACTCACGAGCCTCTTATCGAGTCATGAGTTTCTGAGCTGGCTCACGAGCCTCAAAATGAGCAGGCTCATGAACCTCTTAATGAATTGTTCTATTTTATACATTAAATTATGCAAATGACATTTGTAATTTTGATTTTTTATACTCTTTTCTATAGTTTTTTGGGCAAGAAAAATGTTAACCTCTATTTTATATCAAAGTAAATGTGGAAGTTTTTGTATATATATTTTTAATTTTTATGGAGATGGAAAACGAGTTATCGAGTCGAGTTTCCGAGTTGAACAATGCCCAACTCGGACTCGACTCGATAAGCTAACGAGCCATGGAACCCAACTCGAGCTCGGGCTCGTTAAGGTTTCGAGTCCGGCTCGCGAGCCCTTAACGAGCCGAGCCCGAGTTGAACTCAACAAGTTCGAGCTTTCCTGACAGCCCTACTTGAGCGGGCATTGCGGACGGGCAAGGTTGTGTCTAATGTGGGAAAAAAACTCGATTTACCATACATCATTTGAATCAAGATTTCATGTGAAAAAGAAAGGTCAAAACAAAGACTGAACGCCCCCCGGAAATCTGGTCCAAGGCATGCTGACATCCTTGGTCGGCAATCAACGTACCGTCACACAAAAAGATCTTCCAGCGCTCGAGCCCACAGGAATCCATCCCACGCTCCGATCTTAGCAGCCCCTGGTTTCCTGTTCCCACTCGAATCCAAACCCCGAGGAGACATATCCGGCGGGACAGAGCTACAAATCGCGTAGAAATATCCCTATCTTGATCACGTTCAACTTCGCTATCCCCATCACCAACCCCCGAAACACAGACAACCCACTTGCTATTTCTCGGCTGACGGGGGTTCTTTTCCTATGAGGTTGGACGGCGGCGGTGGTGGTGGTTCGGTGGAGAAAAAGGCGGCGGAAGGCTCTTCTCCTGCCAGGAAGAACCGGCGGCGGCAGAAGAAAGCCCCGCAGCGACCGGCGCCGCCAGCCATTCAGAGGCTGTTCGACGCGTGCAGTGAGGTGTTCCATCGGGAACGGGTCGGCGCCGCTCCGTCGCTCGAGGACGTGGACCGGATCCGATGCGTTCTTGGTATGGTCGGGTAGTTGTGGCGGTGGTGGTTATGTTTCGCTGATTGAGAAAAAAATGTGGTTTTTCTTTGTTTTGATCTTGCGCTGCCAGGATTGAAAATGTACTGGTTTATTTGACGCGTGTTCCTGATTTCTGATTTCTTTCTAAAGTTTAGCTTGGTTTTCCTTATTAGATATTTTTTGTTGTTTTTTTCTTGTTTAGCTTATTATATTCTAAGATATTTTCTTTCGAGTGCAAATTGTGGTGCTTTGGATTTTTCGCTTTTATATCTGTGGCTTTAGGTGCTGTTAGCGGGTGGATTGGAGGAGAGTATCCTTGAAGCATATTAGACGTGTTTCGTGGAGAAATATAAAATCGAAAAACTTGATGTGGTGTTCAGTCGTGCCTACATGAGCATGTATACTATATTCACAAAATTAAATTCTCCCCATAATTACCAACTGTACCTCCGTCCTTCCTCAAGTTTAGTAAATGCCATTCTCAACTAAAGTTTATAAGATGAAATGTTCAACTTAGTGGAGCAATTTATCGATGATGTGCTGTGTACTTATGTTATATTCAAAAGTTAGACATCTAATGATGTTCACCATTTGCGATAGTAAGATAACCAGCATTATGCTTAGCATCTACGCCCTATTTATCTACATAAACAACGCTGAACCAATTAATTTTATTTCAGTTTATTGCGCAGTGCTCTTTGAATGTTATGGATATCATGGTGCAACACCGTGCGATAATTCAATTAGCATGTTTGAAAAGAATGACTGCTTGAGTTATTTTCTTTGGGTTTGATCTTTCAGTCCATGATCTCCTTTTCATGTTCGAATGCAAAATTTGTATTCTGCATGTTTGATGATCACATGCAATCTTAGATATTGAACCTTTTGCATGCAAGTAACAGAGGCCAAAAACACCATCTTATCTTTAGGTGGAACATGTATTTGGAAGTAATCGTATGCAATTTAGGCATTTGAATCTATTATATTAATCAAGAATGTACACCAAAAATCATGTTTAGTGATGGACAAACTGATACCATAATGTATTTGTGGGTGTAGTGCAGCTAAATATATTAATATTACCATGCAGATAATATAAAATTCCAATAAAGCATGTGTATGCAGTAATTATTTGTTCACTTTCTCCGTCCATTGCAGGCAACAATACTCTGAGATTGCTTAGTTTCCGTTATAATAATGCACCAATGCCTCCACCATCTGAATGATTCTACAAGCTCTATGATTATTTTTCTCATTTTTATTTAACAAATGATAATTATCTGTTGCTTTATGGTAATTATCTTGAAATTTCATGCAGATAGCATGAAGCTGACAGATGTCAAACTGACAAAAAACCTGCCATATTTTGGCAACATTCGGGTAGCGAATGGAGTGAAACCAGTCACATACCTGCCTGTGTATGAAGGCAATGACTTTTCGGTAAGTAAAATACTGAACACATACATTGCTATAATCTTTTTTTGTGTGGCCTTGTTAACTGGAGTTCGCACAGATAGCTATTTTCTGCCTTCCACCAGAAGCTGTCATTCCACTTCATAATCACCCGGGAATGACGGTTTTTAGCAAGATTCTCTTTGGGACGATGCAAATTAAGTCTTATGATTGGGTTGATGTCTTTCAGAAGCCCACTGATGATACGAAAACCACAGATGGTAAGCACATGGTTTTGAAATTTAGACTTGGGCATGCTAGCTGATTAGCATGTTTGCATATCTAGAGTTAGGTTTTCATTCATTAAGTGCTTTACCTGTTTGTTAGTGGTATCTACTATCATCTTTCTCACCTTCCTGTCATGACCAAGAATGTTTTAATTTAAAGCAGTTGTTTGACTACTATCTGACGTATTCTTTGTTATCTTGCTTTATAGAAGCATGTCCACCTGGAGCACGGTTGGCAAAGGTAAATACTGATGGCGTATTCACAGCACCATGCAGTACGTCTGTACTTTATCCAGCAAGTGGAGGCAACATGCATCGTTTCACTGCGCTGACAGCATGCGCGGTGTTAGATGTGCTTGGACCACCTTACTGTGATCCGGAAGGCAGGCATTGTACATACTATAGTGATATCCCTTATTCAAGATTTCCAGGTATGTTTTGGTAACTTTTAAGCTGCATTTGTTAATACAGTCAGTGTAATTGTCTTCATTTATTAATATAGATATTAGCCGGCCTTACTTAATGTGGGAAAAGACTTTGTTCTAGTTGTTTTAATCTAGATATTAGTTGGCTGAGGTATCCATGCACGTGGTTCAATAGTTACCAATTATGCATATTTAGTAGAAAGACGTCCGATTTCCTAAGACTACGCAGGTTTTGCATGACTGGCTTAGTTGAAGTGTTCATGTCTTCAGGGTGGTTGTCCTCATTTAAATAATTCTTTATTTGTTGGGAGAGTACCATTATTTATTTATTAATGGTTTTTGGGGGTGGTGGTGGATAACCCTAAATGATGGTAAATAATGCATTCCGTGTAATGAAATGTCTAATTTGTGCATCTTTTATGATGGGCACACAATGAAGTGCATTTCTCATTTCCTGTCCAAAATATTCAGCCCATGCCATATTCTATTTTTTAAAACTGCTGGCATGAGTGGAATTTTTTTTATAACATCCTTTTGGACTGCACAAACTTGCGATACGGGATCAAGTAAAGAGCTATTTTTGAGTTTTAATTGCCTCACATGTTTTTTAATCATGGTAACAAAATTCAATTAATTTATGCATAGCTACGAGCACTGTCTCGTTCCTGTAAATGAGATGTCAGAAGAAACATGACTATTGTGTTGACTCTTAAATATAACTATTTCCTTCACATGGACAATAACTGCACTAGAGTGCTCTCAGTATCATCTAAATGATTGGGTTAAACAATTGGAAGGTGCACTGGTTCAGTTGAAACTGTGCAAAATAGGCATATTTTTTTTGGAATAATTTGAGAGTGCTTGGGTGATGTATGTGAGAGGTCTTCTGGTGCTTTAAAGGAAGTAGAAATAAATTTTACATGTATAATTTCTATGTAGGCTTCATTCTTATTTTTTATTTCTTTCTTTGGAATGTATAGAAGCTATATTGCTAAGTCGTTGCTGTGATGGAATAATGAACTATCATGGCATGGAAAAGTTTCTTTGTTCGTCTGCTCATCATGCTCTGATTCTTTTACCATTTAATGAGGATTACAATAAATGGAGCATTTTATTTTCAATTTTATGCTAGTTACGACGTTTGTTAAAAAATCCCATCTTTAGCATCCTCGGCCGTGTTGACATTATGTAATCTTTTTATACGTCAAATGTACCTGTTGTGCTAGCTTGCTTGGTGAGCCACATAGATCACCTTGAATCTCTTCTAGATATTAGCTTATTCCAGAAGAAATATATTTAGTATGTTACTAAATTATACTCTATTATGCAAACAGGTGAGGGTAAAATCAGCATAGCTGTTGTGAATGATGGGAATTATGCTTGGCTTGAAGAGCGGGAGAAGCCCGAAGATTTCATTGTACTGGGGAGGAAATACATGGGTCCAAAGATAGAAACCATTGATCCCTTAATATCGCGATAATGGCTGCTGTCACAGGAAGAGCAGGGTCTGGTTATACGTGGCTGCTGTCACAGGAAGGGCAGGGTCTGGTTATACGTAGATGGGAGGTACAAGTGCATTTTCCTTTCTGTTGGCAAGCTCATGTGTAGTGCCTGGTGGACGTGCTCAACATCTAATCATTTTCCTTTTTTTCTTTTTTTGTTATAGATCTTCTCTTGTAAAAGAATAATGTTCATATACTTTTCATTGTGGTCTCCATCTAATCTCATGGGGAGGAGACCTTTCAAAAATAAAAAAATCTGTTCCATTTCCTTTAAGATGTTTATGTGCTTAAAACATTATTATCTGTTTTAAAATCGTTAGCATTGTAATATCCCAGTTAAGTAGAAGAATTTGGTTTAATATGGTAGCCATGTCTTCTTAGGTCCTCGGTATAGTTGGGCCATTTATGGTAGACATAAATACACCAATTTGTTCTTGGTTGTTTACCACTTGTCCATGTGTGATATTTGTAGAATATGATAGTGCAGAAGCGTATCAGAGATAAAGAATGAAGATCTGTGGAAAAATATCGGGATTTAACGTGGAACTCTACTCCGTGAGTAGCAGGATGAAACTACGGAGGCTTCTCAATGGCTGATTCTTCTATTCATTTTCTCTCCTGATACAATGGTTGTGGGGCTTCTTATATATCCCCACAGATAGATCGGAGTCCCACTAACAATAGATATGAAACTAAACCTATGGATGCAGTAATTGGATTCTGGTGATATCCAATTACCCATCTATGAGATGACATATACTCTAACACTCCCCTCAAGCTGGAGCATGCAATGCTCAGATTGGACAAATAGAAAGAAATCGCTCACCCACAATACAAGACACTGTGGAAAATACCGACTCAATGCTTACTCTAACGGATGCCTACTGAGGACGTTGCTTCTTATGTTGTGCTAGTGAGGAGGAATTGAAAGGCTGGAGTGTGAACTGTATTGGGTCTCCTCTTCGGAGAAAGTGTGCTCTGTACTGTGTCTGTCAGAGTTACTGAAACTGGAATAAGTCTCCACCTAGAGAACTCTGGCCTGCAGTTGTTCCATCTCTCTCTAAAGGCCAAACTAGATTAAAACCATGGAAGCATCCTCATCGGAGTCCACGATTACTGGAGAATGGAGTATGAAAGTCTCATCGTCGGAGAATCAGGTATCTCCTATGGTGGCTCAGAGAATGAGATCTCTATTTTGGAGTCCCTATGAATCCACATGAAAACCCAAAGCCCACAATGGCTTAGAGAATGTGATCTCTATTTTGAAGTCCCTATGGATCACATGAAAACTGAGTCCAAATAAAAGATGGGGATCTCTTAAAGAATGATCGCATACATGTGCACATCAAACTGCAGACTCTGAAATAATCCGAATGTAGAGTCTGAATCTGAATTGTAGATTCTGAAATTTGGCTTGGAATCTGAATTGGAGAATCTGAATATGATATGTAGAACTCTACATATACCCCCTCTTTCTCCCATACTGGTTGAAATATATGATGTCAACCATGTTAGAATAAGACTTGAAGATAGGAAAAACAAAAAAGCCAACAAGTCGATCTCCCCCTTTTTGGGCTTTTCTCAGTTTTTATGAGTACGACTTCTTTCTTTTGTACGCATCTTTTTTCCCTTTTTTTAAAAGAAAAACTCATGGCTCAAATGTGGGCCCAAATATCTCGTTGCTTCTTTTTTTAACAGTCATAAACCACCTTTCTTTTCTTTCTTAATATATGGGGTAGGCTTTGTAGCAGTGGCCCAAAATTGGGCCTAAAAAATATTGCATCCACCAACAACTGGGCCTTTAAAGCCCCATAGACTATTCTTCTCTTTGAACAAGAATATGGTTTTCATCGGAGAACTCTTTCTTTCAACGCCACCGCTTCTGGAGAACTGGGAGGGACCATAGCCATCACGTAGGATGAGGAGAGCCTCCTCCCTCTTCTTCTTCTTCTTCTGTCTTAACCTATCGCATGGAGATATTGTTGCCCCTAGGATGATGGGGCTCGAAGGGTGCGTAATGCTGTTGCTGGGAGTAGTGCATCGCCGTTGTAGAGATATTTTCATGTTTATGTATCGTTTTCTCAATTTATTTTTCTGTTATCTATCTTATGTAATTTACCCATAGGTCTCTCCTCTATATAAGAAGCCTAGGGTTCCATGGAATAACAAGTCGCTTATTTTTCCCAATATGTTATCAGAGCAACAGTCCTATACCAGAGCTCTCATACCCAAAACCCTAACCCCCACCACGCCACCCCTTTCTCTCTTCCTTTATCGCCTTCTCCAATGGCTGTCGTGGGTGTCGCCGCCCTCTAGTGGGCGCTGTCGCCCTCCAGCGACCGTCGTCCTCTAGGCTCCAGCGATCACCCTCCTGCGGTTGTCGCCCTCCCAGCGGCCACCATCGCACCTCAGGGGCCGTCACACCTCACAACGGGAGCCTCTCCAGTGGCTCCTGTCCCTTCAAAGGGTGTTGTTGCACCCTCTTGTCTCTTTTCGGGTATAGCCACACCTCCATCTAGGGCTCATCTCGGGTCTGGAGTCTCCTTGTTGCTTGATGGGATTGGTTGCTTAAGTCTACACATACAATCGAGTCCCTTTATGTCTGTGTGGATAAGAGTTTTCTAGTCCACAATCCTAGTCTTCTTTAACCGACAATATGTCAGAAAGAAAATCTGAGTCCCCTCCACATGCGTTTTCCGTGGTCCAACACCGATAATCAAGATGTACGGGTCAAACTACGAGTTATGGGACATGT
The DNA here is from genome assembly GCA_037367405.1 of Ottelia alismoides. Lineage (NCBI taxonomy): Eukaryota > Viridiplantae > Streptophyta > Magnoliopsida > Alismatales > Hydrocharitaceae > Ottelia > Ottelia alismoides. The sequence goes on from JAZKJV010000038.1 coordinate 433,511, forward strand.
AGTTCATGAACCTTATGAAGTCTATGGATAAGAAGCACATTCTTACCGAAGAAGAGCCGATGGAGAAGACGTGGACATATGCTCCTGAGGGGCAGACAATGCCTATACACAAGTCTGGCTATCTGGTACGTTAACACTAGAGATAGCCAATGACGTTCTGCATCAGCCCACTACAAAGGTTATGTGGGACATTCTTGTTGCCACTTATTCATAGGCAAAAAATGAGACGAAGATTCTACAACTCCAACATGACATCTTCACTATAAAGAAGAACATACATCCCCTTTATGCATACTATACAACCCCGAGAGGGGTGTTTGAGAGACTCCACAATTTTATGCCCCTCACAACAACTCCTGAACAACAGAAGACATATCGGAATGCCACGATGGTTGGTGTTTTCCTTGCATCACTAGATTCACAATATGAGGCGGCATCTTCCCAGATCTTGGCAGACTCCACTATTCCTCCCATGGAGGAAGCCTTTTACCGATTGAGCCGGATCAATATTTCACCTCCTATTCCAATGTAAATTCATCTACTATGGCAGTCTCCTGTGGAAGGGGGGTACCTCTAGGTTTCGTGGTCGTGGACCACGTGGTAGAGCAGGTTGTGGCCACCCATCCTGCACCTACTGTCATCGATATGGACATACAGAGGATGCATGCTATTCCAAGCATGGATTTCCAGCATCTGCATGTATTGCGGAACAGGGTGTAGCTCCAACATCTACACCTTCCTCTGAGAAGAGGTATGACGATCTTGTTTCCCATTTGAGGGATGTTATGCCTCATGCCAACTCCGGTGACACATCTAATCTTGACGTGGCAGCCGTTGTTGGAGCCATCACCTCGGGTAGCATTATTGCATCTACTTCTTGTCATGGTCCTAATATTACTGAGTGGATTATGGATTTCAGGGCAACACATCATGTGTGTAGCAATAGAGACATGCTCACTACATATAGATAAATTCCTCCAAGACGAACTGTCATCGTAGCTGGTGGGACTCATTTCCCAATCACAGAACATGGGGAGAGTAGTTTGACACCATCCATACGCCTGCAGAATGTGTTACATGCTCCGGATTTCTCTATGAGCTTATTGTCTATTAGTCAGATTACAAGAAATTTGAACTATCGTGCTATATTTGATCCATCGTCTCTTGTTTTTTTAGACCATTCTCACCGGTAAGGTGATTGGTTGTGGCAGTGAGTAGGGAGGCCTCTACAAACTGGTTCAAACTACTTGTGTTGGATTATCATCTCAGTTCACTAGCTCTGCTTCTCCGTTCACACGTCATCTGCATTTTGGTCATCTTCCACTTCAAAGTTACATTATGTTCTTCCTCAGATCTCGCCTTGAGCATCATTCGATTGTGAAGCATGTCAATTGGGAAAGCATCATTGGTCTATCTTTCCTAGTCATCGGAGTCAGAGCAGTCGTTCTCCTTTTGAGTTCTTTCATGTAGACATTTGGAGTTCGAGTCGTGTTCCTCATCATCAGGTACACCATTTTTTTAAGTTGCTGTGATGATTATTCTCGTTTATCATAGGTATTTCTGATGAAAAATAAGTCTAAAGCTAGGAACTTGATCCAAACCTTTCTTAATAAAGTTTGTAATGTTTTTTCTTTAAATGTCAAGATTGTGAGGACTGACATTGCTTTGGAATTTTGTACTCGTGATCTTACTCAATACTTCTCTCATGATATAATTCATCAAAGAACATGTGCTTACACGTCCCAACAAAATGGGGTCGCTGAAAGAAAGTATCGTCATATCCTTGATGTTGCTTGTACCCTTCTTATAAAGAGTCATACTCATTCATTCTGGGGGGATGTTGTTCTCACAGCATGCTATCTTATTAATCGTATGTCATTATCCGTCTTGGGAGAAAAGGTTCCTTTCTCTATTGTATTCCCAGAGAGTTGTTTACTGTCGGTCCTCGTGTGTTTGGGTTTGTTGCCTTTGTCCACATTTTTCTCTTGGAGTTGACAAGATCTCTCCTCGAGCTATCAATTGTGTGTTTGTGGGATAATCTAGGACTCAAAATGGATATAGATGTTATGATCCCGTACACAGGAAATACGATATCAACGCAATTGTCACATTTTTTGAGTCTATAATGTATTTCTCTCCGACAGGTGTGCCAGGTTTGCGGATGGCGGAGACGATCGTGTTTCGAGAAGGGTGCCGGAGGTTCGGGGTGTCCCGTTCCTCTCGCGCTTTGTACATTGCTGGGCTCCACCGCTCAGGGGCTTGGGCTCGGTTCTTCGGATTCTCCAGGATTACGCTCTCGGGTTCTGACCCGAAGATTACACTTGTCTTATTGGATTGCCCCGACTCGGTCCGTCCCCTCTCGGGGGTGGAGTTGATCATTGGTCGTTTTCGCTTTCTTTTGCGGATTCGACTGCTGAATCAGATGGAGATCTCTATACCGCCGGGTGCCCGTGGGCGGTGATGACAGCCATCGTGGTGCTCCAGATCCCGGCGGCGAAGCTCCGGTCATTGGAGAGTTCGGTTTGTCTTCCTCATCCGGGGATGTTTCGCCTTCTTCCCCTGGGATTGCTTCGATTCTTGCCGATCCGAATCGATTCGGTGCCTTCGACGCCACGTGTGCTCCTTTTGTGGGGCTGACGCCTCGGTACTGTCGCCTTTTCAGAATATCGTCTTCGGGTCGGGAGCCCGTATCTCTTTGCGCTCTTGGGAATGCGTGAAACCGCCCTTCCCCTTCGGGTCGATTGATGCCCGACTCTTCCGGCCCAACGATACCACCTCGGAGTCGGATATTCGGACTCCCGGGTCGCAACACCCGGGCTTTTAGGTGATGGATCCGCCTGCGGGCTCCTCAGAGCAACGGGCGATGGATCCGGTTACCCTTTCGGATTATTGTGCTGGCTCTTACGTTTCTGATGACATCCTTGGGCCTGAGTGGCCCCGTTGGACTCTCACCCTCGAAGGCAGGCCCTCCCCGGTGGGGGGCTAGGATCTGGGCATGACTGGAGCAGAGGAGGGTCCCCTTTCTTGGGGGGTCGCTTCTTGCTGGGAACTCTAATTCGGGTACTTCTTCTTTGGGTACCTCTCCTGGGCCTGACCACATGCGGGTCGTAAAGAGGTACAGGAGGCGCCTGCGAGCGCGTCGGGCCGACACCTCGCCTCCGCCGGTGTCCGAGCGTTTGTCCTGGGTTGCTGCTTTGGTGGGTGTGATCCTTACTGTGGAAACCGTAGCGGTTCTCAATGAAGGTGCTCACTTGGAATGTAAGGGGTCTGAGTGACCCGGAAAAGAGGAAGATCTTAGGTTCTCGATTCCTCGAATGGGGCTGTGATATCATTTTGCTTCAGGAAACTAAGTTGCAGGCTTGCACGAGGGATGTTTGGCGCTCTTTCGACGCTGGTCCCATCTCCGATTTCCGCGCTATGGATGCGGTGGGATCCGCGGGAGGTATACTAATTGCCTGGCGAGATCACGGTTTTGCTTTGTGCTCGGAGCTCAGGGGATCCCATGTATTGACGGTTCTCCTCGAGTGCCTCTCCACTTTGCAGACTGTTGTCGTCTCTTGTGTTTATGGGCCCTGCCAGGTCGGTGACCGTCGACAGCTGTGGGATGACCTTCTTTCGACCAGATCCTCTTTCCCGGGGGGAGCGTGGCTGATCGGTGGCGACTTCAATGTTACCTTGCTTTCTACTGATAGATCGGGGTTGCGTGGCAGCCAAGACCAGGGGTTGGCTGAATTCGTGGAGTTATTAGATGATTTGGAACTTGAGGTGATTGATGCTCCTGACACAAAGTTCACTTGGAGGAGCTCCGGCTCTCGCTCCCGCATCGTTCTTGGCGTCATCCGAACTTTTAAATCTCTTCCCCTCGTGTTTCGCCATGACGAGGATTCGGACCCACTCGGACCATTCCCCGCTCGTTTGGGACTCGGGGGAGCAGTCTCCGCCCGGGCCTTTTTCAGGTACGAGAAGGCATGGCTTATCGAGGACTCTTTTCGCGAGTTGGTTACCCAACACTGGACCTCTACGATTGCCTTAGGTTCGGCGGACTTGAGGTTCTTTCAGAAGCTCGTTTCGCTGCGGGGAAGGGCTTTGCTTATTCAAGAAGGAGTCGCGCACGGCTCGTGCGGCCAGGGCCTCGGCAGAGGAGGTCCTTGTCGGCCTTGATCAGCTTGAGGACTCCAACCCTCTCTCTCCTGTGGATCTCGCAAGGCGGGAGTCTTGTCTCAAAGAAGTGGCGCTGGATGATAAGAAGCGAGTTGCTGAGTGGCGTTGGCGTTCTCGTCACAAGTGGCTAGTGGAGGGGATGCCAACACGGCATTCTTTCATCGTGTTGCCAGCGGTAGACGACGTGCTAATGCTTTGCGCTCGGTCATCGTGGACGACGTTCGTGTTGCGGGTGACAAGGACATGGGTAATTCGATCGCCAAGGACTTCCGTTCCTTCTCGTCCCGATCCCTTCATCGTAGGTGGTGTTGGCTGGCCCGCGGGGTGGAGCGGCTGTCGCCGGAGCTTGCTGCGGGCCTGGTCATGCTGGTGTCGTTGGAGGAGGTTCGAGCCGCTGTCGTTGGAGGAGATTCCCGTGTCTTTCTATCGAGACTTCTGGGATCTCCTCGAGGAGGAGGTCTTCGAGGTGGTTCGCGAGGTTTGCTTGTGCAACGTGGGGTTCGAAAAGATTAATCGAGCGCTGATTGTGCTCCTTCTGAAGAATGGTGCAGCTAAGCGCATTGAGGAGTTTCGTCCAATTGCCCTTTCAACGGGCTCTATCTGATTATTGCTAAAGTGTTCGCCCTCCGCCTCAGTAGGGTTCTCGCGAACCTTATCTCGCCCGTCCAAACGGCTTTCATCCCCGGAAGGCAAGTTGGGGATTGTTTCATTATGGCATCGGAAATTGTGGCGGGATGGAAGAGGCTTGATAGGAAGGCTATGCTCTGGAAGGTAGATTTTGCCAAGGCTTACGATACTCTCGATTGGCGCTTCCTATGGGAAGCACTGCATAGGAGGGGCTTCCCCGACACATGGATTTCTTGGATGAAGCGCTGTGTTACCACGACGTCTATGGAAGTCCTTGTCAATGGCCGTCCGGAGGGCGGATTTTACCAGCCTCGGAGGGGAGTCAGGCAGGGATGCCCCCTTGTCCGCTCCTTTTTGTTATCGTGGCGGATGCGCTAGCGTGCATGTTGGTGCAGGTGCAACGCTGTGGCTTGTTCTCGGGTTACGATTCTTAAATATCCCCTCTGGTACAATATGCGGGCGGGGGGACACATTATTTTTCGTGGAGGGGGGCAAGGAGGAGGTTGGGGCAGTTAGCGCTGTGCTGGATCTGTTTGGGGAAATGTCATGTCTCGTCCAAAATCAGGACAAGTCCATTTTGGTGCTGTTTTGCCTACTCCGAGGAGGAGGCACGCTCTTGCTTTGCCGATCTGGAGGTTGGCTGTGGCAATCTGCCCGTTTCGTTACCTCGAGATGACCCTTACTTTCGGTCGTGCGCGGATGGCGGATTGGCTTCCGATCATTGAGAAGATGGAGAGCAAATTAGCAGGATGGAGTTCCTCCATCCTCTCCAGGGGGGGGGGGAGTTGGTACTTCTAAAGGCGACACTAGCATCCATCCCCACCTTCTTCATGTCCACGTCTTTATTGCCAAAGGGGATTCGTGTTCGTATTGAAGGAATTATGAGGTGATTCTTATGACGCGGGAGCGGGCTGATAGCCGGGGGCATCCATCTTGTTGGTTGGGACACGGTCACGTTGCAGAAATCAGAAGGAGGGCTGGGTGTCCGTAACCTAAATGATATGAATGAGGCGTTGCTACTGAAATGGATCCCGCCTGGGGGGGACCTCGGATGATTTATGTTGCACGTTGATCCGCCGGATCTACCTCTGTCGAAGCACCCTGGCCCCTGCGCCCACTCTGGGCTTTCGACCTTCCCCATTTTGGAAGGGGATTCTCTCGCTGCTGCCCGGATACCAGGACGTGTTCCAACCCATATTGGGCAACGACCTATCGTTTGCATTCTGGCTCGACAACTGGATCGGTGAGGGGTCTATCGCTTCTAGATTCCCAAGGCTATTTGCCTTGGCGGCGGACAGGGAGGTTAAAGTTGCTGATGTGTGGTGTGATGGGAACTGGATGCCCAGATTCAATGCTAATTTTTCAGACCAAAGACTTGATGATTTCCTTCGGCTATGCATTTCTCTGGCCGGTTGCGAGGGCCCTGGGGGGCGGGACCATTGGGTGTAGAGAGGCGCTCCTTTCACGGTTAAGAAGGCCTTTGCGGCTATTCGGAGGCCGCCTCCAAGCCCTTCCGAGGCCCTCGTTAAAGACTGCTCCCATATGGGGCCTTCACCTCCCTGAGCGTATCGGTTTCTTTCTATGGCTCCTCAGGTGCAAACGCCTAATGACGCGGGACCGCTGCACGTGGTTCTTGGGGCCTGATTTCGAGTCCTGCTACCTTTGCGGGGTGGCCATTGAGTCGGTGGATCACCTATTCTTCCAATGTCAATGCGTTGCGGATTCATGGCTCGACCTGGATATCGATTGGGTCGACACGTCTTCTTTCGACACATTTTGGGCGGGGTTTCGCTCTAACCCCCGCAGACCGCGGGTGGAGCTGTTAGATCCTTTGGCGTTACTGTGGTGTATTTGGTTGGAGAGAAACGCATTGGTGTTCTCGGGCTGCAGATTCTATACGGAAAATGTGTTAGCGTGGTCCAAGGCTTTTGTGGAAGCAGGGTCATCTTTACGACCCTTCGCTTGTATCCTTTTTTTTTCCTTATTCTTTTTTAATAGATTGGGGAGAGGGCACCATAGCGTGTTACCCCCTCTTTTGGTCCTTAAAAAAAATTCTTTCCGACAGGTGATCGCTTGACTGCATCAGTCTCTGATATTGAAATATACATTTCACCTCCAGCTCTATCCTCACCACCATCTTCACCACCATTCACACCATCTTAGTATCCTACGCCATCACCACTGTCACCTCTTTTCCTCCTTCAACTCATTATCCCAGTTCCATCGTTAACACTTCACTGCAGTTGTCGGCCCCCTTCTGCTTATGTTCGTAGCACATCATCCAACAATCCTAAGGTGTGTCCTGAATACAATATTTCTAACGGTGGATCTGGAGATGTGTCTTAGGAGGAACTATTGCAATAGGGCGAAGTACAAGAGACTATTGCGGACACAATCGACGATCTTGATGTGTCTAATGTTATTCGAAAGTAGAGGCGCTCTTGTGCATCATATCCTATTGCTTCTCACGTGTCTTTCAATCGTCTTACGGGAAATTCAGGTGATTTGCTATGGCTTTGTCTATTGTGGAAATTCCACAGAATTATCAAAATGCTTTGAAGGATAGTCATTGGCGTAAAGCAATGGAGGAGGAGATGACTGCTTTATAGTTCCGAGACACTTGGATCTTGGTATCAGTCCCTAGTGGGTCGTCCGTGGTGAGTTGCAAATGGGTTTTTACTGTGAAATATCATGCAGATAGGAGCCTTGACGAGTACAAAGCTAGGTTGGTTGTACGAGGTTTTACTAAGATGTATGTGGTGGATTATCTAAACACATTCTCTCATGTTGCTCGTCATTCTACACTACTGATTTCTTCTAGCAGTTGCAGTGGTACGTGATTGCCCGTTGTTCCAATTAGATGTTAAAAATGCATTCTTGTATGGTGATCTTCAGGAAGAGGTCTACATGCAGTAGCCTTCGGGGTTTGTTGCTGAGGGGGAGTTTCAACAGGTGTGTAGACTCCATCAATATATGACCTTAAACAGTACCCAAGAGCTTGGTTTCAGAAGCTCTCAGATTTGTTTGAGAAGCAGCCAGAAGGTCGAATGTAGATCCCTCTCTTTTTGTACGAAGAGTTGCCAGAGGTTCAGTGGCTATTATGGTGTATGTTGAAAATATGATGATAGTCAAGGGATAAAAAGAACAAAAGAATTTCTAGGCAATCAGTTTGTCACTAAAGATCTTGGCACCCTAAGATATTTTCTGGCGTTAGAGTTTGCCAGAAATCAGCAGGGTCTTGTGATGACCTAAGGAAAATATATCGCTGATATGCTAAATGAGACATGCATGCTTGGATGTCGACCAACTACTACCCCCATGGATCCAAGCATGAGACTGTATGACGATGATACTAATGAGGTAGACAAGAGAAGATATGGAGTGCTAGTAGGAAAGCTTTTCTATGTAACCACCACTAGACCCGACATCTCCTTTGCAGTCAGTCGAGTTAGCCAATTCATGGAGCAGTCACGTCAAGTACATATGGATGCTATACATATGATATTAAGGTATCTGAAATCATCTCCAGGTGCAAGATTGCTATTCAGGAAAGGAGAAGATGTTACTATTTCGGCATGCGCAGATGCGGACTATGTCAGGTGCCCTAAGGACAAAAAATCGACGACATGCTTTGCTATATTTGTTGGAGGTTCAATTGTTTCTTGGAAAAGCAAGAAACATACTGCGGTAGCCAGATCTAGTGCAGAATTTGAGTACAGGGCTATGACCCAAGCAAGTACAGAAATGATGTGGGTTTGAGCAGTACTAGCTGATCTACACATTGATGTGCCTCTTCTCATGTCACTGAAGTGTGATAATCAGGCTGTACTGTTCATTGCAAATAACCCTGCATTATGTGAGAGGACAAAGCATATTGAGGTTGACTGGCACTACATACGTGACATGGTCCAGAAGGGCTTCATTTCCATTTCCCATGTCAGCTTAGGGGACTAAACTGTAGATATCTTTACGAAGGCACTGCTCAGAGAATCATTCCAGAAGTGTTCATCCAAGATGAGCATGATTGACATCTATGCTCCATCTTAAGGGGAAGTGTAGAGATGTATTCATGTTTATGTATTGTTTTCTCAATTTTTTTCTTTTTTCTATATTATATAATTTACCTATATGTCTCTCCTCTATATAAGAGAGCCTAGGTTAAATGGAATAACAAGTCACTTATTTTTTCCAATACCTCCCAATGTTGGGAGATAGGGCTCCAGATTGCCTCACAAGAAGGAAGGCATCATTAAAGGGAACTTGTTGGAGTTGCACCTATAGTTGTTTTGCTGTTGCACACTGTAGAGGGCTTGCACGAGTAGGAATCTTGATCTGTTGTGTTGGGGGTACCTGTGAGCACCGCTGGGTTGTATCATCTTCATACTCCTCCGAGAAAGTGCACGATAGTGCATCTTGCATGCACGAGAGATTCACACCTTCACATCTTCTTTGAATAGTGGAGTATGACTTCAAGCCCCTCCTTGTTTATCAAACTTCATGGTCATGCTCTTATTGGAATCATGATTTTCTAGGGTTATAGAAAACCCTAGATTTTTTTGGAAAACAAGCAGAAAATAGTGTTTGGCGATGATCAAACTCACGCATAGGGACTCCAGACCGGTGTTGGCGATGGCTGAACTCGTGCATATGCGCTGGATGAACCTCGGATCGAAATTTTTAGAAAATGAAAAAGACGCTGGGAGAACTCGCACAATAACTTGGAATTCGATAATAAAACTCGGCCATAACTTGATATAATCTTCATAATTTGAATGTAATCAACATTAAATCTTCTAAAACTGACATAGAATCGAACCCACCCGTCTGCTGGCACAGATTTAGAGTTTTTGCAAAACCCTAGAATTTTCTTGAACTTAACGATCTCGAACATGACATAATAGTCTTCAAATACCAACCAGAATCGTACCTGCTTTCATACCGTGTAGAAAATGATAGTACAGAAGTGTATCCGAGATAAAGAATGAAGAACAGTGGAAGAACACCGTGATCTAACGTGAAACTCTAGTGGGATGAAACCACATGAGAAGGTCTATCAAGGATTGATTCTTCTATTCATTTTCTATCCTGATATAATGGGTGTGGGGCTTCTTATATAGTCCCATATACTGTTCGGACTCCCACTAACAGTAGTTGTGGGACTAAACCTGTGATGTAGTAATCAGACCCTGGAAGTATCCAATTACCCGTCTTTGAGATGACTCATACTCTAACAATCTTGTGCATCTCTAATCATTATGTGGGATGCAGTTAATGTGCTGATTTATGGCATAAAGATGCTTGCATTTGAAAACATATGCAATTATTGTAGGGATGCCTTCTTTATTCATATAAAACATCTTGTGATGAGGATGAACTTAAAAGTGGAGCTCATCTTTGCCAATGGTGATCGCTCTTCAAGGCTTTGTTAATGATTTAGTTTCAATGGTTATTATCTACCTTAGTGGGAGAATTCATATTTTTTTATGGATCAATATACCTCTCTTGTTGATGAAAAGTAATCTTTGCCTTTAGTTGCATCATTATTTCTGTTGAAAGAGGTCTTGCCACTATTTTGAGCTAAAAATGGAGCTTCCTTTATTGTTATGAATGCAAGCCCATGTAGCTTATGCCTTCTTTTTTCCAATTTGTGAGCTAGCTTGCATTTCCTCCCCTTTTGTGAAAATATAAAATATGTAATGCATAATTAGATAACAAAAGGAAAATTACATGGAACTCTACTCCATAGGAGCGGATGAAACCAAGTAGGAAGAGACAAAAGGCTAGATATTGGATTATCTTTCTCAAGTATTACAATGGTTGTGAGGCTCTTTATATAGCCCCACCAACACTACAAAGTCACATAACCAAGCAACATGAGACTAGAGTAAGGAATGTTGTAATTGATTTTTGAAGAGGTCCAATTGCTCATTTAAAATCATACTCTACCACTCTCTCAGGCTAGAGTTGGAAAAATTGTAGCTTGTTACAAAAGAAAATACTCAACTCAATTTTACTCGATACCTTTTCTAAGTAGCTGGTAGGAGACCCACTCGAAGTAGTCGTAGTTGGGAGGAGACCCTACGCAAATGAGATAGCATTGGGAGGGTTGTTCCTATAGTAGATGTGCAGTGGAGGTAATCCATTGGAGGTAGATGGGTTAAAGTGTTGATTTTCATGCCTTGACTAGTAGAAGATTCTACAGTGATTTCAAGCAATAAGAGTAGAACATCCTAAATAGTAGTAGTTGATGCCAAACGTTAGTACTAGAGTAGTTCACCCCATATGATAATATCAAGAGTGGGCTTTTCTTATATGGTAACGCTGAGAAAAGGCTTCTCTTGTATGAAAGCATCAAAAGTAGCTTCTCTTATATGGAAACTTGCGTATAGAGGAAATAACATTTAGAGATCTATACATGTCGTGGATGATTGATGAAGATAATTAGCTGGAATCAAATGGTTTGGGTTGTTGATTCATGCAATCACTTGATGAGCGGCAAACATCTAAAATGATTCCAAGCAATAATATAGAAGTCCATTCAAAGTAGCAGTATTTGATGCCAAACATCAAAAGTACAGTTGTCATTCCCATATGAAAATATCGAGTGTGCCTCTTCTATACGAAAACTTTCGTTGAAAGCCTCTCCGATACAAAAGCATCAAGAATAGCTTATCTTAACTGGGGACGGTAAAGTGTAAGTTTCTCTCACTGTTGTAAAAGTCGACCGACTAGGCCGACTAGTTGGTCCGACTAGTCGAGTCGGGGGGGGGGGGGGTAGCTGACTCGACTAGGCCTAGTCGGCCATTAGTCGGTCAACCCGACTAGTCGGCCTAGTTGGCCGACTATTCGATCGACTTTTACATAAACCTTTTTTTATTTTTAAAATTTCTTACTTTTTTTAATAGCAAACTTATTCTAATATACTTAATATTATATTTAAAGTCAACTACTCCTTTTGTTTGATTATTATAGTATAGAAAATTTTCCGAATCTATGCAAACATATAAGAATATATGTATAGAATATGATTTGTATATTCAAAATAATTAAAAAAAATCAAAACCAAGTAATGGCTGACTAAATCTGATTAGTCGTCCGACTACCGATTAATCCTTAGTCAGTGACCCCACCGACCGAGTACCAACTACCGATTTCTGCAACCATAGTTTCCCTCATATTGATATCAAGAAGTGTGTTTTCTCACACAGGATTTTGAAGCAGAGATCTCATTCTGGGAGCCACGTGTTGAAGAGCATGGATCATGGATGTGTGGGAATTTATTGGGTAATCTTGAGTAAAAGAGTAAATCATGTCCTAACCTCTGCCTACCCCTTTCTCCTATACTTGTCGGAAGCATGAGATCACCGACCAAGCTGGGAGAACAATAACAACAAAGCCTTTCCCCACAATTAAGTAGGGTCGGTCACATGGATTCTTTGCCTCCATTTAGATCTATCTTGGGTCAATATTGGGCTTATATCCAAAAAACTAAGATGCCTTCGTAGTCTCTTTCAACACTTCTTGGGTCATCCTCGTCCTCTCTTAGCCGACTCAACATCCCAAAACTCGCATCTTTAGTTGGGAGAACAAGTGGGAAAATATTCTTATTCTTCTTATTCTTCCTTTTTTATAACACTATCCTCTTTCTTTTCTTTTTTAAATTGACCTTCTTCTCACCTCTTTTCCCGACATCGGTTTTGTGTGTCTTATTATCCTCCTTTTTCCGTCTACATTTTTTTTAATTTTCACATTTCTCCCCTTTTTCTACAACCCTAATTTTTTGATAGCCCTTCGTATTTTTCCTTTTTTTCCCTTGTCTGATTTATTTTCTTAAATAATATTAGTTCTCTACATAATATTTTTTCTCATCGTCAGTATCGTGATGCTACTACACCTTCGCCTGCATCTACCATAAAGAGTTATGCCATATGAAATTTTGTTAGATATAGAGGCATATTATGTGAATGGTTCAGTAAACATGGTAGAGGGAGACTTCATGATTCTTCTAGTCATGAATCATTTTTTGGTTGATTCAAGTCATGATTCATATCATGGGTGAGGACACCTTTTATTTTATTATGTACACTATCAATATGCTACACTAGTATTTTTATCAACCTCATCCTATCCATTAGTACTTAGTTGGCCTAGATGGTTACTCCATTCCTGATATAACCTACGGCATGACTCCTGAGCACATTAGGTCTCCTCAAACTGTCTGTCTTTCCTCTGCTAACTATGATCACCTAATGCAACACCGTTAGACCGGTTCCCTTTCTATTACATATTTGCTATTGGTAATGTTGCTACTACAACCTATGGTTTTTTGCTCAAACTACATCGACTTCATATCCAAGGCGCATCAGTGACTTAAGTGCTTCTAATCACCTAGCTGACAAATGCTCTAATTGATTGTCAACCTTCTATGAGTGAAATCAACGACTTAAGTGCTTCTAATCACCTAGCTGACAAATGCTCTAATTGATTGGCAACCTTCTATGCGTGAAATCAACTACACCAGCTAATAGCACTCACTCGTTGGTTACTTTGGTTGGTAGTATTCATTTTATCTTTAGACTCAAGCTCTTTAGAGTTTATCGTTACATGAGTTTCGTTCGAATTTATTATTAGATAGCAGATTATGTTTTCAACGAGGGTTTAAAGTTGATCTTGAGGAGTCCTTTTGTTTTTTAGGACATTTAAACTTACTAGAATATCATAATGAGCTATGAGCACGACTTGGATGTCTCGTCCAGGTTTATTGCAAGCACTTCATCGATCTTTGTTGCTCTGTTCTTATATCATCTTTGTACTAACCACTCATCTCTTTTGATCCACCATGATGCAACATATTCTATCTATGTTTAAGACTTGGCTGAACAAATTACAATCGAGCCTTATTCTATCAGTGCGTTAAGCCTTGTTGTTTGTCTCTATTTGATTTGCAGTTTAATCGTTAGAGCTATTTAATAATATTATTTGTTTATCTCCTTTTTTCTTTATTGAGTCCTGTTAGCTCTTCGAGGTCACTTGTGTAATTATCTCTTTTTGGCTCTAGGTTTGATGTTATATAAGAAACCCTATATCGCTTGAGTAAAGTAATATAATTATTGATAAAGTTTTTCTCTACACGGTATCTGAGAAAATTGTCCTAGATCGGGTTTACCAAACATGCCTGCTACCACTTCCTGGCTTTGTTGGCCGAATATGAACTCCTCGGTCGTATGTGAATCTTGGGTCCAGGACACTGCTGAGGGCTCTCGAACTATCATCAATCATCCCCTCCCGTCTGGCATCGCCTTGTAAACTTGTTCAAGACCCCATTATTTGGGGTGCATCGTCTACGCTAAGATGCCTCCCTCGAGAAACCACTGCCCAAGGCCATTGTTGGGGCATAGCATCACCAAGGGACCTATCTAGAACATGGCTTCGAGATTCCATGCCATCGTTTGAGCCTAGGCTGGACCATTGCCATTTGCTTACCTAGGTTCCATACCACCACCATCTTAAATACAATTGGGGATTCGTGGAAATTGCTTCCTAAAATATTTTGGTTCCTAGGCCATTGTGCCATATTTTGGTTCCGTGGAAATTAATGCAATTCAGAGCATACAATATGGGACCATGCATTGAATCTTAAATGCATATGCTGAAATATTGTGGTTCTTAGGCCATCCTGTTCATCACCAGCTACCCGTGTTCATCACTAGCAACCCAACAATGTTATTTTTGTGAATATACCATCGTGTGTAACCCCATGTGCGTGAAGTTCCTTAGACACATGTCTTCTTATACCGAGACCTAGGCTAGATAATTGAGGCAAAGTACCCTAATCACGTGTATGCTTAAGTCCTTCCAATTGCTTCCTGATTTTCATATCTGACCATGACGTCAACTTCTACCACAACCAAGCCCATGTACACTGCATCTTCTATGATGGTACAAGGGACTTCTTTCAAACTCAAGGGCGTTAATAACTGCGTGCTTTGGTCTCGAGCATACAAGGTGTTTATCGACGATCAAGGTACTCCTATCACCTGTTTGATAAAGCTTCTGCAGATTTCTACTCCTAGTGGGACTAATGCTACGTATCTAGCTACTATCTTTAGTATTGTAGCCAACTTTACTTCTTCCGCAATACTGACCTGGATCATCAGCTCGGATGCATCTACTTACTTGACTAGAGAAGGCAGTCTTCTAACCTCTTCTTAATCCTCTTCCAATATGAAGTCAATTTGACTAGCCAATATTGCCCATTCTTTTGTTACCATCATCGGGTCTATGGAGTTTTCCTCCAAGCCTAAGCTCTCTGGCATTTATTGCACAACAGATTTTCCATTGAACATATATAAGTTTACAAGCTATGTGTTGAATTGAATTGTCATGCGTTTTTTGATGTGTTCTACTGCTATTTTAAGGGCATTTGAACGATGCATATTTTTGGTGGGGGGCTTGAGAAGAACGACTTTTATTACCTTGATATTTCTGTTGATTCGACTTTTGCTGGCGTTGTCTTTGTTTCTGCCGACATGTTCCTATGGCATTTGCGACTCAGTAACCCATCTGCTAGAGCTCTTTCTCAGATATTTCTGGGATATCATCACTCAAACTTTTTAAGTATGAAGCCTACCAGTTCGGCAAATATCATTGGGCTTCTTTCCATTTAGGATCGAGACACGTCAATTATTGCCTTTCTCCTTAGTCCATTGTGCCGTATGGGGTCCCTGTCCAGTTCGTACTACATGTGGCCCTATATATTTTGTTATCTTTGTTTATGACTACATATCTTCATGGGTGTATTTAAAGAAGAAAAAATCGGATATTAACATCATTGTCAACTCTTTCTTTTAGCTTATTGTGACATCTTTCTCTACTCGTATTCAGATTTTCAGGAATGTCAATGCTATTGAATTCACTCAACTGGATTGATCTAATTCTTTGCCGCTTAAAGAACTTTTCACCAGATCTGTTCATATACCTCGTAGCATAACGGGTAATGGAAATGAAGCTTCACCACCTTCTGGACATCTCCCGTACCTTGCTCACTCACATGAAAGTTCCAAACAGTTACCAGGGGATGTTGTTCTCACTGTCACCTATGCCATTAATAGGATCCCTTTGGTCCTTAAGTCAGTAACTCCTTATTCACTCTTATATCCTCACGAGGAACACTTTTTTCTATTAAGAATTTTGGGTGTGTTGCTTTTGTTCATAATTTTTAGACTACAGATAAATTGTCTCCTCATGCATCAAATGTGTTTTCCTTGGCTATTTGCTGACCCAAAAGGGGTACATATGCTGCTTCAATTTTGTTGATGCCACTTCTTTGAACATACCAGCTATTTTATTCAGTATATCAGTGACATACCCTTGGAACTTTTGCCACCACCCATTGTCTACAAAAGAAAACCCATTGTTCATTATGACCATGTATTGTTTCTAGTTCCTTACTTGCAAGATGATGTGCCCTCTTTGAGTGTACCCATCACTGCAGTTCCAGATGATCCATCAAAACTTCCCAGAACACTGCGAATGACAAAAAGGCAATGCAGTATACATCCCTTGTGCATCAGTTACGAGAAGCTTGGTGTATGCTAGATGTGTAGAAAAGCCAGATGTCTGTCATGCAGTGGGAGTGGTAAACTGTTACTAATCCTACTGTTGAGATAAAAACACTTATTTGCAGTTATAAAAGCATCTTCAAAGATGACAACACTTTTGAGATAGTGATCTCAAAGTCTTATCTTCAAGAACTTAAGACTTTATAGATAGTGATCTAAAAGGTCTTAACTGTAGATGCCTTATAACAATTATAACAATTAAGACTGGGTCTTAACTTTAGGAGATAGAGATCTCCGGGAATATGGGCATTTTGATAAGGATAAATGAAATTACATCATAGTTATGACGATTATTGAGTTGTAGTGTTAAGACGCTATAACTGCTTTAACAAGATTGATTATTGGTTGCATAAGATGCAACATTCGCATTGGATGCGAGCACTGTTACTAGAAGATATGCGAGTACCGTAAAAGGATTTGGCGTAGTTTCTCGAGAACAGAGTGACTGGTCAACTTACCAAGCTATTTTTCTAAATAGCTTATGATTAGCATTTGAGTGTGGGTT
This sequence comes from Ottelia alismoides, assembly GCA_037367405.1. Lineage (NCBI taxonomy): Eukaryota > Viridiplantae > Streptophyta > Magnoliopsida > Alismatales > Hydrocharitaceae > Ottelia > Ottelia alismoides. Next base: position 450,425 of record JAZKJV010000038.1, read on the forward strand.
TAAAAGATTGGCCCATTAATTGCTCTTTGGGTTAGTGGGAGATTGTTGGACATGCAGGCCCACGACGAGCCATTATGCAATAAATGTTATTGCAATTCATTCCCTGATCTGAAATGAAGAATAACTAATTTGTATTGAAGGTCTCTTAGTACAATTTGGGTTATGTACCATGACCATCTTAATGATCATACATCTGTTGATTCAAATATCGAATCATAGAGGTTGGTGCTTGGATGATATCTAAAGAGTTAGATTGAGGACTCATCAAGCACCGCCAAGTGATTATTAAGAGAGGGTCTCTATCCTTAAAAGAAGATGGCAATTCTTCTCTGAAGGTTGATATCTAACAGACCTCTTGATGTATGTCCTCTGCACAGGAATAGAGTTTCAGAGGTGTTAGATAAGTTAGGTCAAAGAGTTGACTTAACAGGATTGAGATAACCAAGACTTATGCGGTATACTATCACGATATAGGCACACATCCTCTGATCAGAGATAGATGTGTAACTATATGTTTAAGTATGTAAATTTGGCAACCCGATAGGTTGATGATCTAATCAAGGTCTATACATCGGCGAGCTGATGTGCATACACGGGTATATGAGTAATACAATCTCTCAAAAGGATCATACATGTTCATTATTGAATCGGAAGACATGAGGTCACTCATAAGATATTGAGATCAAATTCTGTGCGCGGTCATCTCGTTTTGGAAGCTTGACTAAGTTTAGGATTGATATATGCTTTTGGAAATTATATGATCATTACCCATGTATTATATGTGCGTTTGGAAAGTATATGATCAATGCCAACTCCCAATGATCGAATGAGAAACTTGATGATGAACCCTGAAGAAGACAATCTAAATAAGATCTTAAACTTTGGGTTTATTCTGGGTCTTCTTACTTGATGGGGATGTGATCGTAAACGATTGTATAACCAGGACGCTTCCAGTCCGAGGGAGTGATGAAACACGTTGGGATTTTAGTGATTCCTCTTAATAGATCAGTAATCTAAACTTAGTCCAAATGTTAGACATTGATCTGAATGCGATTCAAATGCAATGATAACATTAGATTTACGACTTTGATTTAATCAAACATCTTTGAAAGGTCCCCTTATTTGTTTTTGAGACATGATCTCAATATCGTAGTCACTATACATGGAACATACAATTTAGTTTTGAGATTTACAGATGCTTTAATGGTTGTTTGTGTTCCCCAGTATCAGCATAGTGTCTACCATAACCATTGCTGCTGAAAAGCCATGGATGAGGAGATGAACACACTTACACAGGGGCACGTGGGATCTTGTACCACGTCCCTTGGAAGTTAGACATTTCGCATTCGTCTTCACAATCAAGCAATCACCTGATGGTTCTATTGATAGATTGAAAATCAGGTCGGTAGTTGACGGCTTCACGTAGGCATGTGGTGTGGGTTACTTTGAATCTTTCTCTCCAGTAGCCAGAACATGATCTATATGCACCATTCTTTCTATTATTGCTAATAAGAATTGGCTTATTGATGCAGCATGATAGCCACTTAATTTTAGTAGACATTTATTTGGTCCAATTAGTATTTATTTTGTTTTATTTATTTCCCATGTAAAAGGCTCATTATAAAAGGCCTCTTTTATAATTTTTCCTTTGATTTCTTCTTCCCTAATTTTAGGGATTTGTTGCTCCTTTTGTGGGGGAGTAGCCTCTATAAAAGGGCTCCCTTTGTATTAGTTTTAAGTTAAGTTAAGTCAAGATTAATTTTTTTTCCCATCCCTAATCTCTCTCTCTCTCTCCCTCTCTCTCTCGTGCGCCGCCTCACTCTTCCCCCCCTTCCCTCTTTCTCTCTCCCCGACTCCTCTCTCTCGACTCCGTGCCCTACCTCCCAGCGCCGCCTTCTGCTTCTCCCTGCGCCACCATCTACCCCCCCCCCCCAGCGCCGCCTTCTCCTTCTCCCTGCGCCGCCACCTACTCTCCTCCCGCCGCCTCCGCCTGTCTTCTCCCCAACGCCAAGCCCCGCCTTCTTCCCCACTTCGCCTCGCCCTCTCTACCATATTGCCCTCCCTCCAGCCCTTTCCTCTCTCCTTCCCTCCCTCTACCGATTCCGCCTCCTCCCAAACCCTCCCTTCACTCGCCACCTTCGACTCTCCCCCATCTCCTTCCGCGCCGCCCCTGTTCTGTCCACCTTCTCTCCCAAACGACGCCGCCCACCGTGCGCCCTTCCATCGCACTCGCCAGCCTTCACCACCACGCGCAAGCGCCCTCCCAGGCCAGCACCAGCCCTCCCCTCCTATCGTTTTTGTCTCCTCGCGCCACCACTGTCCGAACCCCTTTCCCCCCTAACACGTGCTTGTCACCGGCCGAAGACTCTGAGAACCGCGGGCCTGTGAAGGAGTCCTTCCGAGCCGTAGTTTGCCGACCAAGTCCGAGACCAACGGCGACCAGATCTGAAGCACTGCTCCAAACTCCGTGCCGGTTGTGGTATGAGCGATATTTTTCCCGTTTATTTCCACCGCATAATATAGTTGTGGGTTGTTATATTGTTGACTTGGTTTGGTGAATCGTTGAGGCCCCTAGTACTGCATTATTGTGATAAATTTTCTAATACTCGTAACTCATCCATTTGCCCTAATTTGTGGATAGTAATCGGTGCTAAATCGCGAGTAACCAGACATTTATTGTTGCTGATTTTTGGCTTGTCGTGCGCCATTTATCTTGTTCGTCATTTTGTTTCAATAGTTCCATTGCCTGTTCGTCATTTGGGGTATTGAACATTTAGTTTGCATCACTTATCTTTCAGCTAGATGTGACGAATGCCTTTCTTTATGGAGTCCTCGAATGGGAGGTTTATATGATGCAACCGTTGGGTTACAAAATCGAGCGGAGTGTGTGCTGACTTTGTAATGTCATCTATGACTTAAAGAAGAGTACGCAGTCATTGTTTGGCAGGCTTACTACTGAGATCATATCTCTTGGTTTCCGTGGGACAAGATCTGACTACTTTGTCTTTGTCAGGTGACGGCCCACTGGCATTGCTATACTAATTGTCTATGTTGATGATGTGGTTATCATTGATGATGACAAAGCAGGTATTTCAGAGACCAAGGCCTTCATGAGGTATTTGTGACAAAAGATCTTACACAACTTCACTACTTCATTGGCATTGAGGTGAGATGTACTATAAAGGTATTACATATTTCGCAATGAAAGTATTGCTTAGATATTCTTACAGGGAACTGGACTACTTGGATGCAAAATATATGGTGTCCCTGCAGAATTGAGGAAGAACACTGCATCTACGGATCTTGAGTTTGAGGACACTACACGATATAGAAGTCTAGTCAGCGAACTGCTTTACCTTACTAGAGCAGATATATCGTTTGTTGTCAGTAGAGCGAGCCATCACATGGAGAGACCTTTCTGTAGTCATTGGCAGGATGTTCTTCTTATCCTTCGATATTTGAAGGAGTCTCCAAGGTGTAGACTCTTCTATGGGGTCGATGCTGATACTGATATCACCAATTATGTGGATGCTGATTATGCTAGTTTTCCAAAGGATCGATGATTGAGTACTGGATATGCAATGTTTGTTGGTGACAATCTAGTTATATGACGCAATAAGAAGCAGATGGTGGTTTCTAGATCAGGAGTAGATGCACAATACATGGCAATGGCCTAAGCTACCTGTGAGATTACATGGTTCCTCTCTTTTCTATGGGAATTTGGACTATATATTACCACTCCAATCCCTTTACACCCTGACAACAAGTTTACTACATATATTGCCACCAATCCAGTTTTTCATGAGTGAACTAAGCACGTTGAAGTTGACTATCACTCATTCGCGATGTTGTATGGGAAGGGAAAAATCACTACTCCTTGTATCTCTGTGAATCTTCAACTTCCAGATAAATTCACGAAGGTGGTACCAAAGAAATGCCTCTCTTAGATGATTTTCAAGTGGGGCATGATCGATAGATATGCTCCAACTTGATGGAGTGTGTCAGAGTTATTGAGTTATGTCTATTTATTCTTATTTCAGTCATGTAACCCCCTTTTGGGTATCTAGTAATTTTGATTTTTGCTCTTTTAGGGTTTCATGCTATATAAGAAATCTTAGACCCATGAAATAAGACAAGTCAATCATTCTCCCATCTTTCTCCACATGGGTCATTCTTGAACTTTAATCCAAATTATTAAGGTCCCTTTGGATAGTCTCCTAACATTTTTTTGGACCTTCCTCAACCTCTCTTAGATGGATCGAAATCCTAAATCTCGTATCTTTTAATCATTCTCCCATCTTTCTCCACATGGGTCATTCTTGAACTTTAATCCAAATTATTAAGGTCCCTTTGGATAGTCTCCTAACATTTTTTTGGACCTTCCTCAACCTCTCTTAGATGGATCGAAATCCTAAATCTCGTATCTTTTAATTGACACATCAACAAATCTCCTTTCCAAAAAGTGAAATCACCTTAAGCGGTTTTCTCTCATCTTATCCACCATCAAAGCTACACCAACCTTCCTATTGATCACATCTTTTCGAATGCGATCTTTTCATATTTGACCATGCATCCACCATAACATTTCTGCTAGTGCCATTCTATGCACAATGGGTCGGAGGACAACCTAATTTCTATAAAGCTTGAAGTTCATCATTCTCGGATTTTTCTTCAAAACCCCAAATCAAAAAATCTTCGATATTGCTCGAGTCAAGATCCAGAACCTCGTGTGGATGCGCACTTCTATCAAGTGTAGCGTGCTCCAGGTCAGAAACTTCTCGTGCCAGAAGCTCTTGTCGTATCTTCATCCTCCCACTGCCCTAATCAACTCCATAACCTTGGCAACAAGATATTCTAGAGCAGCAACAACATCCCATCTGGAGGATGTCTCTAACTCATAGAAGCAACCCCCAAGCTCGCACAATCCCGAGGCTCCAGCAGGAGACTACACTTTCTCGAGGCTATGGTGAACGAGGTGTTTACTAAAATGGAGAGAGGAAAAAATATTTCCCACAATGGTGACGGTTTGAAAAAAATTCCAACAATAGGGATAATATCGGCTATTTACTAAAATGGAGAGAGGAAAAAAATATTTCCCACAATGGTGACGGTTTGAAAAAAAATTCCAACAATAGGGATAATATCGGCAAGCTGTTTGCCGCTCCGTGTTCCGAGCATGGCAAACGGTTTGTCGTGCTACATGAATGGAGGAGAGGGGCTGGGAACCCAGATTTCACCGTCCATGTGGCACAACAAATCGTTTGCCACGCGCGGAACACGAAGCGACAAACGGTTTGTCGATATATACCTATTGTGAGAATTATTTTCAAGCCGTCCTCATTTTGGGGAATACTTTGCAAGGTTAATACCCCGATGGGGATTACATCATGGTGAACATGGATTACAAGTGGTTCCCACATAATGGAACTGCGATGATCAGATCTACGTGCATGCCCTATCCCTTTCAAATAAGGTGGCGATGAGCCCTACTTCTACAGGAGGCGATCGATCAGGTCCTCCGTGAGGAGATACTCCAGGCGATGGGGCTTCCAACGATGAGCTTCCATGTGACGCAATCTCCGGCCGCGTCCCTCGTGCCAGCTTGCAATTCCAGGCAGTGCACGAGTCACGACACCTCCTGGCGCACAACCCTTCTAGGCACTCCAGTCGCATGCGCTCCCAGGAGGCTGTGAGCACCTCTCCTCGTGTCGCTAGGTAGAGTCACCTCCTCCGCTCCAAGCTCCAGCAACGCCGCCTCTTCTCCACTCGAATAAGACCCCCCCCCCCCTCTGCCCTCCTCCCCAACCATTTGCCACACCTCCTCTCCTAGCCGATGGCTGATGGGCGGTGCTTCAGCCTCGCAGATCCAATCCGAGGCGGTGGCGGTGCATCTCAAGAGATGGTTTCCCTTGGGGGAAACCTATCGTCTTGCATTGAAGGAAGGGGCCCAATAGGCCATTATAAAAAAAGTTGGAGGGGAAGGGTTGCTATGCTGCACATTTGGGCCTATATTAGGCCGAGAGGGTTAAAAAAAGGAGGGCAGAAGTTTATGAGCCTAAAGTTGGCCTACTGCTTTTTATAAAAAAGAAAAAAAAGAGAGAGGCATCATAAAAAAGAGAGAGGCATCATATTTATGCCCGTTTTCTAAGAGATTTTGTTAAAAAAAGGGACGCATACAAAGGAAAGTTGTACGCAAGAATTTTTGTAAAAAAATAAGAAGAGGAAAATCTGAAAAAATGATGAATGATTTATTAAAAAACTGATGATTTGACAAAAAAATATAGAAGCCGGAAAAATGTGACAGCTTATTTGGTTTTGTTCTCCCCATGTCTTATCTTCTCCAACTTGGTCGATGTCTTCTTTCCAACAAGTATGGGAGAAAGGGAGAGTATTGTGTAGAGTCACATGTTGGATTCAGTTGTCAGATTCCATACTAGCCAGTTTTTTCAGACTCTACAGATGTTCAGATATTCAGACTCGACGTCAGATTGGTTTTGAGTCTTTAGATTCAGACACGCACCTGTATGCAGTCTTTTTCGGATGTGCCCATGTTTGCCATCATTATTTGTGGTCCCCATCTTATGTTTCAGCCATGGTTTTTATGTGTTCCATAGGGACTCCGGAGTAATGATCCCATTCTCTGAGCCATATGGGAGCGATCCAGTTCTCTGACGAGTAGACTTTCAGACTCCATTCTCAAGCAATCGTGAACTCTAGTACAAGATCCTTCCGAGGTTCCTATGAGGGAGAACCCACTTTGAGGTCCCTATGAGAGAGTCCCATCTCCAGAGATCTGCGTATGTATAATTAGCGGCATTCTTTATTTGACCCTTTTCAGGGATGGAGCAGTTCACATTGTTGTGGTGGGGGCAGAGTTCTCCGTGTAGAGACTTAATTTTAATTGTAGTAACTCTGACTGGTGCATTCATGCTCTCCGACGAGGAGATTCAATTTTACTCACACTCCAGCCCGTTCGTCCTCCTCACCTGCACAACATGAGAAGCAATATCCTCAACAACAACCGACAGTTGTGTGCATTGAGCTGATATTGTTTGCAGTGTCTTGTATTGTGAGTTGAGATTTCTTTTTGTTTGTTCAAGCTGAGCATTGCATGCTCCAGCTTGAGGGGGAGTGTCGGAGTAATTGGTTATGCATCACTTATGTGGGAGATGAGTAAACGGATTTCTCCAGAATCAATTTACCCCATCCATTTGTTTAGTCCTACATCTACCAGTTGTGGGATGTGGAGACTCAGTGAGGGCTATATAAGAACAATTGATATTGTCTGTAGTGTCTTGTATTGTGAGTTGATATTTCTTTCTGTTTGTCCAAGTTGAGCATTGCATGCTCCAGTTTGAGGGGGATTGTTAGAGTATTTGGTTATGCGTCACTTATGTGGGAGAGGTAAATGGATTTCTCCAGGATCCATTTACCCCATCCATTTGTTTAGTCCCACATCTACCAGTTGTGGGATGTGTAGTCTCATTGAGGGCTATATAAGAACAATTGATATTGTCTGAAGTGTCTTGTATTGTGAGTTGAGATTTCTTTCTGTATGTCCAAGCTGAGAATTGCATGCTCCAACGTGAGGGGGAATGTTGGAGTATTTGGTTATGCGTCACTTATGTGGGAAATGAGTAAATGGATTTCTCCATGATCCGTTTACCTCATCCAGTTGTTTAGTCCTACATCTACCCGTTGTGGGATGTGGAGACCTGGTGAGAGCTATATAAGAAGCCCCTCACTCCCTGTATCCAATGAGAAAAGCAATAGACTACTAGCCTTTGAGGCATTCTCCCCTAGTTTCATCCCACTCCTTAAGGATTAGGGTACTACGTTAAATCCCGTATTCTTCATATTTTATTCTTTATTTCTCTGATATGCTTCCGCATTCCTATTTTCTAACACTTACCAACCAAAGGAAAATTCTAATCCCCAGTGTGCTTTGAAGCTCCATTAAGCCCCCAGTCGTTGCAAATCAACATGATTGAAAACAATGAGTAAATAAGGTCCTATAAGATTTCTTGATCAAGGAGTTGCCATATTTTTCAGTGCTTGCGGTCTTTCCCAGCTGAGGGACACTGCAACAGATCGAAGCTCCTCAGCGAGTCTTAAAAACTCTTGCTTTCTGTTTTTAGAAATTCCCAATCGGAAGTGGGCACCAAGTACCATCATCCCAATCCCTGTCACGCTCAGATCATGGTCCGTCATTAAAGCAAAGAACCTCGCAAAGCGATTGCACAAAGTCCCAACACCCGATCAAGCATCGATTCAAAATCTGAAAGAGGTTTCATCACCTAAAACATTCTGCATATTTGCATAGCACATATACCCTTCCTGAAGGCTGTAGGAGAATGAACTTCGAATAGAGGCATAAAACTGTGTAGAGATTCCACATATACTTCTCACCAATCTGCATAGATCAACTTCATTCCCATAGAGCCTAGAATCCCACTTCGCTAGGAGAGCCGTGAGCATCTCTTCAAGCCTTGGAACCCCTAACCTCCCTCATCCATGGGCTGCACAGCAGATTCTCAGACAACCAAAGAAACGCGAAGCATCTCCCTTCCCGTTTTATGTGAGATTGGATTTGAATGAAAATACAAGAGGTATTTATAAATTTGGCAAGTCTAGCGAGCAAAGGGCTAATGACCTTACGCAAGTTAAATTCATCAAATTTGAGAATGAAAGAATACAAATGACTAGTGATTATATGAAGGTAGAGTGGTGGAGTTATTTTGCATGTTTCTAAACAAGAATGGCCTAGTTGAGATCAACCCCAGGGAACCTGAGCATTCAATTTCTCTTGGAGCGGACAAAACAAAAAAGTGGGCAAGGGAGGTTTTAAAAATGTGAGGTCCAGGGAAGTGTTGGGACTATGGTGACATTCTCTCATGTTTGGAAGATGTTGGGGGAGAAGTATTACTTGATTCAAGAAGTTGTTCAATATTTTTCGATGAAAGAAGAAAAATACCAAATGATTGGAGAAAAAATATCATGAAATCTTTATTCAAAAACAAAGAGATACAAAATATAAGGATATTAAATTGATGAGTCATATAATGAGGGGGCATAGAAGAGGAAAATTGAAGGGAAGTTGAGACTCGTTTCAATAGTACAAAAGTACCAGTTTGGTTTCATCTTAAGTACATATACAACTGAGGCCATAAATCTTTGAGGCATTTATTGAAAGTTTGGAGAATAAGATAGCACTCTTATATGATCTTTATTTATTTGGAGAAGGCTTATGATATTGTATTAAGATAAATCATGTGAAGGTAACTAGAGAAGAGAGCATATTTTATATTTGACTGAAACAAGAGATTTGTATGACCGACCAATGACTTGTGTGAGGATTTAAATTGGGTTGTTAGATCATTTTTATAGACATTGATACGTACCAAGGTTTGACCCTGTATACTTTACCTTGACCTTGATCATGGATAAATTAAAACGGCTCCTACAGAGGAATCTCTTTTATGCATGTTATTTGCAGAAGATTTTGCATTAGTCGATGTGACAAGAGATTTAAGGAAGCTTTGGAATGCAAGTGCTTCCAAATAAGTAGAACTAAGGGATATCATATGGAATGTATGAATTCAGTAATAAAAAATCCAAAGATGTGACAGATGTAAAGCTTTGACTGCATTCATTTTGTAGATGGATGACTTAAGTACTTAGGTTCAGCCTCTCAAAGGGATGGAGGAATTGATTAATATGCCTCGTATTGTTTGTGGAGGATGTTGAAGTGAATAGTAGATTCAGTTGTTCTGTGTGACGAAGAGAATCTTTGAAAGAACTTCGAAGTTCAAAGCTAAATACGATAAAGTTGTAGTGAGAGTGATGATGCTTTATGTCACCATGGACATTTAATTATAGATATCTCATATCTGTAGATAATGTGTAAAGCTGCGTTGAAGATGTTCAAGTGGATATGTGATTACACAAAAAATGAATGTACATATAATCGTGGTATCTAACAACAGGTTGGTATGTCAGTTAAAGAACCCAAAATGGGCGAAATTCTAAGGTCATTCTAGAGAAAGCCATCTATTATTCCAACTCAAGATGCAGCCTTTGAAAAGTGGATGGAGTAGATCGAGCAAGTAAACTATTAAGAAAGACAGGACTTTTCTGGAATTGAGTTTGGCTATGACCCAAATAACGAGTGGTATTCATGTTAGCAGATTTAGGGATTTTTTGTATCTACAGTAAAACACGTGAAATTAAATTTATAGAAATTTAGACTGGTACCGAGAAAAATCATGTCAAAAGAACGTCTGTAATTCATCCAGGAAATGCAACAGCCAAGAATAACTGCCGTGCTCCAAGGCCTAGTTTGGAGTTATTTGGCATTTTCAAATGATAATCCTGCCTGGCAAGAATAGATTCTAACTTGTTTCACACATTTTATCACGGGATTTGTGACCTGCTACCCCTGCGCGACCTTCTGGTTCTGCCATCACGCTCGCTACCTCTTGCTTATCTCCTATGCTTAATGTATGGGATGCCTCTACTCTCTGGGCCACCTCCATCGGCAGCTTCACCATTTTTATTTTTTTAGGAGCAAGTCGGGCAGGTTCTCATTATAACATCAAGACACAGAGTACGTGCTCTGTTTACAGTTAAAAAACATGGCCTCTAGAATTGTTGTATACTTGAAGCTTTTTTAAATTTACCCTATATATTATATAATAGGTATAAATTAATTATACTTTTCCCTGTACAATAACTTTGCCATGCATTACTCATCAACAACAACAAAAGAGAAAAAGGTCGCTTCTTAATCGGTCATTTATCTATACAACGCTCCCAAAAGAAACATCAGACGACTGTTGAGCACAAGATTTTTTATAGTCTACAGCTTGTTCAAACTATAAAGGTTCAATCAAACAAAAAACTTCAAGACCAAGGCCACAAATCTAAGCATGGTCTCGTTGCTGTGAATTCATTTCAACCGAAACACAATGGAAAGCTTTCGTAAACCTCTATACTTTTATAATTACATCACGATTCATCCATTTTTCTGAATCACACGTAGAATCTTGGATAGTCACTTCACCCTCTTGTTATTTTATCCTGTTAACTAAATAATTACATTGAGTTAATCTAACTATATTGAATCCAATGATTGACATTTACCCCTCAAGTCCCATTGACCCAACCATCTCTATTTTCCTCTCTCTGGCATCTCGTTTCACCGAAACCTCTACCATTGTTGTCATTGTAGTCACCTCCTTCCTCTACCATCCTGTACCACCATCGTCATGACTGTCAACTCCTCCCTCCCTCCATTACCTCTCTTGATCTCCACTTCTGTGACCACCATAATCATATCATTCCTCCAATAATTCCTCCACATCGTCTACTTCACTCTCCCTTCTGCATGACCTCTTCCTTCTTGGACCTTCGTTGCCATCACCTTCATCACTCTTTATTTCCTTCCATCGTCGTCAAGCTTGCGCCACCTTCACTCTGAGGAGGAGATCGATCATCCCTACCACTTTGCATTAATTGTTAGCGGTGGTCGAGGTCGAGGTGAAGAATGAAGATTAGCAATGACCCTCCATCTCCTCTTCCATTCCTCCTTTGCATCTCTTTTGGCCACATCATCTATAGTCGGCTTCCCTTATGTTGGTTGTGGCTGTTGTTATCTAGTTGTAGAAGCACCTTCTGACGTTGGTGTGTTGCAACCAGGAAAGGCCGTATATGGGAGGGGCATGCTCTTGTTGATGTTTTGGAAACGCTAGGTGATATGTTTGGCATTGTTGACATGGGATGTAGTAAGGAGAGAAGTTGCATTAAGGGGCCTTTAAGGTTGATAGTAACAGTGGCAGTACTAGGCAATAGATATCTTAGACAAAGACATGTAAGAGATGTTTTAACGGCAAGTGTTGGTCGTGGTGGAAGTAGGGGTGAAAATGGGATGGGTTCTAGAGCTTACAATGGTGGTCAACCTCGAAGTGGAAGGGGGCTGGCGGTAGGGTGTTGTATGGGGGTGCGGACACATACCTGATTGAGGCCATCATCATCATAAAGGCCTTCTACTAGCAGGGAGTTGGGTTCGTGCATGCCTTCCTCATCATGCTCACGGTGCAGTGAGGTTCTTGTCATTTTTATTTGTTGGTTGAAGTTGGATGTTGTTTTAAGAGGTGGGTAGTTTCTTGATTTGGCTGCTTGTATGGAAAGATTATTTTTTTGATAAAAAAATGTATACTATAAATGTAGTTTAAAGATGGACGTTGGCTACAAAGAAATATTTCTGTTTTTTTATGGTCGGTATTAGTGATTCCAAAAGAGATCCAAGTTAAGAGGCTTTATCTAGGCAATGACAGATTTGGAGAAGGTTACCAGGAGGCTCAGAGAGGATGGTCGTTGAGCTTTGCAAGGCCCTAGAGAAAAGGATAGCTACAATGGGTTGCCTTGTGAACTCAAAGAGACCTATCATGCCATCAATATTAATTAGCGGGCATGTTTTACCTTTAAAAAATATCGATGTGGTGGCCAACAAAGGGTGGTGGCTAAGATGGAGGGTGCCCTCAAGGTCAAGAATGGTAGTTGATTGGAAGAGGATATGATAGATGAGAACATAGAAATCGCATATTGTATAAGAAAATTACACATGTTAGAATGTTGATTTACGACTTTGATTTCAAATCAAAACCGAGACTGAACCTATTTAAAACCAAGTGGGTTGAACCGCTTAGCTCACAACCCATCTGAGTTCGCAGATGCTCTACCACTATCGATATTTTCTAGTGTCCATTCGATGATTCGAGGATGTTGTTACGAAGAGCTCGATGCGGAGATCTACATGGAGGCACACATGTTGCGTTAAATGCCACAAAATCGTTGTTCCAGGTGAGGGAAAGTCATAGGGGAGCAACCTCGTAGGTACGGGTCAACCCCTTCTTGATGTTGGATCTTCACGATTTTTACATCGTTGGTTTTGGGGGTCGTGCACTACTCGAGAATGGTGTTTTATCATAATTAGATGGGTTTTGGGAGGATTTCTCTTTTGTATCATGTTTTGGACAAATCTAAGTGATCTGGTTGGCGCATGTGAATGAAAACTATATCACTATGATGTGGGCATGTGATGAACGTGTACTTGACTATCTTAAATTGGTCTCCTTGTAATACTATCAAATACACATTGGTCAGAGCTGAGCGAGAACCTCCGTGAGGAGTAGCTCGGCTAAATTCTCCTGGATAACTCTAGGGTCCAACATAGGGACACTACTGATTAGCTTATCTAACTAGGATCCTAAAATATGAGATCGAGCTAATCTAAGTGGCCATCTAGGTTAAGAATGCCAAAATACTACAAGATGCATGCATGCACAACAATATACCAAGCACATGAATAAATATGGCACATGAACAAACTTGCAATAAAAAATGATGCTCCTCTATCAATGATTAATCAGTTTAAAGTATCATGCATATAAGGGTCTGGAACTATACAAATTAATTCATCATTTCAATTCATGCATATTTAAATTCAAGTATGGGATCTTGTTATCATTTAACAACTCCAAATCCCTAAAATGAAGCTAAATCAAGAAATAATATACAAGGATATTCAAGTATGGGTGCTGATTATATTTTATGATCTAAGGCAACTATGGGGGTTTAAAAGTGAAAATACCTCTTTAGATTCATCATGTTTGAAAGCTAAAGTACCTCTTTAGATTTAAATTCATTTTCAACAAAGTATATCAAAGAAATAAATACATCACATGAAAGAGCATGAAATGACCTTTAAAACAAGTCAAATTTCATTAATTTATGAATTAAGGAGCACAAAATATTAATCCTCAAACTCAGGGGCATTTTTGTAATAAAAACATAACAAAACATCATCGAAAGGTATAAAATTGGATGAGATAGTAATTACAGTAAGTCATTGGGGTATGATCTATAAATTAGCCATGCGTGGGGGTATTGCATGATCTAAAAAGAGTTAGTAGGGCTTATCTTGAAATTTTCAAAGCAGCACCAGTTGGGCATGTACTGGACTGAAGTGCAATTATCAAGAAGCTCGGTCCAGATGCTGCAAAATACTCACTTACATGAGGCGGGGCACGTGGGGCTAGGCTCGATGTGCTGCGTTGCTTCAGGTAACGTGGTGATCAGTGGCGACTCGCATGCAAGCTCAGGTGACCCATGTAGATGAATGAACCATTGCTTCGAGGGAGAGGCTCAGAAATGATATTGGCCATCGGATCAGATCAGAAGTATCTGATCCAACGCCATTTGCTAGTCGATGCTTCCTTCTTCCTATGTCGTAACTCAACAACGCTAATGGAACTCCGATGAATAATATCTCCCTCCTCCACGCTCCTTAACGCCTTCTAAAGGTTAGATACCTCCGTAAAGGTATTACGAAGACGGTGGAGTATCAAAGAAGGAGCTCCTCGACCTGGAAGGCTTGACTGATGTAGGCTCGTTAGTCTTTAAGTTCAAACCTGAAGATGGCTCGTAGAGTTCGATCGATGGTCTCCTGCGCGGGTTAGTGAATAACCAAAGATCCTAGAATCTATCTCAATGCAAGGAACTTGAATGAGGGCTCAATCGAGGGAGTAGGATTGAGCCCTAATGGGTTCACTACCCTTTGCAAGGGCCGTGAAGGTGCGAGGTGGAGTTGGGTGCGCGAAGATGGTCAGAGAACGATGATGCTCAGTGAATGATCAGGTGGTGATGAAGAAGGGTGAGTGTTGAGAAAAATTGGAGAAACAAGAAGAAATAAGGAAAACATTACCGGGAGGAAGTGATTAACAGAGGAGAGACGAGAAGGGCAGAGATAGGCCATGAGGAAGAGGATTCTCTTCCTCACTCGTCGCTTGACACGAGGGCAAGTCGTTGAACTCAAACAACTCGAGGTGAAGATGCAACGAGGTGACAAACACCTTCGATCGCTCAAAATCCTCGAACCCACTCTATCACTGGAGATGGAGGTGTGCTCAGGGTACTCGCACGGAAGGACAGATGGCATGCATGGGTGGTGGGGAAGTTTTATTTAAAGGAGGCAGAGGAGTGGTTCTAGGAAGTGGACGATGATATTCTAACCACAATGGATGACCAAAGGTTACAGGTACATGGGGGACGGCTGTCACATGTGAGTGAGGGAGTCTAGGTCAACAACTGGGACTAGGCGATTGTCTAAGAGGATGGACAGAGTGGTTGGGGAAATAGGGAGAAGAATGGGTACTTACGAGCCAAAGCATGCGAAAGAGAGGGACGTTGGAGGCTGAAGACGAGTTGCAGTCATTGGGTATGTGACTCCAACAGCTGAGGAAGAGGCACGAGTGAAAGGATGCGATGCAACATGATCGAATGATCAGATGGCTGAAAGAAGAGTGGGGTTGAGTGGCTAAGATGGGATCAATCAAGGCTAGATCGAAGACAGAGAAGCGAGGCTTGTGGCAATGAAGGGTTAGGTGTGGGGCAAGTAGAGAGGGTGCTACGTGGCCCAATGGGAAAATAGAAAATGAAGAAAAATAAAGAAATAATAGAATAAAATAACTACAAGCTTCAAATCAAAAAATGCTCAACATGAAAGTTGTAGATCTTTTCGAGATCTACAACTTTCATGCAGAACTTAAAATAAAAATGTAAATGATATTTTTGCAACTATTTTTAAAGTAATTAAAAATACTTATTTTAATTTATTTTGTGATTTTTTGTATTATTTATTTGTAATTAATGTCAAAACAAATGTGTACAACATTAATATGTTTTTGTGATTTTTAGTAATAAGAAATACAAGAAATAAACACCTTACTAGATTTAGTGATGTATGCAAATTAAGGTTAATTATTTACAAGGGATAAGATGTTAATGTTAATGGATTGATGATGAATCTTATTGATTAAGCTAAGTAAGAGGAATAATAAATGAAATATATGATGATAAATTATGGATTTATCACCCCTATACTTAAACCTTGTTAGTCATCGAGTAAAATAAAGAATGAATAAATTAGATTAATACATGATTGTGCATGTGAACGTACAAGATTTAATTTGTTAAGAACACTTGATTTTAGTGATCCTAAAATTTTAAGCTAAATCGTGCTCTAGTCAAAAGGAATCCAACTTCCCTATTTATCATACTCTTTGTATATACATATAGGGAAACAATGCGACATTAAGTGTAAACCGCATTTGTAAGTATTGAGTCGAAGCATCACTCAAAGTTCCAGTCCAAGAGACTCTCCAAAAGAATCAATCTTTAATACTATGGAATAAATCATTTATTGTACAATCCATCGTCTCTTTAGTTGTCGGACTTAAAAGTTAAGATGGATGGCCAGTTGAAGGAAGGCATAGGTTGGTGTTTTTTTTCTCTTCCTCTCATTGGAACATGGATCCTCTCGAGTGCCTTATTAATAGAACACACACATATGGTGTTGATCAGTGTGTTCGTCAAGAGAATGCTGAATCATATGCACTTGTTTTTCTGGGAATGCACCGGGGTGTATCTCTTTTGAGCATTTATTATACCTTTGACACCTAGACTTGTATCACTATATGATGAAGAGTCTTTTTGGTGCTAGCCCGACTCATAAAAGCCTAGAAGGTTTGGTAACAATGGACAAGACACTTTGAAAGGTTGGGAGTGCTTTCCTTTGGTGGAGGCTCTTTTGAATGTAGTTTGAGAGCTTTTCAACAAAATATTATCTTATCTTTTTAGCTAGCTCCACTGCTTTTACCAAATTGGCGTATACTGATCAACATTTTTAAGGATTCATCACATTGTGGCACTTAGGTCAATAACACAATATAGTACAAGAACTTGTTCTCATATTGGCCAAGGTTTTTGACTTTTAGGTTTCATGAAGCATTCGTTGATTTTATCCCATCCTCCAGTATCATGAAATCGTGTCTAAACTCAAATATCTCATCTCAGTTCCTCAAGTGAAACATCAACTCATCTCATCATAACTATAGTTGTGCATGTGATCTGTTGATCATATTCTTTGAGGTAGAGACCAAGTACGCTATATAACATATACATCTTTCAAACTAGGGAAACATGAATGATTAAGTCTTAGATTCTAATGACTAAGGCCGGTTAACTCTGAATTAAAGAACCTCATAAACCAAGTGTTCTTGAACTCTTCAAGCCTTGTGTAGAAGTGAAAATATCAAGAATACATTCAATTTGTTAGTTAGTGTTTTTTTTTCAATTTTCCATATTTTTTAAGGTTAGAGTTATTTACAAAATAAAAGTTAGTCGCATTTACATCCTCATTTTGAAAATATTTTTGAAAATATTTTACAAACCAAGTCACATGATTATAGATTTTCAAAACATTTTGCAAATGAATTTCAAAATAAGTCAAGTCATCATTTTTACAAATGATTGTAAAATATTTTTCAAAATAATGTCATATAGCTATAAAAGTTTTCGAATCATTTTGCAATCATTTTTACAAAATCAGTTCAAAGAATACTTAAACCTTAGCTTAAAAGTTTTAAAATTTTTGAAAATATGAGTTATGGCGAAACTATATGTGAAATATATAAGGTATAACCAACCCTCTATACTTAGCTTGTGTTATATCTCATGGGACTAACTGATATGAAGCCAAAGCTCATGCTAAACACAAAGAGATACGCAAAAACCGACTTTGTATTCCTTCATATACTTAGGTTATAAATAACATATGTATAAGAAGAAGACGAAAGAGGTATCCACAAGTAAAGAATAGAAGTGTACATGGCTCGGGTCCCTTTATACTTAGGGTGAGAAGGTCCTAGATAAAGAGATATAGAATGAAGATGAAGGGATCGAGAGAATGGCTCAAGAGACCAAAAGAATATACAGACAAGAGCTGGGGTTCCCTCAATACTTAGGCTTTAAACAACCTACGTAAGGAGTGAGTATCTACAAAAGAGGGAACATAACTCTAAAAGAATGAACAAATCGAATGTGTAAGTAATAACAAATATATGAATCTTCTCATCTGCTTAATTTGTATGCTGCATCTTCATGAAGAGCGATCCAAAGTATATGCATGGTACTCGCTTTGCACGAAGTCAATATCTTCATATTGGACTAACTGTTCTTTGGAATCGACAAAGTGCTTTAATAGTTGTCCATTAACCAGAGAGGAACATGCACCATCTATGAGATCGATTATCTCTACACTTCCATTGATGTGCATGTCCTTAATTATGCAGGGACTTGCCCATTTAGATTTGAGCTTCCCGTAAAAAATCTTGAACGTGGCATTAAACAAGCATACCTTTTTGTCCCGAGACAAAGTTCATGTACCTAACGTGCAAATCATGCCACTTCTTAACCTTGTCCTTATAGATTAAATTGTTGTAATGCGAACAGTTTCCTAATCAAGAATCTTGTGATTGTCATTCAATTATATTAATGGCTAATTTCCTTAAATAATTATTGTTGAATATTTGTGAAATATTTAAAGATAATGATGATTTCCTTTAACCTTAACCAAAATTGATTAGATATGATCTAGATCACAAATTGGTTACCACAATTCCAACAAACATTGATGCTTGAATAGGATTTGGGGTTTGTTTAGTAAATCTCTTTATAATATTAATCAAAAATATTTTAATAAATATTATATGGTACAACTTCGGTTGAAAAATCGATTATCATCTCAAATACAAAATGATCGGAGAGCGTTGCGGTAGCAGGTTGCTCTGTGAGCAGTCTCTCACTCCCGTCAGTACTGGTCATGACAACATGTAAGGAAAAGATAATGCTTGAAGCGATCAGGATGTATTTTTATAATCAATAAAATTCGAATAATATGTGTTTTTGATATTATACTATCCTTCATGTAATAATTAAAAATTATTTGTCGGTTGATTGATTGGATTAATAATTGATTTAATATGATTAAATTAATTAGATCCAATTAAAACACTCTGTTATGAATAGTTGTAATTCTCTTGGAAGAATTAATCATAATGAATATGATTCATAATGATTAATTAGAACTTGAACATGAGTATGGAGGATCACATAAGTGACATCCGTGGTCTCCAGTTAACATGAATGGTTTCGTCATCAAGGATTGTATGTAGGAGACGCCTCTCCAAAGTGACAGCTCTTGCATATAAGCGCATATGGATTGGACTCTTTGCTTCTCGAAAGAGTAAGGTTGTATGAGTAGTGGTCTCCATATCGAGTCCTCACACTATCGGGGTGACATTGGATTGCGCATAGCGAGTTCTAATCATGTTAATGGTTGGTTCAATTGATGATGGGTCAACATCACCTTACGGTTTGTGGGCTCATGTGTTAAAAACAAAATTGGGAATGCAAGTTGGACTTGCAAGGCGGAATGTGTTCCCGCTTCTTTTTATCCGAGTTACAGGTTCTCATATTAAGAAAGGAGATCCCAGATCTTGCTTGAGATATAATGCTAAGTATATCTTTAACATTGAAAGTGAATGAGGGAATGAACTTTCAATGTTAACAAGACAGGACAACTTTCATATAAAAATTTCCTAAATCAAAATAAAAAGTATATATATATGAAAAATTCTTATTTCAAATAATCCTTATTAAAACCACTCAGTACTATACCCAATAATGATCAATAAAATATCATGGATTGGATCCATAATCAAGATATTGTACTTGCAGTTGGACACATAATGTATATGGTTGCAATGTGCAAGTTTTCTCACAATAACGAGGAATGACAATTAAATAGACAATATGACTCAACCCTAGGATCTGTATGTCTCTATAATCTTGATCTCGCATCGACTGCACTTTGAAAGTGACATGTTGATGATGATCGTAATTGTTAAATAATCTGTATACTAACTGAAGAAGATGTTCTGGCAAACATGTGTGCTCTTGATATTTAATCATGAATGACATGGTTCATTGCATTATGCAGAATGGTGGCTCAATAAGAGATGATGTACTCAAAATATTTGAGTACCTACCTGAACCAAAGTCTTTTAGAGTTTAGATGGATGTAAATATGACGAGTGTCATCATTCTATTGTCTATACTCATGTCATTCATGAAGTTTTATAATATTCATATTGCATGAATTTAATGAAGCACATGTAAATGTTGAATTGAAATCTTTTGAATTCAACATAAGAGATCCTTTGTCTTAAGCAATGGTTATTTATAGATGAAGGGAGCGTAGTGGAAGCATGGGCCTGACCCAAGCAAGAAGGAAAGTCAAGGAGTCGACTATACTTTTGTAATTTCTATATGACATCCAAAGAGTTGGATGAATGCCGATACTGCAATAAGCTGATGCAATGATAATGTGACTATCCTGGATCCTTAGAGAAGACCCATATAATGCATCAGAATAATCTATATCTACATATCATCATTGAAATTGGCTTGCTTATTTGATAAGATCTAAGTCTAATAATTGTATCTCACTCTTCTACTAACACTTGCGATTGATTGCATATGTTTTAGAAGACTAGAAAATTTGATCTTAAGGTTTAATAATCATTCACATGGATATTGATGCAATTGTTGCAATAATCTTTATTGGATATATACACTTCATATTTTCAGTGGTAGATCCTTTAGTCTTAGAAAATATCTCTATGACATAGATATTAGATTACAGTCATTTTTTATTTCTAAATGTTGTAAATAAACATGAATTCTAGAATAGTCCTATCATAAAGAGTTATGATGGATACATTTCAGATAGTAATCTGACATTTGGAGGACTCTGCCAAATTAGAAAATTAATGTGATTCATTAACATTTCTAAATACTAAAAATTAAACCTTAAAAGATCAACAGGAGGATAGAGATCATTTGACAATGATCTATCATCTAGCCTTGGACACAAGTCTGTTGATGAGATCAATAGACTAATAAGAGATGAAACTTTAAAATGCATAAATTTCAAATCTTACATGTTTATGAATATTGTATTCAAAAGTAAAAAATCCATTACGCCATTCTCTAGTAATGGTGTAAGATGTCAAGGTATTCAAGATCTCATACATATTGATGTATGTGGATCATCTGTATCATAATAAATATTGATGATATGTGATATCATTCAATGATTATTTGTGATATGATATTTCCTCCCTTTACCTTAGAAACCTTTGAAATGTTCAAAGATTTCACAATTTTGATTTAGAGCCAAAGTTTGAAGGAAGATGAAAAATGAATAATCTAACCTAGGTAGCAAGTGCCTATTAGATGAATTCATGGAATACCTTATGGAGAAAGGAATATCATTCCTATCTCACTCCTCCTAATACACCTAAACTCAATAGAGTTGTAGGGAAATACAATTTGATCATGTGACATGATTTGATCATGACATGAAAAGATGGATGTTAACAATAAAGTCTAAAGTATACTTCAAATACAAATGTTGTATATGGACCCTAGAGAATCCACCTATATAGGTAAGACTCGTTAAGGTGTAAATGGATCTTCAAGAGAAAGAGGGAACCTAATGAGAAGATAGAGACCTTCAAAGCATGACTTGTTTCCACAAGACACATACAAAGAGAAAGCATTGCTTGTGATGAGACTTGCTCTTCAGTGACCATGCTTAAACCCGTCAGAATATTCCAAACTATAGATGTACAACTTGACTATGAATTCTATAAGATGGAAGTTAAGATTGCATTCCTCTATGAATTCCCCACTGAGGTTATTCATATGACGTAGTTCCAAGGCTTCATAGTTGAGGAAAGTAAGGTATGCAAGTTGAATAATTTCATCTATGGACTCAAATAATCTTCTTGTATTTGGAATATCGGATTTGATGAAATTATAAATGTTATGATTTCAGATAGAATCTTGATGAACCATGTGAAGCTTAGTGGGAGTTCTATTGTGTTCATCATGCTAAATGTAGATAATATCCTAATCACTGGAATGATATAAGGATGATAATAAGTGTTTTATAATCTGACTATTCCATACCTTGATATATGATGTGAAGGATATCTCTTGGATCTTAGTTCTGAAGATGTTCAGAAGAAAAGAGAAGAGTGTATTGGGACCGTCACATTAGCGATACATCATGTATATATTCTATTTTGGAAAATCCAAGTAAGGCTTCCTTTCCTTAAGATGTGGTACTAACCTATCTGAAGGGATAACACCTGAAGGAGTTGAGGATGTGAATGCTAAAGCTGCTTGCCCTTGTGCTTCAGTTACGAGAAGCCATGAGTATGCTAGATGTGTACAAAAGCCAGATGTCTATGATGCAGTGGGAGTAGTAAAATGTTACTAATCCTACTAAGGAGATAAAATACTTAATTATAGTAATAACAATTCTTCAAAAAGGACAAGACTTTTAAGATAGTGATCTCTAAATCTTATCTTCAAGAACTTAAGAAGATAGTGAGGTCTTAACTACATATACCTTAGGAGATAGAGATCTCTGGGAATACGGGAATTCTGATAAGGATAATAGAAATTACATACTGGTTACAATAATTATTGAGATGTATTGTCAAGGACACTATAACTGACAAATCTGAGTATTGGGTACATAAGATGCAACATTGACATTAGATGTATATGTGCTCCGAAATACTCTACTTAGGCAGTCACGAATCCATTGAACCAAGTCTCGTGATCCTAAAAAAATTAAGTCAACTAGACCTGAAATACCTAAATTCCAGCTCCTATAACGTTCATGTTAATTAGGTAGTTTTAAGGTCTAACCAACTCCAATCTTCGGATTTTACTTAAACTTGTTCAACTATCAAACTTAATCCGAAAAATGCTAATGTTATACAAATGCTATGCAGAAAATATTTTTGTATTGCAATTTTCAAATATTTTGAACTTTTATGGATTTTTGAAAAGATGATGCGTATGCATTTTTTGGGTTTTTCAAAAAGATTTTTCAAATGTTTTTGGTATTTTTAATTTTATAAATGTTTTTGGGATTTTTGAAAACAAAAAGTTTTGGCCAAAAACTAGGTACAAATATTTACACGAGGATGGATCTTATATTTACAAGAATAAGACTTTACGAATTTACAACGGGTAAGTAATCAATTTTATAGATACATATAAAGAATTTTAGGTGAGATGTATATATTCCTCAAACTTATTTGAAAAGGTTTTTCAAACAATTTTGGAAATTGTAGTCCAAAATAATTTTTAGAAACACTTTTAACAAACATGTACACACATTTGAAAATCATTTTGGAAAGATTTTTCAAACTGTATATATGCATTTTTCAAAATATTTTTGCAACCTTTTCAAACCATTTGCAAATCATTTTTCAAACATTTTTATTTCACACAAAGAAAAAAAATTTACAAACAAAAAGTTTTTACAAAGGTTGAAAACATGTAACAAAACGTTTTCCAAAATAGTTTTCAAATATGTCTTTCAAAGAGATTTTCAAACTATTTGTCAAACATTTTGCAAAAAAATATTTTCATCTGATTTATTAATCGATAACTACAAAAAGAATTTGAGTAATAATTAACATCTTTTTATTAAGGTTTTTAATGAATTTTAATAGTATAATTAACTATAATTCTTAACAAAAATATGAAAGTACGAGTTATGGATAAAGTATATATGTAGTATATATGACCCCCATATACTTAGCTTGAGCTATGTCCTCATAGATCAGAGAGATAAGAGAAGACATAATCTTATTGAGTATAGAAAAGTCTAAAGAATAAATGCATGAATCAATAAGAAGTTGACCGTCTCCCTATACTTAGGATCAACTAATCTTAGGTATAGCAAACTGTACACAAAGCAGGGAGGGTCAAGGGTTGGAATGAACAGATCATACTCAGACTGTCTCCCCCTATACTCTGGGTAAGATATCCCTAAGTATAGACAAGAAGAGGAGATAGTGGAGAGGGCCAAAGAATAAAAGAATCTCGGGTGCTCACCCCCCAATACTTAGGACAAAGTGAATCATAAGTATAGAAGACTGACAAAAGGGGGCGACACCTTTTGGGTAGATAAAGAAGATAGAAGAGGAAAAGAAGAAAAGAGATCAGAAGATGGAAGAAGATAGTGAAGGATGTACACGTCACTCCCCCTATACTTAGGGTAAAAGAAGCCTTAAGTATATGCAACAACATGAGTGATGGAACGGAACGAAAACACTCAGCTCATCCACCCCCCTATACTTAGGATAAAGTACGTCCTAAGATTGGCACACATGAGAATGGGGTGGATGAGCCAAAACAGGAGATAGACAAAGATGAACAAAAGCAAATATACAACAAAATGGAAATACGTAGGGTCAAGAAGGTCAAAAGCAAACCTTCTTGCGGGACCGCTGAGGAATGGATCTGGTATGGTGCAGGTCGTTGGGGTCCTCAGATGACACAAACCGATCAGGGTCGACAAGGTGTATGTCCTCGGTGGTCCTATGGTGTGAAGGCGCAGACGGGTCAGTGGGAGAAGTATGACTAGGTCCGGCCTTGGGAGTCTTGCTGATATCAAAGTGAAATGGGACGAACTCATCATCATCGGAAGAAGTGTAGTCAGTGTCGTCCTGTGAGATTTCGTCCAAGTCAAACCCAAAAGGAACGAACTCATCCGTGGAAGTTGTCGAACTCTGTTCATCCTCTACAATTTCAACGGGATCATCTTTTTCATCAAAAGGCCTGAATTCCTGAATAAAAGCAATCAAATCAAATTCGGCCTTAGTCTCATCAGAATCTAGTGAACAAGAACAGACCTCTCAGTGAAAGTAGTCAAGTCATGTGCATCTTATCTAGTCTCGAAATATGCCCTCCGCTCAATGCTATCAATTGTGTAAATCTCACGGATGTCATCAACACAACGCCAATCACAGGAAGTGGAAACTCCAAGGTATACGCTTTCCGAGACTTCCTCCTTGGAGAGGAATTCTTGGGTCTCATCATCGGTCATAAAGAAAGTCTCTCTGATATCCTCATATAGATCATAGTCCTTGGGGTCAGCCAAGATAGGTTTGGTCGCATAAGGTGCAGGTCTTTGATCAGCAGTGGGTGCAGTGATGACCACCTCGCTCTCGTTAACAGGACGGAAGCGAATCCCTGCTGATCCATAGTCAATAACGACCATCGTAGAGGTGAGGAATGGTCGTCCCAGGATGATTAGAGGACACTCCCCTGTGGAGGTCTCCGTGGGCAATACGACAAAATCAACATTGTAGCTCATGCCCTGAATCGAGATGACGGTATTTTCATGGATACCCTTCAACCTCTTGATAGATCCATCAGCAAACTGAACGATCATCCTGATTTTCTTGAGAGGCCCTAAGTGAAGAGAATGTACCAACGAGAAGGGTAATATGTTAATCGAAGCACCACCATCGAGGAGAGTGTAATCACACGTGAAGTCAGAGCTGGTGCAGCTAATGAAAGGTGTGGCAGTGTTCTTTTTCCTAGGAATGGGACGGTGTGTGATGGCATGGGCAGTGGCCATGGTCAAGATATGATGCTCAGATATGCTCCTCCGCTTTCTCTTCTTGGGAAGAGGAGCAGATATCAGTCATGGCCTGATGAAGTGGGGCACGGATGATCTCATGAATAGTGGCCATCACTTCGGGTTCAGTCAATATTTTTTAAAATTTTGGACCTCCTCCATACAAGGGAGGAAGTCTGAATCAACATATACACGAGGAATGCCAAGAGCAGTCTGTACAGCGGCATCCTCGGGGTCAAGGGTGGGACTAGATGTGAGTGGATGTGTGGTCAAAGGGTCTGGCAGGTGGGCCCTCTCCTTACAGTATGAATCGATCACGTGTCTCCCAAACTCTTTTTAAATTTTTAATTTTTTCTCATTTTTTTGTATTTTGGACTATTGCAATCTCTCATGGAAATCCTCGAATGAACCCATATCATCAAATGGTGGGGAGTCATGGTCGCTCTTATTTATACTAGTGAGGTTGTCAATCCTCTGTCTCATATGATCCATCATTGTGGATCAAGTGCTCAAGGGTGGACTCCATGAAAGGTGACTCCAACAGGTTAGTCTCGGGTGGATGTGAAGGTGAAAAGTATGAAGGTGGAGGTGGATGTGGATAGAAGTCCGAGTCCTGAATCTGTAGCTAAGGAGGATATATATAAAAGTCAGGAGCAAAGTCCTCCTAGAAAAAGGGAGGTGGACCGGCTGGAGTGAATGAGGGATCTGCAAAGTCCGGATAAAATACGCTCTAGTCGGCCATCTCGAAACAAAAGGAAAATGATCGGGAGAACACGATGGTCAAGTCAAGAGGGGTGAGAAAAGGTGCAAATGCGCAGAGGCGATCTAGAATACACGCAAGCAGTCACAAGCAAACTCACACAAAACAAACCCTCAATTCACCTACTCAACTCGGTAGAGACCGTAAAAGAGTGGTCTTTTTATCTATATATTTTAGAGTTAGGTAAGAAGTCCAAAAGTTGCACAAACTCTTAGGGGGCTGAAATGGGATTTTGGCACTAATCCTTAGTATGTGCGCGAATGAGGGTATTACTCGCCCCAAGATGAAATTTTTCTTTTTGGTCTTTTTTAGGGTCAAGTAATGTTAGCAGTTCCAATTTTATTAGTTATCACTTTTTTATTTTTAATAAGAATGCACGAGCCTATCGAGGATTCAATTCCTTTAAGCACCTAGGTTGGCAAAAATAGAGGTAGAGAGGCGGAAAAGCAATGCAAGCGGTAAAACGATGATGAATGCTAAAGCGTAAATGCTCACCTTGCCTCTGGCACTCTACATGCAAACATGCTCAGCAGAATTGAAACCTATCTATATGCAAATGCAAGCCCACGAAATCGCCCTATGTTTCAGAAATTGCTATTATCGTGAAGAACCAATGCTAATGACTTAGAATGGAACTGAAGTGTCCGGTCTTGGAGTCTCCTCGGTGCCGACCTCAATGGGTCCTGCAAGCATTGTATGGAGAACTCTCGCGGCGCGGTGGTTCCGAGACTAAGTGAGAAGCAATTCAAAATTTGACTAAGTCCAAACGTCACTATGGGCACATGCAAATATATTAGGTGTTTGGCCTTAATCTATCACAAGTAATACTAAAACTAAGGGCTCAATCACAGAAAATAAGGAAAACAAAATCGAGAAGCAAAAGAAAAAGGCGATGAAAATCGTGAAAACCACAGTGAGCCCCCAAGTGAACAATCACTTGGAAATTGGGCCCGAAAGTCCAGAGTCCTGAGTACCTATGTTATTACAAATAATAAGGGTTTCACTCTCATTTAAATTACATAAAATAAATAAATGCACAAAAATGCTCAAAAAGCGACTGACTTCTCAAGTCCTCCCCACCTCCTTTGATGCTAGGTCAGAAACTCACACTGCCTTCACGTGGGTGCACGGATGCCTTGAGTAAAATGCCTCACTCGATCCGTAATTTCTCGCACAAAGTCAACAAGAGAGGGTGATTAGACAAGTCAAACAATTATATCAAATAAATGAGCAAGTAAATAAGACAAAAATATAGACAAGTAATCACAATCAAGAAAAAAAGCCGATCTATGTATTGTTGCTCCCCGGCAACGGTGTCATTTGTTGAACGAGATTTTTCACGGTTCTAAAATATGTCTCACACAAGGAGGAGACGCAGTCGTTGTGGCGACCCACAAGAAACCCCAATTCAAACAACAATTAACCCATAACAAAGATCAAACAATGAAAAGCAATATGTGGAGTTAAAATTTTTTATAACTCTACAAAAGATGTGTATAGTGCAAGTAGTATAGAGTGTCGAACACAGGAAGCAACCAGGTAGATCGGGGCAAAGAATGCACAAAAATGAATGTGATCAAGTTGTCTATATGTGTTATTTTTGTGGGTTTTTAATTTTACATTTTTTATTTAATTTTTTATTTTATAATTGTATTTTTATTTTTAATTTCTGATTTTATTTTTTCCTTTTTATATTTTTATATTTTCTTTTTCTTTTAAAAAGGGTATAGAACTATATAAGATATATATATATATACAAGAGAAGTAAGAGAGAGATAAAAATATGTAAAAATATTCAATACAGGAAATGAAATATTTTTGTGCTATTATATTTTTATGATGTTTTTGTGATTTTTCTATATTTTTCTAATATTTTTGGTATTTTTAAAGTTCAAAATACTCAAAATAGGGAATAAAATAAATATCCAAGATTAAAATGGAGATGAAAAATATTAAACAGAGTCAAAAATTCTCCAAATTAATTTTATAGATAATAATATAGAGAAAATTCAGAGAGAGAAAATAGATTTTTTTTATGTTTTTTTATATTTTTATAAAGAGTTTAGAGGTTTTGCAATTTTTAAGAGTTTTCTTTTATATTTTTTAGTAGTTTTCGATCTGGAAGTTGAAGACACAAAATCTTATTTTTTGAGAATTTTTCGAAACATTTTATAATTTTTATGTAGTTTCTAATGCAAACAGGAATGAAAATGCATGTTTTTTATAAATAATAAAATGCTACAAAAATGCAAAATAAAAATATTGCGTGGAAGCACAATGAAACAGAAACTTATCCCTATTTTTTGGGGATTTTCGAATTTTATAGATGCTTGAAATAAATGCAAACAACAAAGAGAAAATACACAATGGCATGGGTATTTTTGTAACTATGAAAAAGTTCGAGAACCAATGTGTAATTTTTTCAGAAATATATAACTAATTAAAAATATTTACAGACTAATTAGAAAGAATAAAAAACGCAGGGGTATCGTTGCGAAAAGACCAAAGACCATGTGCCAGAACACGTGACTTGGCAGGGGCCTTTTAGCAATTACCAAAAACTTGAGGGGATTTACGCAAAATAACAGAAATAATATAACTACAATAAATATTTTCTGGATTGTTTTGAAATACAAAAAGGCATGGGGTCATGTCCGTAAAATGTCAGCCCTCACGTGCACCAGTCACGTGAGGTGACGTGGCCAAGAACGAAAATGCAAATAAGAAAAGTCTGAGTGCTACATGTAAATATTTATATATAAAATCAGATGAAATATTGGTGTACTAATTAATAAATACAAAATGGCCGAGGTAGAAATTGCAAATCGGACGGTTGATGTTCTTTACTAATGCCACATATCCTGATCTGGTAAGACAATGACAGTTAGGCGAGGACGCTCCAGATTAGATCATCAAAAGTGCACCAACGGCTGAGGTACGAGGAGATCTGACGGTTGCTGTAGCGCTTGGGGAAGGGCAACGATCGGATGACGGCGGAGACCAGAGGAAGAACAGACGAAGAACTGGTCCCCCGACGAGTTTTGGTTCGGTGACGCGCTCCCCTACGGGGACCTGGGAAGCTCCAAAGTGGTCGGTGAGCTCCCTGGAAGGTCTTTTTAGCAGTTGGCAGCTCCAAAAAACTCTGACGGTAGCCGGAGGTCATGCGCTCGGGCGGAAGAGCTGGGGGGCTCCAGGTATCACGGCGACTCCTCAAAACGAGCACCATCGACCTCTAAAGTCCTTGTACCTGCAAAAAAAGGTTATGGGGTCGAGGGCAAAGTACTGCGACCCCGTAGCGGAGTGATGGAGGCGGGAACAACGAAAATGGAGCTCGCGGTGGCAAGTGGTGAATCGACGGGAGAAAATTAAAACGGAGGATGGGGCTTTAATCCTACGACTACGGCGACTAAAGAAAACACAAGTTAAAAAAGAAAAAGGGATACCTCGATGGCCAGGAGCCAGAGATAATACCTCACAGCCAAGATGGCTAGAGATGGGTGGAACGAGCCCTTAGCCCTCGTCTGATCTTCGCTCGCTGGTTGGAGGAGGCCTGTCACGCCTCGGGTCCAAAGCACAATGACAAGAAGGCCCAGCTAGGGTCAAAAGGGGTTCAAAAGATCAAGGAAGGTGACGGGTGGTTTTCTGAGTAAGTGACCGACGTGGCTCCAAGATCGAGGTGTAGCAGACGATTCAACGATCTGAAGATCGAAAAAACACATAGGCGTCTATCATGGATATATGGGCATGAAAAGTCCAAAAGGAACTGACGCGAGAATATGAAAGACGCGTTCTCCAAAATAAGAGAAAATGGCCAAAAATGCAGCACTAACAGGCTGCAGACCTCAATCAGAGAGTTGACTGAAGTCAACAAGCGAATTCGTCTGGTTGGTCCACGTGGACCAACTTGAAAATTCCTGACAAAAATGATTTGTTAAATCAATTTAAAATAGTAAATGATTTTATTAATTTAGGTTATTAAATAAAAAAGTGTATTATTTTCTAAAGTATTTTATTCTGTTTTTTTATTTTTTCGAGATTTAAAATTATAAGTTCCCTTTTATAGGTTATATACAGGTATATTCATCTATATATTTTATCTTTTTATTTTGTATATTTTATTATTATGGTTTACTATTTTATATATTTATAACTTAGTTTTATGAACTTAAGTATATTTTTATTTTATTTTTCTGAAGTATTTTGTACAATTAAATAAATTGATGTGTCATTTATATATGTATATATATAGGTATTATACCTATATGTTTTATGCAAGTATTTTATTTTTGTATTTTATTTTTGTTTTTATTTCTGTTTTAATATACACATATTTTATAAATAATATTTACAAAATTATAAAAATATAAAATTATAAAAACAATAAATAATAAATAAAATGAATATTTTAATCGGTACAAGTATACAATAGTGGTCCAAAACTCAACTTTCAAACCGTAACTCTAAAAAATATGAAACCTCCCTCATTAATAGCTTATTAAAAGTTATATATTA
Source organism: Ottelia alismoides (assembly GCA_037367405.1). Taxonomy (NCBI): domain Eukaryota; kingdom Viridiplantae; phylum Streptophyta; class Magnoliopsida; order Alismatales; family Hydrocharitaceae; genus Ottelia; species Ottelia alismoides. The sequence goes on from JAZKJV010000038.1 coordinate 481,114, forward strand.
AAGGTGATTTTGATACATTTCGAGTTTTTTTATTTGAGAGATATAGGTTTGGGAAGTTGGGATTCTAGAATCTTATTCGGATCATAACTTTTTCTATGTACAAAATTTCTTTCTTTGAAGTATAAAAAGTGGAACCAAAATAGGTCCCAAAAATGAATAAAGAATGAATTAAATAAAAGGGATCTTTATTGTATTTTGGCTCTTATTTCCCCCTACTTTATTCCTTGTCGACCTAGTCATTGAGATGCCTAGGTGTCGGGATTTCGGATCATAAAATATTTGCAATATTTTATTCTTTTTCTTTTCTTTTCTTTATTCTATAATTTTGGCTTTAAAAACCGCATTTTATACATTGTTTACACAATGGCGCGTGAATGCTAAAATGCCTAAATTAAGCCTATTTACACGCATTTACTAGAACTTTTAAGGCCAAAATGATAAAATAAAGATGATGAAACGGAGATTCATCAATATGAAACCGTAAAAAAAATCAAATCTCTAACATTGTCCACCATTATGTTCCAATCATCAACTCTCCCTACAAATTTTTTGTTCACTAATTCCATCATTCAACCATTGAAAATAAGTACAACACTCACATACATCAAAAGGAAATCCCTAGTATCATCCTTCATTTCATGTTCAAAACGATCAACATACTTCATTCAACAAGAAGAATCAGAATAGCAAGGAGTCATAGGTGGTGGTATCTCACCATCTCTTATTCTTCTCCTCTATTTTTCTTCTTCTAATTCACTCTTTCTCCTCTCCTTATTCACCCATTCTGCTCAGAACAAGTCGGATGGGATTATCCATCGTTTGTCTTTCATCCTTTTAAAAAGTAATGAGTCCTACAACTTTTCTAACTTATTGTTGTCTCATCCCAGTGATCCCACCCACCTCTCCCTTTTTTTTACTTACTGTAACAACGCTACCATGTATTCTACATTCGTAAACTTCTCAAGTAAAATAATAATTAACTAAGCTTAATTCATAAGATTTATGGTATTTGATAGCTTAATCATTGAATGTACTACAATTTTGCGTTCTTAAAAGAGGACAAAAGTGCAGACAGAGAGAGGAGTTCATCGAGGAGTTGGGGTAAGTGAGTGGTTGATGATTTTTTTTCAATTTTCTTTTGCTTGTAAATCTATATAGTTAAACGCAATATTTTGACAAGTAGGGACTGATAGAGTAAATAGAACAAGATTATTGGAGTTATATTAAAAATTACAAATATGAGAAAGATTGCAGATGCCCTCTCCACCCGATCTTATAAGCACCCAAATTGACAAAACTAGCCCAAACACTGGCCACGTAATTCCACAAAAGCCACAAGTAATACTCTTACAAAAATCCATACTTTTGGCTTCTACATTTCGTCTTACAACCTCACAACAACTTGTGGGTATCCAATCCAAGCACACAAAAAAGAAACAGTAGGGAAAAAATTAGCAGCGAATAACAGGAATCATAGCCCCTCAAAAGAGCCACCCACTACCACAACTTATGCAAGTCAACTATTCTAGTCCCCACCCCCCAACTGTCAGCGAGGAACCCTAGATAGTAACAAAGAGACCCTTTTCAAAATTGCCAACGATCCAAAAACGTTTTCCCTGCATCAAGGACACAGACGATCCGTCGTATGCTCTACTGCAACTGCAGCAGAGAGGGTGGTGTTAAACCACCACTCTGCTCGCACTGAATGACCCATCAATCCATCCTTCCCCTTTGGCCCTCTCCACGTACCCCTCGTACTGCCTCAGCACATCCGGCACATCCAAGATCAAGTCATCCACGCACTCACCAACCCTCCGGAAGCCCTTCACCATCTGGCTCACGCTGATCAACCCCACACCGTAGCACTCCCTCAGCAAACCCCACAGTCTCTCGTCCTTCTTCTCCATGATGCTCACCAGTGCCTTCTTCACCACCTCGTGGTGGAAGAATGGCATCCCCAGCTCCTTGATGCACCTGCATGCCTCCCTCACGTCCCCACCACATTCATACTCCTCCAAGAGCTTGGCAATCTTCTCCTTTATGTCCTCTAACTCCCATCCTGACCTGCTGCTCCCACCCCCTCCCCAACACCTCAGTATCCTCTCACTCGACAGCCTCGCCTTCAGAAGCGACCTCGCCATTCGTATGGTCTCCTTCCCGATCGGGTTCGAGTCGTTTGCTTCGTACCTCGAACCAATCTCGTCCAAATGGGAAGGAGCGAGCACTTCATCCACGATGGCTCTTGCCAAGAACATCGCCAGGACCTCCAAAACTGTGGGGATGTCTAGAGCAGTGTCCTCGGCGGAATCTATCAGCATCAAGAACCCCTTTACAATGTCGTCCGGGGGGAAGTTGAGGGATGCGAGGAGCCCAGAAGCCATCTCCTTCTCTCTGTTCTTCCTGTCCATCGCCATTGTGATGAGCTTTTTCACGAATATGGCGTTCAGTTGAGACGAACCGGCAGCTGAATCTAAATTGCTCAGTACCTCAAGAATATCCCCTGTCAAGAAATATTCTTGGATGATCGGAGAGACCCTCATTTTGAACTCCTTTTCACCATCCTCTCCAGTATCTCTCCCGTTGCTCTCTTGCTTGGAGTAGTAGAGAGGGATCAACGAGGAAGCACACAGCCACCCTTCAGAAGCCGCATTGGATATGAGGGATCGCAGCTGGTCCTTGGCATCGGGTATGTCGAGGGAGAGATCATCGACTGTTTCGATGAGTCGGTTGAACCCCTTGGTGACCTGGCTTGAATTGATCACCCCGACGTCAGCTGCGGCCTTAAGCAAGTCAAGAATGAGCCCTTTGGAGGAAGGCTTCTCCATGGACAAGACCAGAGCTCTTTTCACGATCTCATGGTGAAAGAAGGGGAGTTTTAAGTCCTTGACGCACCTGCACGCCTCCCTCTTGTCACCGCTCACCACATACTCCTTCAAGAGGTTGTTGATCCTCGCCCTCACATCCTCCACCCTCACACTCTTGCTTCCGCCCCACCTCTGGAGGATGATCTCTGCATGAAGTGGAGCAGACAAGTACGATTTGGCAGCTCTCTTCATGACTTCAACACCTTTGGAGCCCTCTGGGAGGGACCCAACTTGTTTGGTGAGGAAGGAAGGAGGGAGGATGTCATCCACAACAGCCCTGGCTATGAATAGGGCAAGGACGTCCACTGCGTGAGGTATGTCCACGGAGAGATCATCACTGGATTCCACAAGCTTGGTGAAGCCTTTGTAGACTTGTTGAGGTGGGATAACCTTGGAGTAGAGATCGGAGAGGAGGAGGGCTGCCATTTCCTTCTCCTTGTCATGCCTGTCCATGGCAATGGAGATGAGCTTCTTGATGAAGTAATAATGACGGGATGGGCGGCCGAGATCACGGAGCTCGGTTGCAGCAGATGCGGCATCGTCGGTAGCGAAGTATTCCTCGATTATAACCGTAGCATTCCTCTTAAATTCTTGGAAGCCTTCGGAAGTTTCGGGACTTGTCAGATTGTTGCCCTGCAAGAGGTGACGGTAGTTGATATGACACGATGGGTAACACGATCATTGTTTGATTGGTGTGGTGATAAATTACCTCATCACTGTCGTAGTTGGGGTCGTTTGAATCGAGGAAGTGTTGCTGTTCTCCTCCGTCGAGTAGACCTCCCCATGTGCCTTTCCCACCAGAGCCACCTGCTCAACAAAGTGTCCCGACATGAACCATGAAGTGCTCAAAGCGACTAATCTCTACATGAGAGACTGAATAGGGTTTGCTTATATAATATATCCAAACAAGCAGCGTGAAAAGGAGTTGCTGAGGCGTTTTTGTTCTTGGGAAAGAAAAATGAAGAAAGATACGAGTCATTCATACTTCGTTTCTCGGGAATGGGGAGTCATATTATGCAGTACTCATTTGATCCGTACGATCTCGATTGAGCGGTTCACACGATTTTACGTATGGACCCACAAAAAATGTAAAATCGCATGAACCACTCGATCAAGATCGGGCGGCTCAAATGGGTACTACAGAGTCAGCCGGGCTACCCATTGCACAGACGATCCATTTCCTCATTTCTCACGATCTCGTTCTATATCACAATATTGACAATTTCATTGTTGGACTCGCACTTAAAGGGCACGAATTTAAATATTGTCGGTTACTAACTTCATGAAAAGTCCCGATCAAAACTCAAAAGTTAAGGTGTTGCTCGCCTGAGGAGCGGATCCTCTACTGAACAGCGAGGTCTGCTGCAAAGTGTTGGTCAACACGAAAGGTTCAATCAAGATCAAGCGGTTCACACAAATTCAGAACTTTTGTAAGTCCTTTCTGTGTGAACCGCTCGGCCTTGACGAGCATGGAATGTGACGAACAATCAACGGTTATGTGTAATAATGAATTGATAACATTTCATGAATAGTTGGAGACAAATAATTAAAGAAAATACGACGAACTTTTATTTGCACATGTCGGCAATATTAGGATCTAGAGATAGACTCTCTAAGGTTGCAACAATGAAGATGGATTCTCTGATGTAATACAGCATGTGCTGTAATGCATGGATCCGTTCGACAAAGATCAGACGATCTTCGTCAGGAGCCGACCATCACCAGTCCCCTATGAAGGTCATGATGTATTACAGCAGAGGATTCGTCCTCTGCAACAATTGTGTGACCTTTTTTGTTAAAAAATGCAAGTGTTTGTTGAATAAAAAGAGCTTTCGACTTCTTTTTGGAAAGTATACAAGGAAGAAAATGTGAAACTTCCATCGATGTAGAACGCGTATGATGATCGATTTTTTTGTTATATCCTTGTTTATCACTATGGCTCTTTCTCGATGATTTGTTCAAGCCTTAGGACCATAAAAATGGTAATGCAACATATATAATTATAATTTGTCTCTAATTGTAACACCCATACCTAACGAAAAGGTGACATTGTGAATTTAGCAAGAATATAAGGACACAAGTATTATTACAAAAAAGATGGAGATATAAGTGTATATGCACAAACTTGAAGGGTATAAGTGTAAAAAATCACACTGAAGAATGGTCACCTCGGAATATCAAAACTTGATGATCAATTTTTAATTCCCTCCTAAACATGGCTTTAGGTTCACACTAACAAAGATCCAATTTGATTCTTTGGCCGTTTGGAAGAAGAATACGGGACAAAGAAGATTTAATGTTCATTCATATTTTCCCTGTTATATTGATTTTAAGGATGAAGGAAAACACGTTTTGTAAGATGAGAAGTAATGACTAAAATATGATCATGGTATTTAACCAATTTTCTGTCATCCAAAATCCCGAATATAGAAGAACGAGGTGTTAAAATAAAGAGGGTAAAGTTGGGGGAGAGGATTGTCTACTGTAGAGGCTGGCTGCTGCGGCAGATGCTGCAGTAGACGTGTGGGTCGCCCGATTTTGATCTAGCTTTTCACACAATTTCGCACGATAGCATGTCACAAAAAATGTGAAATCGTGTGAACTGTTCCATCAAGATCGAAAGGCCCACCAACAGCCTCTGCATCAGACTTGTAAAGTTGGACGTGTATGTTACCCTTCTTCGGACGTCCATCGCGACCGGAAAGAGAGTGCCTGAGGGATCGCATGGGGCTGCCTCTGCCGGAGCCGAGCTTCCCACCACCGCATGCTCTGGACGACCTTGGGGTGGAAGAGAGCACCTCCTCTGCAGGAAAGAGCGCTGCTGAGGGATCCAGACTCTCGCTCGCGCACCTCCTCTGCTCTCTGTGCTCTTCAGACACAAATCCTTCTCCGAGCTCCATTCCTTCTCCTCCAAATCTATCGTATATATATATCCTGCACCAATCATATACCCATCGCCAACGTGCTGTTCCGGTGTCCTCTCACAAGGTGGCGGATCCAAGGCGAGAGGGCGCCGCAGATCCGCCGAGGTGGCAGTGTGCTCGGGGCTTGGTGTTTAGTTTAGATTTAGCAGTGGGTCTCCATATACGTACTTCCCCGCTCTCTCTTTCTACACCTCCATGTTTCCCTTTACCCAACCGCTCAGCGGTCCTCCCTTTTTCTCTCCCTTCACTATATCTTGCTCACTTGCACGTGCTATGGTTTACCGCCTCTCTCTCGCTCGCTCGTTGCTCGGTCTGCTACTTTTACCTTGTTTTACTCCATCTCCATATATAGAATATGCTAAGAGCATGGATTTAGAAAGGACGTGCGGATTCCTAGCATGCGGAAAGAGGACATCTTCCTAAACATTGACATATTCTTATGAGATATTTACACCACCGCATACGTACATAACTCCTGACTATTCATAATTACATGAGAAATTCTGTATTATCATTATATCTTACACTCATAACCTTCCATATATTAGTCTAATAACTCAATCTCTCATGTGAGTTAATCTAACTACACAATATCGTCATAGGGTTACTATTTACTTTTTTTAGTTTTTTTTTTTAATTTTTAATCACCCGGTCACTTCCTTCTCCATCCCTCCTCCCTTCTCTGTCTCCTCTCCTCACGGTAGCGGCAGTGACTCCAGCGCTGAAAAATCTGTAAATGCCCTAATTACTTTGTCGATATATATTGTTGTAGTTGGGCAATTAAGGATTAATCGAAAACTGCTTAAATCAATTAATTAATTTAATGCAGAAGAAGATGAATTTATTTTAATTGGACAAGTTCAACGTCGAACAGAGGAAGACTACACTATCCTTATGGTTGTTTCTAGATCATAAAGTCATTAGGTTTTCATGAGAGTGTTTTTAGAAATTTTTATGCGATGTAACGTGAAATGTAATTTTAGCTAAGTCTAGCGGCTATTCTACAATTTTTCAAATAAAATAAGTCCAAAAAATCCCAAATGTGACCAGAATGATATGTGATGCAAAATTAAGCTACTATGATTTTTTGAAATTTTCTGACGATAATTAAAATTACTATGAATTAAAATGCAATATTGGTGATTATGTATAATTTAATTTTAATAAATCTAAACAATAAATATCTTAAGAAATAAAACTATCCTTAAAAAACCTAACCTAAAAGAATTAAGAAAAACTTTAAAACCCTAAATTTATTAAATATTTTAACAATTAAAATTGAATTATTTAAATCACCAAACTAATTATTCAGACCAATGTATACATGAAAATGAAAATTTTTGGGAAATGTTACAGAGAACACTTAATTCTACCTAAAGTAATTTTCAAGAATTTTCATAGTAGCAGTTAATTTAATACGAATTGAAGTCCAGAATTTGGGTAAATTAAACAATTCTACACCAAAATGAATTATTATAAACAAATCATAGCTCGCAAAAAATCAATCAAATAACCAAACTTTAGAGAATTAAATGTTCAACATCATGTAATTTCAAGAATAATAATAAGACAATAAATGAAAGTTCAAACTAATACCCAAAGATATGGGTATAAATGCAAGATACATAATTAAATTAACAAGGAAAATGCATGAAGTGGAATCAAGTGTAATTACCGAAACTCGATAGGGTTTTTACGCAATTTTCCCATGGGTGCATGACGTGCACATGAGGTCCTAGCTGGAGGGGCTGAGGTGCAATTTCTATGAGGTAGGAGGCGAAGGGCATAAAAGTTCCGCTCCCTCATGTGAGCGGTGTCTGACATGCACATGCGGCGATAGGGGTCGAGTAGAGGTTCTGATGCGGACCTCTACATGTGGTTCCTGGAAGCTGCGGTGGAGCCGAAGCTGCGGGCTTGGAGAGAGGTTTGGGGGCAAGACGTGAACGACCTGAGACCATCGGATGAGAGAGCAAGGGCATCAATTAATGGGGTTGTAGCTCGTGTACTCCGATGGTCCATAAAAGAAGAGCAGCTCCTCCTCTCTACTCGATGCTGCTCTTGGAGCACTGAAGGGGTTGAGGATCTGCTACGAGCGGTCGAGGGAGCGACGATGGACGAAGGAGAGTGATGCGAATGGATATATGAAGTTGGACTTGGCTGTTTTACAGTAGGTAAAAATCGAGCTCAGGTGGTCGTGTTCAATTGAAGGGAAGATCTAAAGGTCGTGGATTCAACCGAGACATGTCGAGCCATAGATAGTAGATGTGGACAGAGGACCTCCTTCCTCTGGCATTGAAATCGCTTGTCCCGTGGGTCGAACCAATGTTGGAGACCTGCAAGTTAGATCTTTGACTCGAGAGCTCGAAGCTCGGCCCTGGAGGTTAGTCATAGAAGAGAAATGGGGCGAGTGGGTGACTGGTCTATGTGAATCGTTTACTTAGGTGGAGAGAGTACTCTCCAGGTCCTATGCAAGGACGTGGAGTTGGATCACTCTTGGGGGATTCTGACAGAGAGGGAATGGATCGCAGTTGATAGTGGATGATGGATCGAAGAGAGACGGGGATTGGCTCTATTGAATTTCAGAAGAACAGAAGGTTGTAGAAGAACGAACTGTACAGCAGAAAACTAAAAATAAAGAAAAACAAAGATGAAAAGATGAAGAGGAAGAATACTACCTACTGATGTGATCGATGGAGTACCGAGGTTCGGTCTTGAAGGGCATGTGGTGTCCGACATGTCAAATATGGTAATCGTAGTATCGGACACTTTCTCGGTGCATGGCACCCAATCAACTGATCAATTAATAATCAACCAACAATAATATATAAGCAATAAATATAAAATGTGAATCAAAATTTATTTTATTTAACTCTGCAAAATGTGTATAGTGGCAAGTAGTATAGTGCCAAACCACGGAGAGCAAACAATGTATAGCTTATTATTAATAATTATTACTAATTAATATAATATTTTTTGTATTTTTGTCCTTTTTCCTTTTTTATATGGCTTTTTCATTATATTTTATTTTTATGGGTTTTAAATTATTATCAATTTTTATATTTTTTGAAATTTTAAATTCATATTTTCTTTTCAAATATGCAATTTTTAATGCATTTTTATTTTTAAAATAAAATATAGATCTACATATAATAATTACTATTATATTTTATATTATATAAGTAATATAATGTAAGATAATATAATATAGCCTCTTATGTATTTAATATACTTAAATAGTCAAAATACATGAAATAAACTTTTTTGTGTTTTTTTATTTTTTTCCCTCCATTTTTGGTAATTTTTAGATTTTTCTAATTTTTTATGTATTTTTAAAGTTTTAAATATAAAAAATATGATATAAATTAATTATCAGACATATTTTTAGATTTACTAAATATAAATAAATTTAAAATGACCTAAAATTATTTTTAATATTTAGTATATAATATATAGAAAAATCAGAAATAGAAATATACATATCTATATTCTTCTTTAATTTTTGCTATTTTTATTAGTTTTTAGGGTTTTCTAATTTTTATATTTTATATTTTATATTTTTAATTATTTTTAGATATGTGGTAATACATAATATAGTATATAATATATTTATGGGGAATTTTTTAGAGGTGATTTTTAAATTTTATGGGTTTTACTTATTAGATGGACCAAAAAAATGTATTTTTGTATTTTTTTAATCAATAAGAAAAATAATTAAAATGTCACGAGAGAAATATATGTCATCAAGAAATATGTCAATCACTTAAATAAATTTTCCTACAATTTTATGAGCAATAAAGATATTTACAAAGATAAGCATCACAAAAATAAAATACACGATTTACAGGGACCTGCTTGTAATTTATAGAAACTGTAAAATGATTTCCAGAACATTCCCAGAAATGATAGGGTACATAATACAATTTTTCCAAAAAGTGCCTCATGTACGGAGACACGTGAGGTGACGTGGAATGGAACTAAAAGCAAATATCAGAAACCCAAGGATCCGTATGCAATTATTCCACAAAAATATTACACTACTAAAAATATTTACATGACTTAATATAAATTACAAAAGGAGGACGTAATCTCTTGCAATTTACTCAAAATGTGTACTCTCATAGTGACATACTTATCAGATGGAGGACTCAGATCGCTCCATACCGCTTCAAACTATTTTATGATTATTTTTATTTATTTTTACAAACTTATTTATTAGGTGTTAATTTTTACAAGTATATGCATAGGTATATTTACTTATATCTTAGATATTTTATTTATTTTGTAATTTTGATTTTTATTATTCTACGTAAATATTTTAAATATAAATACATATTTCAATATTTTTAATTTTATTTATTGATTTTGTTTACATGTATAAATAAATATATGTATATACATTATAGATATAATATACATATATATATTAATATATTATTTATTTTAGTGTATTATGAATTATTTTATTTTATCTTTATAGTTTTTATATGTTTAAAAAAATTGCAATTATTTAAAGTATAATAATAGTAAAAATATAAAGAATGAATTATATGAATAATATATACGGGTATATAGTACAATGGGACCCAAGAAATCCAACTTTTGCATCTAAACTTCATTTTCAATGAAACCACCTTCATTAGATAGACAGAGGTAGATGAATAGCTATTCATTGTATGTAACTGTATGGAATTTGGTTCCTAGGGAGTCGGTCAGAACAGAGGCTCGGTCATGGTCCTTGCTCGACGCCATTTTGAAAAGTTTGTCTGACTTAGCAGTTAAAATGTCTTGATTGTAGAAAATGCAAAAGAGAAACGCATTTTTCAAATAAAAATATAAAATAGAAGAGAGAGAGATAGAAATGATGAATAAAATAATATAAACTTCTTTCTTCTATTTTATTACACTAACTATTAACCAGGTAGTCGACGACCAACGTTAGGTAGTTGACGACCAGCGTAAAAAATAGCCGAATCTTTCAACATGGATTTGAGCAAGAATCCATGTAGCCGACCTTACTTATAGTGGGAGAAGGCTTAGTACATTTTAACTATTAACCGGGTTAAGTGTCCCTAGGTCGAACGCAAGGAGGCAGAAATACCTTAATTTTCAAGATGGAATATTTATGTGATTTTTATTTTGTTCTTTCTTCGAAAAGGATTGTTTTCTGGTTTTTATATTTTTCTTATTTTTATCAATTTTATATTTTGTGAATTTTTATTTTATTTTTTATTTTGTTATTTTTATTTGATTTTCAAAAATGACTAATTTTGCAAAAAGATGTGATACAATATAGTGGGTGGTATATAGGGTAATATACTATTCTAATATAATGGGAAAAAGAAAATGAAAATGATTTTTTTATTTTTAGAATAAAGGATAGATTTTGCAAATGGTATACAATATAGTAGATATAAGTGAATATAGAAATATAGGTGATACTATATATGTAGGCGACACGAAGAAAAACAAAGCGAGCAACGTGCTCAAGGACACACAAAATTAAACGTGAAATGGAGATGAAATTCTACAAATCAAATAATTGAAATACACGATAAAATCTTCAAAAAGTGAAACAAAACAATGCTAGGGTAGTTGAATAAACGCAAGAAAGTTTGTAAAGAAATAAAAGTTCTATGCAAATGGGTCCCTAGTAGGGATCTAAATGAAATAAAAACTAGTTTATTTGCAATTTGGTCCCTCCGTAGGGATCTATTTGCAAATAACTAAAAATTATGCAGGAATAGATTCTGAAAGTGTCTTGGACTATTGCAAATTCTCCATTGGTTGGTCACGAATGGTTGTGCTTAGATTCTGGAGGTGTGATCTGGATCGCACGATGAGGACACGTGTCGAAAAACTACTCAACTTGGGTTGTTCTTCTGTTCTTCCTCAAAGCTGGCAGCGAGGCTTCTTGATTCTGGTGGTGATTGGATGAACGATGAATGATGAAGCAACACTGCTTGTCTCTGGCAGGTTGGAGGTAGGTCCAGAAGGGGGCTCCTTCCCCTTCGAGCTCGCCTACTGCAACATGGAGAATGTCGAAGATAGTCGGAGATATGCTAGGGTTTCCAGGTCAGAGTTTCTTCCTTGCGTAAAGATGAGGATCGCTTTCTGTTGTTATGCAATCAATGTCGCCTTCTCTCCTGATGTAGATGATCGATAGCTCAATCGATGAACATCCTGCAAGAAGATCTTGCTTAATTCTAACAGAATCGGCTCGAATAAAAGTTGTTCTTGCGCATCTCCATATGGTTCAGAACAAGAGATTTCAAAGTCAAATTTGCAGATAATTCCGCTCAAATTGGAAGGGGCTTTTTATGCTAATGGATAAACGTGAAATTAAGGTCTTTAATGATCCAAGTAATTGTACAAAGAAGGAAAGGAAATTGAGGAAAAGAGGATGAAAATGGAGGAAAGTCCCCTGTGGTTGGAAGTATATGACTTACAGGTCTTCGCTCGACGGGCCGATGATATGCCTGGAGCTCCACGTGACGGTGTAGCCGCGATGCAAGGCTTGAAGCCTTGGAACTACTCCACCAATGAATCCTTCCACGTGGAGTTCCCTCCTTGGTGTTGTCACCACTGATGGCGAATCTTGAAGGCTTGGAAGGTGGAGAGTCGGTCTGATGTTCTAAATGTGGTATTTGTTTGTTAATCGTGAACTTCGAGTCATTATATAGGGAAGATGAATGGGATTTGGAGATGATCCCACGGGTAGCGTGTAAGGTGGTAGTTAGTGGAATAAATTAAATGGATTATATTAGGTTTAAGTGAAGAGTTAAAAGCTCGAGAAATCCGTGAAATGGAGGAGTTAGAATAAAAAACCTCCTAGGTTCTTGGAGGAAGAAGAATGTGGTGCTGATATGTGTCAGTGTCACATAAATCGGTGAAATAAATACATATAAATTATCTTATAAATATTAAATAATATTACTTTAAATATGTATAAACATGAAAATAATAGATAAGTAAATTATCTAATTTAAGGTATATTTTATATTTATAAATAATATATATTATTATATATAAATAAGATATTTCTATATACATATATAATATACTTGACAAATAACACATATATTTTAATACAATATTTTAATAAATAAGATATAATTTCTATATTTTATTTGTTAATATTAATAAATTGGAGTTGTTTGAATTTTTAAGGATTTCAATAAATTAATTTTTATATATTAAATACATGTATATATATATATTAAAGTTCAATTTCGGCTATTTTTAAATATTTTTAATTTATTTAAAATAGTAAATAAAGTTTTTAATTTTGGAAATTAATTTAAAAAAGTATAATATCATTGAAAATAATTAAAAATTGTAAAATGATCAATTGTTTTATAAATAATTATGTACATAATACAATAATTATCAACTCGTATATTTCCAACTTCCGAACCTCATAACTTCTTCAATACGAACTCCAATTTCACTCTACTGATATTTAACGTTCACAAAATGATATTCTCTAATTAATGAATGTGATTTCATTAAACTCAGAGTCTATTTGTAAAAAGTTGTTTTTTGAACCAAATGACAAATGAGTTTCTGTGCTACTTATTTTAGGAAACAAATGGGGCTACCCCACCCTATTTATCCGTATTTTTTTCAAAAATATCACCATGTATGTTCATCTATATATCCCTCCAATATGTCATTCGAATTTCATCAGAAACAGAGACTCCTTACCTTCCATCTAAAACAGGTTGGTTACATTAATATTTCGACTATTTAAATTACATGTTCTAGATGGAGAGCATAGGAGTCTTTGTTTATGATGAAATTTGAATGGTCTATTGGAGGGATATATAGATGAATATAAATGATGATATTTTTGAAAAAAATACAGAAAAATAGGGTGGGGTAGCCCCATTTTTTCCTAAAATAAATAGCACAGAAACTCATTTGTCATTTGGTTCAAAAATCAACTTTTTATAAATAGACTCTGATTTTAATGAAATTACCTTCATTAATTAAAGAATATTATTTTGTGAACTTTAAATATCATTAGAGTGAAATTGGAGTTCGTATTGAAGAAGTTATGAGGTTCGGAAGTTGGAAAATTGATAATTTGTAAATCAGATTTCTTAGCATATATACAAGTTGGAATTTTTAAAATTTTTATATAATTTTTATAAACACATTAGAAAAGAGTTTAGTGAAAAATATTTAAATATGAATTAATTAAAAGAAATTGAAGATTGTATATAAATAAATAAATGGAATTAATATGTGTTGTACGTGGTTAGTTATTTTTTATGTTTTCTTTCTTAAATCCAACTTTATTATTTATCGGCCAAGCTATGTTGACTTGGTCTCGAAGATTAGGTTATGTAAATATATATTACAGCTATATTTATACATTATTAGTCATGCTGGGCAATATCCGTTTTTCATTTCTTTATTTCCTTTTACTTATTTTTATGTCTTTTTAATGCATAAGAATGAATTTTTATCCATGAATAGTATTTTTATAAAGGATGAGAATTAATGCATATTTACATGCATTTGTTAAGGGTTTTAAGATAAAAAATGAAAAAAATATTAATAAACCATGGATTCATCAGCGGTGGCATGTAGAGCTCCACAGTAGCTTAGAGCTATTGTAGCAAGGCTCTTAGGAAGCCTTGGATAACACCCTCAGAGATTTGATCCAAAAGGGGGTCTGGCCTTCTCACGATTAACTGTGGATAAGGAGGGCTCATCCTCCCTCATATGAAGCTTTATTTAAACCCCACAACTCCCGTCTTTAGATGTTCGTGCCACTAGACAATGATGAAATGCACCACTAAAACGAACAGACCTTTTCCACCCCCATGCAAGTCGAGCTAAGTACAAAGTGCATGTACCCAAAATTGATTCATTGTTGGAGAGTTAAATGGATGACACCAAGTATTCTACTTAAGCTAGTTTAAGTTGGATTCCCAAACATGGTCTCATGGAACCCAAAGATTTAAGTCAAAGACATGAAGAGTCTAAATTCCAGTTCTAACTAGGCTTCTTACAATGAAAGTCTTAATGCCATAATCAAGCTCCATCCTTTAGACTATTCCCAATCTTTTGTTTGAGAAATCAAACTGATTCTAAAAAATGCTAGTGCAAATGCAACCATATTTTGTGTAAGTGATTTTTCTGAATTTTATTCATTTTATGATTTTCAATGATTTTACTGTTTTTATGAATTTAGGACTTTGTATTTTTATGGATTTTTCAATGTTTATAAACAAGCATATTTACAAGATAAATTACAAATATTTTAACTGAATTAAATAACTAATGTATTATACAAATTTTATATACAAGATTTTAAATATTAAGTTGTTTACATATATTTTAATAAATAAAATTTTAAATAAGTATTATGCATATTTAAATACAAATTTTAAATACAAATTTTAAATTAAGAATTTTAAATAAGAATTTACATATATTTTACATTTTACAAGGATTTTTTAAATGAATAATAAATAGATTTTAAATTAAAATTAACCATTGCCCATTTTTTATGGATTTTATAGATATAGAACATACATAAAAGTGAGAGTTATGGACAAAAATATATGTAGGATATATATGTCCCCTATATACTTAGCTTGTGATATGTCATCATAGCATGAAAAGATAAAAAGGACATAAATAATTCTAAGTAAAAGTGGGGAAAAGAAAAATAATAGAAGTCAGTCGCCCCCCATACTTACGACCTGGTCATCGTAAGTGGTCTTGAAATGATCTCGGTATCTGCATGTGAACAGACGTTTGAAGAACTAAGTAATGATCAACCCCATCTTCCTATACGATGTGCTAACAAACATCTGTGAGGTAGGTGTCCTCTGATGTGAACGAAAATGTAGATCTGGGACTGCTACATCCTCTCGTCATCTCAATGTGTAACTCTCCAATGTCTGTGCGAAATGATACTCTCCCAGAATCATAATCAAAGAGGGCGTTTGAGGTATGCAAGAAAGGCCTCTCGATAATGATTGGAGCAAGGTGTAACTGTGGAGGGAACGCCATGTCTAGGACAGTAAAGTCCACAAGAAACTAGAGTCCATGTACGATCACGATAATGTTCCTCAACACGCCTCTAGGTCTCTTTACAGATCGATTTGCAAACTAAAGTATTGCTCTTGATTTGTAAAGAGGACCTAACTCAAGTTTATCGAGTAAGAAAGATGGTATCAAATTAATTGAGGAACCTTATATAAGAGAGTGTGATCGAGTGTTGCATCTAAAATCTCGCATCTTACTAAGTGAGAACCTGAGTCTTACTTTTTTTCTTGGGTACCTTATTTTGAACAGCGCATGAAGCAACTTCAGCCAAAATATGATTCTCAACTTGTGACTTCCTTTTCCTACGTATGGTACGTTGTTCCTCAATTGATGTTTAAGTGTCGAAAAATAATCCAAGGCATCATGTAATGGATTTTTTTTCAAAAAAGATGCAATCTTTCGATAATCATTTTGTTTCTAGAGTGACAACATTCTTTTTGGTATTTTTCTTTCCTTTTCCACGCAAAGCATCGGGAAAAGGAATAATGTCAAGAAAAACAACATTTTTTTCTTTATTGAAATCATAAAAGGAATCAACATGTACATCAGAAGTCTCAGAAGTATGTACAAAAATTAGAATCATCAACAGAATCATTGCTTTTGAATATGTGACTGATAATAAAAATTGTTGCCACGAGCCTTCACCTACCATTATTGCTAGTGGATCATATTGGTATTGTCATCCACCTTCGGATGAGATGTCATGACCACCCTCGAAGCAATCAACTCTCACGTGAAACTGTCTACCAATGCTATTGGAATCACATTAGCACTTACCCTGCCACTATCATCATGTTGCCCCCACCCTCGATCAAGAATGTTTTCTATGTAGCAATGCTTTTGCGACTCGAGGTAGCATCTTTACGTTTAAAGCCAACATCTATCTTCATCAGAAAGAATCATCCCCTTCCAATCTCCACATCTTATGAGCATCAAAGCCATGATCAACAATGTTTCGTATGTAGGAATACGATTGTGACTTGAGGCGGCACCTTTACGTTTAATGCCATGATCTATCTTCATCAAAAAACATTGTTCCCTTCTAGGATCCACATCCTACGAGCATCAATGCGCCCCAATAGTGCTACTTGGAACCTGACTGACCACAAAGTTTTTGCCAACTTCCCTCCTGTCTTGACTTAAAAAAACTCCCTCCTATCAATCATTGCCAACACCAAGATGCCACCGCCTCTATGATAGGTCTTGGCAAGAAGATGCCACCATCTCAATACTTTCAGTTCTCTTGCAACTCGAATACATGGAAAGAAGTATAATCATCGAGAGTGTCTATATGGTGTGGTGTGGTATCATCGTATGAATCTTTTATGTCCATATCAATGGTCTCTACATTGCTCCCATGTATGGCATCACCCATGACATCATGATGGTCCTCATGGTGGTCCTCCTCCTCGACATCAGAGCGTAAATCAACATCATTGGCTCTCGCTCCTCATCATGTGACCTCTCCTCCTCTATATTAGGTGCTCGTGGATGTCTACCTCTCATGAAACGAATGAATTTAGATAAAAAAATTAGGAAAGTGACCTTACCTGTAGTGGCATCTACCTGATCTATGTGTCGCCTCTTGTTGTTCAGGTTCATCTGAGGTTGTGCTGGGAGAGTGGTCTTGGGCGTGGTTAACTCATCCAGATGATGGTTAAACTGCTCCATCTCTATCCAATGCATAAATTGGAGTGCTATAACCATATCCATGATTTAATTCAGTGCTAGGGACTGCGCTGATAATGAAGGATATGGAGATATCCTCAAGCGCATCACTTAAGCGTGATGATCGTATCACGTACGATCATAAGCGACTAGTCGCACTAGTTGCTCGGTGAACTGGAATTTTAAAATTTTTTAAAGGATGAAACCACGTGATCCAAGAACATTTATTTAATCGTTTCATCTAACCACATCAAAGATATATAAATACCTCTTGGAGCGTGGTTGCGATCTAGCCTCTAAAGAAAGAGACCTCATATCTCAAGCCCGATCCGTCGGAGGAGACGCTTGCGAGCGCGGGGATGAGTCGCGTGCTTCTCACAATCCAAGTTGATGTCCCAAGCAATGGATCTCCTGATCTGATCTCACGAGATCGAACACCTTCTTCACGAGCACCACGCACCAAAGAAGATGGAGAGCCAATGGTCGTCAAAGCGGAGCACAATGGCAAGGCGATGACGAAGATGACCTTCTCTCTATGAGATTGGACGGCCACTCAAGATGAGAGAGAGGGTATGCGTGAGAATGAGAGAGGGAGAGAGAGACTTCAATGTGATTTCGTGTGTCTCGAAGATCAAGGATTGCCTCTTCTTATATAGGGTTTTGGGAGTCCATGGATATCAATCCATGGATAACTCACAATCAACAGATGAGATTGATTTATGTTTCTTTCAATGGCTAAGATGTTATTATAAAAACACAACAACAAATGATTTAATTTAAATTAATTTTCATTGATAAATCAAAAAAAAATAATTTCAAATTAAATCATCTTTGATTAGAGAATAATGAAGAGACTAAAATAAATCTCCTAAAAAGAGGGGACGACTACTCTTCTCCTTATGGAGAGTTGTAGCCGTCCACTTCTCTTTGGTAGACTTGGTCTATCTCTTTTAATTATCGCGAGATCTCATTATTGATGATATATCATGATATGTTATTGATAATATTTTCACTAAAAATAATTCTAAATTATCTTGTGAAAAATATCAACCATACCATTGAAATTATGTGAATCTCATTCACAACCTAAAACAAAAATGTAATTATATTTTCTATTAATCCTTTTAATGTGAATCAAATGTACACTAACAATTAATCAACAAATATAAATTACAAAAGTCTCTCTCTGATATATTATAAATCTCATTTACAATATACCTGGATAATTGGACAGTACTATCCATATTATCCATATCCACAATAATTAAATCTCATTTAACTACATTGGATAATCATTCTCATGAATTCAAATAATGTGAATCAAATTCACATTATTCATGATAATTAAATCTCATTTATTTATCCATTTCTCATTGTTTAGATATAATTCAACTTTGGAATTATTCTTGAACTCTTTTAAGAATAATGCGCTTTCTCCGCAGATGCTTGGAGATAAGGACATGGCGATTGTATTGTACCACGTACAGTGACTTGGATATTGAGATCATATCTCAAATACAGATCCCACGGACCTCTCACAAATGCTTGATTTAATCAAGGTTGTAAATCTAATCTTCTCATTGCATCAGAATCTCATTCAGATCAATGTCCAACATTTGGACCAAGATCATATTACTTCTCAACTGAGAGGAGTCACTAAAATCCAGACCTGTTTCATTACTCCTACGGAATGGAAGTGTCATGCTTATACAATCGTTTAAGATCACATCACCCTCAAGTATTCCCAATACCTGTACATCCTGCATGCTGGAAGATCTATGATCATCCCGAAGATATGGATCAACTTTACACTATCATCTTCAGGGTTTGATCACCAAGTTTCTCATTCTTGGTCATTGCTATTTGGTATCGATCATATACTTTCAAAGCATATGTCATACCTTCAAATTCTTGCCATGCTTCCAAAGCATGGCGACCATGCATGGAATTTGTTCCCAATACCTAATGAGTGAGCTCATGTCTTCTAGTTCACAAGTGAACCTGTATGATCCCTTTGAGAGATCTTATTACTCATATAACCTTGCATGCACACCAGCACATCGGTGTATAGACCTAGGTTAGGTCATCAACCTATTGGTCTGCCAAATGTACACACTCATACATATATCAACACATCTGTATCTAGTCAGAGGATGTGTGCCTGTATCGCGACAGTATACGATATAGGACTTTGGTTATCTTGATCTCGTTAAGTCAACTCCTTGACCTAACTAATCTGACACCTCCGAATCTCTATTCCTATGTAGGGGACCTGCATCAAGAGGTCGGTCAGATATCAACCTATGTGAGAAAGGATTGTCATCTCCTACTCAGGTTGGATATCATCTCTTTATAATCATTTGACGGTGCTTGATGAGCCCTCAATCTAACTCATTAGATATTCATCCAAACATCGACCTCTACGATTCTATTATTGAATCAACAGCTGTATGATTATTAAGATGGCCATGGTACATAACCCTAATTGTACACGGAGACCTTATAGTGCATTCATTCACTTAATCTCAGAAAAGGGAGTGAAAACAATCAATAACTTTTGTTGATAAAACATATATTACAATAACATTTATTGTAAGAATGGTTCGCCTCGGGCTCACGTGGCTAATATATAACTCGATCTCAGTGGTCTGTCCCTGGCTCTCTACTCTCTCTCGCCTAGAAGTGCCTTGCAACTGTGGTGTATAAGCCTGAGGAGATCTCTGAGGTGTAGTAAAAGTGTGACACCCCGCCCCTCCGGCTACCGAAACCGACGATACGGGAGCGTCGGACCTACGATCCAAATACGCCCACGATCTATGATACTCAGCAAACCATCTTATGCACATTAGATTAACATTTGAAATATAAATAACAACAGGAGAATAATGTGAAATGGAAAGTAAAATACACCATCCATTCTCATTGATAATAATAATCCAGTCCATGTCCATAGAAGAGATACATCATGAAATCTTAAATTTTGTAGAAAAAGCTCTCAACATATCTCACTACAATGTCTCTCAATAATAACTTAAAATGATGCGGAAGTAAATAAGTTACTCTAAATAGGACGCACCCTGTCTAGTGCAAGTATGACGTAGGAAGTGCTGATCTCCTCAAAAGAACGCTACTGTAGCGATTGCTGCTCAGGTATACCTGTTGGGTTCACACGAGGGTAACTTTATGAGCAATTACCCAGTAACGAGACAAACACTATAATGACTAATGCAGGGGTAAGAAAAGAATGTATTCTCAACCTTTTTGTTTTTGGCACATGCATCTATTGAAAAAAATAGAAAGAACACCAAGTCATTCTAATTCACATTTGATCTCATAATTATTTACTTTTATTTATTTATATAGTAATCATTTAAGTACAACCACCATAATTTTGATATTTCTACAAATTGATTAGAGTCCACAACGGTATACATTTTCCGACACCCGATCAATAATCATTTCTCGTATTATTTTAGCACATGCAAGTACACGACTCGCAGGCCTCCGCTACGCGGGAACTTGTTTGTCATCTTAGATAAACCTCCAAGTATTTCAACCTCAAATTCTCCAACTTCAAACCATATCCCGGAACACCTCTCACAATAATATCACTCGAAATAGAATTTGATGCGGCCACACCCAGTTCTACTGTGAGTCCTAATATTGTGTATAAGTGCGAAGCCAAGAACGCCAATCGTGCCACCTGCCTACTCCGTCGAGCGACTCCGGATGCTACCGGGCTGCTAGGTGCAACGCGTCACCCAACTCGTCCGTTGGGGTCGCGATCTTCAAGGCATCTCCCTGGGGCACAAGGATGCATGCTCAATTCCTTGCGACTTCTAACTCCATCTATCCGATCATTATAGACTCTCACTTACCTATTGATATCTTGATTTAGCTTTACTCCAACACAATTAATGACATCATTATCCAATTACCCAATATGTAAAAGTATGGATATATTTTTATTCCGGAAGGGTTTATTCATAAAATCATCATTTATCGAGTGTTAAAGGTGGGATTTATAAACATACAAAAAGTTAAGGATCTAAGCACAATCTTAGCAATTATTATATATAATAAAACACATTGTTGATCAAATCAAACTAGTGTTTCTCCTTAGTCTGACTTAGAAGGGAATGGTGCCAATATTTATCTGATTCTTTTATAACATATTGGTGTATATATATAAGCTAAACTCATGAATATACATTATATATTTTATTACAAATAAGATCAAGGAACGAGTTGTCAGATATCGTTTCTTTGAAAACAATTTATCAGGTGGAAGGGAAGCAAGCATATCTGCGAGTATGAGGGAGCAGTTCCATGCTCTTACTTAAAGTACTCATAACACCTTATGAATATGCCAAATCTATTCTTATTTTTATTTTTCTTTGCAACTAATAAAAACATAATCCCAGCAGTTATTAATAATTATTTGGATACCCCTCAAAACTTGTTTATCGGTAGATCTTTCTACTACGTGTCACGGTATCAAGACATTATACAAGATACGATAATACCCAGTGCAACTTAGCTTAAGGAACGGTTCAACTTAATTTTGAGTAATAAATGACGATGCAAAACTGTAACCGTGGACATCTGGATCCAAATCAAAGTTGACGTTACAGTATCATAAAAGAAAGAAATGACATTCATTTCATTTGTGGGTTAAAGAAAACAAATAAGGATGTTTACCCGTTAAGAGTTTTTCATAAATTCGTTCCCGTGTAAATGTGCTCAATGACGTTTCCCATGCCAACTGTACATGATAATAATGTTATCGTTCCATCCTTTTTATTTGGATGAGAGGATTAAATATTCTCAAAGTTAAAATCGAGTCATCCTCTTTCTTTTTTCCCAACTCCATACCAGCATGTCTCTGTGTCTCAGATATTCATTAGTAAAAAAATATGGCATTCATACAATAACAAGATATCTTTTCCGAGAAAGATCCAGGTCCCATCTGTAATTTGTATCACAACTGACTAGGCAATGGTAATCGTTGATCTATTCTACTAACTTTTTAGGGCACGTCATACAATTGAATTAGCTTGAATTAAACATCACCAGATGTTAAAAAGAGTGCCATGCGTCCATCTGCACATCATGACTCTTTCTCTTCAGCACCCACATGCCAATAAACACGTTAATGTGTGAAAACAGACAATATACCCTTTTACGGGGCATGAGCAGACCTTAGTGACAGTCTCTATCAAAAAAAATCATACGAAACTAAAAACAAGAGCGGGGTATTTGTCGCTACAAGAGCACATAAACTCTAGAGATATTCATGAAAATAGGAAAATACGTGGATCCTAGCAACAAGAGTAAGGTATTTATCATTACTAGTATATGAAGCACATCATAAGAAAAATCAAGACTCGATACATGTTCACGTATATGTGCACAAAAGTCGTATTAAACCAACAGCAAGAGGAAGGTATAACATCGTTACTAATATATGAAAAACATCGTAAGAATAACTAAGGCTCTACGCAAGTTCAAGCATATAGGAGCAAAAATACGTGGAACCCAACCGCAAGAGGGGGTATTCTTCGTTACCTCCGAGGATGTTCCTTCGGGATCTCTCTCACACGGAAATGGTATTTCCGTCGCTCGATCGCAGTGCGAAATGCATGTACGAAGGTGACCTCGAGCTTTCCTACGTGATGGTGGTCGCGGATCTTCGATCGGAGCTCCTTCTCCGACGTCGACGGCGGTCCTCCGGCGATCAATCCGGCCAAAGTGGTGGTGCTCCAAGGAGAGGGAAGGATGATGGTGGCTTGGGCTTTGAGAGAGTAGCCTATCACCTTTTATTTATAGAGGGAGAGGTGGAAATGTGTGCAAATTCGGATATGATTCGGATCCATATATGGCTCCCAACTATTATACTTAAAACATCGATAACTTGAGCTAGGAATATCGGAATTGGGTGTTTTTGGGCTCGTTGGAAAGATCTCGACGAGATCTACGTAATGGCGTGGTTATTTGAATTTTTTGGGTGTCAAAAATACTTCAGATTTAAGGAAAAAATACGGGATTTCGCAAAAAGACTGTTGGTGGTGGTAGCAGTGGCGATGAAAAAATGTGGATGTATATCAGGATGCTGATAAGAATTTGGTTTCTGATGAGTGGTGAGACTGCTGCTGTGTGTATGGTTGTTGGTGCTGAAAATGTGTAGATGGACATCCATGTTGTGGATGAATATGTTGTTGTTGTTGGTGTACGCTCTGAGGTGTAATATGTGCCGGTGATTGATATTGAACATGAGCACACCATATACCGTTGATCTCAAGAGTGGAGTGAGGATCAACATCATCAACTACATGGCTCCTGATCTGACTCTCATGCCAATCTAGCTGCAGAGGCTTAGTGGAATATGCCGACTCGCTTTGGACATAATGAATCTTACAGGTGGTAGGAGCGGGTAAAGATCTTCGTACAGGAAGAGAAGTAGAAAAAGAAAGCGACTATTGTACTGAAGCTGCAAATTGGTCACCTTCTTTATCAGATTGCTCAACTTCTGTGAAAGTGATTGGAGTTTCTCCAACTCTCGTAGCGGCTGCAGATCTTGAACTTGCTTCTGAATCACAACGATTAATGTAACTTTCTCACCAATGTATCCCATATCAGATCACGAATCAGAATCTGAAATATTTGCCACCTTCTGATAATCTTGTTGGTGTGGTGGTTGTGGGGCCTTATGGAATGCTCGAGCAGAATCAACAACATGTGAATTCTCTGCCATCCCCTCAAAGATGAACCAAACAGACTCGACATTCCTATTCAAATATCTACAACTACATGTGAAGCTTACCAAGCTCTGAATATCTGGCTGGAGTCCTCCAAAAAGTTTTGCACAAGCACCTTAATGGAATTTCATGATGAGGGCATGTCTCAGTCAAATCCTTGAATCATTTCCATGCCTCATGGAACTAATCATGTAGAAGTTGTGTAAAATTGGACATCTGACTCCTCATCGCATTTGTCCATGCCAGAGGAAAATACTTTCGTAGGAAAGTGGACTTCAGATCGTCCCATGAAGAAATCTCCCTCCGCAAGTGATTCAACCAGTAGATCACCTTATGTTCTAAGGCGGAGGGGAAGTCCTTAAGGCATATATCCTCCTGCGCAACTCCTGGATAGCTAGTCGTTCCACATATCATCTCAAACTGCTGTAAAAAGGTGAACGACTCCTCTGATTGTTCCTATAGAACTTGAGAATCATGAAATAAAGGACGATCTTAACTTGTATGACCCTTGATTCGGTGGTAGCCAAATACATAGTTGTAGCGTCATAGCTCCATGGTCATACTCATCTCTCAATGTACTGGGAACCACAACATGTGGTGATGGGTTCCCGGCTCCTCTCAGTGCAGTGATATCCGCGCTCAACTCATCCTAGACTATACACCGATCTCGTATCTGTATGCTCACATGCTGAAGTGTATCTAGAATCCCTACTGTATCAGGTCTCTCATCTAACTGTCTCTCATTAACTGGTTTGTCCTCAACAACTCACTCATCGACTGGTGCCTTCCCTCTAGCCATAATGTTTGTTGGATTATTTGGGAAGAAAATAGTCTCATAAGCAGTCAGTAAAAATTGTATAGGAGAAAAGATGAAAAGTCGAGGTAAGGGTCTGCCTCAACTAAAGGGTTAGGAGGCGAGGGAGCTTGGGTCTGACCCACCTCATGACTAGATGAGATCAACTCGAGAAGAGAGTCATCCGAGTCCATGAAGACGTATGTAAGACGATGGAAATATTGGAGGCTCACTGAGTCTAAGCGTAAAATTCATCTAGACACCATCCTTGATGTCAAGAGAATACGGGAGAGAACAGACAAAAGCAAGAGTGTGAAGGTGTATAAGTTGCTGAAAAACATACCTCGTAAACAAACACAATGCAAACCTCGTGTTTACCAACTTCACACGATGGAGAACGCAAGAGTTCGAGCTTTTATCTTTTTCAATTTTAGTTAGGTGATCAAGCAATTGTATTAATTAGACTCACATGGGGTGTCGTCCTGTCGCCCAACATACGTTCTCACAATCCCTCAAATAGTGGCACCATCTGCCCATGTTGTCGGGGTTATATCATACCCAAAGGGGACTACGAGGCGGGGTACACCAAAAGGACTCTCTATGGTCGAAGAGTGGTACATATACTCAGGCCACAAGTCCATGGATTTTTTTCTCTAATCCTTACGGTTGCATCCTCACCCACTCTGTCTAGAGTTAGTACCTACAACAATGAGGGGTTTGCTCTCCCAATACAATTAAGTCCATATTTTTTATTTTTCATCAAAGTTTCAAAAGATTTTTTTATTTTTTAGGATTTAATTTTTTGGACATTTCAAGAATATCTAATAGTGATTCTATTTTCCTTAACTTTGAAAAATGTCTCACAGAGGGGGATTCACATAATGCGACAGAAAATGATGTTGTACACAAGGAAAGAGGACGTACCTATTTTCAGCACTCTACATGCAAGATGATCCGTACAGAAAATATAAACCTAAGCTAATGCATGAAAAAGTCATGCAAACCATGTCGTATCCAACAGCTCTAGCGTAATAACAAATTATTTTTTCAATTTGTTATATTACACCTAAGCGTGGGTTATGGAGATCGATTCTACCGTACTTGTCTATTCAATCATGCATACACCCCTAGATCTTAACGAAATCACATGAAATAATGAAAAAAATCATAAATTCAAACATCGACACTTGGCGAAATTGACCCTGAGAAGAAGAACTAAAGTCTGGTCTACAATTGAGATGTCCTTAATGGATCCCTTACTACAAAAATAAAAACATGCACATGCCCCCTTCCTCTCTCATCGAAAACAAAAAATGGTCAAAGGCCTTAACTCTCAAAATAAAATAGAAATGTAGAGTCTTTAAAAAATACATACAGCTATCTGCACCAGCTCATACTGCTCCTCTACAATCACTTCGTAGAAGATTGAGCCGGTCTCTACTCTCTCAATTGGTTCGCCTTCATAGGAAGCTGGCTAATCTTGCGGGCCCTACAACATGATTAGCACAAATAGATAAAAAATCAAACAAAAACTCAAGCAAAATTTAAAATAAAAAAACTCAAAAATCGAGAAGAAAATCAACAGTCAAAATTGACAAAAATCGAGAACATAAAAATCGAGAAAAACCAAGAAAAATATAAAGAAAATAAAACACACAAAAACATAGAAGAAATCAAGGGAAAAAAGAAATAAAATAAAGAAAAAATCAAGAGAAAAATAAACAAACAAAAATAACGAAAGTCAAGAAATCAAAAGAAAAACGAAAAGAAGAGAAGAAAGGAAAAAATCACAAAGAATAAATGTAAAAATCAAGGTAGCTACGCGATCCCTGATAATGACACAATTTTGAAAACCAGTGTTTGTCTAGTCGATAAATTAATAGAGACCGCTAAGAGGAATGTTGAGTAATCAAATAAAGGATGACAAATATGAGAGAGAGAGAGAGAGAGAAAGAGGAAAATAATCATGCTCTCTCCTAAATTTGTTGTTTGACTGTATTTTTAACCAAGAAAATGTTCCTTCGTCGAACTTATGGAGGCAGAAATACGCTCTCAGATTTTCAAGTGAAAGAAATATTTTTGTGATTTTTTTACTAATTTCTTTTATTCTTCGATAAAAAAATTTTGGTTGGTTTTAATTTTTCATATTTTTAATTATTCTTAAATTTTTTATTTTGAATTTCTTTTCAAAGGGATAATTTTCAATAATTGATTTACAATATAGTATTATGCGATAGAAAGTGTAGATGATACTATATAGGTAGATGAATCGAAGAAACACTCGAGCAACGAGCTTGAAGCACTCAAAATGAAAACAAAATAGTCGAAAGTCGAAGAAGAAAACATCAATAAAAACCGTGGTTGAAATCTTGAAATGCAACTAGAAAATAAAATGATAAAGAAATACTCTTAGAATAATGTCCAATATGGTACACAAAAGTTCAAAGCCTAATGTAGTAAGTACAAAAAATACAAGAAAAAGAAATGAAGGCTTCTTTCAATTATGTCCCTGGTTAGGGATCTAATTGTAAGTAAAATATGGAACTCTTACACATAGTTCCCTGTACGGGGACCTAAATATTGTACTAGAAAATTTCTGGGAGTGTGGGTGAATTCTTGGAGTTGGCAAGAGTATACTTGATATTTTTCCACCGGTTGGCAGATCAATAGTCGTGATTAGAATGTGGCTGTGGATCTGGATCGTTAGTGAACTCCATGTGTCGGCAACCTGTAGCATGCGCATTCTTGGGGAGTTCTTCTCCAAATCTGGTGTAGGTAGAGGCAAATCTTCCTCTCCAGTGATGCTGCGAGTGCCAGACGTCCTCAGGCAGACTCCTATAGGGAAAGAGGGGGGCTCCTCCCCCTTTGAGCTCACCTATGGCAAGGTGGATGAAGATGGCGACAATGAATAGTTGAAGAGGAGTGACGAATAGGGTTTGGAATTCAGGAGCTGATGCTGCTCTGATCGATTGATCTATTATAAAGATGATGCTCCAGATGTGGATTGATGCTCCAGAAGCTCGTGAGGAACTTGCAAGATGATTGTATTTTGCTCGATTTGCAAGATATTGGCCAAAAAATTAAGGTATTACAGGTATAACAAAGGATTCCAAGAAAGTGAATGTAGATGAAAGATTAGATGGATTTGAGTCGATTTGAATATGGATTTTTGATATATGGAATTGATAAGGAGATAGGAAGCACTAATGATGGGATAAAACTACGTAATTGGATGTGAAAAATGAGAAAAATCAAAGGATGAAATAGGTACCAAGGAGTTCAACGGTTTCAGACCCCCGTAATGGTCGCTCGATGGGGCGGCTACTCATA
The DNA here is from genome assembly GCA_037367405.1 of Ottelia alismoides. Classification (NCBI taxonomy): domain Eukaryota; kingdom Viridiplantae; phylum Streptophyta; class Magnoliopsida; order Alismatales; family Hydrocharitaceae; genus Ottelia; species Ottelia alismoides. The sequence continues at coordinate 509,516 of JAZKJV010000038.1, forward strand.
GATCCACGTGAAGGATATGGTTAGATCCTTAAGCGCATCACGGAAGCGTGATCGTCGTATCGAATACGACGAAGAACAACTAGTCGTACTAGTTGTTCTAGGCAGCGGAAATTAAAATTTTTCTTGCGACGAAACCACATGATCCAAGAACACTTCTCGGATCGTTTCGTCTAAACCACAAACAAATACTAGGGTTACCTCTTGAAGCGTGGTTGCGATCGAGTCTCTAAACAAAGAGACCTCCTGTCTCAAGTCCGATCCGACGGAGGAGACGCTTGCGAGCGCGGGGATGAACCGCGTGCTTCTCGCAATCCATGTTGATGATCCAAGCGGCGGATCTCTTGATCTCGACACACGAGATCCGATGTCTTCTTCACAAGCGGGGCGCACCGAAGGAGATGGAGATCCACGAGCAAACCATCGGGCAGCATAACGACGATGCCGCGACGATGGAGAACCTCTCTAGGGCATCCATGGTGGACGGCCACATGAGAGAGAAAGAGAGAGGACGTGTAGAGAGAATGAGAGAGAGAGAGAGATTTGTTGCCTCAACTTATGTGTCAAGAAGAGCAATGGGGTGCCTCTCCTTTTATAGGGTTTTGAGATCCATGGATCTCAATCCATGTGTCAACACAAATCCAATGGTCCACATCAATTTGTGTTTCTTTCAATGGTCATGATTTGTTGCTAAAAACACAACAACAATTAATTTAATTTAAATTAAATATATGTTGATAAATCAACACAATTTAATTACAAAATTAAATCATCAATAAATGGAGATAATGAAAGGAGAGAAAGCCTCCTTCCATGTGGAGAGGGGGGACGGCCTCCCTTTCCTAATGGGAGTGGTGGCCGTCCACCCTCCTCCATTAGGAAGGTGGCTATTTCACCTTTTATGTAATCTCCATTATTTGCAACAACTTTTGTTGCAAATTATTTCGCAGAAAATAAATCCAATTTATTTTGTGAACATTGCAATCATGCCATTGAAAAATTGTGAATCACATTCACAATCCAAAACAAAATGTAAATTACATTTTCAATTTGATGTCCAATGTGAATCCAATTCACATTAACATTTAATTAACAAATGTAAATTACAAATAGCTCTCTCTTATATATTATAAATCACATTTATAATATATATGACTAATATGGATATTGCTATCCACATTATTCATATCCATGATAATTAAATCATATTTAATCATCTTGGATCTCTATTCTCTTGTGTCCAAATAATATGAATCACATTCACATTATTTACATCTTTGATAATCTAATTATCTAAGATAGATCTCTTTATAATATGAATCAAATTCATATTAATCATGATAATTAAATCACATTTAATTATCCATATTCTCAATGCTCGGATACATATATCAACAATAGAATTATCCATGAACTCTTTCAAGGATAATGCGCTTTCTTCGCGAATACTTGGAGATAAGGACAGGGCGATTGCATTGTTCCACGTATAGTGACATGGATATTGAGATCATATCTCAAATCCAGATCGCGGGCCTCCCATAGATGCTTGATTAAATCAAGACCGTAAATCTAATCTTCTTATTGCATCTGAATCACATTCAGATCAATGTCCAACACTTGGACCAAGATCAGATTACTTCTCTACTGAGAGGAGTCACTAAAATCCAAACCCGTTTCATCACTCCCTAGGAATGGAAGCGTCATGGTTATACAATCGTTTATGATCACATCACCCTCAGGTATTCCCAATACCTGTACATCCTGCATACTGGAAGACTCAGACTAAACCCGAAGTATTGGATCAACTTTATACTGTCTACTTCATGATTTTATCAGTAAGTTTCTCATTCGATCATTGGGAGTTGGTATCAATCATACACTTTCCAAAAGCGTATATTATACCTAGGTCTTGATCATATACTTTCCAAAAGTATATATCAAACCTACAAATTCAGTCAAGCTTCCAAAGCGAGACGACCGTGCGCACAGAATTTGATTCTTCCCAATATCTCATGAGTGAGCTCATGTCTTCCGGTTCAGTAACTGAACCTATATGACCCCTTTGAGAGATCGTATTACTCATATGCCCTTATATGCACACCAGCGCGCCGGTGTGTAGACCTTGATTAGGTCATCAACCTATTGGTCTGCCAAATATACATACTTAGACATATAGCAACACATCTGTCTCCGGTCAGAGGATGCGTGCCTATATCATGACAGCAAACGATATAGGACTTTGGTTATCTCGATCTCGTTAAGTCAACTCTTTGACCTAACAAATCTGACACCTCCGAATCTCTATTCCTATGTAGAGGACTTACATCAAGAGGTCGGTCAGATATCAGCCTTCAGAGATAAGGATTGCCATCTCCTACTCAGGCTGGAGATCATCTCTTAACAATCATCTGACGGTGCTTGATGAGTCCTCAATCTAACTCTTTAGATATTCATTCAAGCACCAGCCTCTATGATTCAATAGTTGAATCAACAGCTGTATGATCATCAAGATGGCCATGGTACATAACCCTAATTGTACTAAGGGACCTATTATGCAAATTATGTATTCTTCATTTCAGATTAAGGAGTGAATTGCAATAACATTTATTGCACAATGGCTCGCCGTGGGCTCGCATTTCCAACACCACGCTCTTGTAGCGGCTATGCAAGGCAAGGATCTGGCCTTGGAACCTTCCTCCGTCAAATCCTCTTCCACGCGGAGCAGACCTCAAGCTCTATCATGGTTGGGGATGAGGCAGAGCATGGTGGAGAAGTATGGTCGACGGCCACTGTTCTGGTGGTTATGGAAGAGTTTGTTATATTGTTAGAACTTTATGTGATTAAATAGGCTAATCGAAGAGGTTTTGATTCTAATATGAAGACCAGTGTCCATTAGGGTTGTTGGAGGAGTAATTTGTATGGTATTGGATCAAGTGAAGGTAGAAAAATGGAGGAATTAATTAGGTGAAGTCGGCCTGTTGAAACATAACTCCACCAGAATCTTGGAAGGGAGAAGACTTATGGTGCTGACACGTGTCAACACCACATTGGTCAAAGAAGTAAATACATTGTAAAATATTTATTAAATAGTGAAAAATCCTTTTTAAATAGGTATAAAAATAAAAAATGTAAAAAAAATTATCTAAATTATGGTGTAATTTATTTTGATAAGTAATAGATATTTATAAAATATAAATATAATATTAGTAAATATATATTATACTTAATAAATAGAATCTATATTTTTAATTCAATAATTTAATAGAGTATATTATTTTTATATTTATTTAATTAATATAATAATAAATAGGAGATATATGATTTTTTGTATTTTAATAAATTAATATACATATATATAAATACTAATCACCTTTAAAAATTAATTAGGTGTATAATACACATTTCAAGTTATTGACTGAAAAATTTAATTTTTATTTTTTTTATAGATAATATATGGTCGTTAAAATAATTAAAATTTGTAAAATCAATTATACTATATGTAGTATGTTCAGAATAAAATAAATAGCCCAGAAACCTAATTGTCATTAGGTCTCCCCATTGACTTTTTTACAAACGAACCCCGATTTTAGTGAAATCATATTCATTAATTAGAGAATATTATTTGATAAACTTTAAAGGTGGGTAGAGTGAGATTGGAGTTTGTACGAAGAAGTTATGATGTTCGAAAATTGAGAAATTGATAATATGAAAACCAGATTTCTTGTCATATATATATATAGGTTGCATTTTTTATGTTTTTTATTTCTATATACGTTTTTATGAATACATAGGAGAAGAGTTTAGTGAAAAATATATACAAATGTATTAATTAAAAACATTAGAGTTTTGGTAAATAATGAATAAATAAAGTAAATTGTTTTATGTGCAGAGTTAATTATTATTATCATTTCTATTCATTATCTCCCCCTACATTATTAATTGTCGACCAATCCATATTGATTTGATCCTGGAGATTAGGTTAGATAAATATATCTTTCAGCTATATGTATATTATATCTGGTCATACTGTACATATATACATATTTACAGTCTACCTATTTTCTTTGTTTTTATTTTTTATATTTTTAATGCATAAAAGTGCATTTTTATTCATGAATGATATTTTTATAAGATGTGAAAATTAATGGATATTTGTATGTACTTATTAAGGATTTTAAGACAAAATGCTATGGATTCATCAAAGATTTGCATGCAAATTCTTTTTAGAAAGCATGCGATACGAGATATGAGTTGTTATTAAGAGTAAATATCAGAAGACCAAGGGAACCATCACCACCAAGAAGAAGATGATGATGACATTGAACAACTCTAAGGTGACGGACAATTTATTATGCGGACCGAGCATAGAAGAATTCAATAAAGTATCCGTGTGTATATATGCTTATGAAATCTGAAACCGATTCATAATGAAATATGAAGGTACGTCAAATATGAAAGGAAATAGAATTAAGATATTCCAACAAAGATACGATCTTTTCAGGATGAAAGAAGGAGAAAGCATCACAAAGATGTAATATATTATTTTGAAAAGAGGGAATATCAGTTTTCAAAGTTAAATATTTTCAAAGAGAAATTCCATTTAAGAAGAGAAACATGTTTTCAAAATAAAATGGATGAAGCATTTTGTATTTTTAGGGGGGAGGGAGATTCTTTTCAGGGGAAACCTTTTAACATGAAATCTTTTTGATATGTCAATATGTGGAGAAGAAGTGGAGATGTTAATATCCAAGTTTTATATATCTATCATCATGAAATGAGGGAAGAATATTACTACCTTAACTACATACTAATTGTATTATTATTTTGATAATAACAAACCCTTGTGATTACAGACATTTTTGCAAATTTCATGACATGTTGACTCCATGTATGAAGCACAAAAGAACAACTTAACGGAAAATTTAATAAGGAAGATGAAAGCTGTGGACAAAACAAAGAAGAAGAAGGAAGATTTTTGTAATAGGCATATATAAAAAGTTTCGAATATATATAATTTAATATAAAATTTTCATCTAATATAATAATATTTTCATAATTTTATTTCACTATACATGTTGTGTTAATGTTTATTATTAAATCTATCAAATAAGAAATTGTAAAATACATTAGAAAGATGCCTAAATTGATGTTGGTTCACCATAGATATGGTCAGACCTGCCTCATTTGAAGTTTCTCCTATATATATGCACGTGTGTCATGTAGATATATCCAAGCCATAATGCGATCAACATTCTTAATCTTATTGATCAAGTACCTTTGATTGATTAACCTAATTGACTTGATCGACCATTACTGATCGATCAACTCACTTAATCTGATTGATCATTCTTGATCGACGAACTGCCTTTTATGATTGATCACAATTTAAATTCAAATCTTCAATGACCATATTATAATTGATCAACTAACTTAAGATGATAGATCACATTCTTTGTATGATGGATCAATGGAACCTCTTAATGATTTTTTCCAAGGTTAAAAAAAAAATAAAATAGAATAGGGGACACAACAATGGAGAAGCCGGTGGCGACGATTACATCAAAACGGCCATCAGTTGCCAACCACATGTTGCGGAGGTGCATGAACACCCGCACCTTAACTTCCCACGGAGGGATTGGCGCGGCGGTGTTACCCTGGTCACTTTCCCCGAGATGCACCTGCAGTGGGATCCGTCCTTCTTGATCTTGGCCATGTAGATGGAGGCCTTGCGCTTGCCCTGATACCAGCTCATCTCTTCCCTTCAATCTGCACAGGGTGGTGTTCTCTTACTGGCTGGACTTGGACCCATTGTAGCCCAAGACGGTGCACGTCACGTACAGCCTCAACCGCTCGCCCTGACGCCCTTTTGCCATCTTCGCTGCCGTGTATTTCCGCGGCTTATCCTCGTCCACCCTAAGACGCTTCTTTCCATCCTTTTCTGGTTCCGCCTCCTGCTCTCGCTGCTCATCACGAGTAGCTGAAATAAGTAGTGTTCTCTCGTCATCCTTTACTCCAAATGCTCGCCATCTCCATTTGCAGTCCGATTCCCCTCCTCAAATGGAGGCATCCGATCCTCACATGTCGGCTCCCCCCTTTCAAGCTCTTGTGTTCGTCCCCCTCGTCTGCAGCGGATGATCCCGTGCCTGTTCGGGTATTATCGCCATCACAAATTTGCGTGATTTCTCCTCGCCTGATTCCTTCGCGTTATATTCTTATTGTCAGGACGCTAATTATTGTCCAGGATATGTTATTACTGTTGCTCTGTTATTGTAGCAGCTCGAATTCGACCCTTGCCGGGAGTTTTTGGAACTCGATGTGGAGCCCCACTCAAGGTGAGGTTTCCGGTTTTTTGTTTCTGATATATAATTTAAATTTTTTTACTTACGTCTGCAGATCGTGTTTTAAGTTGCATGCAGAATTGCGCCTTGTTTAAACAGAAAACCTATCTGAGTGTCGACCAGTTTCGTAATTAACCTCAGTACGGTGTCTTGCAAACGTTTGTTGTTTACAAGCAACTTTGCGGTGTCCATATTCGTGCTTTTCTATTGCGAACATAACTTGCACTATTCCTACCTAGGTGTCCATGAAGCAATGAATGCCATTGCGATGAGAAACACTACAAGATTGAAATCGATACGTGATGTATACAAATTACTACAGAATACATCATATTAAGCTAGTTTCAAGTGATTAATCAAGATTGAATCTTCTATTTGCTGCTTCTGCTGCCATGGACAAGGCACTTGCAGTAGGGAGACCACCTAATGTGTACTAGAGTTCAGGTAGGCTAATTGATTTGAAGATATCCTAGAACAGCTATTGTATGAGATTCTATGGTTAACTATTTTTTAGCCCATTAGGTTTCATTAGAAAGATATGTGCTTATGTAATTGCTTCCTAAATTCTTCACACCCTAGATATTGTCTTGCAGTTGACCAATTTCTCTCCTCTAATTTCTTTTTAAATTTCGAGGCAACCATATTGGGCCTCCTGAGGTTGAGATTGAGGTTTAACCATCCCTTTACAACTTGGAGATCACATAATGGGACATGCATGTTGGTAAAGTTTTTGTGGATTACTTCTAGTGCTTAAACAAAAGAACACCACCGATGCCTTTGCGCTGATCGGGATGTGGTGCCCATCGGATGTCAATGAACATGGCCCATCATTTAGTCGGACTTTGGCAACGTGGAAGTTCGGATGCTATCAATAAGCTAAAGGCAGACGGCTCCTTGAAACAAGTTGGGTACACATTTTCTTCTTCAAGGAGTTTTGAGAAGTTGTCTGTGGGGATGTTCTGGAGATGCTTGGGAGTTTAAAGTGAGGAAGTCTGAGTTCAACAAAAGGATAAATAGAGCTATCATTTTCTTGTTGCCCAGGAGGGATGCTGGTATGAGAGTTGAGAATGGTATACTGATTGTTTTATTTGATAATCTGTACCTAATTGTGGCAAATGTTTTTGTGAACGACCTTAGAGAAAGGCGTGTGGGGCTTACTTTGGACTGAGGACTTTTCTATAGGTTATGAAAGTGTGGATTAGAGGTTCCTTTGGAGCTCTCTTTACAAGAGAGAATTTCTAGATTGGAGTTTCATATGAATGAAGGTTTCTTACATCATTTTGGCGAATGGTATCCATAAGGGGTGGGTGGGTCTCAACCTGTTACTTTTTCAATTTGGCAGTGGCTGCGTTAGTTCTAATGACTAATTGTACTATTTGGTGTAACTGATTGGCTGGTTTTTTAGCTCATTGGTTGTCGAAACTAGTTCTAAATATGCAAATGACACGTTATTCATCGAATGGGGCACCTCCACATCGATTGAGATTTTTGGCAAGCTCTCCAGCTTGAGGATTAATCGAGACAGTTGCCTTTATGCCCTTTGGTATGAGAAAATGGAGGCAACAAAGGGTAGTTGTATGCTGTATATGCCACATAGGTCCTTACCGCTTTCTTCTCTAACTCTTCCTTTGATGGGGGTCATGTTAAACTAGTTGGTTGGGTTTAGTGCTAAAGAAGAAGGGATGTAAGCTAGCTGGTTGGAAGGCAAGGTGTCTCCCATGTGGTGGGAGACTTGTATTGCTTTGGTCGGTGTAATATTCAATCCCTAGTTTTGTACATGTCTGTCTACAAGATGCCATTTGGGGTGCAATAGAGGTTGGACGTCATAATGAGGTGTTTCTTTTGGTGGAGTTTTTAAAAAGAGAGTAGGGATGTCATGCTCGTAGGTTGGAGCTTGATTTCACAACTGGTGGAGTATGGGCGGTGACAAAGTCATGCGCTCTTTGTTTTAATGACAAAAGTTCTCTTATTGAATATAAAATACACGAAATACTTTTTGATGACCGTTATAGGAAATACTATTTATATTATTTCTTTCATATGTTATTACCTTTTATTTTATCTCCTTTCTCATGTTTTTCCCTTTTGGGTTTTTCTTCTATATAAAAGGAGTCCTATGGCCTCTGAATAAACAAGTTATTTATTTCTTTATGCATGATATTAGAGCGGCATTCCTAGTCCAAAGCTCTGTTATCTCCTTCATACCCTAAACCCCACCTGTCAGCCTCGTTCCCTCCTCCTCCCTCGCCCCCCACATGACACCTTCATCGACCTCGCATTGACCCAACATCGGCCATCGACTTCTTGCGGGAGCCTGACGTTGCTGAACGATCTCTTGCGTGAGCCCCAATGTTGCCCAACGCCATCGCATGGGCCACAACTCCACCATGTGGTTCCTAGCAATGTCCACATGCCCCTTTGTTGCATTGCCCAACATCATGATGCTGCACCTAGGGCCTTCGTATGGGATTCTGTGCTAGTACGTAGTGCGTGCACATAACTTCTCGTTGTTCGCACGCTGATTTTGGATGGTCCAGTTGTACTTGATCCACTAAATCCAATTAGTTTGCCCTAGAACATCGACGAAGGTGATGGGAAAGGTTGTTCTCTAAATTTGCACAAATAACTTGTTCCTGACATGATCGTGTAGACAAAGATAGTTTTTCTATCACCCAGTTGTGTCTTTCACAGTCTCCTTTTGTCATGGTAGAATAAATAGGATTGATGTTACTCCATCTTATGGACATTCGAGGGTCTTCATCCCATCGTCAAGATGGATTTAGCTAACTATGAGCTGTGGGCAATGCACTTCATGAGCATCAATAAGATCAACAACAAAGAGTACATCTTGACAAAATTGGAGCCAATACTTCATGTAGGCAATGCAATGTAAGGGCATATGTTTGGCTCTTCGGTACTCTTCTAATGGAGGTAGCCAATGTCATTCTACATCAACCCATATCAAAGGTGATGTGGGATATTCTTACCACCACTTATTCCCAAGTGAAGAACGAGACAGTTTATTTAGATTTAGTATGATATCTCTACTACAAAGTAGGATGGTCCCTATCCACGTATTCTATTCCAGTCTGAGAGGCATTCTTGAGATGCTATGTAGTTTCATTCCCCGAGTACCGGTCTTGATCACATATGATCTACAAGAATACTACTATGGTGGGTGTTTTTCTTGCTACTCCTAATTCGTAGTATGATGCTACTCGCAACCATCTTCTCTCCGTGCTTCGATCCCTCCCATAGAGGAGGCATGCAACCGTCTGAGCAAAATCACCATACCCTTGCCATAGTTCTACACCTCAAACCTCCTCAACCATAACACATCACATGACAGAGTGGGTTTAGCTCAATTCAATGTACATGGTGTCTGTGCTCTCCATCCTTGTACTGCAATTGTACATGGCACTCTGAGGAACTATGCTATCATGTTTGTTCTGAATGACCGAGCCATTGACGTGTCTCTTCCTATGAAGCAACTATGTGACAATTAGGATGTAATACTTATTGCCAAAAATCCAGCCTTCTATGAGAGTACCAAACACATTGAAGTGGGTTGCTACTATATTAGTGCCCTGATATAGAAGGGTTGCATCTCTACATTTCATGTTAGCTCTGCATAATAAACTGCAGAAATATTCACTAAGGCTCTACTCAGGAGGTCATTCCATAAGTCTTGAGCATGGTAGACATTAACGCTCTAGTTTGAGGAGAATGTCATAATAAATATTATTTATGTCATTTCTTTCCTATATTATTTCCTTTTTATGTATTTTCCTTTTTGTTATTTTGCTCTTTAGAGTCTCTCCTTTATAGAATGGCGCATCATGACCTCTGATAAACAAGTCATTCATTTCTTTTTGTAATTTATAAAGCAACTCTCATAATAAAATAAAGCACTCAGAATTCCTCTTGGTATTCAATTCATCCTTAGCTTTGTGTATCAAGACTCCATGTTGATGTAGCTCCATCAACTTGAGCATATTGCTTTATTGACGTGATTGTAGCTTGAGTATATCTAACCGATCTTCATCGTCATGTTCTTTTTGCATCTTTACCATGGAGTCCTTAACTTTCTTCACATCTATGGAAGGCTTGGTTGCGGAATCAGAGATTTGCCTTGAATGGAAGCGGTCCAAGAAGAGGGGTGCGCTTTGGAAGATTAACTATATGACTACGTCGACTGGAGTTTCTTGTAGACCTCATTGCGTCGGAGGGGATTCCCGGTAACTTGGATACAATGGATGAAGAGATATGTCACGACATCCTCGTACTCCATCTTGGTGAATGGCAAGCCGGAGGGTGGTTTGTGTAGCCTCAACGGGGGTGGGGTGGGGTAGGGGGCTGCCAGGGATGCCTGCTTGCTCTCGTGCTTTTTGTTCTGGTGGCGAACTGTCTGGCGGTATTGTGCAGGCATGCGGTGGAGGCTGTATGGTGCAAGGGCTTCCGACTGAGGAGATTGTCTATCCCGCTGCTTCTGTATGCGGATGATACGATCCTTTTCCTTGGGGGCTCGGAGGAACAAGACGGTAACGCGGCGCACCCCGTCGATATATTTGGCAGTCTCTCTGGTCTTGAGCTTAACATGAAGAAGTCGGTGGTCGTGAGCTTCGGTTGGATGTGGGTGGGCACATCAGGCTTGCAGATGTGGTGGGATGCTCTTTGGAGAAACTCACTATTCCAAACTGAAGATGTCGGATTGGGACAACGTGGTGCTCAGAATGGAGGAGAGGTTAGATGGGTGGAAAGGATTACCCTTTCCAGAGGTGGGAAGTTGACCCTCCTTAAGCATGTCCTTGCTGCCATCCCTATTTTCTTCTACTCGACTCGATTGATGCCGGTTGGGGTGAGGAAAAAGATGGAGGTTATGATGGAGAATTTTCTCAGGTCGAACGGAAGACAACAGAGATCGGGGTTGCATCTCGTGAGCTGGGATGATGTCACGAAGGGACTATGGGATGGTGGTCTTGGCGTCCGTGATGTGGAATTCATGAACAAGGCCTTACTTGCCAAGTGGGTGATTCATATTTGGGGTTCCTCGACCTCGTTAGCTGCCAGATTATTGAGTATATATGATGTCAACGGAGAGTTGAGTGCTGACAGGAAAAGACTCGAGTTGCTGCTATGGGTCGGAATACGTGCCGGCTTGCCCACTATTTCACCTAGGTTGTAGCCCTGCATGGGGAACCGCCAGACTTTTAGATTTTGGAGAGATGATTGGACAATAGATGGTGCTCTTGGGAGGAGGTTTCCTAGGCTGGAAGCATTAGCGGCAACGAAAGATGCAACTCTTGCTCAGGTGGTGGATCACGGGGCGTGGGCACTGCTATTCGTCGCTGAACTATCTGATCAACGCCTGTAGAACTTCATGAGGATGCTGGCAAAGGTGCCCCCGCCGAGGGAGCTGACTCAGGAAGCAGACCATTTTGAGTGGGAATGGGGGAGGTTCTTTGTAAAGAAGGTATACGAGGCAATGAGGGGGTCGGTGGCGGCGCATGAGCGGGATGAGGATCTATGTCAGGACATGAAGATCCTTTGGGCGACGAGGATCCTGCAAATGGTAAAGATTTTCCTTTGACGTCTCAGAAGAAATCGCTTATGCGATAAAGCGAGGAGGGGAAGATTGTTTGGCATCAACGACACGCATTGTGGCAGGTGTTAGGACTCTGTGGAAGATGCATAACATTTGTTCTTTGGATGCGCGACATCGAGGCAGGTTTGGAGGGACTCCGAGGTCGCGTGGGTTGAGACCAATGGTTTGGAGCCGTTCTGGAGGTTGATTCGCTCTGTGGGTATGGGTTCGTCGGATGACTGCTCCAAGCCGTTTGCGGTGCTTTGGGATATACGGTTAGGGTGGAATGACTTGATATTAAAAAATCAGAACCTCTGAGAATGTTGTATCTCATTTGAAGGCCTTACATAGCTTCTGGGCCTCTCCGTAATGTAATCCATCTTTCTGGTATTCAATACAGTCTGTGTAGACTCCCGTCTCGGGAGCGCACCCTATTTCCATAAAAAAACTTTCTTCACATCTTTTTGAGATATTTGTAATTGGGCTTATATGTGGAAAGTTATTAGTCCTACATTGCTAAGTAGTGGGTTTTGGTTAAGTTGATGAGGGTATAAATACAACCCCACACCCCTTGTACTCGTTGAGAGATTTTAATATGATATTTAATTTTTTTGAGGCTTTCTCGTATGGTTTACAGGGTTCTATATAAATCAATATTTTCGTTCATGTTTATATCATGCTATTACATTCTATTATATATAATTATTTGGGTTTTTATCACTTATGCCCTTCTTAACTTCTACAATATCAGTTATGCCCCTCCCTTTTTTTGTAATATCAATTATGTCCCTGAATCCTTACAATTCGCAGTTTTGCCATTTTGTAACATCGGTTATGCCCTTACTTTACCTTGACTAAAAAACAAAACTGTGAATTTTTTAAGTCAGGGGCACACTGGGCATAATTGATATTGTTGAAATTAAGAAGAGTACAAGTGGTACAAACCCAAAATATTTCCACATAGTACCATAGCAAGTATCTTTGACTTTGATTTTTATCACTATATTTTTCGGAATTTGTCACAAGGTTTCAAATCTCGATTTCGATTTTATTTCGAGATGGCGAAAAAAGAAATAATTTCGAAATTCTGACAAATTTCACCAATTTTGTCCAAAATCGACCGAGTTTTGTGAAGGAAGAATCCATATCGAGATTTCAATTTCGATGGGTCATTGAAACCGAAAATTTGGCGAAATTTGAAACACTGGTTTGTCACGTGTTCATGTGATTTAGGATAGCAGCAGCAAGATTTATTCACAGCAATGATAGCTGCCAAAGGACGGATTCTCAAATCCTAAATGTTAGGGCGGAGAAGAAGATTGGTGGGGATTTTATGAAGCGATGCTACCAAATATTGCAACGGTGAAACCAATATAGCAAGAATGCGCTGATGTAGCACAGCAAATGTGCAATGGTGGTGCGGATCTGGAGCAATGCAGTATGAGTTGATGATGGCGAATCGGCGATGCTACATTAATGTGCAACACTATCATGCGATCGTGCTTTGAAGCTCTAGAGGAAGCATCTACTCATTGGGAATAGTCATCGCTCTTTCTTGAGCTCGAACAACAATGTCAAAGCCTCTACAACAATATTGAAGCCTAACTAAGAAGCGTTAACATTGAAACTACCCAGATGATCTCCATCATATCACTCCTGCACAGGAGCCTTCCATGGTAGCTGCAACAACTTACAACCAAGGTGGTGCGAGAAGCCATCCCCAACAACAGTACAGCAGTAAAAGCAACGATTCTGTGTTCCCCATCCTGAATCCTGTTCGATGAAGATGGCTTCTCCGAAAACCCCATCGATGAAGAAGATATGTGTCCTACTTTACGTGGGCTTCATGCCTTCAACTTTTTTCCCTTTTTGAAGCACTTAGGCCCAAGAGGCCAAAAATCTGTAAACTTTTAAAAGAAAGTAAGGCAATAAAAAAATTACATGAGCTGAAGTCTGGGAGACAGTAAAAAAAACATGGTCTGAGAAAAAGAGAGAAGCTGAAAAAGATTCCTGAATGGAAGGTTGTAGCAAACCAAAAAAATAGAAGAGAAGAAATCTGCAGCCAAAAAAAGTCCAGAGAAAAAAATAATGGACTAACTTTGAATGATGAGTGGAAAAAGAAAAAAAATAGGAGAGATTTGATGATTGTATCTCCCATATGGATATGAGAAAGGGTGTGTGTATGAATACCTCCTTGTTTTACATGAGGTGCACACATTATTTAAGAGATCCCAATACTTTTGATTTGTGATGAAAGTCTTAGTGTGGACCACATATGTCAGAGATCCATGGTAGATGCTCGGTTCGAAGAGATTCAGTGGGAGAAACTTGGTTCGAACCCATTAAAAGAGACCCGTTGCAATGGCTTCATGATAGAATCCATTTGTTCATATCACCATATGGTGGCCCTACTTATAAAGGTCTTCGTTAAATACACTTGTTTTAGTCTTTCGTATCCATAGCATTTAAGAGCCAATATCACTAGCATGCTTCCCTTTATGATGAGAGCGAAATGATGCAATTTGAAGTTTGAGAGTTGTTTTCGATCTTTTGTTCTCGGCTTATTTTATTTTGAGTTTTGTATATCCAAGCTAGACATTTAATGCTCCAACTTGAGGGGAAGTGTTAAGATAATTGGACTTTTATGCCGAGAGCTGTTTAGTCTCACGTTATTAAAATGGTGGGTTTTGGTTGAGTTAACGGGTCTAAAATAAAGCCCCATATCCCATGTACTCATTGAGAGATTCTAATAGAATACTTAGCCTTTGACGCTTTCTCCTGCAGTTTCTTCTCGCTCATTGAGGAGTAGGTTCACATAAATCCATGTTTTCATTCTTGTTTCTTTCTTAATTTCACATTCTATCAATATATGTATATATCCATACATCTAAAATGCAATTTAGTACAAAAAAAGCTTTTGTAATAATTAAAACTATGCATGGATGCATGCATGCAAAGGTTACTTATAAAGAAGATGGTGATAGAAGTCGTGATGAGGAGAGTTTGAGAGACGGGAAGGAAGATAACTAGATTGAGAGAGGTTAGGAAGAGATGTGAGAGAAAGAAATATCGAGGAGAGAGAGAGGGGAAAGGGGAATAAACAAGTGTCGGGGTCCACATGGACCGCATTGGATCAGATTTTAATTCAATTCATGCAATCCAATA
The DNA here is from genome assembly GCA_037367405.1 of Ottelia alismoides. Classification (NCBI taxonomy): domain Eukaryota; kingdom Viridiplantae; phylum Streptophyta; class Magnoliopsida; order Alismatales; family Hydrocharitaceae; genus Ottelia; species Ottelia alismoides. The sequence goes on from JAZKJV010000038.1 coordinate 524,600, forward strand.
TTAATGGATTATAACTTTTCTCAATCCATTCGGTCTATTAAATATTCAAATACGAACTGATCCAATCAGTCAGATTATGGATTGGATGGATTGGATCGGATTAGATCAGATTTTTGATATTTATATTTTCTTGCCCTCATGATCTATCCTAATGTTAGTAGCACCTGACATTGGATTGCGTTTTGATGTTGAATCGATGTAAGAAAATGTTTACCGTAGTGGATTTTGCCAAATAAACAATTGTCGGAGAAAAATATAATTGCAATTATTATTGAGACCTTAGGGCTCTCTTATATAGGAGAAAAGCCCTGGGTAAACTACAAGAGAAGTACATGAAAGGAAGAGAAATATGAAATAAATATAAAGAGATATAAATATCTTAATACTCCCCTTCAAGATGGAGCATATATGTCTATTAAGCTCAGGTTGGAACATCTCTGAAAAGGACCTCTAGCAGGGTCTTGGTGAAAATATCAGTTGTCTGATCTCCAGTAGAAACATGAGAGGTGGATATGAGACCCTTCTGGATCATTTATTTGTTATAGTGGCAATCCACCTCTATATGGTTGGTATGTTCATGAAATACATGATTATTGGCAATAAATAGAGCTGCTTGATTATCACATAAAAGATGCATGGGAAGAGGAACTTCAACAACAAGATCAATCAAGACTGATCTAACCCACATCATCTCGGTGCTCCCCTGTGCTATGGCCCTGTACTCGGATTCTGCACTGGATCTAGCAACCACTGTCCGCTTCCATGATACGAGAGTGCTCCAAACAAAAATAGCAAAGCCAGAAGTAGACTTCCTGTCTCTAGGGAATCCTGCATAACCTACATCTGCATAAGCTCTCACCTCAAGAGACGTACCTCTGCTGAATATAAGACCAGTACTGGGTAAAGTCTTCAAATATCTCAAAATCATATAGACGTCATCCATATGAACCTTCCTAGGTTGCTCCATGAACTGGTTCACCTTGCTCACAACAAAGGATATGTCTGGCCTGGTGATGGTACCATATAGGAGCTTCCCAACATGCCCTATATCTCATCTTATCTACCTCCTCAGTTTCGTCATCATATAATCTCATACTCGGAATCATAGGGGTAGTAGCAAGCTTGCACATTGTCATACCTGTCTATAGTAGAAGATCAGTTACAAACTTCTTCTGGTTCATCACAGGACCACGCTGGTTCCTAGCGAACTTTAATCCAAGGAAGTATTGAAGATTGCCAAGGTCTTAGTCACAAACTGCTGACCTAGGAACTCCTTGGCAGCCTGAATGGCTACTCATCATCACCCATGACAATAATATCATCAACATAGACCAGAATAGCAAGAGTACCTCTCTGTGTCCTCTGAACAAAAAGCGAGTGATCTGCAGTGGGCTGTGCAAACTCCTGATGCGCTCTATCAACTCCGAAAGTTTTGGTAGCAAGCTCTCAGACTGTTTCAGGCCGTAAATTGCCTTGTGGAGCCTGCACACCTTCTGAGACTCCCCCTCTGCAACAAACCTTGGTGACTGCTGCATATATACCTACTCTTGTAGATCTCCATATAGAAACACATTATTCACATCAAGTTGGTAATGAGACCAGTTCTGTGAAACAACTGATAGCGCAAATTAGCCATTGGTGAGAATGTATTCTGATAGTCCACCGCATAAGTCTGGATGAACATACCTAAGTCTTGCCTTGTAGCGATCCACACTGCCATATGCTCGTTGCTTCATCGTAAAGATTCATTGTCACCCCACAACAGAGGCACTTAGAGGAGCAGAAACAACACAACTACTATCCTGCACGGTCTCCTGATATGTTCGCGTGATAGTAACATCAGAGAATCCCACAACAAACCTCCTGTACTCCTCTGAAAGATGGTCCAAGGAAACATGCGCATCTAGAGGATAAGTGGCACAGTTACGACACGACTTCCTTAAGACAATAGGTATATCCAAGTCATCAACCTCTCTCTCTGGTATCAGCTCCTCTTGTGCAATATAATGTGTGTTGGGAAAATAGAAAGAGTGGTTTATTCCATGAACCCTAGGCTCTCTTATATAGGAGAGTAGCTTATGGGTAATTTACAGAAGAAGTTCACGAGTACATGAAATTAGAAAATAGTACTGAAACAGAAAATAACAATAGTAAAGAAACATATCTCTACACTCCCCCTCAAGATGGATCATAGATGTCGATCATGCTCAGCTTGAACGAACACTTCTGAAAAGGTACTCAGAGTAAGGCCTTGGTGAAGATGTCTGCAGCCTGATTCCCTGAACTGACATGAGATGTGGAAATGAAGCCCTTCTGAATCATATCTCGTATATAGTGACAATCAACCTCGATATGCTTGGTGCTCATGAAATGCTAGATTATTTGCAATAAATATAGCACCATGATTGTCATATTTTAGTGCCATAGGAATGGGAACTTCTATACATAGATCTGTAATGGCAGCTCGAACCCACATCATTTCTGTACTAGCTTGGGCCATAGCCCTATATTCAGACTCAACACTAGATCTTGATACAACCGTTTGCTTCTTGCTCCTCCATGAGACAAGTGAGTCTCCAACATATACAACAAACCAGTAGTGGATTTCCTATCCTTGGGACACCCTGCATAATCTGCATCTACACATGCTGAGATGGTAATATCCTTGCTTTTTCTAAATAGTAGACCGGCACCTGGAGATGGCTTAAGATACCCGAGTATCATATGTATAGCATCCATATAAACCTGACGTGGTTGCTCCATAAATTGGCTTACCTGACTAACAACAAAGGAAATATCGGGTCTAGTGATGGTAACATAAAGGAGCTTTCCTATCAACTCTCTGTATCTCCTCCTATCCACCTCATCAGTCTCGTCATCATATAGCTTCATGCTTGGATCCATGGGTGTGGTAGCAGGTCGACATCCAAGAATTCCTGTGTCGCTTAGCAAATCAGTGACGTATTTCCTTTGGGTCATCACTAGCCTTTGCTGATTTCTGGCAAACTCCAGTCCCAGAAAGTATCTAAGAACTCTAAGCTCTTTTGTGACAAATTCACGACCCATAAGTTCCTTCGCCCTTTTTATTCCTTGTTCACCATCTCCTGTAATAAGAATGTCATCAACATACACCATAATAGCGACCATTCCTCTGGATGTCTTCTGTATAAAAAGGGAATGATATGCATTCGAGCGTTTGTACCCCTGTTTCTCAAACAAGTCTGAAAGCTTCTAGAACCAAGCTCTAGGGCTCTGCTTAAGGTCATATATCACCTTATGATGTCTACACACCTTGGAACACTCCCCCTCAGCAGCAAATCCCGGTGGCTGTTGTATGTAGACTTCCTCCTGAAGATCACCATACAAAAATGCATTCTTGACATCCAACTGAAACAATGGCCAATCTCGGATAACAACAACGGAGAGAAGAATCCGTAAGGTGGAATGACGAGCCACTGATGAGAATGTGTCGAGATAATCCACCTCGTACGTCTGGGTAAAATCCCGTGCAACCAGGCACGCCTGTATCTGTCGATGGTACCATATGCATTCTGCTTAACTGTAAACATCCATTTACAGGTAACTGTAGAGACCCCAGTGGAGGCTGGGATAAGGTTCCAAGTGCCTCTCGACTAAAGAGCAACCATCTCGTCTTCCATGGCCAAATGCCACCTACTGTCATTTAAAGCATCTTTATAATTCCGTGGAATATCCACTGCTGATAAGGCAATAGTAAAATTCCTGAAATCTCCTATAAAGGATACCACAGATGCAATAGGATATGATGCACATCTACGCTTCGGCTTCCGAAGTGCAAACGACAGATCCAAATATGCGGCCTCTACATCTGGCTCCTGTAAAGAATTCTGTGCCGTTAGACCATTAGACCCATCGTTAGAAATAATATTATGAGAACATACCTCATGCATGCTAGATGATGAGCGGTGACCATGAGTCGAAGCAGACCGGCAGGTATAATGGTGAGGCAAAGGTGGAACATGGACCGTTATGGTAGGTTGAGGTAGCATAGGAAGTGGTGATGATGGTGGTGAAGGGGGTGGTGGTGGTGGAGATGTGGGACGTAAAGGTGGTGATGGTGGCATGTATATATTATCATCGGTATCAGAAAACACCAACCGATCACCTGTAGGAGAAAAGTACATCACTGACTCAAAAAAGGTGACATCGACACTAACATAATACTTCCTGTGCATTGGATCATAACACCTGTATCCTTTCTGCATTCTGGAGTACCCAACAAAGATACACTTGACAGCTCTAGGAGAGAGCTTGTCAATACCCGGGGACACTTGATGGACAAATGCGATTGAACCAAACACTCGAGGAGTGAGGGAGAACAATTCCTTCTTCGAAAATGCAATAGAGAAGGGAATTTTCTCATCCAAGACTGACGAGGGCATGCGATTAATAAGATAACATGCCGTTAGAATAACATTGCCCCAAAAGGAGTGAGAAGCATGACTCCGAATAAGGTGTCCTTATAACATTAAACAAATGGCGATGCTTCCTTTCGGCTATACCATTTTGTTGTGAAGTATAGGCACAAGACGTCTGATGAATAATTCCCTTGGTTGAAAAATATCTGGAGAGATAATGAGTGGAAAACTCTAATGCATTATCAGTTCTAATAATTTTTACTGAGGCAAAAAAGACTTTTTGTACTTTTGTAAAGAAATTTTCTATAACATCTCCAGCTTCAGATTTATTCTTTAACAAAAAAACCCAAGACAGACAAGAGAAATCATCAACAACGACTAGATAAAACCCGTGTCCCTGATGATCAGGAACACGACTGGCAAATATCTATATGAAACAACTAAAAAATGGAGCTACTGCTCCGACTCTGACGTTTGGGAAAGGTAAAGTGGTGATGCTTTCCCAGCTAGCATGCCTCACATTGAAAGGACGCGCGAGGTGAGATTTGAGGCAGAACATGACATAGTTTCTGGAGCGGGAGATGACCAAAAGCGCAGGTGCTACGTAAATGGAGAGACATGTCCATCAGATAGAGAGGAAATTCCAGCATAGGGAGTTCGAATTAGGCGATACAGACCGCCCTGCTTACGGCCACACCTAATCACCTTGACTGTAAGGATATCCTGAAAAATGAGAGAAGATGGGTCAAAAATGGCTCGACAATGTAAATCCTTTGTAATCTGACTAGTGGACAATAAATTCGTAGAGAAATCAGACGCATGTAACACATTCTGCAGATGCATAGATGGTGTCAAACTAATCTCCCCCTGTCTAGTTTTTGGGGAATGAGTCCCATATGCAATGATCACAATTCGTCCTGGAGGAACTTGTCTGTATGTTGTGAGTTGACCCTTATCGCCACACAAATGATGTGTGGTGCTGAGTCCATTATCCATTCTATAGCATCAGGTCTACTACTGCTCGTGATTGCATAAGTACTACCTGCGGTACTGGAGGAGGCTGAAGCAGCTGCATCGGACTGACTCCCATGAGCTGATGGAGGTGTCACAAGACCAGAAGAAGGTATGATGCCCCTCAATCATGCTACAAGATCTTCAAAATGTTGATCCAGAGAGGAGGCATCAAGAAGCTCAATCTGCTCAGCTACTCGAGCAGAGGCATGGAATCCATGCTTGGAGTAGCATGTATCCTCTGTATGTCCAGGATGATGGCAAAAGGTACATGGCTGACGAACTCGACCTCCTCTGTCACGAGGTCCTCGTCCACGAAACTGAGAAGGGCCTCCTCGCCCTCGGGAGGCTGCCATTGCGGAGGATGTCTGAGATGCAGTAGACAATGGAACAATGATCTGACTAAGTCTGCGAATAGCTTCCGCCATAGGAGGAATCTTGGAGTCAGCCAAGATCTGAGAACAGGCTGCCTCATCATCAGGATCTAGCATTGCTAGGAACACACCAACCATGGTGGCATTTTTGTAGGTCTTCTATTGCTCAGGGGTCGATGTGAGAGGCATGAAGCTATAGAGCTTCTCGAACATTCCACGCAAAGATGTATATAGCGAGTGGAGAGGTCGTCCATTCTGCTTGATTGTGAAGATATCATGCTGAAGTTGTAGAATCTTTGTCTCGTTCTTTGCCTGTGAATAGGTAGCCGCAAGAATATCCAACATTGCTTTGGCAGTGGTTGATGGAGAATATCATTAGCAATCTCAATTACTAATGTTCCTGATAGCCAGACTTTGGCGTATGCATCATCCGCCTCCTATGAGGCGTTAACCCCAGTCTTCTCAGCAGGCTCTTCCTCGGTAAGAATGTGTTTCTTACCGGTAGACTTCATCATACTCATGAAATGCATAGTCCACAGTTCGTAGTTTGACCCATCCATCTTCACCATAGGCGCAGGACCTCTGAAGGTGCGTATGGAGGGAATATCAGCCTTGCTTTCTGACATGATGATAATAGAAGATTAGGTTTGTAGACTGGGTATACGGTTGTCTACACTGACATTCACGGGTTCGATTGCATGTGTAGACTCAAGCAACCAAACCCATCAAGAAGAGGAATCGACGAGAGCCTAGGCAACGGTGAGGCCTAGATGGATAGGTTAAAGAAACCTAGTTAACACGTATCGACAGCCTTGGCAAGGGAAATAACCTAGGATGCAGTGGCCTTGGTGTGGTATCAGGCCTTGGCAAGGGAAACAACCTAGGCTGCAGTGGCCTAGGTGCGATGCCCGAGGCCTAGGCATAGAGCACATTGCACGGCAGCGGTGTCCTAGGCACAAGACATAGCGGCGATGTCCTGGACCTGAGTGCGAAGCGGCACGACGCGGGGAGGCAGAGCGCGGCGTTGCACGGGGCACGGTGCGGGGAGGCGGAGCCCGGTACGTGGAGGTGGGTCACGATGCTTGGAGGCTCGATTCCCGAGGCAGCGCGTGCGTGGAGGGGCTTGCGGTGGGGGTTAGGGTTAGAGTTTTGGCACAGGAGCTTCGGTCTAGGACCGCCGCTTTGATACCACGTTGAGAAAACAGAAAGAGTTGTTTATTCCATGAACCCTAGGCTCTCTTATATAGGAGTAGCTTATGGGTAAATTACAGAAGAAGTTCACAAGTACAGGAAGTTAGAAAATAGTACTGAAATAGGAAATAACAATAGTAAAGAAACATATCTCTACAATGTGGAACAAGCATATCACCAGTGTCATTAGTAGAAACAATGCGTTCATTACATATCTTAGGTGTGCTGGATGACGAGAAAGACACATGAGCAGAGGGGCGAGTAGAGGACCTGCGAATGTAAAAGTGTTGTAGGAACTGTGTCAGGGTAGACAGAGGTGGAGATGGTGGAGGAGGTGGAGGTGGAGATGACTGAGACTCAACATGTGGTGTTGTTAGTGGAGATAACAGAGGTAGTGGAACAAAGACATCCTCGCAGAGTCAGAGTTAGACATCCTGTCACCTGTTGGAGAAAAATACATAATAGACTCAAAACATGTGACATCATCACTCATAATACTTTCTCCCTACAAGATCAAAACATTTATACCCTTTTTGGGTACGAGAATAGACAACGAACACACATTTGGAAGCTCTAGGAGAGAGCTTGTCACGACCAAGAGTAAAATTGTGGACAAATGCCATAGACCTAAAGACCTTGGGAGTAAGAAGGAATATGTCCTCAGGAAAAGCAATCAAGAAAGGAACCTTTTCTCCAAGGATAGTAAAAGGCATGCAATTCACCAACTAATATGCAGTGAGGATCGCATCACCCCAGAGCGATTGAGGAGCTCGGCTTTGAATCAAAAAAGTCTTTGTGTCATCCAAACGATGACGATGTTGCAACACCATTCTGCTGCTAAGTATAAGCACAAGAAATCTGATGAACAATACCAAGAGATCCGAGAAAGTCAGACATCTGGACAGTAGAATACTCTACGACATTGTCAGTGCGAATAAACTTTACAGTAGCAGAAAAAGTGTTCTTAATCTCAATAAGAAATAATTTAATAATAGGACCATCTTCAGACTTATTCTTTAACAAGAAAAATTGAGATAATCTAGAGAAATCATTCACAACAATCATATAGAACCTGTAGAGATATTTCTATGTTCCTATGTACCTTTTCAGTTATTTTATTTCTTTATGTCTATCTTGGAGGGATCCATTTACCCATCTCCCATATAAATGACGCATAATCAAATACTCCAACAAGAAGCAAGGGTTCAAGAGGTCTAATGCAAACCATTCACTCTCATAATGGTCTATGTTAATGATATGCTTGTTACATGAGATGATATGCATGAGATAAAGATGGCAAAAGAGTTCGTAGGTCGTCAGTTTGTTACTAAGGATCCAGACACTCCAAGGTATTTCTTAGGGTTGGAATTTGCTAGGAATGCGCAAGGTCCTGTAATGACCCAAAGAAAATATATCACAGACATCCTTGTTGAGACGGGCATGATTTGGTGTCGACCCTCTACTACTCCTATGGATCTTAGCATGATGTTATACGATGATGACACATATGAGGTTGATAAGAGGAGATATAGAGAAATAGCGGGAAAGCTCCTTTATGTTACCATTACCAGACCAGATATCTCTTTTGTAGTGAGTAGAGTGAGTCAGTTCATGGAACAACCTCGGTAAGTATATATGGACGCCATATACATGATATGAGATATCTAAAATTTTCTCCAGATGCAGGATTACTTTTCAGGAAAGGAGCAACTCTCTCTGTATATGCGTGTGTTGATGCTCACTATGCAGGATACCTTAAGGATAGGAAGTCTACTTCGGGCTTTGCAGTATTTGTTGGCAGTTCTCTTGTTTCTTGGAAAAGCAAGAAATAAATAGTTGTGGCTTGATTGTTATAAAATAGAAAGCGGAAGCGGAATAACAGAATAAAGAAGAATAATCACGAAGAACACAAAGATTTTTATGTGGAACCCTACTCCGTGAGGAGCGGGATGAAACCACGGGAGATGCCCTCTAAGGGGCGTATTTCTCTATTGCTTTTCTCAATGAGTACAGGAGGTCTGGGGCTCCTTATATAGCCTTCCCAGAGCCTCCAAGTCCCACCATTGGGCGGTATGGGACTAAACACAGGATGGGGTAAATGGATCTTCTCCAGGATCCATTTACCCTGCTACAACTCAATAGGTGCACTACCAAATACTCCAACACTCCCCCTCAAGATGGAGCATGCAATGCTCAGCTTGGACAAACAAACAGAAAGAAACTCAACTCACGCTACAGGACACTACGGACAATATCAACCCAACGCGCACATGCTGCAGTCGAGGACGTTGCTTCTCATGCCGTGCAGGTGAGGAGGACGAACGGGCTAGAGTGTGAGTCAACTGAAGACTCGGAATCTGACAATCGAGTCTGAAACTGCACCTGAAGTCTCCTCGTCGGAGAACTGGGTCTCTCCCATCTGGCTCAGAGAATGGTGCACTGCTCTGGTGTACCTATGATACCACATGAAAACCCTTGCCCTCAAGGGAATGGTCCTCTGCTTTGGAGTCCCTATGGCTCACATGAAAACTCTGGCCTGACAACTAGAAGAATGATGGGGACCTCTGATAATGATGGCAACATATGCTCATCTGAAAAATGACCGCAAACTCGTGCGTGTCTGAAACTGGACTCAGAACCTTCTGACGTCGAGTCTGAACAACTGTAGAGTCTGATCAACTGGCTGGTCTGGAGACTGGCATCTGAATCTGGAATCGGGATCATGAACAGACCTGTGACTCTACATATACTCCCCCTTTCTCCCATACTTGTCGGAAAACATGAACGTCGATCAAGTTGGGAGAAGACAAGATCAATAGGGGTAAACATGAAACATGCGGCCTTTTTTTATCATCGTTTTTTTAATAGCCGCCAACCTCTCTTTTTTTTTGAACATAAGCCGTTCATCATTTTTTTTCTGACTTTTTTTTTGAAAATATTGCGTACTGCTTTTTTTCCATTGTACGCGCCTCTGTTTTTTTTTGAAAACATTCAATTTTTTCTCTCTTTTTTTTTTGCAAATGCGTACGTTTTTTTTATTTTGTACGCGCATCTTTTTTTTCTCTTATTTTTTTCTCAAAATACTTGCGTACGGCTTTTCATTTGGTACACGACTTTTTTTTCTCTTTTTTTTCTCATTTTTTCCCGGGCCCGCTTTCCTCTTTTTTTTTTAACTGGCCTGGGCCCTTGAAGACCATCTGCCCATTGGGCACTTACAAAACAAGAGGATTTGTTTTTTTAATAAATACAGAGCATCAGGCTTTTAGGGTTCCCCCGATGTATATGGAGAGGAGCACCCCGCGCCTGGGGTACTGCGCGAGGAAGCTGCGGCGCTGGGAGGGATCGCCCACGAGGGCTGCGGCGTGAGAGGCGCTGGAGATACTTGCGCGGGGGAAGGAGGGAGCGCTGCCTGCGCGCGTGGAAAGGGGCTCTCGAGAGCACGCGAGGGCTGGACCTGAAGAAGATGCGGTGGCGTTGGATCAGGAGAGCGCCGAGGGCTTCTAGCAGGGAGGAGCGATTCATGGAGGAGTTGCCACTAGAAGACGATGCGGCGGCGGGATCCTGGAGGTGCGCACGAGGGATGGCATCGCCACGAGGGTTCTGGTGGCGGTGCTTGAGAGATGAGGAGCTCCGCCTGGAGCTCTGTTGCCGCCAATATGCGGCTTGGTTCTTGCTGCCTGGACATCCTTGCGCGGAGGGCTTCGATGCACGCGGAGCAGCGCCTGGATGACAAACCGATGGATTCCAGGGAGAAGGGCTGCTTGGAGAAGACCTGCGTGCGTCAGATGGGAGGCCTGTTCATCGGTGGTGCCTGGAGCAGAAGTTGCGATGTCGCCTGGATCGCGACGCTTGAGGTGCGCCGCCTGCAATCGCCTGGGCGCGGCCTGGTTGTTGGATCTGCAGCGAGTGCGACGTGCGGTATTGAAGCCCTTTGATCGAAGATGCTAACGAGCAGGGGCTTCACCCATGCGGTGTCGACTGGAACGGCCTGGAGTTGCGGCCGTCTGATGCGTGGTGCCGCCTCGAGACTCGCGCAGGAGCCCAATCTCTGGAGACAATAAAGGTGGCTCCTTTGCGGCTTATGGAGAACTGGAGCTTCGTGGAACCGATGAAGCCGTGAGGGTTTCTTTTAGAAACCCTAGAAAATTCTCGGACATATATTTAAACACTGAATATTAACAATCTTCAAACATCGATCTTCAGGAATGGAAAAACTGGATCTTCTCAATTGAATCTTGAATAAACAAAAACCATGAACTCTTCGAGAATTGAACCCGCTCTGATACCATGTTATAAAATAGAAAGCGGAAGCGGAATAACAGAATAAAGAAGAATAATCACGAAGAACACAAAGATTTTTACGTGGAACCCTACTCCGTGAGGAGCGGGATGAAACCACGGGAGAAGCCCTCTAAGGGGCGTATTTCTCTATTGCTTTTCTCAATGAGTACAGGAGGTCTGGGGCTCCTTATATAGCCTTCCCAGAGCCTCCAAGTCCCACCATTGGGCGGTATGGGACTAAACACAGGATGAGGTAAATGGATCTTCTCCAGGATCCATTTACCATGCTACAACTCAATAGGTGCACTACTAAATACTCCAACATAGATCAAGTGCCGAATTTGAGTATAGGGCTATGGTGCAAGCAAGTATCGAAATGATGTGGGTTCGAGCAGTGTTAGCAGATTTGCATGTAGATGTTCCTCTACCAATGCAGTTGCAATGTGATAATCAAGCTGCCTTATTCATTGCAAACAATCTCGCATTCATGAGAGAGCGAAACATATTGAGGTAGACTGCCATTATACTAGAGACATGATTCAAAAGGTTTTGATTTCTACTTCTCACGTTAGTTTATAAGAGAAAACAACATATATCTTTAACAAGGCATTACTCAGGGGGCCATTTCAGAAATGTTCGTCCAAGCTGAGCATGATTGACATCTATGCTCCGTCTTGAGGGGGAGTGTAGAGATATTTCTATGTTCCCGTGGACCTTTTCGGTTATTTTATTTCTTTGTCTATCTTATGTAATTTACCCATATGTTCTCCTCTATATAAGAAAGCCTAGGGTTCCCTGGAATAAACACATATCTATTAGTTTCTTCCAACACATGCGATATCCTTGATGATCGGGAACACGATTAAGATCCCAAATATCAAAATGAAACAACTCAAACAACTGACTACTTTGACAACTCAGAAAAGAAGAACGATGGTGCTTCCCAAACTGACATGCTTCATAATCCAAGGCAATACGAGTAGAAATCTGAGCGAGAACATGACACGGCTTCTGCAGAGTAAGGTGTTTAAAGCAAAGATGCCACATGAAAGGAGAACCAGATCCAGAAGGAATTGTAGCAGACCAAACACACGGAGATTGAACCAGTCTGTAAAGTCCTCTATGCAAATTGCCGCATCCAATCACTTTGCCCTTAAGTATGTCTTAAAACACCAGAGAAGACGGATCAAATATGATACTACACTGTAAATCTTTTTTAATATGACTGATAGAAAAAAATTCATCTGAAATGCTAGAGCATGTAAGACATTCTGCAGGCACATCGATGGGGCTAGACCAGTCTCCCCTTGACCAATAAGGATAAGGGAACCCCATTAGTGTAAACATATATTATTCACTTATGTACCTCTGTGTTATTTTTCTTTCCTGTTGGACTTTTTATATAGGCTACTCTCCTATATAAGAGAGCCTAGGGTTGATAGAATAAACAAGTTCTCTTATTTTCCCAACATGGTATCAGAGCGACGGTCCTAGACCGGAGTTCTTGAGCCAAAACCCTAACTCTAGCCCTACCCTCACGCCTCCACTTACGCCGCACGCCGCCGCGCATCCGCACATCGCCGCCTGTTCATCGCCGCGCATACGCGCATCCACGCATCGTCGCGCATCGCAGCGCATTGCTGCGCATCGCCGCGCATCGGCGTACTTCGCCGTGCTTCGCCTGCGCATCAGGGCCGCCGAGCGTGCCTGTGTGCACCATCAGCACCGCCTGTGCGCCTGTGTGCGCCTTCGCGTGCGCCTGTGCCCCTCCGTATGCGCCTGCGTGTGCCTGTGTACCAGTGCGCAGCACCCTAAGTTAAGCGCGCGCGACTCCTACACAGTGGGTTTGGTTGCTTGAAGTCTACACATGCAATCAAACCCTTTTATGTCCGTGTAGACAACCGTATTTTTAGTCTACCACTCCAGGCTTCTGTTATCAATATGTCAGAAAGCAAGGCGGAGATTCCATCTATAGGCGCCTTCCGAGGTCTAATGCCAATTGTGAAGATGGATGGTTCAAACTATGAACTGTGGGCTATGCAGTTCATGAGTATGATGAAGTCAACCGGTAAGAAACACATTCTTACTGAAGAAAAGCCTGCTGAGAAGACTGGAGTTAATGCCTCATGGGAGGCAGATGATGCGTACGCCAAAGTATGGATGTCTGGAACCCTGGTAATAGAGATTGCCAATGATATTCTTCATCAACCCATAATCAAAGCAATGTGGGATATTCTGGCTGCTACATTTTCTCAAACGAAGAATGAGACAAAGATTCTGCAACTACAGCATGACATATTTACTATCAAGCGGAATGGATCTACATTCTCTGTACACATCTCTATGAGGAATGTTTGAGAAACTTTATAGCTTCATGCCCCTGATCATCGGGGACACCTGTTTTATATAGTTATTGTGGACGATTTCTCTCGTGTGTCATGGGTATTTTTGTTAAAGAATAAATCTGAAGCAGGGAATATTATCATTAATTTTCTTAATGAGATTCGTAATGTTTTTTCCGCATCTGTAAAAATTGTGAGAAGTGATAATGCCCTGGAATTGTGTACTCATGCCCTATCTAGTTATTTCTCATCCCAAGGAATTATCCACCAGACATCCTGTGCCTATGCCTCCCAACAGAATGGGGTTGCTGAAAGGAAACATCGCCAATTATTGGATGTAACCAGATCGCTCCTTATACAGAGTCATGCTCCTCACTCTTTCTGGGGTGACGCTGTTCTTACAGCATGTTACCTAATCAATCGTATGCCGTCATCTGCTTTAGGTGAGAAGATCCCCTTCTCTCTTATCTTCCCTGCAAAAGAATTATTCTTCCTTACTCCTCGTGTGTTTGGTTCGGTTGCTTTTGTCCACCAATTGTCTCTCGGGACTGACAAGCTCTCTCCTAGGGCTGTCAAGTGTGTCTTCGTTGGGTACTCCAGAATTCAGAAGGGTTACAAGTGTTATGATCCTTTGCGCAGACGGTACCTTGTCAGTGCAGATGTTACATTTTTTGAATCCATTATGTATTTCTCAGCCTCTGGTGATCAGTTGATACCCCCTGCTAATAATGATGCCATTTACATGTCACCACCACCACCATCACCACCATCACCACCACCACCACCAACACTACCACCAGAACCGTTACCATCTTCTACACCTTCTGTCACTATACCCGTTTCACCATTACCATTTCATTATACCCGCAGACCTACTTTAGCTCATGGTCATTGCTCATCACCTAGCTCGCCTAAGGTATGTTAAGAAGATTTTACCATTGATGGATCTGATGATTTTTCTAAGCAGGATGTGTTACAGAGGCTAGACGAGGACATAAATGATTTAGATGTTCCTATTGCAATACAAAAGTCGAAGCGGAGTTGCGCATCATACCCTTTAGCAGCTTCAGTGTCCTTTGATCGACTAACTGGAGATTTCAGGACTTTTGTCATCGCATTGTCAGCAGTAGCTTTTCCACGGAATTACCACGATGCACTGAAGGATAGTAGATGGCGTCTTGCCATGGAGGAAGAAATGGCAGCTCTTCAGTCTCGAGGTACTTGGAGTCTGGTTCCTGTACCTGCTGATGTGTCACCGGTGAGCTGCAAGTGGGTATTTACAGTCAAGCAGAATGCAGATGGCAGTATTGACAGGTACAAGGCTCGTCTTGTTGCTCGTGGCTTTACACAGACATATGGGGTGGATTATCTTGATACATTCTCGCCAGTGGCCTGCCATTCCACTCTACGGATCTTGCTGTCTGTTGCGGTTACTCGTGAGTGGCCGCTATACCAGTTGGATGTGAAGAATGCGTTCTTATATGGTGACTTACAGGAGGAAGTCTACATGCAACAACCACCTGGTTTTGCTGTTGAGGGGGAGTATCCTACGGTGTGCAGACTTCATAAGGCTATCTATGGCCTTAAGTAGAGCCCCAGAGCGTGGTTCTAGAAGCTCTCAGATCTCTTTGAGAAACAAGGATACAAACGTTCCAATGCTGATCATTCCTTGTTTGTACAAAAGACTTCCTGATGTATTATTGCAATCATGGTCTATGTAGATGACATTCTGATTATAGGTGATGATGAACATGGAATAAAGGAGGCGAAAGAAATGCTGGGTCGTGAATTCGTTACCATGGACCTTGGGGTCCTTAGATATTTCCTGGGACTGGAGTTTGCCAGAAATCCTTATGGGTTGGTAATGTCTCAGAGGAAATATGTCTCTGACCTGTTGAGTGAAACATGAATACTTGGCTGCCGACTTGCTACCACACCTATGGACCCTAGTATGAAGCTATATGATGGTTATACAGAGGAGGTGGATAGTAGAAGATACAGAGAACTGGTGGGAAAACTTCTTTATGTTACGATTACTAGGCCCGATATAGCCTTTGCTGTGAGTCGCGTGAGCCAGTTCATGGAGCAACCACGTCAGGTACACATGGATGCCATACATATGATACTCAGGTACCTCAAGTCATCTCTTGGTGCAGGTTTGCTTGCTGTTCAAGAAAGGCAAAGAGACTACTATCTCAGCCTGTGCAGATACAGATTTCGCAGGGTGTCCTAAGGACAGGATGTCCACCTCTGGGTTTGCTGTATATGTTGGAGATTCTCTAGTCTCATGGAGGAGCAAGAAACAAACTGTGATGGCACGGTCTAGTGCTGAATCTGAATATAGGGCTATGGCCCAGGTGAGCACAAAAATGATGTGGGTAAAGGCTGTGCTTACAAATTTACATATAGAAGTTCCACTTCCTATGGCTTTGGAATGTGACAATCAAGCGGCCTTGTTCATTGCAAATAATCCAGCATTCCATGAACGAACCAAGCACATTGAAGTTGACTGTCACTTTATACGTGACATGATTCAGAAGGGATTCATTGCTACATCCCATGTTAGTTCAGAGAATCAAACAACAGATATTTTTACTAAGACATTACTGCGAGGCTCATTTCAGAAGTGTGCGACCAAGCTGAGCATGATTGATATCTATGCTCCATCTTGAGGGGGAGTGTAAACATATATTATTCACTTATGTACCTCTGTATTATTTTTCTTTCATGTTGGACTCTTTATGTAATTTACCCATAGGTTACTCTCCTATATAAGAGAGCCTAGGGTTGATGGAATAAACAAGTTCTCTTATTTTCCCAACAATTAGCAATCACCACTGATCTACTAGGAGGGGTATATATGTAAGGAGCAAATTGAGCTCGATGTTCGCACATATGATGAGAAGGTTCAGAGTCCATGATCCAATAAGTCAAATCTGAACTGTTACAACTGTAAGTGCATAAACAGTACCTGACAAACTCGTAGAATCTCTAACAACAACTGCAACATCTGAAGTTCCTGCTACTGGGGTTAGTAATGAGTTTGCAATGGTACACGGTAGGCTAGGATCGGTATACCATACTATACATGACTAGGTGGTGATGGGCACTACACTGCTTACTCTGAAGGAGCTTATAACATCTTAGTCTCCTTAATATCTTTGACTACTAGAGATATCAAAGTCTTAAACTTCGACCCTCGCAGTGTCGTGCTACAATGGGAAGTTCATTTGGATGGGGTTGTGGCATAGTCTGCAACATAGTCATTTAGAGCATACTCATTATTTAAACTAGTTCCAATTTCTCCAGCTGACAATGATGAAGTGCAATCTACTTTTTGCTTTAGGTGCTTGCACTATTAAACGAAGAGCATTTATTACGGATTTTACAAACCATTTGAGTGATAAGCTAATCCATGTTGACGTGCATTTACAATTTGCCTTCTTGAGGACCATGCCACATCGTGGACATGCCAGACTAAGCACATGAAGCTCCCTATTGCTTGATTAGGTACAGAAGGGGACATCGATGACAAGGAGGACCACACACTATGGTGGTGCAAGTAGAGTAGGGGTGGGCAAAGGTGTGAAGTCATAGGAACAAATGATGAGGACGAGTTAGAGTAGCTATTGGAAATCCACTAGCGGGTTACAAGGGATCGATGGGGGTTTTAAGTACCGATATATGCATTGACTATTGCTTATGTGATATAGGACTTGAAAAATTGGGAGTGTCTTTGAGTGGTATCATTTGTGACAGAATACAGGACAGCTCGTGCAGGTGGTCGAAGGTGGAGAGTAGGTCGCAATGTAGAGTACGCCCTTCTGCATGTGCTGGAGATGGTGGCAGTGGTGCATTCTTCGGGGATCGATGCCTTTATTGCGGTGGTTGGGGGCATCAAGCCTCTGTTTGTAGGGACCCGATTCGATGCTTCATTTGAGGAGGTAATGGGCATCACAATTTCGCATGCCTGCAACGTAGCTCGACGAGGCTGGTGGGCGGTGCAGTGGCGGTGCGAGATGAGGAAGATAAAGGTCACTCAGTTCTGATGGGTGTCTGCTGTAGCAGGGAGCAAGGCCTAGTGGATGCCATGGCTGATATCGGTGGCACATTAGGTGTGAGATTCAGAGGGGATGTAACGCTTCTGGAGGATTTGCTAGTCTGCTTGCGTGTACTTTCGACGGTGGAAGGTCGGAAGCTGCTCGAGTTTTCTCGCCGAGGTTTGGGAAGGGTCCATTGGAGGGTGCCGCTGTTGCGCGATGGTGGCGGCGTCTCACGATAAAGGGAGAGGGTCTTCTTCATTCGTAGGGTCCCTTTGGTTGCTCGGGGCCTCAACGCAGTTCGGGATTTGCTAAGCCCAGTGGTCTTCGATGCGACCAGCCCCCGTGGCTTGTTGTGAGGGGGGTCGCTCTTGTGCCTTCCTTTCCTTTGCTCCATGTGGCATTGATCGGCGAAGGCTCCTTTTCCCTGGAGGTGCGAGTTGAGAGCTCATTCCCGATAGAGGAGCGGGGATCCGACGAGGCGGTAGTTCCTTGCCGGGGAAGAGGATTTTGGAAGAGGAAGGGTCACCTTTTCGTTCTTTTCAAAAAGGCGTTCCTCTTTCGGAAATGAAGGATGCGTGCGTTTCAAGTCATGGCTTGGAGTGCGATGGGGGTCAGCTGGAAGCCTCGGGCATCGTGGGCGATGGCCTCGGGAAATGTCCCCCTTTTGCGGAAGTCGTCGTTGGGTATTTGGGTCAGGGCTCGACCCGAGGAGGTGCAGGTTGGATCCTCGAAGCGGGCTTTCCGGGTCAAACCTCGACCAACATTGGCGTATCGGTTCGGATCTGTCCTCCGGGTCGGGCCATGGATGTGGGGCTTTTGGGTCAGGACTCGGCCCGATTCGACGATTCGGGTCTGAAATTTCAAGCGGTCTGTATGGTCGGGGACTCGTTTGGTGCTTTCGGATTTTCGGTGGCTGGGCTCGGTTGCGGAGCTGACCCAATCTCCTCTCGGGCGGATTCTCGCTGGCCTGAGGTGGGGTCATTCTCGCTGGAAGCATCACTGTGTTGCGGAGCTGCTGGTGGTCCGGTTGAGGCGATGCAGGCGGACCCGCTTTGTCTCTAGGAGGGGACTGTCTTGGGCTTGGTTGGTGACGTGGTGCGGACATGCTCATTTTGCAACGTGGGGTTCTCGGATCAGGTAGGGGTTCTTTCGCCATCTTTGCGGCTGAGCGGGGCTGCTCGCCAACTCGTTGTTGGGTGTGCTTCTGTCGAATAGAGTGAATGGGCCCGGGCATAGGGCCTTCTTCGGTGATGGGATCTTCTTTGGAGGTGGGGAATTTGCTGGTTGGTGTAAGCGTTGCAATGCTTCGCGAAGAGGTATGTTCGATGCGGTCTGCGGAGAGAAGGCGAAGGCAAATAGTGGAGACCTTCTGCTTGGCGGAGAGCTCAGTCGACGGAGAGCCTAGTCGAAGGAGAGCCCGATCGAGCGGCAGGGCTTCGTGCTTTCACCTATGGTTGAGGTTCCTGTGGAGGGTGAGGTCTGGAGGTGGGGAGAGGAGCTTGAAACCGCAATGTAGGAGGAGGGCGGTTCTATCGTGAAATCAGGTGAGGAGGGCCGAGGGTGATTTTGGGAAGGTGAGCTTTTGAGGGGAATGGAAAGGGAGGTTTTGCGGTGTATTGGCATGGTGCCTCATAAGGGTGTTTCCTCTGTTCCTAAATGAATATGCTATCTTGGAACATTAGGGGTTTGGGGCAGGCGACGAAAAGGATGGCTGTGGGGAGATTGGTGAGGTAACAAGGTGCTGACTTTGTATTGTTTCAGGAGACAAAGATCTCAGGGGTGATGGAGGCTGTTTGGAACGAAGTCGGGGGAGGAAGGCTAGGGTTTTCAAGGACATTCCGGCGGTTGGGGCAGCGGGGGGCCTGGTAACGGGATATGACGGCGTCTGTTGTGAGATGGAGGGGGAGGAGGTGCGGGGCCAATTTTCTCTCTCGGTCCTTCTGCGACGGAAATTGGATGGTGCGAGCCTCTTGATTACTAATGTCTACAACCCTTGTAGGGAGCTTGGTATCTCGACACTAGTGGATGAACTTTGCTTAGTTAGGGCGGGACTCCTGGATGTGCTGTGAATTGTGGTCGGTGATTTTAATGTTACTTTGTACCCAGAGGATCGTCCAGGAGGTCGGGGAGGAAGAGATGCTGAGTCCGAAGAGCTGAGAGGATGGCTGAATGATACAGGTTTGGAGGTTTTTGATGTGTTGGGATGTCGATACACGTGACGAATTTCAGATCTAGAGCCCACATCGACATATTTCTATTGTCCTCAGAGGTGATGCTCCTGTTTCCTTTGGTGGAGACTCGAGTGTTGCCTAGAGCCCATTCTGATCACACGCCCCTGTTGTGGTTCTCTGGTGAGGTTGGAGAACGACTTTTGAAAGGCTGTGGCAAACTTTTGGTGGGGTTGTACTCTGGAGGGTTCGACGACATGCAGGTTCACCATCAAGTTTGGGGCGCTCAGGGGTTTCTTGGTGGAGTTTAATTGGGAGGTTCATGCGCAGTATGGGGAGAGGAGGTAGAGGGCACATGAGGAGGTTTCTTGGCTGGATAGGTTGAATGATCAGTGGGACTCTTGGAGGAGGAGCTGGTTCAAAGTGGTGTGCAGTTGGCGGAGATCCTTCGTGAAGACAAGGAGGAGATCGCGTGGAGGCGGTAGGCTAGGCAGCGGTGGGTGAAGGAGGGGGATGCGAATACTTGGTTCTTTCATGCCTTCGCCAGTGGGAGGAGACATAGGAACTATATTCTTTTGATTAAAGTCGGTGGGCAGACTTTCGAAGGGGATAAAGAGCTGGGGGTAGCACTGCAGTTGCATTTACAGGTGTTTGGTCGGCACCAATCACGCAGTGGTTGGGGATGGCAGGGAAAAGGAGTGTCACGGATTTCGGAGGACGAGGCTTATCTCTTGGTGAGAGGGTTCACAAAGGAGGTTGTTAGAGTTATTAGATTTACATTTGTGTTTATAACCCTTCGGGTTCCGTAACCTCCCGTGACCCTTCGGATTCTGTAACTCTCTGTGACCCTTCGAATTCCGTAACCCCCGTGACCCTTCGGGTTCTGTAACCCTTGTACTCCCTAGGGTTTTCTCTCTATATAAGAGACCCTAGCTCTATGGAATAAAAATCTCATTCGTTCCTCTTCTCAACATGGTATCAGAGTGACGGTCCTAGATCGAAACCTAATACCCTAAATCCGCCGCCACTACTAGCCCTCTCTCCACCAACAAGGAGAGAGGGCTGGACCTCCTGCGTCGCTTGTGGATTCGATGGTCTCACACAAAGCAGTCCGAGTCCCCAACAATACCAGCTACCACCTTCAACAGTATCTAAAGCGTCGCCCAAGGCTCTAGCAGCTCTAGCTACACTTCCTGCATCACCGACACCACCTTTTGGGAGAAACGAGGAGCCAGAGATGATTCTTCAGGATGTCGGTTATCCTACCATGACTAATAGACCAACACTTCAGACTACTACTCAGGTCATCTGTCTTCACCGAGCATCGACTTCTTCATCAGGGTGTATACTTATTCTTTTACGATCCAACTACTCCTCCACACTGGACTTCTTCTATAGCGATTGTTCTCCAGGCACGACAGAGATATGTTCTGGTGACCTGCAAGCACGACAGAGATACGTTCCGGTGACCTGATATCGCAACGACTCTACAGGCATGGCAGATACGTTCCGGTGACCTGAAAGCCGCAGACCCGTCCTCGAGCGAGGTCTTCTACCAACAACGGACATATGTTCTTATGATGCATCATGTGAAGATGTGGTGTATACTTTTTCTTTTTGTTACAAGTTGTAGCTTTCTCAGCTCCAGCTTGAGGGGGAGTGTTAGAGTTATTAGATTTATATTTATGTTTGTAACCCTTCGGGTTCCGTAACCTCCCGTGACCCTTCGGATTCTGTAACCCTCTGTGACCCTTCGAGTTCCGTAACCCCCGTGACCCTTCGGGTTCTGTAACCCTTGTACTCCCTAGGGTTTTCTCTCTATATAAGAGACCCTAGCTCTATGGAATAAACATATCATTCGTTCCTCTTCTCAACAGAGGTGAAGCGGGCACTTCATGAGCTGAATGCAGATGGGGCACCCGATCCTGACGGTTTCTCTGTTTGTTTCTATAGGGAGTTTTGGGATTTGATTATGGGGGAGGTCTTGGAGGTGTTGGTAGAGTTTCGGGAGGACAACTGTGGATTCGAAAGACTCAACAATGTTCTTATTTTTCTATTGTCGAAGAAGAATGTGCCCGCGAAGGTGAAAGACTTTAGGCTCATTGCGCCGTCGAATTCTATTTACCTCCTTATCTCTAAGATTTTGGCTAACCGACTGAGGCAGGTGATGGATGGGATTATTTCTCCGGAGCAGTCGACGTTTGTACCTGGCCGAGCCATGGCTGATGGGTTGGTGATGGCTTCAGAGGTGGTGACGGATTGGAAGAGGTCCAAGATCAAGGGTGTGTTGTGGAAGATTAACTTTTCCAAGGTGTATGACTGCGTTGATTGCAGATTTTTATGGGCGTCTTTGTAGAGATGGAGTTTCTCGAAGTTGTGGATTGCATGGATCAAGTGCTGCGTTACGACGACCTCGTATGCGGTGCTCATCAACGATCATTCGAAAGATTTTTTTTCATCCCCAAAGAAGTATTATGCATGGTTGCCCGTTGGCGCCGTTGTTTGTTATTGTGGTTGATACACTGGCAGTGATGGTGAGGCTGGCAACCTCGGATGGTTGGTGGTCATGTTACAAATGCGAGGAGATCTCCATTCCGTTATTACAGTATGCTGATGATACAATCCTTTTCCCAGGGGACGATGAGGTGGGGATTAGGAGGGCTTCGAGGGTCGTGGAGGTTTTTGCTGAGGTTTCCGGCCTTCAGATCAATAGAGACAAGTCGATGGTGGTCCCATTCGGCCTTTCGGAGCAGGAGGTGCTGATGGTGTCGGAGAAGTTGGACTGCCCGATGGCGGCCTTGCGGATCACATATCTTGGTTTGCCTTTGGTGGCGGGGAGGTCGAAGATGAGGGAATGGAGGTCATTGGTGTAGAGATTGGAGGGAAGCTGGCGGGGTGGAAAGCAAGGTTGCATTCAAATGGTGGGAAGTTGGTTCTTTTGAAGCATGTTCTTTCAACAATTCCGATTTTCTTCTGCTCTACGAGGGCTTTGCCCGTTGGTGCGTGCTTGAAGATTGAAGGCTTGATGAGAAGATTTTTCTGGTCTGACGACATGCAAGGTAGGGGAGGTTTGCATCTGGTCGATTGGAAGAAGGTGACGACACATAAGATGAAAGGTGGCTTGAGGGTCCTGAGGTTGGGAGAGATGAACAAAGCCTTCATGGCTAAATGGGTAATGCGTACTTGGAGTAAGTCGGATGATCTGGTTTGCAGATTGTTGAGGAAGATTTACTGGGTGTCTATGGCTTTGGAGATGGAGTTGGGACGCATCCCGTCTTCTTTATGGAGGGGGGTTTCACAAGTGGTTCCTGATCTCGATCTTAAGATGAGGCCCATCTTGGGGGAATGGTGGCGGTTTTCATTTTTGACTAGATGACTGGACGGGGGAGGGGACCTTGGGAGAACGTTTCCCCAAATTGCTTCAGATGGCGGTGGACAAGGCAATTGTGGTTCATGATGTGTGGAAGGGGGGGGTTTGGTCTCCGACCTTCTCGGTTGATTTGTCGAAGCGGAGGCTTGAGGAGTTCTTAAGGCTGCAATCGGAGCTGGTTTAGGAAGAAAATCCATTGGTTGGCAGGGATCATTATGTTTGGGGAGAGGGCAAATTCTTGGTCAAGAAGGCATACATGTTCTTTGCGGTGGTAGGGGTGGAAGGTGTGGAAGAGGAGGTTGGGGTAGACATGGAACTGATTTGGAGGAAGAAGGTGCCTGCGAGAATTAAGGTGTTTCTGTGGTTGTTTAGGCTTGGGAGGATTTTCATGAAAGCGCGACAGTGTCATGTGTTAGGGGTGGATGATATTCTCTACGACAGATGCGACTTAACGGTGGAGGATATGGATCATTTGTTTTTCTCATGCACTTCCTCGGTTGAGGTGTGGGACATGGTGTGCATCACTTGGCTTGGTAGTCGGGATTGTTCAAGCTTCTGGAGGGACATCAGATCGATTTGTAGCTTCGGCCATAAGGATAGCACGCTTCCCTTCGATGTGGTTTGGGCCATTTGGTGCTCTCGGAACAACAATGTTTTTTTTGGGGTGTCATTTTTATTCTGACAATGTAACTGAGCATTGTAAGGGACTTTCATTTTGATGCGTACATGTGTGCAATCATTATTTGAGAAGTCCCCATCATTGATTTGGATTCATGGTTTTCATGTGTATTCATTGGGGACTCCAGAGTAGAGATCCTAATTTCTGAGCAAGTATGGGGGAGACCCGGTTCTCCGATTAGGACTCTTTTTCAGACTCCGTTCTCCAGTGATCGTGAACTCCAGTAGGGGATTCTTATGAGGTTCCCATGAGAGAGAACCCACTTCGAGGACTCTATAAGAGAGACCCATCTTCGGAGATGTTCGTATAGAAGATTAACAATGTTCTTTGTTTGGCCCTTCAAAGATGGATCGGTCTTCTACATGATGCACAATCTTCATCATGTGGTGGGCCAGAGTACTTCGATAAGGAGACTCGTTTCAGTTTTAATGATTATGACAGATGCAATATAGAGCACATCTTCTCCGACAAGGAGACACAGTCCACTCCAACCTGTCAGTTCCTCCTCACCAGCACACCATGAGAAGCACCGTCCTCACCAGGCAGCTAATGGAGTATGTGTTGAGTTGATATTGTCCATAGTGTCTTGAGTGAGCTATTTCTTTCTACTCGTCCAAGTTGAGCATTGCATGATCCAGCTTGAGGGGGAGTGCGAGTATGCGTGACATGCATAGACGGATAATTGTTTCCCTACGCGTCACATGCATAGATGGGTAATTGTTTCTCTCCAAGGTCTAATTATTACATCCACATGTTTAGTCCCACGTCTATTGTAAGTGTATTTGGACTTACTGGTGGGCCATAGAAGAATCTCCTCGCCACCTGTAACATACGAGGGAAAGGAATAACAGAATATCTAGCCTGTTGAGAGGTCTTCTTCCGTGGTTTCATCCTGCTCTTTATAGAGTAGGGTTCCACGTAAAATTCCGATGTTCTTCTATGTTATATACTTCTTTATCTCTGATATGCTTCCACACTATCATTTTTTACAATAATGAATTCAAACCATTGCTTAATGACCTTCATCTTCTAGTAGATAGAGCAGCGGAGTTGTTGAAATTCAACAGTACAATCATTATAGACATATTAAACAACCTAATATTTCATGAAACGACCAAACATGTAGAGATTGATGACCATTCTCCAAGAATCTCATCCAACAAGGACATTTGCAAACTTCTAATGTTCATTCTACATACTATACTGCTGATGTTCTTATCAAGATGTTTTCCACAGCCTCTTTTAAGCGATGCCAAGCAAACATGAGTTACAATCTAAACATGTTAGATATCTATGCTTCAACTTGAGGGGGTATTAAGTTATATAGAGTTGTAACCTCCTTTTGGGATAGTTTTATATTTTTCAATGCATGAGTACTGTCGCTAACATCTCTATATTTATAAACAGAGAACTCAAGTATCAATGAAATATATCAAATACTTTCTTTGTACGTATAGGATGTCTTTATACAAATATGTTTGTAGGCAAAGAATCCATCTAGGCAATCCCATAATCGTGAGAAGAAGGCTCAATTTGGTTCAGTTTGGTATATACATTACTCTTAAGAATAAGTATTTAAAGTTTTTGTTTTATTCATGTGGAAATTTCATGGAGATACATGTGCTTTTGCATGATATAGTTTGTGCTCAATGGACACACATTTGACAATTTATACTTCCAGCAAGTCTTAATTTGATGACCTGATTGACCTGTTGAGTTTCATCTTTGACTGGTTAGATAAAGTGCCGTTTCCGACAAGAATAAAAATTAACTCAATAACCGGACTGGAGCTTTCAGAGGTAGTTCGATGCAGAAGGCCGTGGGTTTGGGTTCCGATTACCTTCAAATTTATATTTGGTCTGTTTTATATCATCTGAGTGTACTGATAATTGAGTTTGATTGGTAATATCTAAAAAGAAATAATAAAAGGAATCAGCTAATTCCACTAAGAATTGTAGTCTCTTCATTTTTATTTTTTGTCACCTACTTGTTTTGTCCTTTTAGTTGTCTCACATTTACGCTTAATAAATTGGTTCAGGGATCTAATTTCAAATACAAAAAAGCTAAGATCTTGGTTTGGGCCGAATGGCCAATACATCAGAGAGTTGCCTTGTCCTAGCTGTAGAGGAAGGGGCTATACACCTTGTACAGAATGCGGGATTGAACGGTCTAGAGTGGATTGTACAGAATGCAATGGAAAGGTAGATAACTGTATTATGTCTAGACTATTTATTTTGATAAAGATATATTTCATGACTAAGTTCGTTTACATTTTTTAGCAGGCTGATCGAAAATACTATGTAACTATGGATTGAGATCGGGTTATTTAAATTGAAATTTGGAAGTGGACAAATGATTAAATATGTGCTGAATTGATATATAATTTATTTTTATTTTTTCTGAAGTTGGACTGATGTACCTGTAGAGATTTGTGTTTCTGTACCGTTTCTCTATTTTCTTTTCTTTTGTCTATCATATGTAATTTACCAATAGGTCTCTCCTCTATATAAGAGAGCCTGGGGTTCAAGGAATAAACCTTGTTTCATTCTTTTCCCAACATGGTATCAAAGTGAGGGTCCTAGGTCGGAACTCTCGTACCCTAACCCTAATCCCAAACTCACCCACCACCCTTCTCTCCTCTCCAAGCCGTCGCCACCATCGCTGTCTCTCCCTCTCGGCACCGTCGCCACGCCCTCTCTCTTTTGGGTAGCAATCACTGCCGGTCCTCTCTCATCCGAGCCGCTGCCGCCGTCGGTCTGGACTCCTGCTGCCGGCTTCTCTCCTTCGTGGGCTCAGCCCCCGCTGCCGCTGGTCCTTGCCCTTCCCAATGGGTCTCTCTACGACTTTCCTTGCTCGTATCGAGGTCCACTCGTGTTGATGGATTTGATTGCATAAGTCTACACATGCAATCAAATTCTCATATATATATGTTTAGACATTTATCTATTGGTCTACAATACCCTAGCTTTCTTCACCTGGCAATATGTCAGAGAGCAAGGTCGATATCCCTGTCACAAACGCTTTCAGAGGTCCAGGGCCGATTGTCAAGATGGATGGGACGAACTACGAGCTCTGGGCCATGCAGTTCATGAACCTTATGAAGTCTACGGGTAAGAAACACATTCTTATCGAAGAAGAGCCGATTGAGAAAACTGGGGTCAACACCTCATGGAAGGTAGATGATGCATATGACAAAGATTGGCTTTCCGTTACATTGAAGATAGAGATTGCCACTGATGTGTTAAATCAATCACCACCAAGACGATGTAGGACATCCTCACAGCTACTTACTCTTAGGCGAGGAATGAGACAAAGATTCTTCAACTTCAGCACGCCATCTTTACCATCAAGCAGAATGGATGACCACTTTAATCTTTGTATACATCCCTGCATGGGATGTTTAAGAAGCTCCATAACTTTAAGTTCCTCACGTCTACTCCTGAACAACAAAAAAACATATCAGAATGCCATCATGGTTGGCGTATTCCTTGCAGCTCTTGCTCCTGAGTACGAGGCTGCTTGTTCCCAAATTTTAGCGGATGCTACTATTCCTCCAATGGAGGAAGTCTTACGAAGACTTAGCAGGATCACTGTCTCGTCTACTGCCTCTAGTCAGACTTCCTAGCCCCCTCCCGAAGTAGAGGAGGCTCTTCTTAGTTTCGTGGATGTGGACCTTGTTGTAGAGGAGGTCGTATTCGACAGTCCTGTACTTACTGCCATCTTCTCTGTTATACACTTGATAGATGCTACTCCGAGTATGGTTTCCCGCATCAGCCTGAGTAGCTGAGGTGGAATCCTCGACTGCTCCCTCTTCAGATCAGCAATTTGATGATCTTGTTGCATGATTGAGAGATATTATGTCTGCTGCCAGCCCCATTGCTTCATTATCTACCTCGGAAGGTTACTCAGATATTGCTACTTTGGCATTTTCCAGTACCTCAGGTAGTACTAGTACCTATGCACTTACTAGCTGTAGTGGATCTGATGTTACAGAATGGATTATGGGTTCTGGCAGTACACATTACTTGTGCGAAGATAGAGATCAGCTTACCGCTTACAGATAGGTTCCTCCAGGGAGAATTGTGGTTAGAGCAGATGGGACTCATTCATCGATTATATGACATGGAAAGATCAGTTTGTCGCCTTCCATGCATGTACAAAATGTGTTGCATGCACCTGACTTCTCTATAAATTTATTATCTATTAGTCAGATTACGAAGGATCTACATTGTCGAGCTATTTTTGACCCATTGTCTCTTGTATTTCAGGACATCCTTACATGCAAGGTGATCGGCTGTGGCCGTGAGCAAGGCGACCTCTGTCCCTTGGTCCGAACTCCATATGTAGGTCTTTCCTCTCATTATGCTAGATCAATATCCCCATTTACATGGCACCTGTGCTTTGGTCATCTCCCACTCCAGAAAATGTGTCATGGTCTGCCGCGGATTTCACCTTATTCGACCTTCTAGTGTGAGGTGTGTTAGTTGGGAAAGCATCACCGCTTTACTTTCCCTAGTCTTCAGAATCGGAGCAATAACTCTATTTTTGAATTTTTTCATATTGATATTTGGGGACCCAGTCATGTTCCTGATCACCCGAGACACATGTTTTATCTTATTGCTGTGGATGACTTTTCTCGTATGTCATGGGTCTTTTTAGTAAAGAATAAATCTGAAGCAGGAGATGCTATCAAAACATTTGTAAATGAAGTGCAGAATGTGTTTTCCTCTTCTGTAAAATTTATGAGATATGTTAATGCCTTTGAATTCGTACTCATGCTCTTTCCATTTTTTTCAACTCGGGATATTATTCATTAAATATCATGTGCCTATACCTCCCAGCAAAATGGTGTTGTAGAGAAAATGTATCGCCATTTACTTGATATTACTAGAACTCTCCTCATACAGAGTTGTGCCCTGCATTCTTTTTAGGGTGATGTCGTCCTTACAACATGCTATCTTGTGAATCACATGCGCTTGTCTGTCTTGAGTGGGAAAATTCCTTTTTTGTTGCTTTTCCACAGAAGGAATTATTCTCAATTATCCTTGTGTATTTGGTTCGACTGCTTTTGTTCACCGGTTGTCTCCAGGTCTTGACAAGCTCTCTCCTAGAGCTGTTAAATGCATTTTTGTTGGGTACTCCGGTACTCAAAAAGGGTACATATGTTATGATCCACTGCATAGGAAGTACTATGTTAGCGTCGATATCAAATTCTTTGAGTCGATGATGTATTTTTCACTTATAGGTGATAGGTTGACATCTTCAGACACTGATAACGAGATCTATATGCCACCACCTCCACTACCAACAAGAAACAACGGATCCGACATCACCTTCACACGTTCCCCCTCCAGCATCTCCTCATATACCGCCACCTCCCATTATCCTTATCCCTCTGTTGACACATTACCACACTCGTCAACCTGCTCCTGCTCATGATCACCGCTCATCATCTAGAACGCGTCAGGTATGTTCCGAATACTTTGTTCCTAATGATGGGTCTAATGATATGTTTGAGCAGGAAGCTTTACAGGGGACATACATACAGGTTGAGGAGATTCCAATTGAAGAGCAGAATCTTCAATTGAAGGGAAACTGCTGCTGTTGCTGCTTGGAGAAGAAGCAACATCAGACCTTCGATGGAGAATTAAAAGAAAAGGAAAGGGAAAAAGAATTAGGAAAGGAGAAGGAGAAAGGGCTCTTCGGTTATTGGATTTGGGAAAAGGAAAAGAGTACAGAGGGAGAAAGCAGAAGAGGGGAGGAAGCTTCCCACGTTGGTAATGAAGGCCAAATGTCATTTGGATGACATCAACAACTGATGTCAACTTGTTGATGTCAGGAGCTGATGTTAATTTTTTTTACTTCTTTTATTTGAGATACAAAAGTCTTCTGTATTCGCACCTCGAGTCTCCGAAGACGAATAATAGCTCGTTTTGATCGTCTCTGAATGACGATCAAAATGAGTATAATATTCATATACTTTGGATCGGGTACGAATTCTCGAAATTCTCGAGATACGGTCTCGATTTGCAGTTAAATTTTGTAATTTTAAAAATATCCAATGACTTTCGATTGACGAACGATTTATTCCGTTGGTTTTATTTTGTCAAAATAGATTTTTAGGTGGTATTGGTTTGCTTTGCGATTTTCGAATTTGCGGCACAGGTTTTTCGTGGCAGGCATTACGATGCGTTCGGCTTTTGATCGATTGCGACTGAATGACTTTTGATTTACGATCAGTTGATCGATTTAGGTTGTTTACTATTTGTTGAAATAATTCTATCTCTTGGTCTATTTTTATATGTCATGTTTCCTTTTATACTTATCATGTAATTAACCCAAGGGCTTTTCTCCTATATAAGAGAGCCCTCGGTCCATTCTAATAGCATGAACTTCGTTTCTCCCAACATGGTATCAGAGCAACGGTCGTAGACCAGGGTTCCCATATCCCACCCCAAAACCCTCACCCTACCCCCCCCCCCCCTCCGCCGTCGCCAAGCACGTCGGAGCCCATGTGCCATCCGCCAAGAGGACCTGCAACCCATGTGCATGCCGCCGGGGGGTTGTGTGCCTCCCGCGACCTCCACTGGAAAGTTCTTCACCTCGAGTTCGCATCGCCAATGGGCCACACATGCTCCTACGCAAGCCTAGGCAGTATCGCCGCCCAGGGGGTCTCGCTTGCGACTCCCGGTCCTCCTTTCTCGCCGCTATGAACTCCTAGGCCCCTCCAGAGGTCTCCTCGTGGCACTGTGCGTCGTAGGGACACACCTCCCATGATCAGTGGGTAGTCCCACCGCTGGCCAGCAACACGTAGGGGTCATCAACCTTCCTGTTGCGTGTAAAAAACGATCTTGTGATCTAGGTGCCTCTGTTCAGAGCCCTGCATATCTAATCTTGGATTAAAAAAGGCAATTTGTTCATATAAGATATTTTTATTAAGGAACTTGCTCTTTAAACACATCAATAAGGATGATAGTATGAGTCAACAGACACAACCACCCGTATTTATGATTGTGTAGACGTTCTCGAGTTGATTTAATCCCTAGTTGCCCGTGGTTCTTCCTATTTAGTGCAACGCCAGATACCAAGAGTGATGTTTTTCCTCTAGTGCTTTCAAAGGCCCGGCTCTCATCATTAAGATGGATGGGACCAACTATGAATTATGGTCCATGCAGTTTCATATTCTTATGCAGTGTCATAACAATGATGGAAACAGAACTAGCTGACAAAACGGGAGCTAATGCTTCGTGGAAGCAGGATGATGCATATGCTCGCATTTTGCTATCTGGGCGCTCACCATGGAGATTGCCAACAATATCGTCAACCAACCCACAACAAAAGCTTTGTGGGACATCTTAGCTGCCACATATGGACAGACAAAGAATGAGAGCAAGATCTTTCAGTTTCAGTTTGACATTTTTTCGACCAAGCAAAATGGTCGGCCACTTCATCGACATTTCTCTCATCTTAGAGGCATGCTTGAACGCTTACACAACTTCATGCCTATTACTACCAGTACTGAGCAGCAACAGTATCGAAATGCCACTATGACAGTTATTTTTCTTTCATCGCTTCATTCAGAGTACGATGCAACACATACTCAGCTTCTGACTAGTAAGACAATACCTTCGATGGAAGAGGTATATAAGCGATTGAGTAGAATTACTACCACACACACTACGACGGCCCAGACGACCCCGTTTGCTATGGCAGCTACTCGTGGCCGGGGAGGGTCCTCCCAGTTTCGTGGCCGTTGGCCTCGTAATCGAGGGGGAGGCTGATAACGTGGTCCTTGTTCACATTGCCATCGTCCTGATCATTCTGAGGAGACATGTTTTCAGAAGCATGGATATCCAACGTCTGCACGTGTTGCTGAGCAGACTGAGGCTTCTTCTGCATCTACTCTAAATACTCATTTAGATGATATTGTTTCCAGACTTCGCGAGATGATGAGCAATCCTACAACTCTGACTCCAGGTTCCACAAATGCTGTAGCTTCTGTTAGAGCGTCGTCTAGTTCATCATGTATTCATTATGTTTTTACCACTAGTAGCAATTTAGACTTGAATGATTGGATTATGGATTCTGGAGCGTCATATCATATGTGTGGAGATCAGACGCAATTTAGTTCATACAGGACTATTCCACCGGGCAGATCTGTGGTCATTGACAATGGGGTTCGTCTACCCATTGTTGGTCAGGGGGAGATTGCTCTAGTCCCTTCTATGCATCTTCAGAACGTCTTATTTGCTCCAGACTTTCAGATGAATCTTTTGTCCCTTGGTCAATACGAAAGATTTACATTGCCGTGCCATCTTTGATCCCCCTTCTTTTGTGTTTCAGGACATACTAACTGACAGGGTGATTGGTCATAGCCGTGAGTAGAGAGGATTGTATAAGCTTGCCATACCTCCATGTGCTGGAATTGCTACCATTCCTTCAGGATCTGTTTCTCTTTTCATGTGGCATCTTCGCTTTGGCCATCTTCCTCTCCAGAAGATGTGTCATGTACTACCTCAGATATCTACTCGCACTACACTAGATTGTGAAGCCTGTCAGCTTGGGAAGCACCATTGCTCCTCGTTTCCGAGTCGTCATAGCAGTCAGTCTTTTGAGTTGTTTCATTTTGATATTTGGGGTCCTAGTCGTGTTCCCGATCATCAGGGGCATCGTTTTTATATGGTTGCTGTGGATGATTGTTCTCGACTTTCTTGGGTGTTCTTATTTAAACATAAGTCTGAAGCATGTGCTATAATTAAATGTTCTGTTATTGAAGTCAAAAATATATTTTCTGCTAATGTGAAATTCATTCGTATGCTTTGGAATTTTCCACATTATATTTGTCTAAATTTCTCAAGTCTCTCATTATTGTTCATCAAACCTCTTGTAATTACACTTCTCAACAAAATGGTGTGGCTGAACTAAACATCGCCATGTCACAAGAACACTGCTGATCCAGAGTCGTACCCTCATTCTTTCTGTGGTGATGCGGTTCTCACTGCTTGCTACTTGGTAAACTGCATGCCATCCACCATACTTAGAGAGAAGGTTCCCTTCTTGATTGCGTTTCCCGAGAAGGAACTATTCTCTCTTACTTCCAGAGTCTTTGGATCTGTGACCTTCGTCCACAATTTCACTCCTGGTCGTGACAAGCTCTCGTCTAAAGCTGCCAAATGTGTTTTTATTGTTTATTCTTGTACCCAAAAAGGGTATATATGTTTTGATCCTGTAGGCCGAAGATATTATGTTAGTGCTGATGTCACTTTCTTTGAGTTAATCATGTATTTCTCTCATACAAGTGACATGTTGTCCAATGCTACTTCTGGAGAGGATGTTGTTCCTCCACCTCCGTCTCCTCGACTAAATGAATCCAATACTGCACCTCAGCTCCCTCCACCTCCACCACCTCCATCTCCATCTACCCAGTCTAAGTTCTTACCACTTGTTTGCACTCGCAAGTCTTCTACTTGCCCCTTTACTCATGCGTCGTCTACATCATCCACCACGCCTCAGGTATGTCATGAAAACATTGTTTCTACTGATGGCACTGGGGTTTTGCATGATACACATAACGAGTTGATTCCAGAAGACAATGGCTGATGATGTGGGGATTCCTATTGCACTAAGGAAGCCTCGTCGCCAATGTGCTACGTATCCTCTTGCTGCACATATTTCTTTAGATCATCTTTCAGAGGAGTACATGCAGTTTGCAGTTGGACTCTCTAATGTTACTATCCCACGAACATATCAGGAGGCGCTATATGACAGTAGGTGGCCACTTGTGATGGAAGAGGAGATGGCAGCTTTGAGGTCGCGTGGAACGTGGAGCATTGTATCTGCTCCATAAGGTACCTCTGTCGTAAGATGCAAATGGATATTTACAATCAAGCAAAGAGCAGATGGCAGTGTGGATCGCTACAAGGCAAGACTTGTGGCACGTGGGTTCACCTAGACCTATGGGGTGGACTATTAAGACACTTTCTCTCATGTGGCTAGACATTCGACACTACTAATTCTTCTTTTTGTTGCTGTTTCACGGGACTAGCCTTTGTACCAACTAGATGTGAAGAATGCCTTTCTATACGGGGATCTTCAAGAGAACGTTTACATGCAGCAGCCATCAGGGTTCGCTGCTGAGGGGGAGTCCCAGAAGGTGTGCAGGCTCCACAAGGCGATTTATGGTCTGAAGCAGAGTCTGAGAGCTTGGTACCAAAAGCTATCAGAGTTGATAGAGCACCAACGTTTGTGCGGTCTACTGCAAACCACTCACTTTTTGTTCAGAGGACACAAAGAGATACTGTTGCTATTCTTGTTTATGTGGATGACATTATTGTCACAGGGGATGATGACCAAGGCATTCAGTCTGCCAAGGAGTTCATAGGTCAACAGTTTGTGACGAAGGACCTTGGTACCTTTCGATAGTTCCTTGGGTTGGAGTTCGCCAGGAACCAGCGTGATCTGGGAATGACTCAGAGGAAGTTTGTGATGGATCTCCTTTCTGAGACAGGTATGACAGGATGCAAGCCTACTACTACCCCTATGGATTTGAGCATGAGATTATATGATGATGACACTGAGGAGGTAGATAACATGAGATATAGAGAACTGGTTGGGAAGATTTTATATGCCACTATCACTAGGCCATATATAATGTTTGCAGTAAACAAAGTTAGCCAGTTCATGAAGCAACCCAGAAAGGTGCATATAGATGCTGTCTATATGATATTGAGATATTTGAAGAACTCACCTGGCTCGGGTCTTATATTTAGTAGGGATAAATCTATTGAGGTAACAACTTGCACAGATGCTGATTATGTAGGTTGTCTCAAAGACAGAAGGTCTACTTTGGGCTTTGCTGTATTTGTCGGGAGCTCACTGGTCTCATGGAAAAGCAAGAAGTAGACAGTGGTGGCCAGATCAAGTGCAGAATCTGAATACAGGGCCATGGCACGAGGGAGTGCAGAGATGATGTGGGTGAGATCGGTATTGATTGAACTTACCATTGAGGTTGCCCTTCTTATGCAACTTTTATGTGATAATCAGGGTGCACTATTTATTGCCAATAATCTTGCTTTTCATGAACGAACAAAGCATATAGAGGTTGATTGTCATTACACTAGAGACATGATCCAGAAAGGTCTCATACCACCTCTCATCTTTCCACAGGAGATCAGACAACTGACATCTTCACCAAGGCACTAGCTAAATGTCCTTTTCAGAAGCGTTGCTCCAAGCTTAGCATGATCGATATATATGCTCCAGCTTGAGAGGGAGTGTTGAGATAATTCTATCTCTTGGTCTATTTTCATATTTCATGTTTTCTTTTGTGCTTTTCATGTAATTAACCCAAGGGCTTTTGTCCTATATAAGAGAGCCCTCGGTCCATTCTAATAGCATGAACTTCGTTTCTCCCAATACTATTGATTGATAATTTTATTGAATCAAGAAACTCTAATCGGGTCGGGTTCGGGTTTAATCGGATTCAGATGTTACACTCCCCCTCAAGCTGGAGCATATATGTCTATCGTGCTCTGCTTGGAACATCATTTCTGAAAAGGGCCTCTAGCAAGGGCCTTGGTGAAAATATCAGCTGTCTGATCTCCAGTTAGGAGTGTCACAAAGACATGTCCGAATTCGTATGACTAGTTGCACCTACTTTCAACCACTACGGATGTAAGTACAGAATGTAGAACGTCTACCCGTATTACTTTCGGATACTGCCTTACACGTTGTCCTTTAACCACCTAATCTCCTAAGGGAGACCGTAGTTCACTCACTGAGAAGTAGCTAGTCGTTTTTAAATTTAGTAGTTAGAATGAGACCTCCAAATTTTGGCTCTATCCTAAGTGTACGATACTTGTCCTTAGAAAACAATGAATGTATTTCTTTCCACCAGACACAGTAGTTAATTTTATTTTATTTTTATTCATAGTTACCTTGATTAGCAATCTCGCTTTTAGATTAGAGTTATCACTTGAGTTTGTGAGTACAGAAAAATCATGCCTATCGAGCAGTCCCAATTCCTTTAATTCTTAAGTTGTAAAACTGAGTTAGAGGATCGAGAAAGTCAATGCAAGTATTTAAATTGATGATGCATGCTAAGAAGAAGCCTTATAGTGATTCCTCACGTTATTCGTGCGGGATGCGATACAAGGAATTAGAAATTTACACTTAATGGTATGCACAGATGAAAATGCCCTAAAGAGATTGTTCTATTAGCGGGAAAGAATTGATTTCAGATTTGGCTAATGTTGAATGATATACAATGCATATAATTAGGGAAAATGTGGCCTATGAATTACGAGCACAATCAAGAATAAAAATCTAAGCCAGCATATTTGTGCTTGTTAAGAAAATAAGAGAACTTGTTTATTCCATCAACCTTAGGCTCTCTTATATAGGAGAGTAGCCTATGGGTAAATTACATAAAGAGTCAAACAGGAAAGAAAAATAACACAGAGGTACATAAGTGAATAATATATGTTTACATGAAAGAAAAATAACACAGATGTACATAAGTGAATAATATATGTTTACACCCCCTCAAGATGGAGCATAGATATCAATCATGCTCAGCTTGGACGCACACTTCTGAAATGAGCCTCGCAGTAATGCCTTAGCAAAAGTATCTGCTGTTTGATTCTCTGAACTAACATGTGATGTAGCAATGAATCCCTTCTGAATCATGTCACGCATAAAGTGACAGTCAACTTTAATATGCTTGGTTCGTTCATGGAATGCTGGATTATTTGCAATGAACAAGGCCGCTTGATTGTCACATTCCAAAGCCATAGGAAGTGGAACTTCTATATGTAAATCTGTAAGCACAACCTTTACCCACATCATTTCTGTGCTCACCTGGGCCATAGCCCTATATTCAGATTCAACACTAGACCGTGCCACCACAGTTTGTTTCTTGCTCCTCCATGAGACTAGAGAATCTCCAACATATACAGCAAACCCAGAGGTAGACTTCCTGTCCTTGGGAGACCTTGCGTAATCTGCATCTGCGCAGGCTGAGATAGTAGTCTCTTTACCTTTCTTGAACAACAAACCCGCACCTGGAGATGACTTGAGGTACCTGAGTATCATATGTATGGCATCCATGTGTACCTGACGTGGTTGCTCCATGAACTGGCTCACGCGACTCACAGCAAAGGCTATATCGGACCTAGTAATCATAACATAAAGAAGTTTGCCCACCAGTTCTCTGTATCTTCTACTATCCACCTCCTCTGTATCACCATCACATAGCTTCATACTAGGGTCCATAGGTGTGGTAGCAGGTCGACAACCAAGCATTCCTGTTTCACTCAACAGGTCAGTGACGTATTTCCTCTGAGACATTACCAACCCATAAGGATTTCTGACAAACTCCAGTCCCAGAAAATATCTAAGGACCCCAAGGTCCTTGGTAACGAATTCACGACCCATCATTTCTTTCGCCTCCTTTATTCCCTGTTCATCATCACCTGTAATCAGAATGTCATCTACATAGACCATGATTGCAATAATACCTCTGGAAGTCTTTCGTACAAACAAGGAATGATCAGCATTGGAACGTTTGTATCTTTGTTTCTCAAAGAGTTCTGAGAGCTTCTGGAACCACGCTCTGGGGCTCTGCTTAAGGCCATAGATAGCCTTATGAAGTCTGCACACCGTAGGATACTCCCCCTCAACAGCAAAACCAGGTGGCTGATGCATGTAGACTTCCTCTTGTAAGTCACCATATAAGAACACATTCTTCACATCCAACTGGTATAGCGGCCACTCACGAGTAACCGCAACAGACAGCAAGATCCGTAGAGTGGAATGGCAGGCCACTGGCGAGAATGTATCAAGATAATCCACCCCATATATCTGTGTAAGGCCACGAGCAACAAGACGAGCCTTGTACCTGTCAATACTGCCATCTGCATTCTTCTTGACTATAAATACCCACTTGCAGCTCACTGGTGACACATCAGCAGGTACATGAACCATACTCCAAGTACGCCGAGACTGAAGATCTCCCATTTCTTCCTCCATGGCAAGACGTCATCTACTATCCTTCAGTGCATCGTGGTAATTCCGTGGAATAGCTACTGCTGACAGTGCGACGACAAAATTCCTGAAATCTCCAGTTAGTCGATCAAAGGACACAGAAGCTGCTAAAGGATATGATGCGCAACTCTGCTTCGACTTTCGTATTGCAATAGGAACATCTAAATCATTTGTGTCCTCGTCTGGCCTCTGTAACACATCCTGCTCAGAAAAATCATCAGATCCATCAGTGGTAATATCTTCAGAACTTACATTAGGCGAGCTAGGTGATGAGCAATGACCATGAGCTGAAGTAGACCTGCGGGTATAATGAAATGGTAATGGTGAAACATGTATAGTGACAGGGGGTGTAGAAGATGGTAACGGTTCTGGTGGTAGTGTTGGTGGTGGTGGTGGTGATGGTGGTGACATGCAAATGTCATCATTATTAGCAGGGGGTATCAACTGATCACCAGAGGCTGAGAAATACATAATGGATTCAAAAAATGTAACATCTGCACTGACAAGGTACCGCCTGCGCAAAGGATCATAACACTTGTACCCCTTCTGAGTTCTGGAGTACCCAACAAAGACACATTTGACAGCCCTAGGAGAGAGCTTGTCAGTCCCGGGAGACAACTGGTGGACAAAAGCAACCGAACCAAACACACGAGGAGTAAGGGAGAATAATTCTTTTCCAGGGAAGATAAGAGAGAAGGGGACCTTCTCATCTAGAACAGATGACAGCATACGATTGATTAGGTAACATGCTGTAAGAACTCACCGCATAAAGAGTGAGGAGCATGACTTTGTATAAGGAGCGACCTTGTTACATCCAGTAAATGATGATGTTTCCTTTCAGCAACCCCATTCTGTTGGGAGGTATTGGCACATGATGTCTGGTGGATAATTCCTTGGGATGAGAAATAACTAGATAGGGCATGAGTACACAATTCCAGGGCATTATCACTTCTCACAATTTTTACAGATGCGGATAAAAACATTACGAATCTCATTAAGAAAATTGATGATAATATTCCCTGCGTCAGTTTTATTCTTTAACAAAAATACCCACGAGACACAAGAGAAATCGTCCACAATAACTATATAAAACTTGTGTCCCTGATGATCAGGAACACGACTTGGACCCCAGATATCGACATGAAACAACTCAAACTTGGAGGTACTACTCCGACACTGACGACTGGGAAAGGTTGAGTGATGGCGCTTTCCAACTGACAAGCCTCACATTGAATAGACGTGTGAGGTGAAACCTGGGGTAATACACGGCGCAGTTTCTGAAGCGGTAGATGTCCAAAGCGCAGGTGCCATAGCAGAGGAGAGACGGGACCAACAGGTAGAGATGAGGTTCCAACAAAGGGAGTCTGACGAAGGCAATATAGGCCTCCTTGCTCATAGCCACACCCAATCACGTTGCCCGTAAGGATGTCCTGAAAAACAAGAGAAGATGGATAAAAAATTGCCCGACATTGTAAATCCTTTGTAATTTGACTTATAGACAACAGATTCATTGAAAAATCAGGTACGTGGAATACATTCTTGAGTTGCATAGATGATGTCAGTCTAATTTCCCCCTGACCAGTAATCGGGGAATGTGTACCATTAGCAATGACCACTGTTCGACCCGGAGGGATCTGTCTGTACCCTGTAAGTAGACTTTGATCGCCACATAGATGATGTGTAGCGCCAGAGTCCATGATCCATGCTAAAGTATCTGATCCACTACTAGTAAATGCGTATGTGTTACCTGAGGTACTGGTAGATGCAGAGGCGGGTGCAACAACATCAGACTGGTTCTCAGTGGTGGGTGCTGGTCCAGATGGAGGAATAATGTCCCTTAGACGGGCAATCAGATCATCAAAGCGCTGATACAAAGAAGCAGCAGATGGAGGCTCTATCTGCTCAGCGACTCGTGCAGATGCAAGAAATCCATGCTTAGAGTAGCATGTGTCTTCGGTATGTCCAGTGCGATGGCAGTAGGTGCACGTTGGCCGAACACGACCTCCTCTGCCACGAGGGCCACGACCACGAGCCTGATGATGGTGACCTCCACGACCTCGGTTGGC
Organism: Ottelia alismoides; assembly: GCA_037367405.1. NCBI lineage: Eukaryota > Viridiplantae > Streptophyta > Magnoliopsida > Alismatales > Hydrocharitaceae > Ottelia > Ottelia alismoides. The sequence continues at coordinate 564,565 of JAZKJV010000038.1, forward strand.
AGCCATAGCTGAAGCAGTCTGATTTGTAGCCGCAGAAGGAACAGTAATGCGGCTCAGTCTGTGAAAGGCTTCCTCCATAGGAGGAATAGTAGAGTCTGCCAAAATTTGGGACCGTGCTGCCTCATACTCAGGATCAAGGGCAGCGAGGAAAACTCCTACCATAGTAGCATTCTGGTAGGTCTCCTGTTGCTCTGGTGTGGCTGTCAGGGGCATGAAGCTATAAAGCTTCTCAAACATTCCTTGTAGAGATGTGTACAGTGAATGTTGAGGACGTCCATTCTGCTTGATAGTAAATATGTCATGCTGTAGTTGCAGAACCTTTGTCTCATTCTTCACTTGAGAATATGTAGCAGCCAGAATATCCCACATTGCTTTGGCTGTGAGTTGATAAAAAATATCATTGTCAATCTCTATTGCCAGGGTTCCAGACGACCGTACTTTGGCGTACGCATCATCTGCCTCCCATGAGGCATTAACTCCAGTCTTCTCAGCAGGCTCTTCTTCAGTGAGAATGTATTTCTTACCGGTTCACTTCATCATACTCATGAACTGCATAGCCCACAGTTCATAGTTCGAACCATCCATCTTCACAATTGGCGTTGGACCGCGGAAGGCGCCTATAGATGGAGTCTCTGCCTTGCTTTCTGACATATTGATAACTGAAGCCTGGAGTGGTAGACTAAAAATACGGTTGTCTACATGGACATAAAAGGGTTTGGTTGCATGTGTAGACTTCAAGCAACCAAACCCATTGTGTAGGAGTCGTACGCGCTTAACTTAGGGTGATGCGCACTGGTACGCAGGTGCACACAGGCGCACACGGAGGGGCACAGGTGCACGTGAAGGCGCACACAGGTGCACCGGCGTTGCTGATGGTGCACACAGGCGCGCTCGGCGGCGCTGATGCGCAGGCGAAGCATGGCGAAGTGCGCCGATGCGTGCTGATGCGTGGCGATGCGCATCGATGCGCTGCGATGCACGACGATGCGTGGATGTGCTTATGCGCGGCGATGAACAGGTGGCGATGCGCGAATGCGCGACTGCGTGCGACATACGTGGAGGCGTGAGGGTAGGGCTAGGGTTAGAGTTTTGGCTTAAGAACTCCAGTCTAAGACCGTCGTTCTGATAGACTGATACCATGTTGGGAAAATAAGAGAACTTGTTTATTCCATCAACCCCAGGCTCTCTTATATAGGAGAGTTGCCTATGGGTAAATTACATAAAGAGTCCAACATTAAAGAATTGCCTATGGGTAAATTACATAAAGAGTCCAACATTAAAGAAAAATAACACAGAGGTATATAAGTGAACAATATATGTTTACAGGAAAGAAAAATAACACTGAGGTACATAAGTGAATAATATATGTTTACAGTGCCTAGTTCTTGTGCCACTCAAGTCGAGTCCCAACCGCATAAAAGGGGTTGAAACAGACCCGACATCCCACTAGTGTTTCAAATTTCGTGAAATTTTGGTGAAATTTCGATGAAATTTCGATTTCGGTACCCAACCAAAACCGAAATCGAAATATCGATATATACCCTTCCTTAACAAATCTAGATCGATTTTGGTCGAAACTGGTGAAATTTCGTCGAAATTTCGACGGAATATCGATTTTTTTTTCATTTTTTTCAAAATCTCGAAACAAAATCGAAATCGAGATTTAGAACCTTGCATCCCACATAGAAGTCCAGTCCAAATTATTACAAGTTTGAGGGTTTAAAGAGAGAGATCATGTAAATGATGCAGAAAATAATATGTAATCTCTCTCTCTTTCTCACAAAAATAAAATTCAGGTCTTCTTCGCAAATTCTTGCTTTTATATCCAAAATTGCTCCGAGTTATCTGCGAAGAGAGAAAATGTGGTTAGTATCCGCTGAGAGAGAAAATGTAGAAATAAAATACAAAAATAAGAAAAGAAGGAAAAAATTGACATAGAAATTAATTTCATGCAAATTAACTATAGAAAATAATTTAGAACCCTAAAAATACGTCGTTCCCCGGAATGACACCATTTGGTGCAAGCGAAATCCGTCTCTTTAATAATCGACAATTGTAGTATAGGAGACAAAAATCGAACTATCAAAAACACAATTTTTGAATGCTGTAGAAAATTTATTTGGTAAGTGTACCAAGGTCGAACACATGGAACGATGATTTTTAGTTGCTTGGTTTTAAATTGATTTCAATAACTAATTAAATGTTATGTTAATCTCTATGTCGAAAATGAAAATTAAATACAATGAAAGAAATGCAATGCAAAGAAAATAAATAGAGAATAAATGAGCACCTGATTTGTGATTGTGATTTTTATCCAAAAAAATAATCAATATCCTCAAAATAAAACCGCAGATCAAATAAGAGTGATTCAAGAAATATATATTAGAACGAATCCAAGCTGCGAATGATTAATAAGGTGATCGAAAATAATCCTTAAATGGCGATCTCAAAATTCTCTCACTTTTAATCCTCAGATAAATATAATTTCATCAGATAAAATATCAAGAATTAAATTAAATCCTCCTCAAACACACGCCTGTAAAGATTAATTCTTATAGGGTAAGATCAATTTTCGAATAGAATTAATCAGATGAAATCTCTACAATCAAACCCCCTTCAGAAATTAAATCCTTAAAGAATGATCATCAATAGTCACAAGAGGATTGATCGGATTAAAAAACTCAATATTGACAAATTATGTCAATAATCAACCTGCAATAATCAGAATACTCCTCCAATAATAATCATCAATAATTGACTCCAAATCAGTCCGCAATATATATATATACACAATGATCGAGCATCGAATAATCTTCCAAACGACATATTGTGCATAAGAATTGTAGTTCGTTTGGGAAAGATATGATAAAAGGAATCAACATGGACTAAAATGTAATAAAAAGTTAAAATTTTCTTTCAAAATGGTCCTTGTAAGGACTTATCTTCAAAATCCAAAACTTGTAGGAGGTCCCTACTATTTGCCCAGGCGAGCACGTGCGGTGCACATGACTTCTGGAGGCGGATGCTCTTTTGTTATTTTCAAAACTTGTGGAAGCTCTTAGGTATTTTCTGAAATTGGAGTTCTCCAGAAATCAACAAGGGCTTGTGATGACTCATAGATTATATGCCACTGACCTGCTAAGTGTTATATGTATGCTTGGATGTCGACCTGCTACTACACCCATGGATCCAAGCATGAAACTGCATGCTGATTATACTGATGAGGTTGACAGGAGAAGATACATGGAACTGGTAGGGAAGCTTCATTATGTTACGATTACTAGACCTGATATTTCATTTGTAGTCAGCCGGATGAGCCAGTTCATGGAACAACCTCGTCAAGTTCATATGGATGCTATACAGATGATCCTAAGTTATCTTAAAGCATCTCCTGGTGCTGGGCTGCTATTTAAAAAGGGAGGCACTATTACTATCTTAGCATGTGAAGACATAGACTATGCATGGTGCCCCAAGGACAAGAAGTCCACATCAGGATTTGCTATATTTGTTGGAGATTCACTTGTCTCGTGAAAAAATAAGAAGCAAACTATTGTTGCTAGCTCTAGAGAGCTATGGCACAAGCATGTATAAAAGCAATGTGGGTTCGAGCAATCCTGACAGATCTACATATAGATGTTCCTCTTCCCATGTCGCTGAAATGCGACAATCAGACTGCTTTATTTATTGCTAATTGTTGGGAGAAAAAGAAGGGATACTATTTCTTGTAACTCTAGTATATAGGGGAGAGACCTATAGGTAAATTACATAGGATAGACATAATGAAATAAATAACAAGAAAGATACATGGAATGTAGAAATATTCCAACATTCCCCCTCAAAATGGAGCATAGATGTCAATCATGCTCAGTTTGAACGAACACTTCTGAAATGCCCCATTGAGTCATGCCTTGATAAAGATATCTGTTGTTTGCTCTCCTGAACTAACATGAGAGGTAGAAATCAGACCATTGTGAATCATATCTCTAGTATAATGACAGTCTTTCTCAATATGTTTCGTTCTCTCATGTAATGCATGGTTGTTGACAATAAAAAGAGCAACCTGGTTGTCACATTAGAGGTGCATGGGAAGTGACACCTCTATAGTTAGGTCAATAAGAACATATCTGACCCACATCGTCTCTGTGGTAGCTTGTGCCATAGCCCTGTATTCTGACTCAGCACTTGATCTGGCAACCACAGTCTGCTTCTTGCTCTGCCATGAAACCATGGAATTTCCTATAAACACAACAAAACCGACATCCAGCATAATCTGCATCTGCATATGCACATGCTGTAACTGAGAGAGATGTGCTGCTGTTGAAAAGAAGTCCCGTACGAGATGAAGTTTTCAGGTATCTCAGAATCATATGGACTGCATCCATATATGCTTGTTTGGGCTGCTCCATAAGCTGACTTACTTTGCTTACAACAAAGGATATGTCGGGCCTGGTGATGGTCACATATAGTAGCTTGCCAACAAGCTCCATGTATCTCCTCTTGTCGACTTCCTCAGTGTCGTCATCATATAGCTTCATGCTCGGATCAATAGGAGTAGTGACAGGTCTGCAATCTGCCATGCCTGAAAGAAGATCTGCAACATACTTTCTCTGGGTTATCACCAGTCCACACTAGTTCCTTGTAAACTCCAACCCAAGGAAGTAACATAGATGTCCAAGATCCTTGGTCAGAAACTACTGATCCAGGAAGTCCTTGGCATTCTGAATACCCTGCTTGTCATCCCCTATAACAATAATATCATCAACGCACACAAGAATGGTAATAGTACCTCTTTGAGTCTTTTGCACGAACAAGGAGTGATCGTTTGTCGAGCGCACAAACCCCTGTTAATATATCAAGTCCGAGAGCTTCTGAAACCATGCTCTTGGACTCTTCTTAAGGCCATAGATAGCCTTGTGTAGCATGCACATCTTCTGACACTCCTCCTCAGCAACAAACCCAGGTGGCTGCTGCATGTAGACCTCATCCTGTAGGTCACCATAAAGGAATGCATTCTTCACATCAAGCTGTTACTGGGGCCAACCTCGGGTTACAACAACTGAAAGAAGAATACATAGAGTAGAATGTCGGACCACTGGAGAGAAAGTATCCTGATAGTCCACCCAATATATTTTGGTGAACCCACGCGCCACAAGTCTTGCCTTATAGCGCTCTACACTACCATCCGCACGATGTTTAACAGTGAACACCTATTTGCATCCTATAATGGACGCATCAGCTGGAGCAGAAACTAGACTCCACGTACCACGTGACTGTAGGACAACCATCTCCTCCATAGCCAAGCGCCAACGACTATCCTTCAATGCCTCATAATTCCGTGGAATTTCCACTGCAGATAGAGCCGCCACAAATTTCTGAAAATCCTCTGTTAGACGATGGAAGGAGACCTGAGAAGCCAGGGGGTAGGAAACACAAGATCGCTTCTGCTTTCGAACTACAATAGGAATATCCAAGTCAGAAGGACCATCCTCCATATGTATGCCAATTTCCTGCAATGATTCCTGCGCAGATACATCTCCAGACCCATTGTTAGATGCTATGTTATCAAAACAAACCTGGGGCTGGGGCTCCGTGTATGGCGGGCGATGACCATGAGTAGAAGCAGTCCGACGAGTGTTAAACTTAGGTAGAGATGGAACAAGAGGCGCATGCGACTGGGTATTAAGAGGGGGGGGGGAGATGGAGGTGGAGATGGTGGTGGTGGAGGTGGAGGAGTTGGTGGGACCGCATACACGGGAGGAGGTGGCATGTAAACTTCATCATCTGAGTTTGATGAAGACAACCTATCATATGTAGGAGAGAAGTACATCACAGATTCAAAAAATGTGACATCAACACTGATATAGTATTTTCGGCGCAGAGGATCATAACACCGATATCCCTTCTGACTTCTTGAGTATCCAACAAACACACATTTGACAGCTCTAGGAGCGAGCTTGTCAAGACCAGGAGTCAACTGGTGAACAAAGGTAACAAATCTGAACACACGAGGAGTGAGTGAGAATATCTCCTTCTCAGGAAAAGCTACGGAGAAAGGATTTTTCTCTCCCAAGACAGATGTCGGCATACGATTCACCAAGTAGCATGCTGTAAGAACTGCATCACCCCAAAACGGATGACGTGCACGACTCTGAATGAGAAGAGTCTGAGTGACATTAAGAAGATGACGATGCTTTCTCTCAGCAACCTCATTTTGTCGAGAGGTGTAAGGATACAGAGTTTGATGAATAATACCTCTTGATGAAAGAAAATGAGATAGAACACGAGTACGAAATTCCAACACGTTATCAATTCGCACAAATTTCACAAAAGTAGAAAAACATTTTGTACTTTAGTAATAAAGTTTTGATTACATGCCCTGCTTTAGATTTATTTTTCAAAATAAACACCCATGACACTCGTGAAAAATCATCTACAGCTATAAGATAAATTTGTGTCCCTGGTGATCAGACGCACGACTCGGACCCCAGATGTCAACATGAAATAACTCAAAAGGGGAGCTACTACTTCGACTCTGACGACTAGGAATGGAAGACCGATGATGCTTTCCTAGCTGACAAGCTTCGCACTGAAAAGAAGAACTAGGAGAAATCTGTGGCAACATATGGCACGCCTTCTGAAGAAGGAGACGACCAAACCGAAGGTGCCAAATGAACAGAGAGACAGATCCAAACGAATGAAAAGATATGCCTGCATATGCAGTCTGCATCGGGCGATAGATACCGCCCTGCTGACGGCAACACCCAATCACTTTTCCCGTAAGAATGTCCAGAAAAATAAGAGACAAAGGGTTAAAAATAGCTTCGCAATGCAAATCCGTTGTAATCTGACTAATAGAAAGCATGTTCATAGAGAAATTTGGAGCATGTAGCACATTCTGCAGACACGTCGAAGGCACCAAATTGATCTCCCCCTATCCTGTAATCAGGGAATGAGTCCCATCAGCTATCACAACTGTTCTTCCTGGTGTAACCTGTCTATATGACGTAAGCTGATGTGTCTCCACATAGATGATGTGTTGTACCAGAGTCCATAATCCACTCTGTAATGTCAAATCCATGACAGGGTGTAAAAACATAAGTACCTGAGATGCTGGCTGTAGCAGAAGTATTGGCAGACGCTGAGGCTGCTACATCTAAATGATCTCCTAAGGATTGTGAAGTGGAAGGGGGTATAATATCCCTTAGTCTGGCGACGAGGTGATCAAACCTTTGATCTAGAGTAGAAGCAACATGAGACTCAATCTGTTCTACAACATGAGCTGATGTCTGGAACCCATGCTTCAAATAGCATGTCTCCTCAGTGTGACCTGACCGATGAAAGAACGTACATGAGTGACGAGTGTGACCTCCTTTACCGTGAGGTCCACGTCCATGGAAGGTAGAATGACCTCCTCTTCCTCGAGAGGCTGCCATGGCAGAGGAAGTCTGACTAGAGGCTGTGAGCCTGCGGAACGCTTCCTGCATGGGGGGAATAGTGGCATCTGCTAGAATATGAGAACGAGAAGCATCATATTCACGGTCAAGGGCTGCGAGGAATACTCCTACCATGGTAGCATTTCTATGTCTTCTGCTGCTCTGGAGTTGTCGTTATAGGCATGAAACTGTGAAGCTTGTCAAACATCCCATGCAAGGATGTATACAGTGAATGCAGAGGACGTATGTTCTGCTTTCTCGTGAATATGTCATGCTAAAGCTAGAGAATCTTTGTCTCGTTGCTCGCTTAAGAATATGTTGCCTTGAAGATATCCCATATTGCCTTAGAAATAGGCTGATGTAACACATTATTGACGATCTCAATCGTCAATGTTCCTGAGAGCCAAACTTTGGCATATGCGTCGTCCGCCTCCCATGAGGCATTTACCCAGTATTCTCCACCGGCTCCTCCTTGGTAAGAATGCGTTTCTTACTATTTGACTTCACAAGGCTCATGAACTGCATAGCCCGGAGCTCATAATTCGTCCCGTCCATTTTGACGATAGGAGCATGACCTCTGAATGCGCCTGTGGCGGGTACATCAACCTTGTTCTCAGACATCTTGCCAGATGTAGAAGACTAGGGTTTTATAGACCAAAGGATGAATGTATACACAAACACATGTGGATTTGGGTGCATATGTAGACTCATGCCCCCAAACATGGAAGGAAATATCGCGATATATCGGCGATAATATCGATATCGACATGGGACCGATATGGCGATATATCTCGATTTTCAGGCATTTTCTTCACAAAGGCTCGTCGATATGGGCGATATTTCGGCGATATATCGTCGAAATATCGTATCGATACGACATCGAAACGATATCGATATCGATACGACCTTCCATGCCCCCAAATCCATCAATGTAATGAAGCGAATGACGCCGACACGTGGAGGCGCAGTACGCGAAGGACCTACGTGCTAAGGGCGACACACACGGATGCACGCTAGGCGGCGCTGGAGCAGGCTAGGCGATGCACGTGGTGGCGCACACGGTGATGCATGTGAAGGCGCACCCAGAGTAGTGCTAGGCGACACGTATGGGCAGCACGCCGGTGGCGACGCGTGTGGGCGATGTACGTGGGCTGTGCATGTGGACGGTGTGCGTTGGTGACACATGAAGACGAGGCCGGCGGTATGCGAAGGGGCAAGAGGTGGGGTTAGGGTTTTTGATACGAGAGCTCCGTTCTAGGATGGCCGCTCTGATACCATGTTGGGAGAAAAAGAAGAGATACTATTTCTTGTAACCCTAGGCTCTCTTATATTGGGGAGAGACCTATGGGTAAATTACATATGATAGACATAAAGAAATAAAATAACAAGAACGATACATGGAATGTAGAAATATTCCAACACTAATAATCCTGCATTCCACGAGAGGACAAAGCATATAGAGGTTGATTGCCATTATATACGTGAAATGATCCATAAGGCCTTCATTTCTAGTTTCTACATCTCATGTCAGCTCAGGGGACCAGGCGGTAGACATTTTCACCAAAGCCTTACTTAGAGGGTCCTTCCAAAAGTGTTCATCCAACTTGAGCATGATAGATATCTATGCTCAATCTTGAGGGGGATTGTAGAGATATATTTTATCTTTATGTATTCTTTTATCCATTTTCTTTTTCCTCTGTCTATCTTATGTAATTTGCCCATAAATCTCTCCCTATATAAGAGAGCTATATCAGAGAGCGTAGGGCTCAAGAAATCCCATAAATCAACCATTCCCCAAACTCCAACAAATGTTATATCACAACTACATCTTCCAATAACTACCTAACCATCCAAACAAAAAACAAACAAACAAACATCCTGCATCCAAACGCACCTTTAGAGGTTGAGTGATTAGACAAAAAACTGAAACCATGAGTGATCAATCAACTTGATACACTCGATCGATCACAAGTTGCAACAAATGGCCACTGCCAGAAACTTGAGTGGCCAATCCTCCCTAAGGGTCTGTTTGGTTGCTGGATTGGAGTGAGTTGGGATAACTTGATATGAATAGTAGCTGTTTGGGATGGTTATGAGGGTTGAAGATGGTTGGAATGGAGAATGTGATGTCACTATGATTTGTGACGGGATTCCAACCCAAGAAAAGAGAGGGGTAAACCGGGTTAGCCGGGGTAAACTCCCGTGGTTGTTAATGAAGATCCTCTCTTGGAATGTTCGGGGGCTCGAGAATCCTGACAAACGCCGGGCCTTGGGAATGCGCTTCAATGAATGGGGCTGTGACGTTGTGCTTATCCAAGAATCAAAGCTTTCGGGTGTCGACGGCAACTTGTGGCGATCATTTGGAGCTCTTGCAATTGACGACTTCTGTTCCGTTGATGCCACTGGCGCATCGGGTGGAATCATTCTTGCTTGGCGCTCAGGGACTTTCAATTTCTCCTCAATGCGTGTGGGGAGGCACTCATTGACAGTGGTTTTGTCTCGCGTGGATTCCAATGTTAATATAGCCTTCTCTGCTATATATGCTCCTTCTTGTCATTTGCTTCGGAGGGAACTTTGGGAGGATTTGCGAGGAATGGCCTCTGATTTTGCGGATACCCCGTGACTGCTGGGGGGCGACTTCAACGTTACCGCTCTTTCTTCGGATCGGCCGCGTGGCCGTGGTGGCCGGGACCCTGGCTCCGATGACTTTATCTCTTTTATCTCTGATTTGGCCCTGCAAGGGCTCGTGCCGATTGATATTGCCTATACTTGGCGGAATAGTTCTTCTCGCTCGAGAATCGACAGGTTCTTGGCGAATGGTAAATTGATGGAATTTTTTCCTTTATGCGGGGTGGATTCTCGCCCGCGCTCTTTTTCGGACCATAATCCAATTATATGGGACTCTGGGGATGCGCTTCCGCGTCGGGGTATCTTTCGTTATGAGAGATGTTGGTTGTTGGAGCCGGGCTTCAAGGAACTGGTATATAATCACTGGTGCCAGTCCACCGCCGTGGGTTCTGCTGCTGCTCGCTTGGATCAGAAATTAACGTCATTACGATCGACGTTAGCGGCTTTCAAGAAGGCTACTCGACTTGCGCGCGTGGCGGCTAGGAGTGCCGCGGAAGCTATCATTTCTCGCCTGGACCGCGACAAGGAAGTGCGCGATTTAACGGAGGAGGAGCTTTTGGAGCGTGCTACTAGCCTTGATATTGTCAAAGCTGAGGACAAAAAAAGGTCGATTGAATGGAGGCAGCGGTCTCGCTTGCGTTGGCTCAAGGAGGGGGACGCGAATACTGCCTATTTCCACCGGGTCGCCAGTGGGAGGCGTCGTCGTAATTCCATTCGCTCTATCATCGTTCGTGGCTCTTCCATCTCGGGGGATAGGGATGTCGGCTCAGCCTTTGTTGATCACTTCAAACTCGCCTTTGGGACAAGGGCGCCTCGCCGTTGGCGGTGGCTGGGGCAGGGGGCCCTATCCATTTCTGTTTCGGATGCTTCCGACCTTATGAGGCCTTTCTCGTTGGAGGAGCTTAAAGCTGCGCTGTGGGATCTTAATGTGGATGCCGCCCCGGGCCCGGATGGGTTCTCTGTAGCATTTTATCGTGATTTCTGGGATCTCGTGGGCGGTGATGTTTTGGAGGTGGCGCACGACTTTTACAACGGCAACTATGGTTTTGATAAGATTAACAAGGCATTGATCGTGTTGATTCCCAAGGTTCACCCGGCTAACCACATTGAAGATTTCAGGCCGATTTCTATCTCAAACGGCATTTATTTAATCATTGCTAAACTTTTGGCCAGGCGCCTTGCCCCCCTGCTGCCGTCCCTTGTCTCGCCTACACAGGCGGCTTTTATCCGTGGCCGTCAGATCTTTGACTGCTTTGCTGTGGCCTCCGAGCTCATCGCGGCGTGGCGTAGGTCCAATTCCAAGGGGATTTTATGGAAGATTGACTTTGCGAAGGCATACGATTGCTTGGATTGGAGATTTTTGTGGTCCGTTTTGAGGCGGCGGGGCTTCCCCCCGATGTGGATTGCTTGGATGCGGAGGTGTGTGTCCTCGGCCTCCTTATCATTATTGCTCAATGGGGGCCCAATTGGGGGCTTCTTCCAGCCCAGGCGGGGATTTCGTCAGGGGTATCCCTTGGCCCCTCTACTGTTTGTCTTGGCGGTGGACGTCCTCCCACGCATGATTGAGGACATGGCATCGGCCGGTTTGACTCAGGGATGTTATGTTGGGGATTTCCATGTCCCAACCATTCGGTTCGCTGACGACACCTTGTGTTTGGTGGAGGGGGGCCCCGATGTGGTTGCCGGTATGGCCACTACGGTTGAACTATTCAGTGAGGCTTCGGGCCTGGTGATTAATGTGGCAAAATCTAAAATGGTGCCATTCGGTATGTCGAATGCGGAGACTGGCTTGCTCGCATCTCCTTGGCTCCGTCCCTCCTCTCTTCCCTTTGACTATCTGGGCTTACCGCTGGCGGTTGGGCGTTCACGTCTTCGTGATTGGAAGGCTATCGTGGAAAAGATGGAGGGTCGTCTCGCGGGGTGGCACGCTGCGTTGCTCACTAGGGGGGGGGGCGCTTGGTGCTTCTGAAGGCCGTGCTTTCCTCTATTCCTATATATTCCTTCACGGTCCGTGGTATGCCTAAGGGGATTCGCCTTAGGCTTGAAAGGTGTATGCGTGGTTTCTTGTGGGGCTGCAAGGGGGAGGGGAGACGCGGGGTTCACCTTGTGGGGTGGAATGACGTGGCTCGGCCCAAGCATCAGGGGGGCTTGGGTGTGAGGCATCTGCTTTTGGCGAACGAAGCTCTCCTTCTCAAGTGGGCGGCTAGGGTGTGGGGATCGGACGAAAATTTTATGCTTAATGTCCTGCGCGCTCTGCTTGGTGACGATTTTTTGGATGGCTTCAATGGGAACTCTATTTGCTTCCTTTCTCCCTTCTGGTGTGGCGTAACGGCCGCTTTCAGGCAATTCCGTTCCTTTTTCTCGCCGGTGCTGGGCGACGGATGCTGCTTTCGTTTTTGGACCGACGACTGGTCGGGAAGGGGTGCCTTTAACAGATTGTTTCCGAGGCTTTTTGCCTTGGTACAGGACAAAGACGCGTCGGTGGCCTCTTGCTGGGACAATGGTAGCTGGAACCCTCTCATCGCGGCGTCCCTGTCAGATCAGCGGATTCACGATTACCTATCCTTATTGGCTCTCCTTGGTGACACTCCTCGGCCGTCTGCTATGTGCGATCATTGGGCTTGGAAGGATGGGCCCTCCAACTCTCGTAAGGCTTATTTTGCTATCTCCTCCCCTTTAATTGCCGATGAAGATAATTTGCTGCGTGATTGTCGATTCTTATGGGGACTAAAGCTTCCAGAACGCATTGGGGTTTTTTTATGGCTTTTTCGTCATGGGCGGCTTTTGACGCGCGATCGATGTGCAATTTTCTTTCCGAATGTTGATCCATTGTGTGGCCTTTGTGGGGCGGAACAGGAAACGATATCTCACCTATTCTTCGAATGCGGTCACGTGTGCACGATTTGGGAGGATCTCCCATGGATCAACCTCGTCTCATTTCCAGCATTGTGCGACAGCTTGATTTCCATAAGGGGAAGGGACAAGAGGCTTATACTGGATCCAATCGCTCGGGTGTGGAGCATCTGGCTTGGGAGGAACGAAGCGATTTTTTCAGCACAACGGTTTTACAAGGAAAATATCATTATTCGTGCCAAGCGCTTCATACAGGATTGGGACAATGGCTAATCTTATGTTGGTTTTTGGGGGGCCCCTTCCTTAGTGGGCTACTTCTCAGTGGGCCGTCTTTGTACAGTTTCTCTTTTTTCTTTCCTTTGTATATTTCTTTTTTTTAATATATATTGGGGCGATCACCATCGAGTGACTCCCCCTTTTTTTGAGCTTTCAAAAAAAAAGGAAATCTCAAGTGATTAATCAACTTGTTCACCTGAGGATGCCGCCACCAAATACCACAACATTAATCTTAATGGGTTGTAGCAGATGGCGTACCAAAGATAAGTCACGTAACAAAGGGCTAATCAATTAACAATGGGAGATTGATCGATCATTCATCAGATTCAGTTTTCCTAAGAAGTTTTGATGATTGATAGTTACTATCAAAAGTGATTAATTACAATCCCTAATTTGAGATAAAACTCAGTCACTCACAACTGAATTATTAGGCGTAAAATGATGATTATGGGCAATAAAAAGCTTAATAAACCTTCACAAAACTCTTCTTAAAATATTAAATCAATTTTCTCCACAAAATGCCGACCACTATGTTTGAGAGGCCTCCACGTAGGTGCAGATTTGAATGACACAAGAAAAGTGTGTAGGCATTCTGTGTACCACCCATTCAGAAGCTCTCATTGAAACCTCAAAGCTTCGATTATTTATGCTATGAACCATGTTAATAGAAGAACAACAGAAATTCTTAAAAATCATGAGGGGGAATTCCATAGTGTTCATGGACGGCTAGGATTGACATTACGTGTGCTTGCTTAATGAAAGAAAGGAAGGATGGATTACATATATAGGTAAACAGACGCACGGAGTCTCCAGAGGCCCATTAACATATAACAATAATCCATCAAAGATAAAACTTTTGAGGTCCTGGGGAATAGGGAGTTAATATTGAGTCTCAAGACGTGACATCTTCTTGTTCTTCATATTCGTGTTGCAGTAACTATCTCTATTCTATTTTTAATGCAAATAGAAAAACTGATTTACCAGAGACTGATTATAAGGTTAATTTTTTCGCTCAATTGTGATCGTAATTGCTTGTATAAATTCTATCCTTTCATTCCGAATGTAGGGTCTTAAGACTTGTCAACAATGCTCTGGAGATCGTGTGATATGGGAAGAGTCCATTGATGAAGGGCCATGGGAGAAAGCCCGTTCAAGGTAATGCTAAAGTTCATTTCTGCCTACATTTCAGTCGGTTTTTCATTGATTCCCATTAAAGACTTTTAATTTATGCTATAACAATACCTTCTATTTATTTAAATTATAACATGAGAAACTGCATTTCATCCAACTAACCCCTCCATTCGAATTCGTTTTAATCAGGCCATTAGTTACCACTTCATGCAATTTCTATCAATGAAGCATTAGTTTGACTATTTCAGGAATAAATCAAAATATTGTAAATAAGTTATTTTAACTATTTTGTTTCGATTTATCTCCCTCTCTTGGTCATTTATGGCATATGAAAAAGGTTGACATTTTTTGTGTGACATTTGATTAAAATATTTTGGCTTACTTAGACCTAAGCTTGGGTATGACCTAGGATAAGTTCGCTTTGAGGTGACAAAGTAATATAACCAATCCTACTAACATTACATGAGACAACTGATTTTGATTTTGTTTGTCTCCTCTCTCCTTGGCTTACTCTTTTCCTCTTTATTTCTACCACCACCACCTTGTGGCGGAAAAGATTATGCAAGGGAAACATAGAGCAAGTTAGTACTGTATATGATGACATAAAATATAATGATATATCATCAATATATCTATGATATATCGGTGTTGACTTGTCATGTATATCGATATACCACAATATATACTTTTCTAGGATATTGACCGATATATTTGTATATTATGATTGTAGCGATATTTCCATGGTTCAATGTACCTCTTCAGTTATTTTATTTCTTTACGTCTATCTTATGTAATTTACCATAGGTCTCTCCCCTATATAAGAGAGCCTATGGTTTCTGGAATAAATCATCTCTTCTATTTTCCCAAAATGGTATCAGAGCCACAATCCTAGACCGGTGCTCTGTACCCTAACCCTTCCACCTCCCGTCGCCGTCTCTATCTCTCTTTCCAAGGTCACCGTCGACCCCATCCCTCTCCGCGGCCTGCTTCACCGGCTCCAACCTTCACTGCTGCAGCCCAGCGACATCGCCGCCCGTTGCAGCCCTAGCGGCCCCGTCACCCCGCCGTCTGTTGCCGCCTCAGCGGCCTCGCCGCCTGTTGCCACCCTAGCATCCCCACCACTGTACCTCCTTCTAGACCATCGACATTTGTAGTCGTCGGCTACTCCTCTTCCACCTCATCTCAAGGTTTCAGCTAGGCTAATGGATTTGAGTGCATAAGTCTACATATGCATTCGAATCCATGCATATCTCTGTAGATACTCATTCATTGGTCTATATAACCCTAATAATTTTCCACCAGCAATATGTCAGAAAACAAGGTTGATGTGCTCGCCACAAGCGCTTTTCGAGGTCCAACGCCTATTGTCAAGCTGGACGGGACAAACTATGAGCTCTGAGCTATGCAGTTCATGAGCCTCATGAAGTCGAATGGTAAGAAGTATATTCGACCTGAGGAGGAACCAGTGGCGAAGACTAGGGTGAATGCCTCGTTGGAGGCAGATGATGCATATGCCAAAGTCTGGCTTTCAGGCACATTGACGATAGAGATCGCCAATGATGTATTACATCAAGCCACTGCTAAAGCTAAGTGAGACATCCTCGCAATAACTTACTCACAGACGGGGAACGAAAACCAAGATCCTTCAACTTCAGCACGACATATCCACTATCAAGAAGAACAGACGACCTCTCCATTCACTGTACACATCCTTTCGTACAGGGGCGGAAACAGGAATTTCATCAAGGAGGGGCCGAGTATACAACTATTATGCATGCTCAAAAATAGAAAAATCTATGTATTTTTGAACGATATTTTTAAATAGAATTAATATTTTTAAAATGAACCTCTTTCAATCTTGATGTAGAATTTAAATCTATTATTAATGTTAGAATTTCAAATAGATTGGTATTTTCCATGGCTATTTTTAAAATTAGATAAATAATCTAATTTAAGCCTCTCTAAATGCATCTTAAAAAGGCTAAATTATCAAGTGAAATTTTGAAACAAAAAAGTTCATGGTTAAAAGGAAACAATAAAATTTATTTTATTTATAAAGAGTAATAAAAATAATAGGAGAGATAAATAAACCCGAATACAATTTTACATCACATTATTTTAATACTTTAGAAGTGATTGGATAAACCAAATAAACGAAAGTAAATTTGATGGAGATAAGAGCCAAACCCTGGTCTCTAAAATAATAACCTTGCAACTCTACCACTTAACCATTTAATGATTTTACAACATTTCTCTAACAACATTAATTATAATACATTTTAGGAGGGGCCATATTAAAAACTTAATACATTGTATAAGTGACGTATAATAATCGAGGAGGGGTTATAATGCATACTAGTTCCGCCCCTGACTCGAATACAATTTTATATCAAATTATTTTAATACTTTGGAAGTGATTGGATAAACCATATAAAAGAAAGTAAAATTGATGGAGATAAGTTTCGAACACTGGTCTCCAAAATAATAGCCTTGCACTCTACCACTTGACCATTTAATGATTCTACATCATTTTTCTAACAACATTAATTATTATAAAATTATGGAGGGACCGTATTAAAAACTTAATACATTATAGAAGTGGCGTATAATAATCACCGCGTGGGGGGCGGGCATGGCCCCCCATAATGTATACTAGTTCTGCCCCTGCTTTCGTGGGATGTTTGAGAAGTTCCACAGCTTCATGCTACTCACGGCTACCCCGGAGCAACAGAAGACATATATGAATGCTACCATGGTTGGTGTATTCCTAGCAGCCCTGGATCCTTAATATGATGCTGCTCGCTCCCAGATTCTTGCGGATGCTACTATTCCTCCTATGGAGGAAGCTTGTCGCCGGCTCAATAGGATCACTATTCCATCCACTGCCACTAGTCATACCTCTTTGGCGATGGCAGCCTCCCGAGGCAAGGGAGGATCTTCATCATGCTCATGAATTGCATAGCCCACGGTTCATAGTTTGATCCATCCATCTTTACTATAGGTGCATGACCTCTGAAGGCACCTGTGGAAGGAATATCGACCTTGCTATCTCGCATGATAGTTTGAGAAGACTAGGGTTCAAGACTAGATATGATCTTGTCTACACTGACATAGAGAGATTTGATTGCACGTGTAAACTCATACAACCAATCTCATAAAGGAAGAGAATTTGACGGCGACACTTCTAACGGAGGGTGGCAACACTTCTTTTGGAGTTACAGGAGCACCATGACCACGTTGCTGCCGCGTGTTCCTTGTCAGAAGAAGAACATGTGTGGAAGGGCTGCGGGGCTGGACTGCGAGTCCGCGTGGAGGGGCTACGAGATCACGTGGAAGGGCAGCGACACGCGGAAGGGCCGCGGGGCCAGGCTACGATGCCAGGCGGCGACACGCAGAAGGACTATGGCTCGTAGAGGGTCGGGCCAGGCCGGGCCGATGGTGCGAGAGAGGACCGATGATGAGAGAGAGGGCCGACGACATGCGAGAGAGAGAGAGGGCTGAGCGGCGTACGTGGGAGAGGGTTGAGGTGGGGCTAGGGTTAGGGATTCGGAGCTCCGGTCTAGGACCACCACTCTGATACCATGTTGGGAAAAACGAAAGAGATGTTTATTCCGTGGCCCTAGGCTCTCTTATATAGGAAGAGATCTATGGGTAAATTACACAGTGGAAAGAAGAACAGAAAAATATACAAAAGATACATGAATATGAAATATATCTCTTTGTGAACATGTTTCATAATTATCAAGCCATTATTGGAATTTTCACAAAATAATCTGGAATTATTTTTTGAAAATTCAAGCAATAAAATTGTTGTACCTGTAGAAGATTTGGTGGAGATTGTGATCTCACCAACTAGGAATGGAGTGGAGAGCAATGCACTCGTTAGGAGTGGACAACCATAGTGGAGCCATCATGGTGGCCGTCCTCCTACATGGAAAGGAGGCTCTCTCTTTCCTATTTCTACCACATGTTAATTGATTTTAATTGAATTAAGTTTGTTGAAAAATGTCGTCAACTTATTTTTATTTTAAAATTAATTATATTGTTGCAAATTATTGCAAGGAAGGATATTGATTCAATTACAATTGCATTAGGAGTGCATCCTCACCATCCAATTTTGTATAAAAGAAGAGATAAACGTAGCCCTTTTTTCTTCGTAATTAAGTTGAAGCAGAAGTTGCAACAACTCTCTCTCCTTCTCTCCACACGCCATCTCTCTCTCAACCCTTGGTGATCGTCCACCTTAGGGTTTGTTGAGAGCTCCGCTGTCATCGTGATGTTGTTGTGCTCCCATACTGATTGTTCGTAGATCTCTGTCTTCTTCAGCACCTCATGCTCGTGAAGTAGTCATCAATTTTTTGTGAGATGAAATCAAAAGGTTCATCGCTCTGATCGACGACTCGGATTATAGGAAGCACACGTTTCATCCACACGCGCAACAGATCAGGCTTGAGACTGGATGTCTCATCGTTTAGAGACTTGTGGATCACGATTGCGCTTCAAGAGATAATCCTAATACTTGTGTGTGATCTTGATGAAATAACATGAGAATCATTCCCATGTCATGTGATTTCATTGATAGTTTTTAATTTCCGTTGCTCCCTATGACTAGTAGATGTAGATTGCATATGATGCGATCTTCACGCTTCCATGATACGCGAGAAGGAGACCCTCGCCTTCAGACCAACTCCTGTAGGTCATTATAGAGAAATGCATTCTTCACATCTAGCTGATATATGGGTCAATTCTATGTCATTGCAATAGAAATAAGAATAGACAGTGTATAATGCCTAGCCACTGGAGTGAAGGTATCCTGATAGTTCACCTCATATGTTTGGGTGAACCCACGTACCACAAGTCTCGCCTTGTAGCGATCTACATTGCCATTTGCTCGGTGCTTCACCGTAAATACCCACTTGCATCCAAAAATAGATGCTCCTGTAGGAGCTGTAACAATCCTCAAAGTGCCAAGACAAATCTCCTGAAGTCCACTGAGAGTATGCTCAACGAGTTATGGGCTATAAGAGGACATGTAACACAAGTACGTCTCTTCTTCTGCAGAGTAATAGGCACATCTAGATCATCTGCCACCTCATGAACCTATAAACTACCCTCCCGAGAGGGCATCTGCTCATCTTGTAAAGAACCCTGCTGCAGACAACTCAGTAGTGCCATCAGTAGAAACATTGTACTTATTACATCCCTGGGGCATGGTGTATGATGGGGAAGGCCCATGAGCATGTGGAACAAAGTGAGACCTGTGAGTAAACGTACATGGAAAAAATTGAGTCAAGGTATTGGGTGCGGTTTAAGGGCAGTCATGGGAGCAGGTGTATGTACTGGAGGTGGTGGTGAAGGTGGTTGAGGCATAGTAGGTACTGGAGGTAGTGCAATCGTAGGAGGAAGCATGTATACCTCCTCACCAGAGTCAGATGGAATCAACCAGTCACCTCTAGAAGAGAAATATATAACAGACCAAAGAAGATGATATCAACACTGACAAAGTATTTCCGCCGAAGCGGATCAAAACAATGTTACCCCTTTTGGGTACGATAGTAGCCAACAAGGATACACTTGGTGACTCTAGGGGAGAGCTTGTCTTGACCAGGTGTCGGATTGTGAACAAAGGCCACACAATCAAACACTCAGGTGTAAGGAAGAACATGTCCTCGAGAAACACAATCAAGAAAGGGACCTTTTATGCTAAAATAGAAGACGACAAGCAATTCACGAAGTAGCAAGCTGTAAGGACCACTTCACCTCAATAAGTGTGAGGGATACGACTCTGAATTGAAAGGGTTTGGGTTACATCGAGTAAATGATGGTGTTTGCGTTCAGAAACATCGTGTTGCTGGGATGTTTAGGCACACAAAGTCTAGTGTACGATGCTAAGAGACCCAGATAACTCAGATAGCTGTAAAATACAGAACTCCAAGGCATTGTCAGATCGTAAATACTTGACACTAGCGCACAAATTGTTCTTTATTTCATTAATAAAGATTTTAATGACATACCCAACCTCAGGCTTATTTTTTAACAAAAAGACACAAGAAAGTCTAGAATAGTCATCTACAACGATAAGGTAAAAATGATGTCCCTGGTGATCAAGAACATGACTAGGACCTCAAATATGTGAATAAGCTTGAATAACTGAGTACTACTACGACTCTGACAGCCATAAACAAAAGAGTGGTGATGCTTCTTAGGTTGGCAAGCATCACACTAGAAGGAAAATCGCGTGGAAATTTGTGCGAGGAGATGACCCAACTTCTGCTGAGGAAGGTGGCCAAAACGAAGATACCTCTAATATGGCGAGACTTGTCCAGTAGGAATAGTAGAGGCACCTGCATGAGGTTGGACCAGTTTGTAGAATCCCCGCTGCTCACGACCACATCTAATGATCTTGCTAGTGAGTATGTTCTGGAACACAAGAGAAGATGAGTCAAAAATGGCACGTGTGACCTGACTAATATAAAGCAAGTTCATTTAAAAATAAGGAGCAAATAAAACATTCTACAAGCATCCAGATGGCGTCAAATGCTCCACTCTCGGTCTTGTGATGGGTAAGAAATCCTCATTCGCAATGACGACCCGTCTACCAAGGGGTATGTACCTGTAAGAATTGAACTGGTCTCTGTCTCCACACAGATGGTGGGAAACACCAGAGTCCATGATCCACTCTATCATATCTGCCCTACTACAACTAGTAAGAGCGTAGGCTATACTCGAGGAACTCGAAGAGGCTCTAGCAACGACTGCTATATCTGGGGAACCTGTAGTTGTACCGACAACATGAGTCATTATCTCCCTCAGACGAGAGACAATATCATCAAGGCGTGTATCTACTTGAGGAGTCGAACTGTTTGGAGGCTCAATTTGCTTGGCCACATAAACAGATGCATGGTATCCATGCTTTGAATAGCATGTGTCCTCAGAGTGACCTGAACAACGACAGTAGTTGCATGAGCCACGCTGACGTCCACCTCCCCTCCCATGGGTACCCTACTCTCTGAACTGTGTAGAACCGCCCCTGTCGCGAGATGCAGCCATCACTGATGCGATCTGTGTGGTGGCATCGGATGGGATAATAACCCTACAAAGGTGACTTTAGGCCTCCTCCATGGGAGGTATTGTCGTGCCTATAAGGAGCTGTGCGCGTGCTGTCTCATACTCTAGATCAAGTGCTGCCAAGAAAACTCCAACCATCGTAGAGTTCATGTAGGCCATCTGCTGTTACGTGGAAGTAGTAATAGGCATGAAGGTGTGAAGCTTCTCAAACATGTTTCGAAGCGAAGAGTAGAAAGTATGCAGAGGATGACCATTCTGCTTGGCCTTGTATATATCAAACTGAAGTTGAAGTATCTTAGCCTTGTCCTTCTCTTGGGCTTAGATAGTTGCCGGTATATTCCACATCACCTTGGTAGTAGGCTGGTGCACACTGTCATTGGCGATATATGTGGTAAGGTTCCCAGAGAGCCAAACACACGTGTACACATCATCTTGATTCCATGAAGCATTGTCCCCGGTTTATCCGTCGGCTCTGGCTTTGTCAGAATGTATTCCTTATTATTGCACTACATAAGGGTCAAAATCTGCATGAGCCACAATTCGTAGCTAGTCCCATCCATCTTCACGATGGGAGTCAGGGCCTTGAAGGCACCAGACGAAGAGAAGTCATCAACCTTGGTGTCTGACATGATAAAAAAATGCCAAAAAGGAACTCGATTGGGGAGTAGATTGATCTGAGCGAATCTACACGATCATATATAGGATTGATTATACGCGTAGGCTCATACAAACATCCTCGTCAATCCTTAATATGCACTAAGGTCGGAAAACATGATTTACATGCATGAAATCATGTTTTTCGATTCAAATCATGTCGTTTCATACTGCAGTTTCACGACAGAGGAGGGAAACCAATACCGAGGGCTGTTGGTGGAGTAAGGAAGGTCGCAGATGGCGCCGACGACAATTTGGGGTTGTACGATGGGCTCATGCTGGTGCCGGGGCCCATGCTGAGGCCAATGGAGCAGCTGGTTGGTTTTGTAGGTGCTGCAGGTAGTGACAACTGGCCCTTCGGAGGGTAGCTGATGTCGCGACAGCTGTGGGTGCACCGCAGGTGCTGCCGACCACATCTAGAGGCAACACGAGAGGTGGAGGCGACACATGGTTCGTGAGAGGCTTTAGGTAGGGGCTAGAGTACGAGTGGGGTACGAGAACTCTAGTCTAGGACCGTAGCTCTTACACCATATTGAGAAAAAATAATAACTTGCTTATTGTTGAGACCCAAGGGTTCTCTTACGTAGAGGAGAAACCTGTTGGGCAAATTACATAAAGGGGATATGAATAATAAAGAGTACGTAATAGAATAAAAGGATAACTAATATTTCAACACTCATAAATAATGAGATCTTAGGGAGATTTATTTCACGATTCTTTTTTAATGGAATTATTCATATATGCTTTACATTAGCGTTGATTTTTATTAAAAAATTGTAATATATGCGCGAACTCAACCATGAGCGATCCCGAACTCGGGTAAATAAGGAGAGTTGCGTTAGGTAGTCGAGAGCAAACGCAAAACCTTCATAGATAAATTCCTAAACAGCGTTGAACATTATTAGGAATTTGCTTCAAGATAGCCAGATATTTTCAGCATGTATTTTAACAAATATTCAGATTTTGTTAACTCTAAAAAAAAAGATTTTGTTGGGACATTCCCTACTAGCAACGTGTTGCATCTCCTGAATGCAATGAGAAGTTGGTAAGGGCTGCTACATCGATGCTCGGATGTAGTTCAAAATTTGCAAGGGTTCTTGAATGAGGAACGCATGCGAGTAAATAAGCTAGTTCCACTGCATCGTCGCTCGCATGTATGTAGTCCGAAATTTGCAATAGTTCTCGCATGTTGGATGCATGTGAGTAAAGAAGTTAGTCCAAAAGAGGTTGCAAAAGAAGTCAAGGATATGGAGTTGGAATATTGGCACTTCGACTGGCAAATCGATGGAGATAGTAGATACGATGGAACAAAGAAGGATTCACATACTATGTCTCCAAGAGAAAAAATGGGTTGGATGGGAGGGAAAGCAAGGGAGATCGAGAAGACATTCTTCAAATATGGTATTCAGGTAAAAAGAGATGTAGAAATAGCATTAGAGTGGTTGTTCATGAGTATTTGAATGATAGTGTGGTTGAGGAGCAAGGATTTTGGGATTGGATTATTTTGTTAAAATTGGTACTAGAGAAAGTTTTTTTGAAGCTCAAAAACGGGGGACGCACTCGTTGGTGCTCGCCCCATAATTATTGAAGAAACAAAGTTGAGAAGAGACTTACAGCGAGTAAGCGGAGAGAAAAAGGGAGAGAGAAGAAACCCAAAGAAAAACCGAAGGTATCACAATACGATACCTCCACTACAGCAAGGACACCCTAGGCAACAGACCAATCACAGACCATACGTGAAGCAGAGATGAGGACGTTTTCCGAGTAGAAACGCTGGCCAGCAAACAGAGCTTCATTCCTAGCAATCCAGATGCACCATAGCTGGGAAATAGAGGTGAGAATGTCGTTCCTACTCCTCGCCCGAGAACGAACAAAGCAATCGCAGAAGGAGGCGGAGTCCGAGACGTCAAGCCAACCCAAGTCCGCCCAAATGTCATGCGTTTTCCCACAACGGAAGAACAGGTGGTCAGTAGACTCGTCCTCCAGATTGCACAGACCACAGGTAGGCGAAACCGAAGGGAAGAGAACAGAGCACCGGTTGCGAGTTAAGAGACGCCCACGACGGAAAAGCCATAAGAAGATGCCAATTCGTTCGGGAACCCTGAGGCCCCAAAAGAATTGACAATCCCGAAGCAAAGAAACATCAGCCACAACCAAGGGCGGAAGAAGAGCCCGGTAAGCCTCGCAAATGGAGAAGGAGCCGTCCTTCCAACATAGGTGATCGCGACCCACAGAAGGCGAGGGCGAGTCCGCAAGAACCTCCAGTAAAGCCATGAATTCCAATTGGCGCTGATCGGAAAGGGTGCCCACAAATCTGGGCCCCCAAGCAGCCCCATCCCAGTAAGAAGCAACCCTCGCGTCTTTATCATCCACCAACGCGAAGAGGCGAGGAAAAACATCCTTAAGAGGCCCCCTACCAGTCCAATCATCGCCCCAAAAGCGGATGAGCGAGCCATTCCCCAACTTAGTGACGAAAAGAGCACTGTTACGGACCATAATATTCCCAATATCACGAGCGAAATGAGAGGGAGCCCCCAATAGGCGAGCATCCAAACCCAAACACCGGTCGACCCCCACAGCCAACCTCAAGAAGTTAATCATTAGATTATCCTCCGGACCCCAAAGGCGAGTCACCCATTCGAGGAGAAAAGCCTCGTTCACGACATCCAACCGCCTTACCGCCAGCCCCCCCTCCTTCTTTGGCCGAGCCACATCGTCCCAAGCGACCAAAGGAACGCCGCTACGCGCAGCCCCCTTCTTTCCCCAAAGAAAAGTCCTCAAACAAGAGTCCAACCGCCGACGGATCCCCTTAGGCATACCTTTCACAGAGAAAAAGTAGATTGGCATAGAAGAAAGAACGGACTTGAGAAGAACCAAACGACCTCCCCGAGAGAGGATAGCGGCACGCCAGCCAGCCAAGCGAGCAACCATGCGATCCACCAGCGGCTGCCAATCACGTAAGCGTGCCCGTCCCATAGACAACGGAAGCCCAAGATAATCCAGCGGAAGAGCACCCACGGGACAACACAAGATCCTCGAACAGACCTCAACCTCCTCAGGGGGAGTGTAAAAGGGGACCATAGAGGATTTATTATAATTGATGAGAAGCCCCGACGCCTCACTAAAGAGCTCCAATGTGGTAGCCATCCCAGCAACATTCGACGCCCCGCCCTCGATGAAGCAAATGGTATCATCCGCGAACTGAATAATCGACATAGAGAAGGGCCCAATTTAACAACCACGGGACAGGCCTGCCTCAACCACGTTATGAATCATGCTGGATAACACATCAGCGGCCAGGACGAATAGTAAGGGAGCAATGGGGCATCCTTGCCGAATTCCCCGGCGAGGCTGGAAAAAGCCCCCCGCCAAGCGGCCATTGAGAGTAACCGACAGAGAGGCAGTCGAAACGCAACGTCGCACCCACGAAATCCATAACGGTGGGAATCCCCGCCTCTTAAGAACAGACCATAAAAACCGCCAATCCAGAGAGTCATAGGCTTTAGAGAAGTCGATTTTCCATAGAATTCCCCTAACATCGTTTTTGTGCCAAGCATGGATAATTTCGGACGCCACCGCATAGCAATCACCAATTTGCCTACCCTTAATAAAAGCCGCCTGGGAAGGCGAGATGAGCGAATTAAGAAGCGGAGCCAGCCGACGAGCCAAGACCTTAGCAATGATAAGGTATATGGCATTTGAAATGGAGATTGGCCGGAAATCTTCAATGCGGTTGGCAGAAGAGGACTTGGGAATGAGAGCTATAATAGACTTGTTAAGCTTATTAAAACCGTTGTTGCCAGAGCAAAATTCGCTAGCGACCTCCAAGACATCCTGGGAGATGACATCCCAAAATTCCCGATAGAAAAAAACTGGGAAGCCATCCGGACCCGGGGCTGCGTCAGAGTTAAGAGCCCAAACCGCCTCTTTCAATTCCTCCAAAGTAATCTGACCAATAAGGAGATTTGCATCCGCCTGTGGGAGCACAGCGGCGCCCCTACCCGACCACCGCCACTGACGCGTAGCCCTGCACCCATACCACTCCTTGAAGTAAGCCGACACAGCCATACCCAACTCCCGCTCCCCCTGCACCTGAGAGCCATTAATAAGCAAAGAAGAGATAGAATTGGATCGCCGGCGCCCCGAAGCGACCCTGTGAAAGAACGAGGTATTAGTGTCTCCCTCCTTTATCCAACGCAACCGAGAACGTTGGCGCCATTCAATCACACGCTTTCGATCCTCAAGCCTCACCTTATCCATAGCATTGGCGCGAGCAAGCAACTCTTCCTGATTAAGGTCACGATCATTCTCAATACGGTCGAACCGCAAAATTACTTCATCCGCCTCCACGCGGGTGGCAATGCGTGCAGAACGAATGTCCTTTTTAAAAGACGCCAGCAGCTTCCTGAGAGATGAAATCTTAAAATCAAAACGACTAGCGGCACTGCCAGATGGTGAAAGCTGTGACCAATGATGTCGCACGAGATCTCGAAAACCAGGCTCCAATAGCCAAGAGCGTTCAAAGCGGAACATGCAATGCGGACAGATCTCCTCCCCATTCGACCAAAAAAATAGGATTATGATCCGAGAAAGATCGCGGCTTCGAGGAGACAAAACATAAGGGGAAACAATCCATCATAGAGTTATTTGCCAAGAAACGATCAATCCGCGACCGCGAGGAGCTATTCCGCCATGTGAAAGAAATATCGTTTGGAACCAACGATTCAAAAGCCAAATCGTTAATGAACTCCAAGAAATCCGAGGAACCCGGATCGAGACCACCGCGCCCACGTGGGCGATCCTGAGCATGCAATGGTACTAGAGAAAGTTATAAATATAATCTCAGTTTATGTGCCAGAAGTAGGTTTAAAGGAAATGCTTAAACAAGCTTTTTATGAGGATTTGGATAGGATTATACAAGTTATCCTACAAAGAGAAATAATTTGCCTAGGTGGGATCTTAATGGACATGTGTGAAAGGATGCTTCAGGATATGCTAATGTTCATGGAGGCCAGGCTTCGAGGATAGAAATAAAAAGGGATTTTTTCTAGATTTTTATAACTATTCATGACCTTTTCATAGCAAACACTCTTTTCAAGAAGAGGGAGGAGCATTTAACTCCCGTTGTGCTTGGGTTTCTCTCTTTTGAAATAAGAGGCATCGCCACCTCTTCTTGGAAAGTGGGTGACGCATATGGAAACTGTTGCTAGGGTTCCATTAATGGTGGTAACGACAAAATCTCGTGGCAGTGTTCCAAAGATCAACGCAGTAGGCTATGTTGCTCCTTCGATGACGAGAACAACAATGTGACTTTCCTCGGAAGGGCGATGTTGCCATCCTTGATGTTGCTGATGGTGTTTATTTAACGTGCAGGGGTTGCTAAGCCTATGGTTGTGGTTGCGCACCTCCTGATTGATCGTGTAGGATGGGGGTCCATGCTCAAAATTCAAGTAGCTCCGGCTGTAGCCGAAGAGACATTGGCGACAGTTGAGGTCCTTGCAGTAGTGTTGCTTGAGGAGAAGAAGGCAAAGGCGTTAACGCCTCCTTTATAAGAAACCGATTTTCTTACGAAGATGGAGTTCTATGATGTGACGGTACACAAAAAGGATTGGAGCCGCTGGCTGCGGGTTCATGGCCCTCGAACTTGATGGTGATGTTTCTACACTGTAATTTTTTGGTAAGGAGGACTGTTAGAGACCCAACAATCATGGGTCTTAGCTTTGACCTCCATAGGAACCCTAAGGGTGGGTTCTCGTGCCATGTAAACAATAACCGTGACGATAAGGGGCTTTTTATCCATTACTTCTTGAGTTAATAGATCCCGATTTCCAGTTCTTCGTTTATAGGGCTTTCGTCGAAGATGGTTCCTATATCTTCTTCGTCTTCTTGTATAGGAGTTGTAACAATGGAATCATTGTTATAATTGAATATATTTTCATTGAATACCTGTTGCATCGATGGTGTATTGTATGAATCTTCATCATGATCTAGTGTATCTTCGTCTAGCCATGAATCCAATTCTTGATGTACTTTCATGCTTTACAAGTAGGGGTGTAAACGGATCGAACCTGAGCGAACCTATATTTTTTAGGTTCGGTTCGTTTATTTAATCGAGCCTAAACTTGTGTTCAGGTTCGGTTCGTTTATTTTCGAACCGAATCTGAATCGAACCTCTTTTTAAACGAATCGAACCTAAGCGAATATCGAACTTAAGAATTCTCTAGTAAGAGGGAGTGAAGAGAAGAGAAATGGAAATATATGTGTGTCTGCAATTACAATAAATATTCATTTAGTTTTTTTCTTTATCTAACTCATCTTTATATTTTAAAAAACCGACTAATAAGGATTCATCTCTTTGAAAAAAATATAACTATAATATATTTTTATATATGTTCAGATGGGGATAAGGAATAAGAATAATGTGGAGATATCCGATAAGTAATGTTTATACTTGTTCTGTTGATTTGAAGATAAAAAAGGGAAAAGTACTAGACACATAGATGATGGATGTTGTAACCACGATGTGACTATTTATTTTTGGATAGTTTTTACTGAGATAAAACATATTTATCACGTAAATATTCAGTTATCTCTAGACAAATGTCATTTATCCTTAGACAAAATCCACTTACCTTAAAATAAGGTCCACTTCTACTAATAATGATTTGTAAATATGTCTATCTGTATGTTTATCGAGCTTTTAACGAATCGAACCTGAGCGAACCTATGATTTTTAGGTTCGGTTCGTTTACTTAATCGAACCTAAACTTGTGTTCAGATTCGGTTCGTTTATTTCCGAACCGAATCTGAATCGAACTTTTAGCGAGCCGAACCTGAGCGAATATCGAACTTGAGAATTTTTTGACACCCCTATTTACAAGATTCGTTGCTTGAACTTCTTTTGATGCGAACATGAGCCGTGACCGAGGCGGCACAAATCAAATTGCATTTGGCATTGCTCCTTAGGATCACCAAATCGTAGGAAAGATTCATGCTCTGATACCAATTGATGCAATCAAGAAATCGAGAGGAGAGTGGAGTAAAGAAGACCGTGACATGCTTCGAGGATGAGAGAGGGCCGAGGTCGAGGGAAGAAACCATCGAAAGTTGGGGGAAGGGAGGATAATTGTGGAGGAACTCTCCAAACCCTAAACTCTCAATTCACTTCATAGCATAATCTAAACTCACGATGGACTATTGTTCCCTTTATATAGGAGGGGGGATTACAAAATTAGAAAGAGATAAAAATTTGAAATCAAAATAATCCTCACTCTAATCGACAGACTAACTAATTTAATCAACCTTAAATATTGAGATTACAATCAATCTTAGTTTATTTAACGTAAATACAATAGTTGGCTAATTAAAAAACTAAGTAGAGGGATGATAATACCTAATATAAAGAAAATCCCCAAATTCACAATTACTTCAATTTGATTCGAACTGTCAATTTGAGAAATATTGCATCCGAGGTGAAGGAGGAGGTGGAATGTAAACCTCTTCCAGACTAAAAAATGGTTATCCTGCACTTGTGGGAGAAAAATAAATAATGGACTCAAAAAATGTGGCGTTAACACCAACATATTACTTCCATATGGTAGGATCAAAGCACCGTATCTCTTTTGGATCTTCAAGTAGGAACGAAGATGCACTTGACAAACATACCTAACATTAGTTGAAAAAGGTTCTTTATTTCCAAAATAAAAGTTTGCATAATGTAACCCACCTCAAACTTGTTTTTCAATGGAAAAACCCAAGAAAGTTTGGAAAGGCACCCACAACGACAAAGTAAAACCTGTATCCCTAGTAATCAGGAATATGACCGGAACCCTAAATGTCAAAATACAACAACTCAAATAAAAACTATTGCTTCGACTTTCATGAGTATGAAAATTGGTATGATGATGTTTCCTAAGCTGACAAGTTACACATCGAAAACTGGATTTAGATGAGAACTGTCGAGGGATTATACACAACTTCTATAGAGGAATATGACTGAGTCGAAGTGCTACATTTATGGAGAGATTGATCTAGTAGGAATAGAAGATTTGCCTACATAAGAAGACTAGATCAGTCTATAGAGGCTCCCTTGGTCATGACCGCATCTGATTGCCCTGCCTGTAAGTATATCCTTAAACACAAGAGAAGTTAGGTCAAAAACATCACATCAATCCACATCTTTGGTAATATGACCGATAGACAATAATATCTTAGAAAATTTGGGTGCATGTAGCATAGTCAACAGATTCATGGAAGGTATCAATTGAAATTCTCCCTATCATGTAATAGGAGAACATCTCTTGTCAGCATTGACTACAGATCGGCCATGGCGAACAGAACTGCAGTATGTAAATTGTTCTTTACCACATGATAGAGTTGATGATATGCTCCAGAGTTCGTAATCTATTCTGAAATATCTGTCATGTGACAAGTATTAAGTGCATAATATGTACCTACGATACTAGTGGATGCTGCAACATCATATGAGGTTGGAGGAGTACTAGAAGAATTAGTGGAAGGAGCCATAATCTCCCTCAACCAGCAGACAAGTTCATCATATTTTGATTAACAAAAGTAGCAGTGGGCTTAAACTGTAGTAACATGAGCAGATGCATGGCGTTTATGCTTCTGCAATGCCACTCATAGCGAGACCCTCACTGACGCTTCTATACCTCCCTTGGAGGAGGCCTATAACAAACTGCGAAGGATCACACTATATGATAAATCCCAGATCTATCCGCTTAATTGATTAGAGAAAAATTCCTAAGAGACGTAGTTGGAAAATAATATTCTCCAACTAAGCCGAAATTTTTTTTTCTTCGAATAGTGTACGCATATCGCAGTTATTCTATGCGCTATAGTAAGACGCATTTATTCTATGCGCTTTAGGTTAGCGCAGACTTTCTGTGCGCCTTCTACCTATAGCGCAGGGAATAGCTACGTTATAGTCTGCTACTCGGCCAAAAAAAATAAAGTGAAGCAGATGCTTGGACAGAACAGAACCACAACATTGAGAATTGTATTCACTATACTTCTTCATGCATAAGATATGTACAAAATTTGAAGATTGTTTGAATAGACGTCCATAAATAGTCTTCATTGCATCCGAAATGAGTACATGAGGGGTACAATACAAAAAAGTAAGACTACATTGTCAAATTTTGTTTACATTACATATTTATCTCTTCCTCCTCCTTTGGTATGCAGTCCTTCCAAATCTGAGATCAATCCCTTGCAGCTGAGAACTGCCAATGCCTTCTTCCTCTTCGAAGGTGGGCGCAGGTGGCAGTGTCAATGCAACATACACATGTTGAGCTTTTTCACCTCTAATGTTCCTTGCAGGAGCTTGTGGAGTTGACATCTCGTCGGTTTGAGGTTCAACAGTCGGTGTGACAAACTGTGTCTCTAAAACAAAGTCAGGAACGTCATCCATATCCTGGTGTCCCTCCTCCAAGTTGATGCCATGTGCAAAATCTTGTTGTTGTGCCCTAGCCCGACCTCTTCCTCTTCCACATCCTCTTCCTCTATCTTGGATGTCCTCCTGCTACGTGTACTCCTCGTTCAAGATCATAGCATCTACAAATTGAGTTGCTAATGAACGCTCCATCTCGGACTTGGTCTCTTGTGCTATGTCTCTATACTGGTAGTGGCCAGAATCTCTTCCTCCTAAATCCAGAGTCAAATTCCTAAGTAGTACCTGGGAAATACATAATTACCTAGGTTCTACGTTTTTTTTTACTCAAAAACTACAAAGGTGTCGCATGTTCAACATGCGACACCCCTTAAGTTTTTTTTTTACCCAGGAACTGCGTTAGTGTCGCATGTTCAATATGCGCTATAGATAGCGCATATTCAACATGCGATATCGACCCTAATTAAGACCCGCGCCCAGCGGCCTTCTCATTTCCCCGCGCCCTTGAGAGTCGGGCAAGGGCGCGGGGAAATGAGAAGGCCGCTGGGCGCGGGTCTTAATTAGGGTCGATATCGCATGTTGAATATGCGCTATCTATAGCGCATATTGAACATGCGACACTAACGCAGTTCCTGGGTAAAAAAAAAAACTTAAGGGGTGTCGCATGTTGAACATGCGACACCTTTGTAGTTTTTGAGTAAAAAAAAAACATTACGTAGAACCTAGGTATTTATGTATTTCCCAGGTACTACTTAGGAATTTGACTCCTAAATCCATAACAAGATCCCATCTTTGCATCTGAAAATTTGAAATAAATGTGAATTTACATAATAACAAGTTAGCGAATTATATTTGGGTTATGTATACTTACATTGTAGGCGAGGATTGCACCTAATCTCCCCACGTATCTTATGGTGATGCGGAGATACCAATCCATGTAATCCGGAGTTGTGCTAACCCCAATGGATTGGTCTATGTGGAGAACTCTATCGTGTCGAGACATCCAAGCATTGATGTGGTCAACATGCTTCTCTCTCCAATCTACATCCACCTTACCCCGCAGATCGATCGCATGTAACACCTCATCAGTGTCGCAGGGAGCTGGAATACTCTGGCATCCACCGAATTGGCATACGACACGGTCGGGAAAGTAGTATTCGACCACGTGGAAGTAAATAAGAGGTACACGTGACGTCCAAACATGCTGACCATCGAGGCAGCAATGTGGAATACCTTCCAAGATGTCGCTCCCATACGGCATCCACAAAACCTGCACATATCAGAATTACATTACTCCATGGATAATTGAAAACAATAAATTTTCCAAAAAATTTGTACCTGCTCTGGCGATTGCATATCAAATGCATCACGATATGGGCGGACAACGTGTGTTGGTTGCCGTTTATTTTCAAAGTCCGCTCTCCACCGAGCACCTAATGGTCGCCCGTGCCATTGGGGCCTCAATCTAATGACAGGGGCTATATGGGGAAAGTGCTCCCACGCCCAAAGCTGTAAAAGGATAACAGAACCCCCTATCTCCTCAGTTCCCATGTCTGCAGCGTAACAAAGATGCCTGTACAAATAAGCCAACGTGGCAGATCCCCAGCTGAAAGTACCAGTAACATCAAGATCGGATAAAAGCGGTAAAGTTATAATAGATATCAACGATCCGCTCTTGTCCGTGAATAAGACACCACCAAGGAGCTGCAGGATGTACGCCTTGGCATGACGTATCAATGTCACCTCATCTGTATGGTCAGGCACATGTGCAAATGACTGATACAACAACTTGCTAGCACCCTCGAGCCTTGGATCTCGTTCTCCAATGGGCGAACACCAAGTAACTGTTCGCAAACATCAGCCCATTTCGCTACAGTTGATGTGGCACCGGTCACTGCCATGCCATCTACTCTCAATCCCATCAACACAGTTACATCCTGAAGAGTAATCGTCATCTCCCCGTTGGCCACGTAAAAACCACTTGCATCCATTGGAATCCATCGTGTACGAGTTGGACCAAACCAATGTGGTGGATTCCTTAATAGTGAAGTTGTAATGGGAGAAAATGTGGTACCTTTTCACACAAAAAACAAGGTCATCTTTCATTTTGAAAGTATGACCCTTTCGTAGTTCATCTGTAATGCTGTCAATGGCACTTTCCTTTCGAAAATTATCTTCGAAATTTGCGAGGCCGTCACCGCCTAAACATTGAAGAAGGGTATTGAAGAGACAATTTGGGAACCATTTGTTACATCCTGCCCGACATCTTCAACTTTATCGGTTTCATTCTCTATCTCATCATCAGTGACCTCTGGAGGACACTCATTCAGAACGCGATCCACTTCCCTCATCAAAGCCTCGCCAATAAATGTACTCTCATCATTGTGTGCCAGAATAGGTGCCTCGTCGTTAGATAGATCTGCAAATGTGGGCGCACTGTAATGTTCAAAGGCGCGCTGCTCGATTCCGAATTCAATCAAAGATGCATCTACTACCATCTCTGCGGGAGATGACTTTGCATATGTCTGAGCGTAAAGGAAAACATTGTCTACATCATCATCATCTGTAACGGACGTCCTCACTGAACCATTTCCAATGCGTTGCGATATCTTCACGTTGTAAGTGCTCCTATCCAACGAAAATTTCTTACAAACCAAATCCAACAACTCTTCATACGGCATGGATTTTCTCAATCGCAGACCTCGCTTGACAGTACAACTAGTCTTCATTATGACTCTTCAAGTCAAACACGTAAAATATTGAATCCATTGATCTCCTATAAATTATATTCACATGGTCTTAGGTCATACAAAATCACAATGTCCAACTACAAAATGAGTAAGCATAATAGATAAAGAACCTTAACTACATAATGTCAAAACCATTACTCTTGCAAGACAGTGGTGGCAACGGTAGAGGAGAAGAGCTTCGGCAGCGGCGCTGGAGATGAGGTTGGGCGGAGGTCGCGGGGAGGCAGCGGCAGCAGCGACCGAGAGGAGGCTGGGCGGAGGTGCGGGGACGCCTCTGGCAGCCGCGGCAGCGGCGACGAGGCTTTGCGGAGGCGGGGAGGATGGCAGGCGGCGGAGGATGCTCGCGCGGACAGAAGCAGAGAACGAGAGCGAACGAAGGGTTCTTTCAGCGTAAGTGACCCTTCGTTCGCTCTCTGTAATTTATTTTTCGTAAAGGGCATATCGCAGGGATTCTCTGCGCTACTGAAGAAAAAACGCACGCTTTTTATGCGCTCTAGGACAACGCATACAATAGCTGCGCTATTCTATAGCGCATACATTATATGCGATATCTCCACGCTATACACAGAAAAAAAATTGGTGGCTTATTTGAAGAATTTTTTCCTAGCCACGTTACCGAGGAATTCGCCTCTAATTGATTATATTTATCTCCTTAAGTTAATAACAGGATTCATTGACTAATTAACACTAATTACTAACTACTGTATTGTAAATAATTAATACTAATTATTATATATTAATATGGTGCAATATTTTTTATGTATTTATTTCTTATTCAAAATCAAATAAAAATTAGAATAAAATTGTATATAAATAAATTTAACATTAAATAAAATAAAAATACAAAAAAATAAGCAAAAGAAAAATTAAAGAGAATGATTTTATTTTGTTTTTAGTAGTATTTATTTTTTAACTATATACAAATGACCTATGATCTCTTTGACTTCGAGATCTTCAACTTTCGTGTTCATGACTTTTTCTAATTCGTACTTTAATTAATTCTTTCCTAATTATCTTTGATTTATAGAATTTCTTCAAATTCTATTGGACCACGTTAAGCTTCTAGAGTGTGCCACGTGGCCCACTCTCTTGCCACCACCCGCGCCATCTGAACCACCCGATCTATTTTTGATCAGGCATATCCCGACCACCCATCTACACCTTTACAGGAGTCGTTGGATCCTATGATCCAACGGTCCCCAGATCATCCCTAACCTTCAACCAGTTACTCCCTCATCTCAAACCGCCATCTTCACCGATTTATTTCAACCATGTCAATTGCTCTTCCGACCAACCTTCACTGTCCTAACACTCTCCTTATGCCCCTTTTCCACGTTATGCCCTTAAAACTACCTCCAAAACCTAATTACTCCATGTTTGTGGTGGTTGAAACCTCCGCCACAACCACCTGGAGGTTGCCTTCTCCACCTTCAAATAACTCCCGCCGGCCGCTATAGACGTCGTCCACCCTTGGTTAGACTTAGGCTCAGCAGTCCTCGTCCATATTGTGACAACATATTGGACGATCGACGACGCGAAGATGACCTCGAGTCTTGGTGAGGCCCATGGCTAGAAGAACCATGCTACAACCAATTCTATGGTTGTTCGAGCTTCCTGGCATGGCTTTCCAGGTTAAGCGACGACCATGAAGCCGAATGAGCTTCAAGCCCAAGCCAAAGATCCTCCATCTCTCATCTCGAGATTCAGGTTTAGATTACATTTCTGTTTTTATCTCATTTTTAATGATTTCTTCTCAGATGTATATATCTCCATTCCTCGAACCAAGGTGCTCGTAACCTTCCCCGTGGATCCTTGATCTACGCAGGAGGTATTGTTCTCCGTGCTTCAGGTTCCATCGTAGCTTGCCATTTCGACTCATTTTCCTTCAGACTTGAAGGAGGAACCGCTTGGGCGCCACCTTCTTCATACGACCCGGCCTTCATCTCGCTTCACTCGTGCACACACATACACCTTGCACTACTTCGACTCTTCTTCTTCTTCTTCTAACATTTGCAGGTGTCGAGCCTTCTAATGGTCGGAATCCAATTGCTTCCTCCGATCTCGAGCTCCATCCTCGATTGGTCTGCATCTTCACTAGCTTTCAGGTGTTCGTAGACCTTCGTCAACGATAGACCATCTTCATGAGCCTTTTGGAAACCTCAACTTACCTTCAGAAGAGCTCCAGGATCATGGCGGACGGAGGGGCTCACTGGGGCCCCATCTAGTCACTACCACGTAAGGCGGAGGGGAAGATCCCAGGAGTACAGTTTCTGTTGGATCACTCCAATTTGGGGAAGATCCAACATTCTGATTTCATCCACGTCGACGCCTTCGAGCCTTCAACCTTGGAGCAGCCGAGGCGCTAGCCGAAGCTCTTGATGCCAACACGTGGCATGAGCCACAAGCCGTCCACCGAACCTAGACCGCATGCGCCTCACATGTGTGGGTCTAGAAAAATTGCAATACCATCTTGTCGGTTATCGCTAATTACAAAAATACCCCCGTGCAGGTAAGCTGGTTTTTCGTATTTACATTTTAGTCCCTTTAGGGACTTATATGTAAGGATTTAAGTATGTTTTATCACATTTATGCCCCTGGATTAAATGATTAATATCTTAAGCATATTATATCCGATTGATGTGATTTCAATTTTATTTTGATCCTCGTTTCATTATCTTTCATCTGGCTATATTTATTCTTTGATTTGGTGTTTAATGTCTGATTAATTAATTAAAGAAGAAATAGATGATTTTATTCATATTAAAATGAAATCTGACTTTGAATTCCTCGCTCAATTAGATCTTGATCAAATAGAGAAATTGCTCAAAATTGAATAATCATTTTAGGACATATTAGTGAGTATAATTGCATTTGTTCATGATTATCATTATGTTCATTCTGTTGATATATTCTAACACGCATTAATGTATTAAATCACACTTCATCCATGCTATGCATTGGTGATATGCATTGTACCTTGCTTGCGTGCTTGCATTGGTTGTATGTTTTGACCTAGATTAATTATCAATTACTTAATATATATATTTAATATCTAAATAATCATATTATGGCTCGTGTCCTTGTGTT
This sequence comes from Ottelia alismoides, assembly GCA_037367405.1. Classification (NCBI taxonomy): domain Eukaryota; kingdom Viridiplantae; phylum Streptophyta; class Magnoliopsida; order Alismatales; family Hydrocharitaceae; genus Ottelia; species Ottelia alismoides. The sequence continues at coordinate 601,857 of JAZKJV010000038.1, forward strand.
CAACCATGAACTTCCCAGGTTGAAAATTAAAGCTGAGAACCTCATCACTGAGATTTCTCTTGGTTCTGTATGAGAAGTGAAGTGCATGTACTACAACAGATCAATATTAATTCATGCATTTAGTGTTTCATCAGTATCACATGCAACTACTACTTAGACCTCCTCAGTTATGGTTGCATCTCGCAGTAGAGGAGATAAGGTTCAGTTCAAAGAATGTAGTATCTGTCGCAGAGGGGGATGATGCCTTCACCAACAATACACATACTGCAACCGTGTAGGGTACTATGAGGATACACAATGTTCATGAAATCGGTCTTACGGGCAGCATATGCTGCCGCACATGCATATCGAATCGATTTCATGAATTGGTGCATTATGCGCCCTCCCCGCATATGCCCCGCATACTGCTCCAACTTTCCAATGCTCTCATTCAAATGCTTAATTTCGCAGCTATGCCCCTTCCTCCAATCAATTGTAAGAATATGTCATGCATTTGTATACAATCGCAATGCATTATAACATTATATATACAACGTTTTATGTTTTTCTCGTGTATTGTTTTCATGAATATATGTAATGTATCGTCAAATATTTTAATATATGCCGATTTAGGTTTTGATCATGTAGTGCATGTATGTGTATTAAAGTTTTGTTATTATGAATAATTTAATGTGAAGTTTTTGTGGCTAAATATTTTTTTTGTGATTAAATATTAGGCAATGAAATGTATATACTCAACCATCTAATATGAACCATTTTTCTTAGATCTTCTTTAATTCCACTTAGATACATAAATTTGGTACTACTGTTATTCATAAATATTTATTTATTTTTAATTTAAAAATTAGAAAATTGTGTAGAACCGCATATACCCCGCATGTGCCCCTGCATACCGCTTATTCAGTATTTGATGACTTGTTCGAATGCATACGCATACCACTTTACTGAACCTTGAGGACACATGTGTTTGGCTCTCTAGTAAGAAGAGTCGTAAGAAGCACAACCACCATCATTATGTTCCTTTATGTCATTTGTTGCTTAATACTCACGTTCGAAGGCATGAAGATATGGAGCTTCTCGAGCATGCCTTTCAGTCTCATCCCGCTTCACTATAAAGATGCCATACTGAAGTTGAAGAATCTTTATCTCATTCCTCATACCGAATATTTAGCAGCAAGAATGTCCCACATTGCCTTGGTTGTGGGCTAACATAGAATATAATTGGCTATTCTTGTGGTAAGGGTACCAGAGAGCCAAGCACGCGTCCATGCGTTGTCTTGCTTCCATGAAGTATTCACCCCTGTCTTGTCGGTTGGATCATGTTATATCAAGATATTTTCCTTTATGTTGCTCTCTATATTACTCATGAATTGCATAACCTACAATTCATAGTTGGTCCCATCCATATTGATGATGGGACGGGACTCTTTAAAAGCTTAGAGGAGGATATATCGAGCTTATTCTCTGTCGTATCAAACGATGGGGATCGGGAAGGGCAAGATTGAGAGAAATATTGATTTGATTTTTGTCTACACAATCATGTAGGGAACACGTTGTATGTGCAGACTCGTATCACAACCTTTCTCATCTTGAGGTGCTCTAGGGTTGTTTATTAGGTTTTAGAGGAATAAACCCTAACCAAACTTCACTAAGATAGAAAGAATAGGGCACCACAACATGTTGTAGAGGACTCAACAACTCACACATGAACCATTTTTTATTGAGGATCGGGTGATCGCCCATCGTAGGGTCATCACCTACTTCAAATTATATTAAGAAAAATTTTTCACATTAACACGTCAACCAAAAATTAAAAAGTGCAGTGCAATGGGCGATTACATTCTCTTCATAAAATCACTGATTGTTGAATATCTTTTCGTTATGTCCCATCCAGATGGCCCACATCACAATGAATGACTTGGAACAGTCATCCATTGAGTCTATGCCCACATGCCTGATAGAAGCCCAGAAGTCCGACATGCTCTCCGTATCGAGCCACGAAATCCCCCAATCGCCTCCAAACCTGGGCTGAACTCAGGCACCTTTAAAAAAGGTGACCAGAATCTTCCTCCATCTCCTCACATCTATCACAACGAGTATCCGTTTGACCCAACAGTCTTCCCCTGCGCTCCTTGTCCAACAAGCGACCCCTTCTTAGGCACCACAGTAAAACCTTCACTCTGCTTGGGATTATTGTTGACCAAATTATTTTAACGTCATCCCTCATCTCTCGTTCCTGCTCCTGTGCTCACCTATTTAACCCCTCGTAGGCTCTCTTCACGGTGAACTTCCTGTCCTGCCATTCAAAATGTTCTCTACTTGTGGATAGTAAACTTGTCTGAGGTAGCTCCTCCTGCAACTCTAAGTATTCCTCCAAGCGTTGCTTTGAAAGATCCTTCAAAAACAACAGAGCCCACTCCCTGTTTCTACCGTCTGCGTTGGAGTAGTCTCCTTACACCACCAGAGAAAACAGACGATGGAATCTCTCTCCAAACTTCCCCCTCTCATCCAATCATCCTTCTAGAACCGAAAGAGTTTGCCATCCCCAACCTTGGGACGAACTAAGGAGACAAGCTGCGACAAAACCACATGGATACTAGCCCAAAGGGGGATTCCCAACGAACTCTATTCACCGCGAACTGATTCGTGACCCCATAGATCTTCCTCATTAATCTAGTCGTAAGAGAACTAGAAGGCCCCCAATTGTTGATGATCTACTTTGCGAGGAGCATCTTATTCATACACTCCAAATCATGGATTCCAAGACCTCCATCATCACGGTTCCTTATCATCTCCTCCCAACACACCAAATGCATACCGAGACGCTGCTGCCTCCCATCCGACCAGAAGAACCTCGTCATCAATGACTCGAATTTCCGTCTAACCCCCACCGGTAACAATCTGGTGGAGAAGAAAAAGATAGGTATCGCTGAGAGCACATGCTTCAATAAAACGAGCTTTCCTCCTTTGGACAAGGTAGCCACTTTCCAGCCTGCCAACGTGCGCTCCATCCTCATAATTACGTCATCCCAGTCCGATTTCTTCAGTTTACTCGCCACCAGAAGTAAGCCCAAGTAATGAATAGGAAAACTCCTCAAGGGACACTCCGTAGCCATAGCCAGGCTAAACCGCTCTCCCTTGCTCATCCCAAACGCAATCACCACCGACTTACTCTTATTAATCTCCAAACCAGACATGCTACAAAATATCTCAACCAGGTGAACCGTGTTCGTATTTTGTACTTCTGAACCTCCTAGAAAAGGACGGTGTCATTCGCATACTGTAGGATGGGGTTGGAGATTTCCTCCCTACGGTAACCTTCGCACCACCCTATCTCCACCGCCTTTCTAAATAAGACCGCTAAAGCGTCCGCAACCAGGACAAATAACGTCGGTGCCAAGGGGCACCCCTGTTGCACCTCCGTCTGCGGTTGGAAGAAACCACCCTATGGTTTACCATTCACCAGAACCGAGTAAGAGCAAGTGGTAACACACCTCTTCATCCAATCTATCCCTTGCTCGGGGAATCCTCTCCTGTGCAGAGACACCCAGGGGAATCTCCAATCCACCGTATCGTATGCCTTCGCATAGTCGATCTTCCAAAGCGCCCCTCTTGCCCCAGACCTCTTCCAATCCATACAAATCCTAGAGGCCATCACAAACCCCTCATCCATCTGTCTCCCTGGGATAAAAGCCGACTGCCCCTCCTGCACCACATTGCCCAAGATGAACTTGAGCCTATTAGCGAGAAGCTTGGCCACAATAAGATAAACAACGTTGGAAAGCGCTATGGGCCTATAATCATCAACACTCGCAGGAGTATCTTTCTTCGGCAACAAGAAGAGTATGGCATGGTTTATCTTCTCGAACCCACTGTTGCCCTCCCTGAACTCGTTGAGAACCTCTAATAGATCAGTCTTCAGAGAATCCCAGAACTCGCGGTAGAAGAGCACTGAGAAACCATCCGGGCCTGGTGCCCCATCTGCATTTAAGCTCTAGACCGTACGCTTCACCTCCTCCTCTGAAAACGGAATTAACAAGCTACTCACCTGCGCCATCGAGAGGGTCCGCTCCGTTTCCAAGCCACCCCCAACCGCTCCCCCTTTTCCTCCGCAAAGCTTCAGCTAAGTGATCCCTCAACGCCTTCCCCAGCGCAGCCTCCCCAGTCACCCAAACTCCTCCCACTTCCATCTCGCACAAGAAGTTTCTTCTTCTTCGACCCGAGGCCATGGTGTGAAAGAATCTCGTGTTGGCGCCCCCTCCCTTAGCCTCCTCTGCCTGGGGACTTTTGATGCCATTCCACCTCTTCCTTTCTGTCTTAGAGAAACAGGTCCTCCATGCAAGCATGCCTTATCACCACCTCCTCCTGCGAGAGCCCCCTGTCATCATCCACTGCATCCAATCTAAATTTCTCTACCAGCAATTCTGCTCTCTTAGCTCTTCTCCTTCCCCTGACCACCCTTCCAAAGGAAGAGAGGAAAGATCTCGAATCCCACAATTTCGTAGCCAATCTAGCCATCGCAGTGCCCTCCGCATTGCATCTCCTCCATTTCTCTACAACCATATCTCTAAACCCATCTTCAAGTAGCCAACTTGTCTCAAATCTGAAGAACCTGCCCCGTCCTGCCCTCCTCCAAAGACCAAAGGATCGGGATGTGATCTGAGTGAGCCCGCGGAAGGGCCCAAGCCCGCAAGAGGAGGAACATATCTGCGGCCAGTTGCGACAGGAGGAAACTATCCAGCCTCGATCTGGCCCTCGCATTACGCCAAGTGTACTTGCAACCCACAACGACAAAGATAGACAACCCCAAGATGTGCACCACCCCGCGAAATTCTTCTGAGCCATGGTCTCTACCCCCCACCCCTGGGGCCGGTCTTTCGCCAGCAAAGTGACATTAAGGGCCCCCCCAATGATCCACAGGCGCACCGCGTTTTCAGCGCCCAGTTGCTCGATTTCCCTCGTCCAAGACTCCCCTCCGCCGCTAGTCAGCTCGTAGACATTCGTGATCCGGACTCTTTCTCCGTTATCGCGTCTCCTGAGTAACACCGATAGACAACATTGCAACCTGAACTCTTTCAAAAGGTTGAAACAATCATTCTTCCAACTTGTCATCAGACTACTCGCCGCCTCCTGGCGGCCAACTGGACCAAAGCGAACCGATTGCCCCCAACCATATCCCTCAAGGTAGCGTCCCTTCCGTCGACACGCTTGGTTTCTTGGAGAAGGAAGATATCCGCCCTTGCCTCCAAAACAAGATTCATCACTTTCATCTGCTTTTCTGGCCGACCCAGTCCCCTGACGTTCTAAGATAGAATCTTTATCGGCATAAATCGATTGATGACTTCCTCGGAGGAACTGGTCCTAGACGAACCACCACCGCCTTGTCAAGGACCCTGGACCGGTTTGAGGTAACCAGTGGCGTCCCCGATTCTGATGCCCCACACTGCTCGACTACGGCAGACACTCCCTTACCGTTCCCCCCGCCTGTTCCAATCTCCGCTCCCGCTTGTTGCTTGCTCGTTTGGTATATCAGGCTCTGAATCTTGGAGGGCCCACATCCTCAATCTTTGTCACCTGCGAGGTCTATGGAGGAATTGTCGATCGTTGTGCGCCATTGAACGCTTCAGATGACGCGGAGTCTCCACCCACAACCCCCTCGATGCCACCTTGTGGCGCAACCTGGGTGACCTGCAGGAGCTGAATACCATCATTGTCGGAATCCTGGTGCGGCTGTGCCCATAGCGGAATCTCTTCCATTGTCTTCTGTTTGCTCTCGTCCGAAGGGGTGGCCGCTTCGGCGTGCATTCCCACGATGCACTGGAACCCGTCCCCACTCTGAGGGATGTGCTGAAACGTCGAAGTTGCTTCCCTCCCCTCCTTTTGGGGGATACAAGCTCGATCAGCACAGGAGTGAAGATCCTGCGAACCCATCACGGGTCCCTCCCACGAGTGTTGCCTTGCGGATCCGCACCCCCATCCCAGACGGATTCGGATACCGAGCCCAACCTTCCGGCATAGGGGCCTGCTCTAAGCGGGTCGAGTTCCGACTCACGACACGGTCCACAACTTTTCCCCCCTCTGGCAGACCCGACTTCTTCTTTCCTCGAAATATCGTCTGAGTTGTATGAGTAAACAGATCCAAAGATCTGGTACGAGTAAACAGACCCGAAGATCTGGCTGGAGCTCTTCCTGTGAGCGACCCTACACCTCAAAGACATCGGAGCCTGCGAAAGCTCCTTTTCTTGGGAGCTTCCAAAGCGGATACACCTCGAAAACAAATGGGACGTTTCTGTTTCCCGCGTCTCATCAACTATCGCCGCTTCCTCTCCCTATCCCGCGCACACGAATCGAGAAGGTTGCCTCGCAGGCGCAACCCTCGACCCTCCAACTTCCGCCAGAGGTGCCACCTCCGCCTCCAACCCCAACTCCCTTTGTGTCCCCTCCTCTGCCGCCCGCCAAACACCCACCAACTCATGTAGCCCCACCTCCTTTAACTACGTCTAGGCGACCCCTCCCCCCACCTCCACGCCATCCTACTGCCCCGCGTCAGCCAGCCAGACACAGACTCACCTCTCTCTAACGGAGAGCTGCCACCTGCCCCACTTCTCCCCCGAGAGCCCCCTCACCTTGAGCACAGGGTCCTGCGGTTCGCTGGGGAAGGAACCAAAGGACTCAACCTCTACTACCTCTGGCACACCTCGTAACTGCTCTCGAAAAACCTCCAGATTGCACACCCCAATCTGGACCCCGGAGAGACGAATGCGGTCAATCGATTCAGGCTGCTTCGTACCGTCCGAGAGCCTCAACTCTCGCCTTCTCAGCTGCGTCCACCCTTCCCTCGACCAACGAATCAACTCCCTGGATTCGTTCTCAGCAAGTCCCCTGGCCATGACCCGTCACCCGCCAAGGTGTCAGTTGCGTGATATCCACCTTGAATTGCGCCTCGGAGACCAGGCCAGGCCGACATCAAAAGAAGCACGAAATAATGCCTTGCCCGGGCCTTCTCCTTCCACTCATCAGCATTTCGGACCATCTAGCCCCTTGGGGGGCTCCAAGGGACATAGGGCAATTGCGAGACCTGTGAGAGAGACAACGACACTTGAAGTATCGGATCGGCTCCCGGCATTGACGAGCCCGATGCGCCTTGGAGCCGCACCGGAAGCACCCCATCTCGAAAGGGTTTGGGAACACGTGCACGGAGAACCCCTTCGTTGCCCCCCCACCACCACTGCGTCGTCGGACCTTCCTCCTCCTTACCACCTCCCAGCTCCTACAAGTCTTCTACTGCCCTCTGCTCCCTCCGCCGGTGCTTTCCCTCCCACTCGAATCTTCGATAGCCGCTTCAAGATGCCCTCTCGTGCTCGGGCGGCACATCGGAATAACACACGCCTCTTTCTCCTCTCCCTCATTTCTCTCCTCCAGTTTGTTTTTCCCATGTTGAAAAAAACCTCACACAGAAACCATGGTGGACTTGCAGTAGCCCTAAGGTGCAATCGACTTTGTGCAACGATACCGGGGGTGTTGTGGGGGCCCAAGATGAAGCCGAAGATGGTGTAGGGTCCTAGGCGGTAGTATCGAGGATCCACGAAAAACTGGTTTACGTTGTAGGTGCGCTAGTGCTTGACTGGGAAACTTATTATCTAAGGCAGCACGAAGAGGGGATCTGAGGTATGATGAAACCTGAGGTGATGAGGCATGGTGAAACCTGAGGTGATGTACGGTTCAGAGAAAGAGAAGAAGGCCGATAGGTGGTTTTAAGGTTTCAAGGATATAAGAGCTTTGTTTTAGGATCGTTGCTCTGATACCATGCAGAAAGAAATGAATGAGTTGTTTATTCTGTAGCTATAGAGCTCCTTTATATATAAGAGAAACCCTAGAGGGCAAATAACAAATGGGGTAGTTACATAAAAGGGAAATACTATTTCCTATAACATGTTGCTTCGACACAAGTTGGTTCGTTGGGTTTGTCGCATTGACATAAGATGATACACTACAGGTTACGGCATTTATCTGAGTTGTGGTGTTATGTAGGTGGTCAATCGATTTGTTTGAAATCTAAAAGCAGAACGTTAGTTGTGCAATTCTAACCAGCTTTCTAGGAGGCTTTTTGTGATAGAAAAGTTGCAATCAATCTTTCGAAAATCTATTTGTGCACGATTAAACTAAGCATGTTGAGATCGATCATCATTTCTTGAGAGAAGGGATTGCACATGAGGAATCGGTTCTATTTTACATGAAGACCATATACCAAGTGGTTGATATCCATTAAGGGTCTCCCTATTGCTCATTTGAAGGAGAATGTAGGCAAGTTGGATACTTTTGATCCCTATGCCGAACTTGAAGGGATGTCAAGTTGTTTTATTTGATTAATGGGTCATGAGTGATGACTAAAAAGTTCTACTAGCTTGTCTTGTCGGCAAGGTAGTACATTCCGATAATTGTTGGAACCAGGGCTTTCTTGTCAATTTTTCATCATTATTAAAGATTTTCGACCTGAATCCTTGCATTCTCTATGGTTGATTGCTTCTCTCGAAAAATTAAGGAACCCAGTTAATGCGGAATTCAGGTTACTTCTTTATTTTTAAGATTTTTAGTTTTCATGTTATGGAACACATTACTTGAATCTTTACTAAAATAGGGATTTCTCGGATTTCTTCTCGCCTACATAAAAATTTGGTGGCCAAAGCATGAACAAGACAAAATACTTAGATTTTAATGTTTTTTTAGAAATGCATGTCTTGCTGTTCAGTAAGTGAAGAGACCAACATCTTGGAACTTCTAAAATATATTTGGAGAGCAATGAAACACTATTCCAAATTTATTTATTTGCAGCTCCCCTTTTAAAGTGAAAGAGGACGATGAAGTGGACAAATTAGAAATAAAGGCGGCTGTTACAAAAAGAACAAAACGTGTTTATCACTCACCTCCTCCTGAGGTTGGCATGAAGATAAGCCAATCACTGAGGGTTAGTGAATCCTTCCTTTTATCATTTATTTATGGGTACTTTTATTTAAAAGTGATGCTTATTTTCACTAAGTATAGACTTTTGGTTGCTAGTGTAATTGTTGCCAGATACTATATTTTTTGGTAGGGTTGAAAAGTATCTGTGAAATAATTTTAAGTACGTGGCTCAGAATTGTTCAACAATCAGCCTTGTAGCTACTGTTTTGTGAGATATATAATATACACAACAATTGGTTAGTTTTTAGTTTTATAGCCATTATTCTATAATTTTATAGTGCGGTCTGTTTTTTTAAAAGCTAACTTTAACTAAAGAAGAAACTTAAGAGTTACATTAAGGATATCAATTCTACCAACTGAAATAATGAATTGAACTTTATTTAACCAACAATAATTGTGGATTGAATTGAAGTAAATAGACCGGGAGTAAAATCGAACTCATTGAGATGCTGCTCTGGAAGGGTTCAAATCCAGGGTTCGAGAGCAATTATAAAAAACAGAGTGATAAATCTAATTTTATTTCATAAATATTAAAATATTAGATTCATATTTAAAAAATATATTGATGAAAAGATGGTATAGAAAAATACGGGATAAAAAAATACAGTATTATAAAAGATATTTTTTTTAAGGTAAAAGAGGGCGAAGTCCCAAGATGGGACACACCTCGAATCACATATATATTTATATAAAGATTAAAGGTACAATGGTCGCCGCCACGACCAACAATGAGGAATCATTTTCCCAATTTAAGTAGAGTCGATTGCATTTATTCTTTGCATTCGAACTGGTCTAATTTGGGTCATAAACTTGGCTTAGATCCAATTAAGTCATATGCTTCTCCTTAGTTGGTCTTCCCCGACGCCTTTGATTCTTCCCTTTAACTTCTCACACCTTTGAACTGGAGCACGCTGTGTCCTTTCTGTAATAGCTGAGTTGTTTAAACCACTTTAACCTACTTTCTTTCATTTATTCTTCTACGAGTGTTTCACTTACATTTTTATTAATACCCTCGTCTCAAATCCATTATTTCTTTTAGACACACATCCATCGAAGTATCTTCATCTCAGTTATGCATGTTCTCTGCACATTTATAATTAGTTGCCCAATGGTTGATACCAGAAATCACTGTATGCCTAATTGCAACCTTTTGGTATTTCTCTTTGGGTTTCAAGAGGATGAAAGAGCTGGTATCCAAATTTAAGGGGAGAAGACAATTAAACATTAATAATCATGCATTGGTTATGTGGAATGACGTGAAGCAAAAAGTTTTATTCCTCATAGCCTTAGAGCTCTCTTATATAGGAGAAAAACTCTACGGTAAGATTACATAAAATAGTCTGGATAAACAGAAAAAACAAAAATAAAGCCATAGAAATATAAATATCTCAACACTCCCTCTCAAGCTGGAGCATATATATCAACAAGGTTCAGGAAAGTGGTATGCGTATGCGTTCGAACGGGTCACTGAATAGCGACTAAGCGGTATGCGGGGGCATATGCGGGACATATGCGGTTCTACGCGTTTTCTTAATTTTTTATTTAAAAATAAATAAATATATACAAAATTAAAAACAACTGAACTAAATTTATGTATAATCGTGGTCCAACACAAGATCTAAGAAAGATGACTTTCTTATAGAGGTCAAAATAATCTTTATCAATCAAATATCAATACTTCAGTAGAAAAGTTAGCACACATCAAAATAAACCAATAAAAGTATAAAATCAAAAACCTCTGATGATTCGGAAGTCGGGAGGTAGAAGCCCTAATCGACGAATTGGGATTCTGGATGTGGAAGTCCTAATCGAGGTTTTGGGTTTTTCAGTGATTCGGGGTATCGGGTGCATTTTTTCGTAGATCCAGATTCGACAACCCAATTAAGCTCCGAAAACAGAAAGCAGGTGCTCGACCTGCATATGCGGCCGCACAGCCTGCATATGCGGACCGCATAAGCGCAAAGGGCGCTTAATGAGGGGCTTCATGTATGCGGCGCGCTAGGGTAACCGCTCAGGCATACGTGGATGCATATGCGGTCACTCAAACCGATTTCGTGAACATTGTATATCAATCATGCTCATCTTGGAACATCAACGGTGAAAAGGACCCCTCGCAAGAGATTTGGTAAACATGTCTGCAACTTGATCTTCTGATGTCACATGAGAAGTGGAAATAAGTCCCTTTGGATCAAATCACGAGTGTAATGACAATCTACTTCAATGTTCTTAGTTTTCTCTTGAAAGGCTGGATTATTAACAATGAACAGAACTGCTTGATTATCGCATTTTAGATGCATAGGAAGATGCACCTTAATGGCTAGGTCAGCCAGAACTGACTTAACCCACATCATTTCCGTGCTCCCTTGAGCCATGGCCCTATATTCTGATTCAACGCTGGATCGAGCAACAACTGTCTGTTTCTTACTCTTCCATGAAACCAATGAGCTACCAACAAACACAGTAAAGCCTGAAGTGAACTTCTTGTCCTTGGGACACCCAACATAATCTGCATCTGCACATCTAGTGATTGTAAGAGATGTATCTCTACTGAAAAGTTGAACTGCCCCTGGAGAAGGCTTCAGATATCTTTAAGATCATGTCATCCATGTGGGCCTGTCTGGGTTGCTCTATAAACTGACTGACTTTTCTCATAGCAAATGATATATCAGGCCTGGTAATAGTAACATATAACAATTTCCCCACTAGCTCTCTGTATCGTCTCTTATCCTCTTCCTCAGAGTCATTATCATATAGCTTAGCATTGGGAGCCATTGGTGCAGTAGCAGGTATGCATCCTGTCATGCATGTTTCAGATAGAATATGGGTAACATACTTCCTTCGCGTCATAAACATACCTTGCTGATTTCGTGCAAACTCTAAGCCAAGGAAGTAACGTAGCTTGCCAAGGTCCTTGGTCACAAACTGTCGCCCAAGGAAATCCTTAGCTACCTGAATGCCCGCTTCACTGCCAGTAACAACTATGTCATCAATGTACACTAGAACAACAATCGTACCTTGTTGAGTTCTCTTTACAAAAAGAGAATGATCTGCAGTAGATCTGACAAACCCATTCTGTTCATCAACTCTGAGAGCGTCTGAAATCAAGCCCTCAGACTCTGCTTAAAGCCATATATGACCTTGTCGAGACGACATACCATAGTGGATTCCCCTCAGCAATGAACCCTGGTGGATGTTGCATGCAGACTTCCTCTTGTAGATTTCCATACAAAAGGACATTCTTGACATCTAATTGGAAAAGTGGCCAGTCACGCACCGCAACAACAATAAGAATCCGCAGCGTAGAGGTTACGCAATAAGAGAAAAAATATCTTGATAGTTCACCCCTTAAGTTTGGGTGAATCTACGAGTAACCAATCTGGCCTTATATTTATTCACAGTACCATCAGCTCGCTGTTTCATAATAAACACCCACTTGTTGCCTATGACTGGCGTACCTGGAGGGGCCTGTACAACACTCCACGTAACTCGAGACTGTAAAGCAACCATCTCCTCTTCCATCGCCAAACGCCACTGACTACTCTTTAGCGCTTCCTGATAGGATCGTGATGTCTCCACGGTACTGTCCCACAATAAACCTCTGAAAATCCTCAGAAAGACAATCCAAAGAAACATGGGAAGCAAGAGGATGCATAGTGCATGCACGCCTCTGCTTCCATAGAGCAATAAGTACATCCAGGTCTGCAATACTCGCAGAAGATGTAGCATCCTAGACATCTTGCACCTCAAGCTATACATGAAAATCACCACTACTATTAGAACTCAAATGCTCTGAAAATACCATGGGCGTGCTGGATTATGGAGGAGACACATGAGCACGAGGTCGACGCTGGTAAACCCAGGGAACGAAAGTAGGTGTGGAAGGTGGTGGTGGAGGAGGTCGTGGTGGGGGAGGAGGTGGTGGTGGTGGCGATGATGGTGTAGTTTAGATCGAAGATAGAGGCATATAGACCTCTTCCCCATCCTATGAAGAAATGAGCTTGTCACTTGTAGGAGAGAAGTATATAATAGACTCAAAAAAGGTGACATCTACACTAACGTAATACCTTCATCAAATAGAGTCAAAGCAACGATATCTCTTTTGGGTCTTACCCAACAAATACACTTTTGACAGCTCTAGGAGAGAGCTTGTCAAGACCAAGAGATATTTAGTGAAGAAAAGCCATTGAACCAAGGACACGAGGTGTGAGTGAGAAAAGATCCGTCTCGGGAAGCACAATCAAGAATGAGATCTTCCCCTAGAACCGAATTGGGCATACGATTTAGCAGGTAACATGCAGTTAGAACCGCATCCCCTCAGTACGAATGAGGAGCACGATTCTGTATCAAATGAGTCATGGTAACACCTAGAAGATGACGGTGCTTTCGTTTAGCCACCCCATTTTGTTGGGAAGTATACAAACAATTTGTTTGATGCACAATACCATGTGATGCAAGAAATTGCGCAAACTGAGTACTACAAAATTCCAAGGCATTGTCATAACGTATAAACATGATTTTTGCTGAAAAATGGTCCTTTTTTCATTGTTAAAGGAATGAATAACATGCCCAACATGAGACTTGTTTTTTAGAAGAAAGACCCATGACAATCTTTAAAATTCATCAACAACAAGATAAAATCTATGCCCTTGATGATCTGAACATGACTGGGATCCCAAATATCAAAATGAATTAACTCAAACAGACTATGACTACACCGACCCTGACAACTCTGGAAAGTGGACCGATGATGCTTCCCAAGCTGGCAGGCCTCACACCGAAAGGTAGAGCGAGGAGAAATCTATGGAAGAACGTGACACAACTTTTGCAGAGGAAGATGACCAAAATGAAGATGCCATATATATGGAGACACAGACCCAGTGTGAAGAGAAGAGACACCGGCATAAGGAGATTGCACCAGTCTATAGAGACATCCTTTCTCATGGCCAGAACCAATCAGCCTGCTCGTGAGAATGTCCTGAAACACAAGAGCAGGCGGATCAAAAATGGCACGACAATGTAAATCCTTGGTGATTGACTAGTAGATAGTAAATTCATGGAAAACTCGGGAGAATAAAGAACATTATGAAGTCTCATTACAGGAGTTAACTGCACCTCCCCCTAACTAGTAATGGGAGAGTGTGTCCCATCTGCTATCGCAACAGATTGTCCGGGCTGGGTTGGATTGATAACACTAAATTGACCTCTATCACCACAGAGATGATGGGATGCACCTGAATCTATGATCCATTCTGACAAGTCTTCCTTATAACAACTAGTAAAGGCATATGCTATACCTGATGTAAATGCTGATGCAGATGCAACTACCTATGAGGATCCTGAATTAGAGCTAGTTGACCCCTGAGTAGGCATAATCTCTAAGTCTCGCCATAAGTTCGTCAAATCTCTTATCAGATGTAGGTGAGGAACTACTAGCCTGCTGAATCTGTTTTGCAACACGTGCTGAAGCTAGGTACCCATGCTTGGAATAACATGTTTCCTAAAAGTGGCCTGGTCTGTGACAATAAGTAAAAAGCTAATGAGGGGACCGACTACCCGCTCTCCTGCCATGGCCTCCTTGATCACAAAACTGTGCATGGCCTCCTCTAACGCGAGATGCTGCCATGGCTAAGGACGTCTGAGACAGCTGAGTACCACCAGAAGATATGGAGAGCCTACTCAATCTGCGATATGCCTCCTCTATTGGAGGTTTTGTGGCATTAGTAAGAATCTGTGCTCTAGCTACATCATAGTCTGGGTCAAGAGCCGCTAGGAAAAATCTGTCATTACTGATTCCGTATATTCCTTGAGTTGCTCTGGTGTAGCAGTCAAGGGAATGTAACCATGTAACCTCTCAAACATACCTCTTAGGGAAGTGTAAAGGGCATGGAGATGATGACCACTCTGCTTTGACGTGAAGATATCATGTTGAAGTTGTTGAATCTTAGGCTCATTCTTCGCCGGAGAGTATGTAGCGGAGAGAATATCCCACACAGCCTTCACCGTGAACTCATTCAATATGTCATTGGCTATCTCCATGGATACTGTTCCAGAAAGCCATATACGTGCATAAGCATCATCTGAATCCCATGAGGTGTTAACCCCAATCTTGTCAATAGGCTCCTCCTGTGCGCGGATATGCTTCTTTCTAGCATTAGACTCATGAACTGCATGGCCCACAGTTCATATTTCGTTCCATCCATCTTCACAATGGGTGTTGGACCTTTGAAGGCACCAGAGATGGAATCTCTGCTTTGTTGCCTGACATGATGACAACAATATCTAAGACTGGGGTTGCACACTATCAGAATAATGTCTACACTGACATATGGGAAGATGATTGTTGTGTAGACTCATACCACATCCACTTCTGGTGACTCCGTTGGGTGACTAGGGTGTTTTAGATAGTCACACTACACCCTAGTAATCCAAGAGTGTGGAGTCCGAGGCAACAAAGAGCAGCTCGAGGCAACTGCTATGTGATTGCGGGCTGCAGGTATTGCAGAAACAGTGCCTAGACATGCGTAGGGCCGCATTAGCGCACATGCAGGCACGCAACGACGCTCAGGCAGACCCACATCGCAATACGGGAGACGCGTGATGCGCGGGCGATGCCATGTGTGAGGCGTGTAGGGCGGTGCGACGGCACAAACGCGTGGCGCGGAGACACAAAGGCGCTTAGGTATTTTGTGGGGTGGTAAAGAGTACTCAAGAAGGTACGGTTGTTGTTCTAATGTATGTTGATGACATAGTTGTTACTGGAAGTGATGAACAAGGCATTCAAGCAGCTAAGGATTTCCTTGGGCGACGGTAGTTTGTGACCAAGGACCTTGGCAAACTATGTTACTTCCTTGTTTTTAGGGCATAAGATCTGGTCTAGGACCGTCGCTCTGATACCATGAGGAAAGACGTGAAGGAAAACGTTTTATTCCTTATAGCCCTAGAGCTCTCTTATATTTGACAAAAGCTCTACGGGAAAATTGCATAAAATAAACTGGATAAACAGAAAAAACATTAATAACGTTGTTGAGATATAAATATCTCAACATGTTAAAAGATGTTCTAGATGTATAAATAATGTCATGATGTTTCTTTGTTTTGTCTTCTTGTCAATGCATAATTTGTTGGTTTCAAGCAATATGATTGTTGGAGTTGTTAACTTGTTTTCATGTTGTTGGAGTTGTAATAGAGGGATCATTGGTTCTCTCCAAGATCCAATCACCCCACTTATGTTTAGTCCCACATGGATTAGTGGTGGAACTCCGATTTGTCTGTGGAGCTATATATGGAGCCTCACACCCCTTGTATTCATTGAGAGATTGCAATAGATGATCGGGCCCTTTGAGGCCTTCTTCCATACTTTCATGCGCTCCCTTACGGAGTAGGGTTCCACATAAAACCGGAGTGTTCCAATTTATATTTCTTTTTGTTCTTGTTCGGATTAACGATTTTGCTTCCACATTTATATTTCAACATGGTATCATAGCAAATCGATTTTAGGAGATTATTTTCAAGATTAATGGTTATTCTTGATGTTCCGAATCAGAAATTTTTTCTTGAAAGGTTACATGAAGTTTGTTTTTGCTGGAGATCTGATTTTTTTACTCACATGTTCTGCAGTTTGCGTCATTATGCAATGCCACCACCATCTTTTTTTTAAGCCCGATTTTAGCGACTCGGGTAGTCGCTTTATTTCATCAAAGAAAAGGATACAAGAGGGACCCTTCTAGGGGATTACAAAAAAACATGAAAGTTCAGATATTGATGTGTTCATAAACACACCAATACCCTCCCTTATACTACCTAGTGCATCCTAAAAAAACCATCATACAATCTTGTGTACAGTTTCACTGGGTTCCACAATTAGAGCAAAAAAGTGGGAAATCTTACACCAACATCTTGGAGAATTGTTCTTTGTTAGGGGTATTCATTAGAACCCTAACTCTACTAGGAATCGATGATTCCCATGACAGTGTCTACGTCTTCTTTTCTTGGTCTTCTCCAACAGTAGATGTTCGTGCATGTCTCCATCCTCACCAACTTCAATCCAGACTTATGATTGAAGACACCTATGTCGAGAGGTTTCAGGAATCCACAAGAACATAATGCTTGTTCCCCATGCAACGTCACTAGGTCCAATAAAGGGTTCCATCGGAACCCTATATCCCAGCATTGCCGAGGATTCCTTTTTTTTAAAAGAAGTGGGAGGAGGGCTTCTCGTTTCAAGCCCCTCCATGCGATCAACCTTTGAGAACAAACCAACTACACGACATAGACCTTCCCATGGTGGTGCCTCATGATGGTGTTCTCGAGGGAGGCAGCACGTTGCAAGGAAAACAAAGCAGCCTCTCATGATGCTCTTGTCGAAAGATGGCTGCAGTCCCATGGAGAAACCTAGGTGGCGATATGTGAATCACGAAGGCTATGATGTCAACTGGCCGCGATGTGGTGACGATCCATGCAACAATGATATACTTTGTGACCCTATCGATGGTTCCTGTGGAAGAAACCTAAATCTCAACAACTTTATCAAAGGACGATGTTCTATTAGCATGTGCCCCGCATCTTTTTTAAGGCCAAAAGGGGAGTCCCTCTTCTTAAGAAAAAAAGGGGCCACAGTTCACCTGTCACTGCTAAAGCAGAGAGAATAGATTTGATTATTTATTTTTTTCACTTAATGTTTGGCCAATACCATTTTTTTAAAATTTAGGCACATTGGACCTATACTGTAACATGGAGAAAAAGAATAAAAGAAAAAAGAAGAAAATATGAAAAAAGGGAAGTTGATCACATAAAAAAGGTGGTGGTTTAAAAATAAGGAGAGAAGGATTTGAGCCTCTCTTTGTGTGTGGTAGCATGTAAAAGAGGGGGAAAGCAAAAGAAGGAAGAGCTAGACTTTTTTTACCTAATTTGGACCACGATTTTTAAAAGAAAAAAGAAGAAATGAAGCAAGATTTTTGGGCCCAATTTGGCTATTTCTACAAAAAAGGAGAATGGTCGAGAAAATATGATTGCTACAAAAAAAGAAGGCAAAAGGAATTCATGTTTTGTTTTAGGTTTCTCCCAACTTGATGATCCGTTCTCTTATATGGGAGAAAGGGCAAGTTAGATAGGACACATATTTCTTCTTCTTGAGATGTATCTACATGACTTCTACATGTCCACGACAGTCCAGACCGACACTCCAAACTATTAATGCTAACAACTGTCTTTACCGAGCATCGACTACTTTGTTGATATATCTCTATCCCTTGTTACTACTCTGCACCGGACTTTCTTCTTCTACAACGACTCTACTCCAGACACTACCAGGTGTCGGGTACGACTGAGGCTTTTTCCTGGTGACCTGAAAGCCGCAGACCCGTCATCGAGTGAGGTCTTATACCAATAACGATTCTTCAATGGGTGTCTTTGTCCCTGTCCGAGCAAATTGTCTCTATCCTTGTCTCTCTTAGATGTATCATGTGAAGATGAGTTGTATATTCATTTAGTTTGTTGCAAGTTGCAACTTTTTGAGCGGAAGCTTGAGGGGGAGTGTTGGAGTAACCCATTCATGTTTGTTCTCACAGGGATGGTGGTGGGACTTCGGTCTGTTTGTGTGGATATATAAGGAGCCCCACACCCTTTGTACTCATTGAGAGATTGCAATAAACGATCCGACACTTTGAGGCCTTCTCCCATGGTTTCATCTCGCTCCCTCACGGAGTAGGATTCCACGTAAAACCAGAGCGTTCCATGTTATATTGATCATGTTTTCATGACCAATATTTAGAAGTTATTTTTAGATGCCTAATTTGTTGAGAGAATTGTGTAGTTGGGAAATTTAACTTGGAGATGTTTAGTTCCACATGGATGAGTAACGAGACTTGGTCGAGTTGCTGGGTCTATAGATAGAGCCATGCACCCTTTATAGCCTTCGAG
The DNA here is from genome assembly GCA_037367405.1 of Ottelia alismoides. Lineage (NCBI taxonomy): Eukaryota > Viridiplantae > Streptophyta > Magnoliopsida > Alismatales > Hydrocharitaceae > Ottelia > Ottelia alismoides. The sequence goes on from JAZKJV010000038.1 coordinate 620,736, forward strand.
AAAAATACAATTCTCGTGTTGTTTCATCCCACTCCTTAGGTTATAGGGTTCCATGCAAATCCATTTTTCCTCATTTTTTGATTCCACGTTCTTTATTTCATATTTCCACATAGTCTACAGAATTATTTCGAACTTTATAATTCTTTTTAAATTCTTTTTTTTATTTTTGAAATTCACAAATCCAAAATTCTCGCAAGGATGCTAGCTATGTTGCCTCAAGTTTATCGTTCTAAAGGAGATTACACCAAATTAAATAAATATTCCAAAATCTTCGAAGTGACATTCTCCTTGGATTTAATGGGATCTCCGTGATTCTAGCTCTAAGTAATATCTATGATTTTTTGGTGCATCAAAAGGTGACAAGGGCTATTCTTTTTCTTGAAAAGAACTCTAACACCATCATTAGGTTCTCTTTATCATCTCATATGTGTTTTGATTCATATGGCATTATTATGAATTGGGGGCCTTTGCCTCTCTTGTGGAGGAGAAACCTAGAGGGGAAATTACCTAATAGAGATGAAAGAACGAGAAAATTACATAAAATATTATTATATTTCTCAACACTCCCCATCAAGATGGAGCATAGATGTCAGTTATGCTCAGCTTGGAACATCTCTTGAACGACCCTTTGGTTAGAGCCTTGGTTAACATATATGATGTCTGTTCTCCTAAGCTAATGTGGAAGTAGAGATAAACCCTCTTTTGAATCATGTCACGAGTATACTGACAATCGACCTTAATGTGCTTGACCCTCTCATGAAAGGCCTGATTATTGGCAATGAAAAGGGCAGTCTGGTTGTCACATTGCAACTGCATATGAAGAGGCACATTAATAACTAAATCTCTCAAAATGGATCTGACCCACATCATCTCTGTACTCGTTTGCTCCATTGCTCTGGACTCTTAATCATCATTCGATCTAGCAACCACAGTCTGCTTCTTTCTCTTCCATGATACCAAAGAACTCCCTATGAATACTGCGAAATCAGAGGTAGACTTCATGTCCTTGGTGCATCCCGTATAGTCTGCATCTGCACAAGCTGGAATGACAAGGGATGCCCATCTGCGAAAGAACAATCTTGTAACTGGAAAAGACGTCAGCTATCTCAAAATCATGTAAATTGCATCCATATACCTGTCTCTACTGCTCTACACACTGGCTCACTTTACTTACAACAAAGGAGTTATCTGGCATGGTGATAGTCACATAGAGGAGCTTCCTAATAAGCTCCATGTATCTCCAGTTGTCCGCTTTCTTTGTATCATCATCATTTAGCTTCATGCTAGCATCTATGGGAGTGGTAGCAGGTCTGCAGTTTTCCATGCATGTCTCTGAAAGGAAATGTGTAACATACTTCCTCGTGATCATCACAAGACCTTGTTTGTTCTTTGTGGAGTCAAGCCTTAGAAAGTATCGTAATTCACAATGTCCTTGGTGACAAACTACTTTCCAAGGAACTCCTTAGCCGCACTTCTACCTTGTACACCATTTCATGTAAAAATGATCTCGTCCACATAAACCCGAATGACTACAATACCTCTTTGAGATCTTTGAACTATTGAGTCAAAACAATGAATTGCCTATTCATGAGGCCCAACGGTTCTTTTATATAGAGGAGAAACATGTTGGAAAAATTATATAAAGAAGATGGAAAGGAAAGAGAATACATAAACAAAACAAAAGATAACTTGTATCTCAACAATGCTTCTCAAGTTGGAGTGTGGATATCAATCTTGCTTAGCTTGGAACATCTCTGGAATGACCCTCTGGATAGAGCCTTTGTGAACACATCTGTTGTTTGATCTCTTGAGCTAACATGAGTGGTGGAGATGAATCCCTTTTGAAACATGTCACAAGTGTAGTGACAGTCTACCTCGATATACTTGGTCCTCTCATGTAGGGTTGGATTGTTGGCAGTGAAGATACCATCCTGGTTGTCGCATTGGTGGTGCATGAGAAGATGCATCTCAACTGCTAGGTCAGTAAGAACAGATTTGACCCACATCATTTCTGTACTTCCCTGTGGCATGGCTTTGTACTCTGATTGTACACTGGATCTAACGACGACTATCTGGTTCTTGCTCTTCCATGACAACAAGGAACTCCCTATGAACACAGTAAAATCAAAGATAGACTTCCTGTCCTTGGACACCCTACAAAATTTGCATCTGCACAAGCTGTAACGGCAAGGGATGTACCTCTACAGAATAGAAGATCAGTACCAGGTGATGTCTTCAGATACCTCAGAATCATATAAACTGCATCCATATGTGCTTGTCTAGGCTGCTCCATGAACATGTTCACTTTGATTATTGCAAATGATATATCTGGCCTGGTGATGATCACATATAGGAGCTTCCTAATGAGCTCCATGTACCTCCTCATGTCTACCTCCTCAGTATCATCATACAACTTCATGCTCGGGTCCATGGGAGTAGTGGTTGTCCTACAATCTGATATGTTATCTCAGAGAGAAGATCAATAATGTACTTCCTACGGGTCATCACAAGACCTCGCTTGTTCCTGGTAAACTTCAGTCCAAGGAAGTAGTGTAGACCATTGTTTCAGATTTCGTGAAATTTCGACGAAATTTCAGTTTCGACAAAGGACCGAAATCTCGAGCGAAATGGCGATATGAGGGCAGTTTTCGATCATTTCTTCACAAATGGTGGTCGATATTGGTGAAATGTCGTATCTACGGGGTATCGATACGATATCTGAAACCGATATTTAAACCCTTGGTGTAGACTGCCAAAGTCCTTGGTCACAAACTGCTGACTTAGAAAATCCTTAGCATCTTGGATGCCCTTCTCATCATCCCTATAGCATTGATATTATCAGCATAAACAAGTTGACAACCGTACCTCTCTAAGACCTTTGAACACATAGTGAGTGATCTGCAGTCCATCTCATGAACCCTTGTTCCTCTATCAATCAAATCTGAGAGCTTTTTGAACCATGATCTTGGACTCTGCTAAGGTCATATATATCGCCTTCTGAAGTCTGCATACCTTGTGACACTCCCCGTTAGTAGCAAACTCAGGTGGCTAATGCTTGTATACCTCCTCCTGTAGGTCACCATAGAGAAACACATTCTTCACATCTAGTTGATATACAGACTAGTCATGGGTCCCTGGAATAGAAATAAGAATTCGCATTGTAGAATGTCGATCTTCTGGAGAAAAAGTACCATGATAGTCCACCCCATATGTATGGGTGAACCCACGAGCCATAAGTCTTGCTTTGTAGCGATCTACACTGTCATTTTCTCAATGCTTCATCGTAAACCCCCTTTTGCATCCTACAACCTATGCTCCTATAGGAGTTGTAACAATGCTCCATGTGTCACGTGACTGTAGCGTAACCATCTCCACCTCCATGGCAAGACACCATTGATTGTCTTCTATCACTTCCCTATATGTTTGTGGCAAGGTCCTAAATGTCGGTTTCGGTCACCATTTCGGTACCGACTGAAACAGAATTTCGGTGGAATTTTGATGGAATTTCAACCGAAATTTCGGTCATTTCAGTCATTTTTTGTATAAGGACCCCCATATTTCGGTCATTTCGATCGAATTTCAATTTCGACTGGATATCAATATTTGACAGAAATTCGACCGAATTTCGCTAAAATTTGAGGCCATGGTATGTGGTATCTCCACAGCTGACAGTCCCATTACAAATCTCATGAAGTCTTCTAAGAATCAACCCAAGGAAACGTGGGTTGTATGAGTATATGTACCACGAGTACTTCTCTATTTTCGCGAAGCAATATGTACATCCAGATCATCTGCCTCCTCCTGAACCTGTAAACTACCCTCCTGAGAGGGTACCTGCTTGTCCTATAAAGAATCCTGCTGCATGGGATAATCACTAGTGCCATCAGTAGAAACAATGTGCTCATTGCATACCTAGGGTGTGTTGGATGACGGGGAAGGCCCATGACACAACTTTTGCAAAGGAAGGTGGCCAAAACAAAGATGCCACAAGTAAGGAGAGATTGATCTAGTGGGAAATGTAGAGGCACCAACACTGGGATACTGGACCAGTCTGTAGAGCCCCCCATTGCTCACGGTTACATCCAATCACCTTGCCCATGAGTATGTTCTGAAACACAAGAGTAGAACGGTAAAAAATATCACGATAATGCAGATCCTTCGTGATCTGTTTAATAGAAAGTAAGTTCATTTGAAAAATCGGGAGCATATAAAACATTCTGTTGGAGCATGGATGGGGTCAAATGCACCTCCCCATGTCATGTGATGGGTGAGTAAACGGTATTCACAATGACGGCCCATTTACCAGGGGGTATGAATCTATAAGAACTGAACTGTGCTCTGATTCCACATAGCTAGTGAAATGTACCATAGTCCTTGATCTGCTTTGTCATATCTGCCTGGCTACAACTGGTAAAAGCATAGACTACACCTGAGGAGCTTGAAGAGGCTCTAGCAGTGGCTGCAACATCTGAGAACCTATAACATGTGTCCTCAACAATTACATGATCTCTGGATCACAAGCGTGGAAGATATATTTTTGATTTTTAGTTGTATTTAGGTTATGTACTCAACTTATATGTATTAAGCATTGTATTGTCCAAGATGAGCTTTCCATTGCTCAAGCTCGAGGAGAGTGTTGGTGGGACTTGACTGCGTTTGTAGTATATAGTCCTGCACCCCTTGTACTCATTGAGAAAACAATAATAGAAAACCTAGCCTTTGGACTTTCTCCCTTGGTTTTATCCCCCTTTTAGGGATTCATGTAGATTATGTTTTTCCTTGTTCTTTGATTCCACATTCTTTATTTTCATATTTTTTTTTCAAAAATCCCTTTTGTTCCCTAAATCATGCTCTATTACCAATGTTTGACCGCATTTATAGTCCTTAATTCATATTAGACCTGTGTACATCAATCTTACAATGCTGAGATCAATGAACGCAGATTCTTAATGCCAAAACTGGTTTATTCAGCAACAGAATGAAGATTTTGCATCGCGACCCTAAGCTGCATGCCCAAAGAGTAGCAGCCATTAAGGTTAGGCCATTGTATAATTTATCTGTTTCAGAACATGTAAATCTGTTTATGGATTAAAGTTCGAAATATAATGGACTCTTCATTATTTTCACATTTTTTAATTTCGACAGTATTCTTTCTGCATGTTCTCTCACACATATTCTTTGGTTTTAAATACAAACAAACATCTCTGTGGAGGTTAAATCCTGGCTTCTCAACTCAACTGTTATGTCCTGAGACTATATGAGGGCATGTAAATCTATGTGAAAGCATCTAAATCCTAAGCAGTGAACACAAAGTGGAGTTGCAAGTTGTTGTTCTCTCATTTTTAGTTTGTGGTTATTTCATATCAGATTATTCAGATACTGTTTTAAAATTTGATGTTCGTTTTTGGAAAAGTCAGCATTTCATATAGATGCCTGCAATTTGTTTAAATTTTCTTTTGCATTTATATTAGAAAGCTAAAGGCACCGACGCAGCTAGAAAGCAAGCATCTGAGACAATGAAAACATTTTTCAGCCATCTCGAGAACCGGCTCAAAAGAAGCATTTCTATGAAAGGTAATTCATTTTTCCTCAGGCTTAGTAGTAGCAAGGGCATGTATTCATCTTCTGCCAAGATATGTAAAGTCTAAATGGAGGAGATTTCCCAGTTTCCAAAATTAGTTGTTGGGGTTTCTTTTATTGGTAGAAGGGGGTTGGGGGATTCGAACCCTGGTCCTTTTGAAGTGGGAGCCACTGCTTCTAACACCAAACCATTAGAGGGGTTCTTAGTTGTAGTACTTTCATCTTACTTCCATCTTTTCTAATATAGACTTCATATGTTTTGAGGAACTTTGAAATTGGTAGGTGCTGACATTAAAAGTTATCTTTTTAATGGTCATTGCAATTTCTCCAGTCATTTGAAATGTTAATTTCTGATGAGTACAATCATTTTTGTTATCTAATTTCTTTACATCGAACTAGTGAAGACTGAAGAGGCTAGTCTAAGTTGTGCTGCCATAAAAACAAGAATCCTCACAATCGAACGACACACTCAAGAGAAACAAGAATCCTCACAATCAAAAGATGTGCTCAAGGGAAGAACATATCAAAGAAGTTGACCCCGTATATCTGATTAATGCCATCCCAGTTGTACTTCATTGCAAATAGCTAGAAAATCGACCACCTTGCCATATGCAGGTAGATCTACATGTTAATGCTGCAGTGTGCCTCAAGAGATGTATTCATCTCCTCCTCCATGGCATGTTTCTATACGGGGTCTTGTAGCATCTATGCGAGTTCTCAAGATCTCTTATACTGATAATGCTGCTGCAAATCATTTATATGATGGTCAAAGGCTGGAGAAGAATACTTCTACAGAAGTATGATGCATGGGACACTACAATTTTCTCTTTCTGAGTGTTGTAGGATCATTTGTTAGAATATTGTTTTGGACCACCACATTTTTTCAAGGTTGGCATCCGTGCTAGTGTCATATTATTATCTATGTAGCATGATTACTATTTTTACTAAAACCTTCTCTCACTATAAGTAGGGTCAGCTACATGGATTCTTGCTCAAATCCATGTTGAAAGATTCTCCTAACTTTTACACTGGCTACCGACTACATCACACAACCTCTGCAAGGGGGTATTGGAATCCTGGTCTTTTGGGTGGTAGGCACATTGCACTACCACTAGACCATTTTAGTGGGTACTAAAAATGGTGAAGCATTCTCTCAATTTAAGTAGGGTAGCAACATGGATTCTTTCATAAATCCATGTTGAAAGATCTGACTACTAGAGGCAGAAAAAATGCCAGTTTGTAAAAAAAACTCTATTAAAGGACTCATCTTGGTAGGAGTAGTTTCTGGCTCGAAAAGAGGTTCTATCGGCTGATAGTATAATATGTACCGATTATCCAGTAGTGCAGAGAGGTAAATGTATCGAAGCTGACTTAGAGACGAGGAGGACATGAGAGACACATGGGTACTTGTATTAGAAAGAAGGGAATAAACTAAAAAAGTGGCTGGTACACTTATAAAGTACCTCAGCGACCTTCGTTCTTAGCAACATTATTCATTATAATTCTTAGCATATCCTAAGTGTGGAAATAGATTGAGAATGAATGGAATTGTTTATGGATAAGGAATATGGTTTATTAAATAGTGTGAAACCCAAGAGCCCTATAGAGATATTTCTATATTTATGTATTACTTATTTATTCTCTATTTAGGGTATCTAGATCGGTAATGCTTTCTTAGTTGACAAGCTTCACACTAGAAAGTAGAACGAGGAGAAATCTGCGAAAGCACGTGAAACATCTTTTTAAGGGACAGATGCCCAAAACGGAGATGCCACATAAAAGTAGAGACTAATCTTGCAGAACCGGATGACACGGATATATGAATCAGTATATATGCTTCCCTGCTCACGACCACATCCAATCACCCTAGCTGTGAGTATGTCCTGAAACACAAGGGGAGATGGATCAAAAATAGCTTGACAATGTAAATCTTTAGTAATCTAACTTATAAATGATAAATTCATGGCAAAGTCAAGTGCACGTAGCACATTCTAAAGACACATGGATGGTGTCAAACTGATCCTCCCTATCCAGTGATGGGAGAATGAGTCCCATCTATTATGATCACTGATTTGCCATGCACTGTCTAGATGATGCAAATTTGTCTCTATCTCCACACATGATGAGAGGTGCCAGAATCCATAATCCATTCTGTACGATCAACCGTACTACAACTGGGGAGAACATAAGCACTACTTATAGTCGAGGCAGAGGCAACAACATCTGAAGTGCTTGACGACTCGAAAGGCAAAATAAGAGGCATGATTTCTCTCAGGCGAAAGACAAGGTCATCAAATCTCTGATCAGAAGTAGAAACAACAGGTCTCACTCTGCTGAGCAGCACGAGAAAAGGCTAGAAAACCATGCTTGGAGTAACATGTATCCTCAGAGTGGCCAGGTCGGTGGCAGTAGGTGTAGGGTGGACGAGGACCACAACCACCTCCTCGATGACGAGACCCTCGATCCCTATGCTGTGAAGTACGTCCTCTACTGCAGGATGCAACCATCGCAGAGGAGATCTGTGATGAAGTGGACGATGAAACAATGATCATGCTAAGGTGATGTTATGCCTTTTCTATGGGAGGAATAATAACATCTGTCAGAATCTGTGACCGAGCAGCTTCATATTTTGGATCAAGAGCCACTAAGAAGATGCCAACCATCGTGGCATTCCTGTAATCCTTCTGATGCTCAGGCATAACTGAAAGAGGCATGAAGCTGTGAAGCTTCTCGAACATGCCTTAGAGAGATGTATATAGATAATGCAGGGGGTATCCATTCTTCTTGATAGTTGTTGAGAAAAAAACGTAAAGATGTTTATTCCATGAATCCTAGGCTCTCGTACATAGGAGAGTAGCCTATGGGTAAATTAGATAAGACATTCATAAGTAAAGGGAATTAAGAAACAGTATGGGAAACATGAAATAAATAACGTAACATAATATATCTCTACGCTCCCCCTCAAGATAGAGCATAGATGTCGATCATGCTCAGCTTGGACACACACTTCTGAAAAGGTCCTCTGAGTAAGGCCTTGGTAAAGATATTTGCAGTCTGGTCCCCTGAGCTGACATGAGATGTGGAAATAAAACGCTTCTGAATCATATCTCGTATATAGTGGCTATCAATCTCGATGATCTTGGTGTGTTCATGAAATGCTGGATTATTTGCAATAAATATAACAACTTGGTTGTCACATTCCAGTACTATATGAAGGGGAACCTTTATATATAGATAAAGCTCGAACCCACATCATTTCTGTATTAACCTGGACTATAGACTTATATTCAGACTCAACACTAGATATGGCTACAACAATTTGCATCTTGTTCCTCCATGAGACAAGAGAATCTCCAACATATACAACAAATCTAGTGGTGAACTTCTTATCCTTTAGACACCCTACATAATCTGCATATACACATGCTGAGATGGTGTCCTCCTTGCCTTTTCTAAATAATAGACCAGCACCTGAAGGTGATTTAAGATACTTGAGTATCATCTGTATAGCATCCATATGGACCTGACGTGGTTGCTCTATGAACTGGCTCACCTGACTAACAACAAAAGAAATATCGGGTCTGGTAATGGTAACATTAAGGTCCGTACTTCACGGTCGAGAGCACATACTTCTGGTAATGGTAGACATCCTAGTCCAAATTGGAAGGTAGCCTTTTTTGGACGCGTAACCTCGGTAGTAAGCACACAACCATGAACATTCATACATTAGTAAATGGTGTATTTATCTACTTAAAGTTAAATATTAAAAAATTCAACGATTTAAATTAAATATGTAATTTGTTCTATGCAGGTATAAAGTCCATGCAAATCCGACATCTATATTCATTTTATCCTGAAAAAGATCTAAGATAAACACATGTAATTTATTCTATATCCATGCAGTTATGAGATGATGTAAAAAATAGAGTTGTTGCTAGGTAATCTAAAAAATAGTCATTGTTGAATCTAAAAAATAGAGAGATTTAAGGCTAAATAGAGCAATCATCAGACCTTGGTAGAGGAGAAAAAGATGGTGGAGAGCAACCCATGTGGAAGTCAAGGTGGCAAAGGAGCAGTGATATTACATATGCGACTGCATATGCATATTACTCGGCGGAGCATACCCCACAACCCGCATATTGAGCGAGTATAGCATACTCGGTGCGGTCGGGTGACTGACTCCGCATATGAGGCCGCGTGGGCCTACTTTCCGAAGACTGCCCATCGTTATCCTGATATATCGATGATATATTCATTGATATCCAGGAAAACAACATACATATTAGTATTAATATTGGTCGACAACCGATACCCGATATAGCATCGATATATCTTGAAATTTGAATTGATGGGTGATATGGCCATGCTAGTCATTGTAACTATGTATTTGTTGATGTCACCTTTGAAGAGATTGGTAACTTTAATAAGTCATCGATGACATTGATGAATACATGATTCACTACTCTAATTAGCTGAAAATAGAGTTTTTTTCGAGTAATCAAGTGCATTTTGGTGTTTATAATCCATAATTAGCATTCATGCACATATAAATAATTAGCGTAAATTATCATTCTCATATTATATTCATATCCATGTGTATACATCCAGCTAACTTCATCCATTTTTATTTAATTCATATTAACTCCATAGTGAATAAAGCCCAATTCCATTGTGTACATATACTGGTAAATTACTAATATATATATATATATGTGCGTGTGTGTGTGTGACATAAACTAAATCCTAATTTATGATCGAAAAGACATAAATATGGATATCCCTCACATAAAATCTCCTATGAACGTGTACTCACGTTTAGATTGTACACTCAATTATCTACAAATCAAGACCAAGTTCGAAAGAATCGGAGTTTATATGCGAAACTTGAGTTTTGGGACCGGATTGTATATTGTAAATATTTATTAACTTTGACTTATCACTTTAGGTACATAATTGGATTTTTGTGATATGTTTCTTTTCGTTTATTTTCTTTGAATTGAGTTCTAATGAAGTCCATAAAATCAAAGTTAAAAAAAACATAAAAAGCAAAGAAAATAGAGTGTTCTGACTGGTATATAATGTGTGCATAAGTCTTTATTTTTTTATTCCTTTATTTTATTAGGTATTAATCCGAAAAAATAGATTCATATGTAGATATTTTTCTAGTATTTTTATTTAATTTCCTTTTGATTTTTTCTTTTATTAAAATCACAAAATTGCAAAAATGTAAAACATGGGTACTTTATGTACCTAAAATACCACAGAAATGCATTTTTTACGAATGGTGTCTTTTGGTCTTGGTTCCTTAACAAAAGTTGTAGATCTCGTTGAGAAAAAAACTTTTATGAAGAAATAATTTTTATTTGAGATCTTTTTTTTATTTTATTTCATTTTTTTGTATATTTTTCTAAATAATATGGGCTCGACATGAGTCACCATGTGTTGCACCCCATCCTTTAGTCGTCCTATATTTAGGACCGTTGGATCCATCACAGATCCAACATAGATCTTCTCCACCATCTCTTAAGCATCCCCCTCTTCTAGTCGTTGGATCAATCTCGATCCAACGTCTGAGAACTTGTTCAACTCTTTACTTCCATACCCCTCCAATGTCTCCTTTGTCTTTCGATCTCGGTCAACCGAACTGCATGGATTCCTACCTTCCTCTCCCTTTTGTTTAACCCAGCGACCGCCGCCCTCGTTTCTCCACTGGTCAACCTGCCATCTCCGGTCGAACCCCTTATACTTAAAACTTGCTCGTCACCGAGCAACTAAAATGCATGCATCAACGAAATGAGATGAGATTTGATACCATGACCATGAACAAAAGATGAAAATGGAGCTCGATCCGACCTTTGGATTCATAGGTTAGTGGAACTTATGTGATAATTAGGACTTTATAGTCTACATACTCTAAATTCTACAAGTCATTATATAGGTTCCGCCCAAAAATCATCACATATCCACCTGCTCACAAAGCATACTCTTTGAACGTTGAAGCAACTATCTCGTGTGTGAAAATGTAGCTCTTCCCACTTGAAATGTTGAACTGCCAAGCAATCTACTCCTCTTGCAACTTGTCCTCGAGGAGTCATGGGTTTCCTTCTAAGTTCAAGTACTGCTAGTATCAACAAGACAAAAGGAAGAAGGTGGAGCTCGACAATGTAGTTAAGTCTCCTATTTGAAGTTACATGCACTGGATCATTGTGGTCAAGAAATAGAACTTTGAAATTTTTGCATTGTATTTATTTTTGGGTGTTCTTTTATTTAAAATTTACCCATTTCTCTAGGTATTTTTGGGTCGTTGGGATACACGAGTGAACAACCATATGAAGTGGTTGCTTTGGCACTCACCTTGAATGGACAGGTAAATATTAGTAGAATATTCCTCATTCAAAGCTTTAGTTCAATCCATTACTTCGGTCTTTAGATGTCCATCATACTTGAGAATAACCTGAAGTCTGGTTCTCTCAGTCCCCAAGAATGATTTGTGAGCCTCCCTTAACGAAGCAAGATAGTACCATCCCAACTCAAAAGTTTAGATTAGTTCACTATTCAAGAGTTGTACTTCGGATATTAGGCAATCTATGCAGACACTAAGGCTCGTTTGGTTACTTGGTTGGGGTGGGTTGGGGTAATCTCCTATGAATGATAGTTGTTTGGATGGTTATGAGGGTTGGTATAGGGTTAGAATAAGGAATGTGATGTGATGGCACCTTGATTTGTGATGGGATTCCTACCCAGGATTGACCCATGAATGCATGAGGTAAATCGGGTTACTCTGGGGTAACTGGTATCCAAACGAACCATAAGAGTCGAAGTCTGAACATTATCTTGCAAAACCTGAAGAATTAAGTTTAAAACCTAAAGCTTTAAAATCCTACTTCTCGATGAAGTTTTTCTAAAAATTAAGTGGATTAGGGTCAAGTCCCCTCTTGATTTTTGCTCACGACTTGGTTCAGAACCCAATTACTTTCTAGTAGTGCAAATGCATGATAACAACAACAAAACCTTTTCCCACAATTAAGTAGGGTCGGCTAAAAATTAGGGGTGTTCATGGGGCGGGTACCCGACCCATTCAATCACGACCCGCTCCGACCCATCAATACTGGGTCAATGGGTCGACCCGCCCCATTTCAACGGGTACCCGGTTCTAACGGGTACACAAATTATGTGAAGAGTAACGAGTACCCACGGGTACCCGCGGGTTACTACAAATATATACACATCAAATGAACCGTAACAAAGCACAATAAAAATTGTGATTAAAAGTAGAATTAACAATCTCTGCCTCTTATATTCAATCAAGAATCTAATATTGATATGGATTGAAATCCTCAATATTCATTTGAAACTGGTTGCACATATATATTATGTGCATAAATGATGGACAATTAGCTTGTATGTGTCATGCGTGGGAGTTACCCGATGATGAGTGCATTGCGCTCCACGGTGTGTTTGTGGTACAATGTTGTACGATCGCAGACATCCAAAGGAAGCTTGAGCTTTATCGAACGCGACGAATGAGGCTATGCCAATGATCTTTGGTTGCAGTGCGAGAAGACCGAATCACGTGGTTTATTCCAAAGAACAGAAAATGAACTGAATTATATCCATCTTTTTTTTCTTCTGATTTCAATCATCCAATTCTGACGAAACCCACACCATATGTGTAAATCGAAGGAAATCATATGTGAATATGGAAAATAAACTCGCATGCACTGTTAATTAATAATATATAAATTAGATATATAACAAGAGACGAGAAAGATATACATTAATGTTATCGTCACCGTTCTCCCACATGCGGTCAAACAACAAGTGGTTCGTACTTCGTAGGATATTGTTCCGTGCAGTGCATCCAACCATTGTTGATACGGTTGGATCTTTTACCAACATGTATACTGGATTATCCGCGGGTTTTTCCACCGCGTTGAATGGGTCATCCGCTCATGAGTACCCAACTTGCATGTCTTTCTGGGTACATGTCAATTTCGGATCGATTTAGCCGGGTTGGATCGGTACCCGTTTGAGCAGGATATTTTGAATACACCTACATTCCGAGATCGATTTTTAAAAATTTTAATTTTACTTTATACGGTTACGTTAGGAGGAGTTGTAACATGAAATTTATTTTATTTCATTCATATCAAACCTTCGTACCTTCATAAATACGAATCCAATTATCGAGCATTTGTAAAGTCACTGAATACGTGTTTTTAACTCCGAATTGAAATCCGGACACAATCATCATAACACATTAAATTATTATCTATAGAAGAAGGATAAAAGGCCATACTCCAGTGGGTCGAACGGGTACCCGATGGGTCGATCAATGGGGCAAACTGGGTCGACGGGTCATATGGGATGGGTACCCAATCCGGATATCCTCAAGTGGGTACCCAATACTTTCGGGTCAACTTATCCGGGTCGACATGGGTACCCGTCCGACCCATATATTTTGAACAGCCCTACTAAAAATGGTGAAGCCTTCTCCCACTATAATTAGGGTTGGCTCCATGGATTCTTGTAAATGCATGATATGCAAGTTTTTTTTTTGAAATTTGAATTTTTAACCCAATTTTACATCTATTTTACAAAGAATTTTACAAATTATGCAAAATTTTAGATTCTATGATTTTAACAAATTTTATGCAGAATTATACATGTTATATAAATTTTACAAAATATACATATTTATAAGGATTGTACATATTTTGCGAAATTACCATATTGCGCACAATTTACAAGTTTTGAAAATGTTGCAAATGATTACCCATATCCTCATATTTTATTGAGTATTATATATAAAAAATATGCGAAAGTGCGAGTTATGGGTAACATATATATATATATATATTTATATATATATATAATATATGACTTCACATATTTAGCTTGGGTTATGTCCTCAGCATAAGAGAAATGAAGACATAACTCGGACAAAGCTTAGAGCGGTGCAATGAATAAGAGTGTAGAAGTCGACCATTCCCTATACTTGGACTATGGTTAGCCTAAGTATAGAAGAAGACAAAAACAAGACGATTGAGGGGAATAAAAGAAAAGGAAAAATAAAGAATAGATGTGGAACATTACAACAAACATCGCCCCCCCCCCCCCCCCCCATACGTAGACTTTGGCCTGCCTAAGTACGAGAAAGGCGACAAGATTGGGGAACTGATGAGATTTACTGAATATACAACTGAATATACAACAGAAAAATAAAAATATGAATGAATCTTCTGAGAGTTGGAAAGTGGCTGCAAGGGTACACCTATGAGGTTTCATCATGTATTATTGTCTGTTGTATAATATGAATCTGGAACATGCATGAAAGGATCTCTTCTACACGGGTCAATTGCTCATCTGATTCAACAAAGTGTTTCAGCAATTACCCATTAACCATGAATGATTGTGCACCGTTTGTAAATATGGAATCACTACATTGTTGTTTTCGTGCACAACACGGATTAGGTATGGTCCCATCCACTTGGAGTTGAGTGTTGCCTTAGAAAATATTGAATTTTGCATTAAGCAACCATACCTCATGTCTTGGGATGAAGAGCTTACATCTGATATGGCTATCGTGCCAACGTTTCACTCTGTCCTTATAAATCAAGTTGTTGTCATATGATCTGTTTTTTTATTTTAGCTATCCCATTTAAAGCCATCTCTCTCGGTTTCGACCCTATGTGGTTGTTTTAGTTGATCTTCTTGAGTGCCCATTTAGACTTGTGAATTAACTCTGCAGACAAATGACACTACTTTTCATAAATCATTCTAAAAGGGGAGGTTCCAAGCATTGTTTTGTAAGCAATCATGTATGCCCATAGAACTTGGTCCAAGACCTGTGACCAATTCTTCTAGTGTGGTCGAACTAACTTCTAAAGAATACCCGTTCACCTTCCGCTTCGACACATCAGCCATGTCATCATTTTGTGGATAGTAAGGAGTTGCAACATGGTGATCGATGCCATAGTCCCGCACAAGGAAGGCCGTATCGATATCGATATCGTTTCGATCCTCCCGGAAATGGATATATTGGGATATATCGCCGATATCGGTGGAAATGTTGAAAATGGCTCAAAAAAGCCATTTTTTGTCATTTTTCAGAGATTAAAATCATCCAAGATATTAAAGCAACAAATAACCTACAAATACACGCTTATGCCACACATATTGATCATTTATAGCCCATATATCGCACATACCGGTCATCATATTGAACATATCGATGTTAATGTTTATTCCTGACCTTTAGATATTGGAAATGGATTCCATTCAAGTTCTTGTAACATTAGATAACTTACTAATATACACTTAGATGACACATATAGATCATTTGTGCAGACTACGATCCTTATATTGCACATATTGGTCATATCGAACATATCGCCGGTACTGTTAGTTGTTGATGTATATATATTGAAAATGGAGTTCATCCAAGTTCTTATATCACTAAATAGCTTACAAATATACTCTTGGATCACACATATCGATCAATTTATGAAACTTATATTGCATATATCGATCACTTCGTCTGAACATATCGATATTAATGCTTGATACTTGACTTTATAGATATTTTGTTTTAAAGAATTGACTTATAGATATTGGAAATCGATTTCATTCAAGTCTTACAACATGAAATAACTTGTAAACGTACACCAAGTTGAAGAAGCATTGTATGCACCCTCCTGTCACACCATACCCTACCGAAACAAAATATATATAGACCATTGTGTGTTTTAATACTAGGTGTGGCTAGATATATGTGTTTTAATACTGAGTGTAGCTATATAAATAGTTGAATCAATCTTGCATGAATAATAGCATTGATATATATAGATATCGACGAAATATAGACGACATCGATCGATATCCGGGATTTTTCTATTGAATCCGGCCATTTTTGACCAATATGAGCCGATATGGCGATATATCGCCGATATATCGGCGATATCCCTGTAAAAGGAGATATTGGGTAATATCGAAACCCCTACCTTGTCGAAACCGATATATCGGCGATATATCGCCGATACGGCCTTCCATGACTCCCGCATCAATTTCTTCACTTGATTGTGATTGTTTTCTATATCCTTAGAGATAATTCATGTAAATGTATTCTTGTGTTGCTTGATTGTGATTGTTTTCTATATCCTTAGAGATAATTCATGTAAATGTATTCTTATGTTGCTTGATTGTGATTGTTTTCTATATCCTTAGAGATAATTCATGTAAATGTATTCTTATGTTGCTTGATTGTGATTGTTTTCTATACCTTCCTTTGTAGATCTTTTGTATTCAATTTTCTTTTGTCACTTTTCTCAGATTTTACAAAATACCCTGACTTCAGACTCAGTTAACGATGCCATATTAAATCGTTTGGTTCGATGAGGCACCACGCAAAGTTGACAATGGTGCATGTCACTTGAGGGGCAAAGCCCTGGTGAATATGCTAGCTAACGAGAACAGGGACTCCAATCTATCGTAGCGCAGGCATGCAAATCTCTCCATATTGGATCTTTTGACCTTTGATTAATACACTTATCACAAGAGATAGTTAGGACCTGCATGAGCAATGAGTGCCTGTACTTGAGATCTCTGACCATATGGCATTACTCTTCTGTTTGTACGCTGCAGTCAGAAAATACATAGGCAATGCAAACTGCTATACATGCTTATAACTATAACATCGCGTACAAATTGAGCAGTATTTGAGGAACGATGTTTCACCAATAGGAAAATAAACATACAAATGTATATATCTGCACTTGTTGGCATATTGCATATATACCCGTGATCCCCTTGAGGATACCCACGGGGATCTCGTAGTAATCGAATTCCTCCTGTTTGTGCATGACAAAACAGGAAAGGTATTGTCATGTGCCCATTATGATTTTTATCTGTCTGTGGCTTATGTTAGCATTGTTTTGTTGCAGGTGTGAAATTCAACTGCAGACACTGCGGAGAGGAAGGGCATAGAAGGCATTACTGTCCATCTTTGAAGAGAGAGTCTAAACAGAGCACATTCAGGTGTCGCTTATGTGGGGAATCCGGGCATAACCGTCGAACATGTGGAAAGGAACGCAAAGGGGAAGATGTTTTTCATCAAAGAGGCAAACTAGCCCAGTCACGCAGGTGTAAAATTTGTGGTGAGTCCGGTCACAATAGGAGGACATGCAACAAGCCGGTAGATGTGAAATCAAATACCTCAGATACCAGCTATGAAGGACGGTCTACATCACCCGCGAATAAACAAACTATATTGTGCAGTCAGTGCTCACAACCGGGGCATAATGTTAGAACATGTCCTAGGAGAAACTCTTCTTAACATTGCCAGATCAGAAAATCATTCTTAACCCTCAGTTTATCTTTTATGAGGCCAACTAATTAATTGGAAAACATTAGGTAGGTTGCCTTACCATTCAAGTAAGAAGTAGGTCAATGAAGGTATTGTTCTTCAATGTGCATAACTATTGTTGTAGCTGAGTACTTCATATATCTTTTCTTCTGTAAATCTTTAACATTAGTACAGGTCCTTCCGGCAGTTACCCCGTCATAACAGGTTTGCCGATGATATAGACTAATTTTCTGAAATTTTTGACAAATAGATGTGGTGTTGAAAAATGAGACGTTTTCATGGTTTTTTTCCACTCGAAGGGGACATGCAAACATGGCATTACACTTTCTTTGATTCAATAACACAGGTGTGTAATATTGTCGTTTGTGTAAGTACGGTAGAGAGTATATGATTTGGTGCCGTAAAATACTATAATATTTAACAACACTAATAAAAAATATAAATTAAAAGGAAGAAAATATGTTTCTCCATTGTTGTAACTAGGGATGCAAATGGTCGGATATGGATATGAATGTAGGTATGATCATATCCTTATCCATTTTAAAATACGAATGCGGATGTAGAAGTAAATATTGATAGATATGAAAAATATGTTATCGTATACTAAAAACTGAATACGAATATAAAACAGATATGAATTGAATACGAATAATAAAAGAAGTATTTAATAGATTAATTAAAATATACAAATTTAATATGGTTTACATATAAAATGAATATACCAAATATATTTATTTCTTAGCAGTTATACCAACAATAGTGAATACAGTCAAGTATTTTTACAATTATAAGCTATTCTATTATTATATTTATATACTTAAATTGATATACAAATAGGAATATTACCAAATGTCAAAGTCATCCATATCCGCTTCCACTTTAAAATGAATACAAATACGAATGTCAAAATATGTATAAAATGAATACGATAATAGATCGGATATAAAATAATTCATATTTGTTTTCATCTCTAGTTGTCACACTCCGTACCGAGGGTGAATGATTTGTCGACTCAATTGCGATTCGACTAAACTTCACTTTCAAAAGATCCGGATATTTAGCAATTATCATATTTATGTATACTAAAACATTAGAAAATTGAAGCAGGAAAGTAAAGAAATGCAAGGTTGTAGTTGCGTTTGTTATTCATGGTTCTGAACTAGTTAGAGGTTCGTTACGTTTTTTACATGATTACACCTTGAAATAATTATGGAAGCCAAATAGATCATACTAACATGGTAAAACCTACTGAGGAGGGTTGCACCTTGAAGTACGATAGGAACGGTGAACGTTCAAGCCAAGTTTTACTACTAAAAGCCTGTAATATCTTTAGGAGCACGAGGGAATGGAAAGTCCCATACAGCAAGGAGATAACAAATCACTAAGCATAGGCATGGGGTCGGGTTGTTGGAGTACTTCGGCCTTCTTGTCGCTTGATGAATGTCCCGTGAATTCATGGTCCATTGACTCCTTCAAAAGGGACGACTTCACATCATCTAGCGTGATCTCGTCCTTCTTGTAAATTAGGATTTCACGGATATGCGTGTACAATGGCGGTAAACATAAACGTAGCAATGCCTCATCTTCATCTTCAATTTCTTCGTCCATGTTTTCCAACTCGGAAATAATTGAACTGAACTCATCTTGACTTATTGTCGCAGGCATCTTCTCGATGCCCTTCAATGACTTTGCAACGCCTTGTAGGATGAAGATTAACTCCATCTTGACCTTCCATAAGCTAAAATTGGCATTGTGATCGAATTTCTCAATCTCAAAATTCATAATCGTCATAGGTATTGGATCGGATCGAGCAATGATCTATTGCAGGAGGTCTCAATGTTGAGGTGAAAACTATCAACCTGATAAATCTAGATGAGACTTTCACTTGAGGCAGAGAATCATTGAGATGGCTCTGATAATTGTTAGTCAAAGACGAACCAAACATACAATCATTCACAAGCAAGCAATTACAAAGAATATGCATACGATTTATGTGGAAAAATCCCATCGGTGTAGCGGGGAAAAAACATGAGAAAAGAGAGGTTACACTATGAGAGAAAACATGAGTAGATAGACAAGAACCTAGGAAGCGGTTTCTCTCCCAGAATGACACTCTTTGATATCCCAAGCCTTAACCCTACAATACATATGTATAGGGGTAATCAGTAAGCAGATCATAATCAAATATAAAAATCCGTACCTTGGGTTGACCAAGATCCATTTACGGAATGTACTCGGATGGCAAGTGAGTCGGTGCTTCAAGGCATATTTCAACAAAAAGTGCCCCCTCTTCATCTTCCATCGAGACTAGGTTATATTTTCCACCATGTATAGGCCGCTTACATACTAGTTTAAGTTGAAAATCACTCAACGAGTAAGTTGTTAATGTATAGACTTTAGTTAGCAGCTCCTCTTATGTACGGATGAATATGAAATTCATCATCTTTATTCACATTATTTAGTCATCTATCTTAATATTCATTTAATTCAACAATTAATTAATTAGAGTCAATATTTTATACCTTGTAATTAGTTACAGTTAATTACTATAAATAAAATAAAAGGTTGAATAATTTATGTGTCTATAGTTCTCTTTATTTCATGTATTTCTCATTATTAAGATCCAATAAAAATAGTTTAACTAGATATATATAATATATTATTTATTATCTAAAAATCCAAAGATAACAAAATGAATAAAATAATTATTTCTATATCCATAAAAAGGCTTAACAATAATATTATGTATATAATGTATTTTGATTTTGGTTTTTACATGGAAGTTGTAGATCTTGAAAAACTACACAACTTTCATGAGAATACTTTTTTACTTATCTTCAATTTATTTATTTTTATTTTACAAATAATTTATTCATTTTTTATTAGGTCACGTGGCCCCATCTCATTGAGCCACGTAGCCTGGCTCTTTATATCATCCGGAATTTAATCTCAACCACTTGATCACTTGATGAGATAGTCCTTGAACCTCCATCAACACCCCATCTGGAGCTTCAGAGCAATTGATTAAACGACTCCTATTCACTCCTTCAAGCCCAAATTAAGGTCGTTGTATCTCTTGATCCAACGACCACTACTCTTCATCAACCCCCAGCCGGATATCCCCCAAGCGATGCGATGTTTCGTTGGCACATCTTCAACCCATTTTCTCTGCCTCTCCATGTGTCATCTTGGACGGATTTGGGTGCCAATAGACAGCTCTCTCATCCCTCATCCATGCCAAGTCCTCCATGTCCTACATTTCACCCAAATGCACATTCACAAAACCATCATCGAGGCCCTCATTTTATTGCATCAACCCTTGTGAGAGCGCTCCTCCGAGCACCTCCTTCCCTCCAATGACAGTGAGAGTGAGTGTTGAGAAGCCACGTTTGAGAGATACCTCCGACGAGATCCACTATACACCACTGTATCACAGACTCATCTGGAGAGTTGCTCAGGCTTCGTACACCAACAGTGTACGTCAAGCAAAGACCCGAAGCTTCTAAAGCTTCAGCCCACGCCTTCGTTTCATCTCTTACCTTCTTCGCCATTTTCCAAGTGTTTCCTCCCCTTGATGATTTCTCCCATTTTATTACACTTACACATGTTCACTCTCATTTGAGTAGCCTATCACCTCCGTCGAACGCTCCAAATCTTTACCAACCCCCCATGATTCCACATGAAGACGAACATGTATCGTGCTTGTCATGCGAACAATGTGCGTGTTTGAATAAGTTTTGCACTACAGGAAGCACATTCACAAGGTATAGTGTAACGAACCCGATCGTCCGAGAATGATGCGGAAGCGAGAACTCAGTGGGCATTCCGGATTCGTTACTCATAGCATTAATCATAACATAAGAGCAGTAAAGAATGGACTTAAAAAACTTCCTTTCCATACTATTAATAAGGACATGAGTCCAAGGGTTCCTTAAATAAACTAGATGGATCACATCTACGATTTCCTTATTGCAGTGGGCATAATGACATCCTTCTAAACCGACCCAACAACAGTCCCATACCGATTCTACTTCTTGAAGACGGTGAAGTCTCGCTTGAAGCATAAATAATTTAATCTTCACGTTCCCCTGAAAAAGAGTAACAATACATGTTATGAGCTTAACGCTCGGTATGTGTCGAGATGAGGTCAAGCCGGCTAGCGTAAAAATCAAGTCACATCTAACTATTCCATTCATAATATAATGGTAATCATTCCAACAATAAAGACTTATAAATTTGGTTCTATATTAATGCCATGTTGCATAAACTATTTTACTAAACACAAACCAACATCATACATATCGTTAATTAACTTAGTGATGTATACGAAGTATATTTCTTTCATATCCATGCATTGCATATCATACTTGCATACATACCTTTTAGTTTTGCCATACTTGCATGTACGTCCATAATGTTAACATAAGTACACATATACCATTAACATTATCTTAAATTGCACATACGCCCTATATATTAACTTACATTGCACATATGCTCATATCCTTAACATAATTGCACATAGGCCTATATCATTAATATAATTGCATACATGCCTATAACCTTAACATAATTTGCACGTATGCTCATATAATTAACATAATTGCATACCTGACCTTAGCTTAACATAAATTTGCATGTATGCCTATATCATTAGCATAATTGCACACATGCCCTTAGCTTTAACATAAATTGCACGTATGCCCATGCACACATGCACTTAACATTAACAGAACTTAAACATATGTCCACAACAGTAACATAATTGCATATATGCACGTAATATTGAAAGATATTGTACATATGCCCGCGATATTTTTCATGTTTAGAGTGGTCTTGATTGTTAATTCTTAGGCGGCTTTGATGGTTCACCATCGACACAAGCGATCCATAACAATACGTAACATGATAGTGTAGCTACAACTGTAGATGACTTATCTTTTGCCTCATGCTCCCGGAAGACGTTGGCCCTTTAGGTCACCGATAAACGGACTCTGGAGGTGGCTCCCACCATAGGTGTAGCATTTAGCTCCGCCTACCATTTAAATGCCACTATTCATTTAAGGAAATTTCAATTCTTTAAATACAATTCCTTTTTTCCATATAATAATGATTCATGTAAGTATTTAATTCCACTAACCAAAGAATTCTTCATCATACAAAATACATAGCCAATATATACATAGACATACATTATTTCCTTTCCACTAATCAATCTTTTCATAAATGTTGAGAGCATTTCTCCTTAATTTGACTCGTTGCTAACATCTTAATTATATTTGTTAAAACTTCATAAATGCTTATTTTGAGTGTAAATGGCTATTACAAAATTAAATCATATTATAACATATGACGTGCATACAATGTTAATCATGAGTAACATAATATCATAAGAATAATAACTAATAACTGATGCATGAAATTATCCGTAGATTTGTGTTGATTATATGAAATGCGTAGCATATAATTTGCAGGAACTCAATAATGATTAGTTATCGTTGTATTACTACAAATAAACCGATGCCTTAAATTAAGGATTTTGGAAATTTACATACTTCTACTAAGAATGTCAAGTAGTATAGTTGCAAATAATCGTATCTAAGGATTTATTAACATCTTTTCAGCCAATGACAACGTTAAACTTGATCAAACCTGACATTAATAAACGTCGTCCTACGTGCAGATTGCGGTAGTGATTCTAATAAATTCACATGTAAACTTTGATTCGGGTCTTAAGAATTGTAAAGGCATTGATGTTTCGAGTACGAACACATGATACGGATCCTAAAGGTTTAACACATACATTGAGGGTGCCAATTATCTGGCCACGAGATGCCTCAACTTCTCCTATCCAAGCTGTCGCCGACCATGTCGACTTGCCCTGTCCTGGATCAGAACTTGATGCTGACGGAAGGCTACCGTCACTGGATCTTTTCTCTCTTTCTCATGTTGGTCATGTTGGTAAAGCAGAGATTTAGTTGATGTTTTGATAGGTTTGTAAAAGAATGATAATAGAGGGTGTACAATTTAATTAATGAGTATTAAAAGGAAATAAAAAATAATGCAATAACTGATTTGATTGAAATAGTCGATTTCTTGGCCATTATAAGAGCCCAGATTAGGATTTATTTTCTCTTTTTTATCCATCCATTACAAAAGAAATGAAGGCATATAGAAAAATAGAGAACTCGTTCTACGATACGAAAGCTGGCCTTAGTTTATAGATTTCTTTTGGACACGAAGGGACATCTTAACTTTAATGCTTTATCAAATAAATGAAGGGACCTAATCATTCGTGGGACTGACGAATATAGGTTGAGGACTGCTAATACATAACATTTGAAAACTAAGTCGTCGAGGGGAGAAAATTTTTCTGAAAGAGGAATGTAAACTATGTTATTTATGATTTTCTGCGAATAAACGAGGACTACCCAAGTAGGCCTCCTCGCTTCGTCATTCAAGAGGGAACAGATCGTCTGCTGATATAACATGTGTTGTAATGTAGGGGAGCTGCTCGATGAGCATTGAGTAATGCTCATGGGTGTTTGGCTGTGATCGACACACATCCCAATCTTCATCGAGCGGTTCTCTTACATTACGGCCTGTGTGATAACGGCAGAGGATCCATTGCCCGTTCGAAAACGTACAAGTTTTTTTTTTTGAGACCAACAAGGGGGAAACACTCGTAGGTGTCCACCCCAAACTTTATTTATTAAAAACTAAATATTACAACAACCAGGACTCGAGCGAAGACCTGGAGAGACGCACTACATTCTCTACATAGAACCTCTCAGAACGAAAAATAACACCATTCCTAGTCAGCCAAGTAGCCCAAATGCCCGCGACTGGCAGCAACACCTCCGATGACGGACGGCCCCTGGACTTGAAAAGAGAGTCCCAAAAAGCCTGGAGATCTCGAAGGTCTACCCACGAAGCGTCCAAGTTCTGCCACAGCTCTCTAGCCTTATCGCACATCAGGAACAGATGCTCATCAGATTCAATGCCCACACCGCATAACACGCACACGATGTCCTCAGAACGCAGGAGGCGCGCCCGCCTCTCCTTCGTCAAGAGCTTCCCATGACGCAGCAACCAAAGAAACACTCTAATGCGGGAGGGGATCTTCAATTTCCCAATCCATCTGCAGTCCCTGACAACCGCATCCTGAGAAGCCCCCACAGATTCCATCAAAAACGCGTATGCCTTTCTCACGGTGAAGATGCTGTCAGACCAGCCCCAATGATCACATCCCGACCCGGGACCACTATACCCCCCAAGGGCCGACAACAACCCGTGAAGCTCCTGAGCACGACCAACCGAAAGGGTACCAGAAAAAGTGGGTCGCCACTCCCCCTCCACCCAAACATCCGCCACCAAAGCCTCCCTGTTCTCCGCCGACGCGAATAGACGGGGGAAACGGGAAGAGAGAGGACCATCTCTCGTCCAGGAATCAGTCCAGAAGCGAAAGCCGGTGCCGCTGCCCAAACGAGGTTGGGAGAGACGAGCAAAAGTCGGGAGGAGCGACCTAAGACCTCTCCAGAGAGTTGTCCCAAACCTCACGTTCCTCAAACTCGCCACCTCGCGCCTGTTGATCCCATATATCGCCCGCAGCAGGTTACAACAGCTGTCCTCGTTCTCACCCCATAGCCTCGTTGCCCATTTCAAAAGCAACGCCTGGTTCATGAGCTCAAGTCGGGGAATGCCCAATCCCCCCTTCCCAACAGGTAAAGTTACTGTCTCCCAGCTGACAAGGTGAAAGCCACGCCCCCTCTCCTCAGATCCCCTCCAAAAGAACCTTCTCATTGTCTTCTCCAGCCGGTTGCAAATAGTCTTCGGAAGCATCCTCGTAGACATGAAGAAAATCGGTATCGCAGCCAGAACCGCTTTCACAAGCGTCAAACGACCCCCCCTAGAAAGAAGAGCACCCTTCCACCCCGCCAGCCTCCGCTCAACCTTCTCAACCACCGGCAGCCACTCCGAAAGAGAGAGTCTGCCCGCCCCCAACGGCAGACCCAGGTACCTGATGGGGCCCGAACTACAAGCACACCCCAATACCTCGGAGCACTCACGACTCTCAACCTCTGACATGCCAAAAGGAATCATACAGGACTTGTCCCGGTTCAGGCGCAAACCCGAGAGCTCCCCAAATATTTCCACCACTAACAACATGCCCCTCGCCTCATCAGTGCCACCCTCAATGAAGAAAATCGTATCATCCGCATACTGGAGGACAGGGATGGAAATGTCCCCCAAGGAGTAACCTGTCGAAATGCCGTGGCTCACCACCCTAGTAACCATATGAGCGAGAACGTCCCCCGCCAGCACAAATAGAAGAGGCGCTAGAGGGCATCCCTGACGGACCCCCCGCTGCGGCTGGAAGAAACCCCCTTCAGGCCGACCGTTCACCAGAACAGAGTACGAAGCGGTGGTCACACAGCGCTTCATCCACGAAATCCACAACTCAGGGAAGCCCCTCTTAGCCAAAACTGACCATAAGAATCTCCAGTCCACACTGTCATAAGCTTTTGAAAAATCCACCTTCCAAATCATCCCCCGAGATTTCCTTCTGCACCAGTCTGCCGCCAACTCCGATGCCGTAACAAGGCTGTCCCCGATTTGCCGCCCCTTGACGAAGGCGGACTGCGATGGGGAGATCAGGGACTGCATACATTCACCAAGCCTCAAGGCAAGCACCTTCGCAATAATAAGATAAATGGAATTGGATAGAGCAATAGGACGGAAGTCATCCATGCACACAGCGACATCCTTCTTCTGGAGCAGAAACAGAAGAGCCCTGTTCAGCCTGTTGAACCCTCTGTTGCCCTGACCAAATTCCTCAAGCACTGCAAAAGCATCATCTCCGACCACATCCCAGAACTCAGCAAAGAAGAGCACTGGGAAACCGTCTGGGCCGGGGGCCCCCTCCCCATTGACCGCGGACACCGCTGCCCTCATCTCCTCCTTTGTGAATGCACGAGTAAGACGTTCGCACTGCTCCGAAGACACCCTGCTAGCTCCCTCCCCCGTCCACCTCCACAACCTGGGCTCCACCCGTCTAGAGCTCGAACGAAAGAAGTCAACCGCGGCCCTGCCAATCCCCCTTTCCCCCTCCACCCGAACCCCGCCCACCAACAGAGAGCGAATCGTGTTCCTCCTCTTCCTCCCACTAGCCACAGCATGAAAGAACTTTGTGTTAGCGTCACCTTCTCTAATCCACCTCTGCCTGGATCTCTGCCTCCACTCCACAACTGACTTCTGATCCTCCATCGCTGCCATCCTCAAGAAGCCGGCTCTCTCCTCCAGCTCCTCCCTCGATAAGCATCTGGCATCCTCTAGCCTGTCCAGTCTGGCCACACCTTCGTTGGAATTAAAGAAATGAACCACCACATTTTCCTATAAATTTTTAATCACAAGGTAATAAAGCATAATTATTGTGTGGACTTGGATTAAAGTGCAGTTACGCACTTAAGAGATATCTGCATAAATTCCTTATTATTTTATGCAATCATGAAAAGACGGCCCCTCTCAGTTTCATCTTCTAAACAAATTCTATACGTAGGAAACAAATCATTTGCATCTCAGGATCGTCCGATCATCAACCGGCAGATCCCGTTACAACAGGTGCTGTAACAGCATAGATCCTCTCTCTGCTACACGCAGTGCACCATGGATGAGTTGAAAAGGTCTGGCGTTTGGATTATAGAGTGAGATCTACATGAGATTAATCAAGATTTGGCAACTGGTTTGGATAACGATAAGAGCCTAATTTCAAGCCTCATGAATCATGACGAAAATAGGATCTTCCAAGAATAGCAAATGATTAGAAAAGAACTCTTTCGAATTTGTGGTTGGCCACACTTGTCTCCCTTGACCACAACCCCCACCTCTCGTTGCCCCCTCGTCGGCATCTATATAGCCTCGCATATGATAATCGCGTCAAGTGGTCTGGTTGGGTTTTGGTGGTTGTCCCCCGAAAGCACCCCAACTCAAGATCCATCCTCATTTTATGTACAGTAGTACTCAATAAAGGTGCCAACGAAGGGAAATAAGGGGAAGGATGGATGCGAGAGGACTTCGATCTCTGTTGCCGGTGGCGTTGTTCCTGGCAACGGCCACGCTTGCGGCTGCTAACATCGCGGAATATGACGAGACCTGGCTGAAGCGGCAGGAGGAATCCAAGGCAAAAGCCAAGGCTGCCTACCACCCGGACCCTCACGAAGTCACCAGCCATTTAAACAAGCATGTCCATAAGTAGGTTCTTCCCTTTTCGCCAATGCCTCGGATCAAAAAGCCCTTCAATTCATTCCTCCTGCATTTGAGATTACAACTTTTGTTGCGCATGCAGAGCGTTCGACGAGATTGAGGGGAAGGGCAACAGCAGCCGCCGGCAGCTGAGGCGGTGCCTTGCCACGAACCCCATCGACCGCTGCTGGAGGTGCGACCCGGACTGGGCCCAGAACCGCAAGCGGCTTGCCTCCTGCGTGCTCGGATTCGGCCGGAAGACCATCGGCGGCTTGCACGGCGACTACTACGTGGTGACGGACCCCTCCGACGACGACCTGGTAAACCCCCGCAACGGCACCCTCCGATACGCCGTGACCCGCAAGGAGCCCTTGTGGATCATCTTCGAACGCGACATGATCATCCGTCTCAACGAGGAGCTCATCGTCGCCAGCAACAAGACCATCGACGGCCGTGGCGCGCAGGTCCACATCGCCAACGGCGCACAGATCACCGTTCAATTCGTGGAGCACGTAATCATCCACGGCCTCCACATCCACGACCTCGTCCCCGGGAGCGGCGGCATGATACGCGACTCCGTCGACCATTACGGGCAGCGCCTCGTCAGTGACGGCGACGGCATCTCCATATTCGGTTCCTCCAACATATGGGTCGATCATGTCTCCATGTCCAACTGCAGGGATGGACTCATCGATGCCGTCGAGGGCTCAACCGCCATCACCATCTCCAACAGCCACTTCACCCATCACGACGAGGTAATTAATAATCGCAGTAGCATTATACGTGTTTGCGAACGAGACCATATATCGAATGAGATGTTGTACAAACAGGTGATGTTGTTCGGAGCCACCGACGATTACGTCGAGGACAAGATCATGCAGATCACGGTGGCGTTCAATCACTTCGGCCGGGGACTGATGCAGAGGATGCCGAGGTAGGGCATTTGTGTTTATATATAATTGTTGTCGCATTAATTTATATATACACGAAGTTTACGGTGTCTGTATGACGCAAAGGGGGAGATATGGCTTCTTCCATGTGGTGAACAATGACTACACCCACTGGGAGATGTACGCCGTGGGAGGCAACATGAACCCTACCATCATCAGCCAAGGCAACCGCTACATCGCTCCTCCTGTGACCAACGTCAAACACAACGCCACTGAGGTAAATTAATTAATTGGTTACTCTCAAGCAAGCAAAGGATTCACGAACGCCACTGAGATATTATTATTGATCGAATCAAAATTATGCTCATATTAATGTTCATCGTAACCGGTATAACAACGGGACCGTCATGCATGGATAGGTGACAAAGAGGGAGTTCACGTCGGAAGACGTATGGAAGCACTGGGTATGGAGGTCGGAGGGAGACATCTTGCAGAACGGAGCTTTCTTCGTTCAGTCAGGACCACCGCAGATCGTGATGCCGTTCTCCACCGCCGACGTGATCTCGGCGAAGCCCGGCGAGTATGTTACTAGGCTCACCCGCTTCTCAGGCGCCCTGGCCTGCAAGGTTGGCAAACCTTGCTGATCACAAATTAGAACATCTGCATGATTTGTTTGTCTCCTCAATGTTCTTTTCTTTAATTGTGTTTATGGCCAACCATGGCCTGATTAATCGATCAATGTGTTGGCTTTTGTGATGATTGTTGGAGAAAGGATTGATGAAGAATGTGGCTGTAGGATTTTATGTAGATCTCATCGTAAATTTGTTTTCGCGGAATATATGGTGTTTCATGAATGCATTTTTTCCCTATGGGTGTTTGCTACGTACTTTTTACATATTAGTTGTTGTAGAGTTTCTCCCTTTATGATTATGGAATTCGGTAAAAATCCATTATAAAATCAACACTACAACAAATTAGGTCTACTGTGACATTTATTTTAAATTCGTAAGTAAATCATCCGTTGTTAAAAATATAACGATAAATATTAGGGATAATTAAACCTATAACCTTGAGTAATTTTGCAATAACATTCATGATCCTGCATAATCGCGAATTACACAGGAAACCTTGAGTAGTCACTCCGTCTCACACTCATGACCCTCTATTAGTTTTGTCCTTAACCCAACCATACTATTGGGTTAATCCAACCCTTAACCTATCCAACAGCTGCGAAATTTTCAAAAAAAATAAAAACCTTCCCCTTCTTCCTCCCACTCCTCAGCCTGCAGCCACCCACACCAAAGCCCGCCGTCGGCAACCCACCTCCCTCCCCTGCCCCCGACCGACCTGCAAAGCCCCCCAGTAGCAACAGCAACCCACCTCCTTCCCCCCGCCCCGACCGATTCCCCTGGTGGCAATCCGACCTCCCCCCGCGTCAACCAGACAGAGCACCCACCTACCTATCAACGGACCCGAAGGAGCCCCCCCACTCCCCTCGGTTCCCTACCGCGACGCAGTGCCCCCCTCCCCCCCTCCCACGGCGGCAACTCACCTCCCTCCCCCGCCCTGATGCAGAGTCCCCCCCCCCCCCCCCCGGTCCCCCGCCGCGATGCAGCCCTTCCTCCCCCCTACTCCCCTCGGTTGCCTACGCGCGCCTCAAGCTCCCTCCTCCCAAGCCCAGACCCCCTGCCCCAGGAACCCCTCGCCCGCGCCTCGTGCACCTGCAAGAAGTTCCAACGTCCCCCTGCGCGGACCACCACCTCCAGCAGCCCCTTCTCCCTCTCCCTGCGATCTCACCCTCCGAACGGACCACCTCCTCCAGCAGCCCCCGTCGCCTCTGCCTTCCAACCCCTCCGAGATGATGGAGATATAATGAGATGGCATGATTTGCAAATAAGAAAGAGTATTAAAGGCAATTTTGTCTTTTTTTAAACAGAAACCGTCAAATATAACGGTCATCTCAAGCGGAACATAACGCATGGTTATTTCATGTAAGAGTTAAGCATTACTCAGGGTTTCTCGTGTAATTCACGATTATGCAGGGTCATGAATGTTATTGCGAAATTACTCAAGGTTATACGTGTAATTATCCCTAAATATTATCGTTACCATAACAATTTTTTACTGGACATTAGCAATGAAAGTGACAACTGGTGTTGTAACATTAGTAATGCTTTGTATAGGAAAACTTATTTGTTATTATTTTTTAACATTTCAGCGAGTTATCGATAACTTTTGAACTAAAAAATAAGTGGTGGTTAGCTCAAATTTTGAAAACAGTAACATATCGACAATGTTATATAGATAATGATATAGCAATGCTTATGACTTTCATTGCAAATCTCTAGTATGAAAAATTATTTAGCAATGGATAACATCCGTTACTAAATATTTGACAATGGACGATTTAGTGACGGAATTTTTTTTCAGCGGGAATATATTTATCATTTATCGAACATATAGATGGAGGGATTATTATCGAAATAGGAGACAAGTGGACAACAAGCTGCGCCGCGAGTCTTTTTTGATTGAATTAAAATAAACATTGTTATAACCCAATTTGTTGTAGTGCGAAGATGATCATATATCCTACTGAGCATATGCATATGTATTTGCAGAGTAATTATTATTAACATACCTTAATGATGCAGGGTGATCTTCCATGTAGGTGAACACAATTCAAACCTTATAACTATCCTTCAAAAAATGGAATCATAACACATGCATCATCATTGTTGCGAGTTCACAGATGTTAGGATCTTTACGATCACAAACGAAACGAAATTTGGAGAATTAGAAAGGTTCGTGATCACGTGGATTAATCACAAATTAAATAGTAGTGCCTTGTTTTAACTACACTTTTTCTCGTGAACCACGTGAATTTTTCAACTATAACAAAATGAGCCTACATGAACAATAATACATAGACCATCATTCTACCTTGCGATATTACATATATGACAAGAATATAATTGGTCCCAGGAGTCAATGATATCATGATTTCCACAAGAAATATCTTTATCCTTTTCTACAATATTTTTTAATATAATAACCACTACGAGAAAATGTAGAATTTTCGACTATAACGTTGCCACTACATGTGGTGTTAGTGTAGTCGCAAGACATTTAGCAACGGTTTTGCGACTATAACGCCACCACAATATAGTCGTTACATTTTTACGGTTTACTTGTAGTTGCCATATATAGGTAAGTTTTTGCTACCACATTGCGACCACATTGTAATCGTAATGTGGTGGCAAATTTTGGCGAAAATTTAGCAACTCCCACCAATCGAAGCCCTACATCTGTGCGCCTCTTACCCAGCCCTCGTACCCGACCCCACTGGAACCCAAATTCATCCTCCCAATCTCCCCTCTCCAACCACAGCTGACGCTGCTCCTCCTCTGCCTCCCCCTCCACCACCTCCCTCTCTAGCGATCCACCACCCTCCCTCCTCTCGCACCTCCATTGTGCGACCTCCTAGAACCCGTCCTCCCGATCGCTTCCTCCCTTCTCTGACCACTGCCGATGTCGTTCCTCCTCCACCTCTGCCTCCACCACATCCCTCTCTGGTGATCCACTACCATCCCTTCTCCTCTTGCACCTCCACTGCCCTCCTCCTCTCTCACCTCCACCACATGACCTCCTGGACCCCCTCTTCGTCCTCCTGATTGCGTCCTCCCTTCTCCAACAAATGATAAATAGCAATGTACCATAACATTTTTCCGGAGAATAGACAAGAGGCCCAAAATTCTTTGATCTTGATGGTGGTCTTGCAAATTCACCACCAATCTTATCTTTTTGGATGATGCAAGAGGTAGTACTTCTGGTAAATATTTATATCCAATTTAGTTTGTGCTTAATCTGAACATTACTAATCTTTTGTCTTTTTACGTATGGGTTCAAATGCAGTTCTATCCATTTGAAACCTCATTGTCTAGCATGTTTCGTTAAAAAATGTTCGTCGGAGAAAGTAATGACTTCCCATTTTCAATGAACACATATGTTGAACTAATAATTTATCTATATTTTTTAGTCGTTTCTGGTAAGATGTAGTTGCCTTTTTATTGTAGTGATTTCACATTGACAAAATGTTATTTTGTGAAGGCATGATTATTTCTGGAAACTTAGGAATTAAAATAGTGTTAATTAAATAATACATATCATTGGTTGTTTATATCTATGGCTATTTAAATACAAGAATTTAGGCTTTTCGGGACGACAACTAGCGATTACTATAGATATTTTATTTAGTTGGTAGGATATAGTTTAGTATATTTTATAATTAATTTGAACAATTAGTTTGCAAAGTAGGTTACTTTGTTTGAATAGTTTATACTAGAGTAGTTTTATTTGAATCTTGTAGCGTAGTCGTCATTTCAAACATTTCGTCTAGATATGAATGTTATTTTCTGTGTTGATCTTACTCTTTATGATGAAGATACAATTATTGTTACATGTACTCAATGTTTAATGCAACTCTTTACAGGGTAAAATGAAGAGTAAATCAGGGGTATTGAAAAAAAATTTTGTTAGCAGAGGAACAAAGGGGATGGTCACGATGACCGTCCCCTTAGTTGTCGTACGAGACGGTCATGACCGTCTCCGCTTCCCAAACTTTTTGGGACGGATATGAAGCTGACCGTCCCCGTTGCTCTCATTAAGAGGGACAGTCATGACCATCCCCTCTAATTGACTTTAAGGGACGGTCACGACCGTCCCCTCTGATTGACTTTACGGGACGGTCACGACCGTCCCCTGTGTATGATTATAGGGGACGGTGTCAACTACCATCGCTTATAGCAAATGGGACGCAGGCTATGGAGACGGTTTTTTGACCGTCCCCTCTTATCAGTGGGAACGGTCAATTTGTCAATGGCGACGGATAATGACTGTCGCATGTTCCAAACTTTCTTGTAGTGTTTCTTGCTTCCGAATTTTCCAATAAAATATGCTTTCTATTTTGATCTAAATTACCTATTTCCTTGTTCGACCCCAATTTCTCAATGTCATTTGAACCTTAGGCATTGATGTCTGGGTTGGAAGTGGCTTTGTTCCAAAAGTAAATGGCTATCTCACTCCCTTTTCAAGTCAATAAGTGGACCTTCCTTTTGGATAGTGCTATCGTGGAGTGGAATGATGTCGTCGCTTGGTTGATGCCTTTGTGTCTTATTTTTTCCAAAGTAAATCCTTTAAATCTTTCAGTATCGCCTCAATTAGTTGTTGCCAAGAAGCATGGAAGGCCGTATCCCGATATATCGGCGATATATCGCCGGTATATCGATATCGACATGGGACCGATATCGAAATCGATATATCGATATATCCGATTTCAGGCATTTTCTTCAGAAAGATTCCTAGATATAGCGATATATCGGCGATATATCGGCAATATATCGCCGATATATCGATATCGACACGATATCGAAACGATATCGATATCGATATGTCCTTCCATGCCAAGAAGAGTAATATGAGACAAACAGAATTCGTGAAAGCTCCAATTGTGTGGTTGGAGAAGATTGTAGTTTTGCATGCAACCTCAACTGGCCTTTTGAATGTTGATAGATTTAAAGTATAAGAGGAAGCAGTTCTCGCATGGCTAAACCTCTTTATTGCAAAAAATAGCTGCGTGGTTGGTACACAAGGTACAACATGGACAAATTAGGTCATATTTTACAAGAGATTCTTGCACGTCTGCTACACAATCTAAAGACAAAAGACAGGCCTCCCAAATGCATGCACTATTTATATATCTTAAAAATACACTAAAACTTCTCCTGAGCTAGATTAAGCCACAACCTAAACCAAATCGAACATGTTCCACTGTTAGGCAGTATTAACACATGATTTTTGTTCTACCCTATGTCATTCATGAACAACTTATACCGTATTACCAGACAGCTTTTTAATGTTATTGAGCATTTTCCCCCATTGATTTACCAAACCTTCTATGTGAAAGAAGCAAGACATGCAGTTCATACACTTTTGGCAATAAAATTTATGTTTTACAAAGGAATGCATATGTCTAGAATTTCATCAAAAAATAGTTATTTGGCCTTATGGTGGGCAAGGCACTTCAGTTTCTTCAAAATGTTGATGACATGTCCTTTGGATGTGGGTTTGGGGTGGCAGTGTGATTGTTGATGCTTCAAAAATTGATGCATAGCTTGTAAGTTTGTTTCTAGGGTTAGAGATTCAACAATCAAAGACAGTCTCGGAGACTAGGGGTTGTGTCATTAATCATTTCATAAAGGTGAGTTCGTGTATTCACCTACCTTTGGTTGTCCTTAATGGTTATCAGGAGGGTCCAAGAGTTGACCGTGGGTCAACTCTCTGACCCGCCTCCTACCAGTGTCAGAATCAAGTTTTATCCTGTTTTCTCGATTTTTTCGAGGGAGTTCCTTGCACCAATTCGTGATGCACCCTTCATGACTTTCCTTCCTCGTTAATCGAGCTTTCACACCTTTGCATTTTTCTGGGGATTGGAGTCGTTATTTTATCTATCTCGTTCGATCCTTGGAGACATCCAAACCTTGGTACAAAAACCAACCCTCTCTTCCATTCAAACTTTGAACCCCTTTTGCCCTAGCCGTGGCTTCCTCTGAGTTGCTTTGGAATCACACGGATGACAGGCGCGTCCCCAGCTAGTTGGAGCGAGCTCCGGCGAAGTTTTTGGCGGTCTCCACCATCTCTGACGGTCACCGCCGCCGTGAGGTTCTTCTTCCTTGGCTCCGGCCAAGTATGGCATTTTGCCCTAGACCTAGCAGTGTCATGTGCAGGTACTTAAAGCGCCTAAGCATCTGGAGTGGGATCTGGAGCTCGTCGGAGGTTCTATAAACCACGTTGCTCCTCTGGCTTAGTGGGAGCTCACCAACAATTGTTAGTAAATTTTGCGCCACCCAACAGAAGGAGGACCATGCCAGGCATCTTTTGGGTTGTTTTGTGGTTGCATAGAGCGTCGGAAGGTGATGATCTAGCCGAGAGAACATGGGCTCGCCGATGTTCCTCCCAGTTCATCCTCCTGCCTTTCACCATCATATGGGCCCTTGTTCTATGTGGAGTACAACGACCATCAGATCAACCTTGCTCTGCATCGTTAGATCTGCGGGGGCCATCTAATTCACGCCGTAGGAGGCGAAACGGCATCGCGCTCTCCTGGTGCCCCACGCGTAAAGTGGACGGCATCTGGTCATTCGATCCGTCGCTTGTGGGGGTAAACATCATCCATAATCCCGCGTTTTTGCTCTTTCATATTTAGTGTTGTAAATATTAACAATAGTTTAAAAACATTTAGAACAATTGCATTTAGACCCTTGCCTGTTATTTACATTTGGGTCCTTGCCAGCGAGGCTCGCGTGCGCGTGCACGTGAGCTTGGCCATTTTGTGGGCAGGCCTTGGGGCTTTATTTATTGCAAATTAGTCATGTAACTTTTTGAACATGTTATAGAATTTTGGTGAAATTGCATTTTGACCTCTGAAGCTTCCACTATTTGCATTTATGCCCTTGCTAGTAGTATAGTTTCTCTATTTCTTGTATTTATTTCATACATCTATATAACTCCGAAAAATCTCAAAAATAGACATAGCTTCATGTTGCATTGACTTTTCACGCCATTATTTTTATTGTGCATTTTGAAGCTATTTATTATTTATTAAAAATTAAAACGATACTTTTTATCCTTGTTTGCATAAGAAAATACATAAATATTATAAAAACATTTTCGAAAAACTCCAAAAAAATATTTTATATTTATGTAAGTATTTTACAATTTCAGACCAAAAAGAAAACTCTAACAAATAGGAAAAATCCTAAAACCTTTATAAAAATATTAAAAATTATTAAAAAATCCCAAAAATAAATTTTTGTTCATGTATTTCTTTATATTTTTATTTTAAAATTAAATTGGATAATTTCTTCTATTGTTTACTATTTTTATCTCCAATTTAATTTTAGGTATTTATTTTAACAATGATTTTGGGTATTTTTTACTTCAAAAATATATAAAATTTAGCAGAATTTCTTAAAAATTCATAAAAATAGTAAAAAAGTTATCAAAACCCCAAAAATATTTTATTTCGTGTATTTTGACTATTTCTACCTATATATATTATCTCTCTCTTACCTATATTGTATATATATATATCCTGTATAGAGCTTATTTATATTTTAAAAGAAAATATGAAAATATAAATTAAAAAAAAAAGAAAATATAAAATTAGAAAATTAAAAATCAAAATATAAAATCAAAAAAAATATAAAATATATAAAATTAAAGCCCACAAAAAAATCACACATATAGACAAATACATCGCATTCACTTTTGTGCATTAATCTGCGTGATTTATCCTACTTGTTCCCTGTGTTCGACACTCTACATACTTGCACACTATACACATTTGTGTTGTAGAGTTATAATAAATTTTAACTCCACGCATTTTCTTTTATTGCTTGATTCTGAATTGTGGGTTAATTGTTTTTTGACCCGTACTACTTTAGACCCTCACAAAATTCGAGTTATCAAATGGCGTCGTTGCCGGGGAGCAACAACGCATAGATCAACTTTTTTGATTGAATGTGATTATTTCTCTATTTTTGGGATTTATTTATTTTATTATTATTTGATATAATTGTGTGAATTATCTAATCCCCCTCTCTTGTTATACTTTTTGTGAGGAACGCAGATCGAGGGAGGTGCTCTCTTCTTGGAGTACCTGCACACCCACGTGAGGCGACATGGACCTAGCAGTAAGGCGGATTTGGAGGAATTTTTTAAGACATTTTTTTGCATTTATTTGTAGAATTTATTGGTGTAATTTAAGTGAGAGAAAGACCATTATTATTGTAATAATACAGGTACTCTGAACTATGGGCATTCGGGCCCAATTTCCAAGTATTTGTTCACTTGGGGGCTCATCGCAATTTATTTGCTTGTGCCTATAGAGACATTTGGACTTAGTCAAATCTAAACTGCTTCTCACTTAGTCTCGGAACCCCCACACCGCGAGAGTCCTCCATACAACGCTTGCAGGACCCATTGTTGTGGGCACCGAGGAGACTCCAAGACCGGACAATTCGATTCCATTCTAAGTCATTAGCATTAGTTCTTCACGATAATAAAAATTTTTGAACTTAGGGCGATTTCATCTGCTTGCATCTCCATATAGTGCACCGAGGAGACTCCAAGACCGGACACTTCGATTTCAATTCTGCTGAACATTCTTACATGTAGAGCACTGGAGGCAAGGTGAGCATTTACGCTTTAGCATACATCATCGTTTTTGCCGCTTGCATTGCTTTTTTGCCTCTCAACCTGTGATTTTGATCAACTAGGTGCTTAAAGGAATTGACTCCTTGTTAGGCGCGTGCATTTCTCACTAAAAATCCAAAAAAAGTGATAATCAATAAAATTAGGACTGCAAATATTATGTGACCATAAAATCGATAAAAAGGAAAAATCTTGCCTTGGGGCGAGTAATCCCCTCATTGTCTTCGCTTTTACTTGCTCACGCACACCCTAAGGACTATTGCCCAAATCTCGTTCAGCCTCCTAAGTGTTTGCACAAATTTTTGACTTCTCACCTGACTCTAAAACAGACAAAATAAAAGGAACGATCTTTCACTATCTTCACCAAGTTAAGTAGGTGAATTGAGGGGTTTG
Source organism: Ottelia alismoides (assembly GCA_037367405.1). NCBI lineage: Eukaryota > Viridiplantae > Streptophyta > Magnoliopsida > Alismatales > Hydrocharitaceae > Ottelia > Ottelia alismoides. The sequence goes on from JAZKJV010000038.1 coordinate 659,475, forward strand.
TCTTGTGTGCGTTTGTTTGTGATTGCTTGTGTGTATACTAGATCGCTTCTGCGCAGTTGCTCCTTTTTCTCACTTCTCTTGATTTGAACGTTGTGTTCTCCCGATCATTTTCCTTTTGTTACGAGACGGTCGGCTGAAGCGTATTTTATCCGGACTTTGCGGATCCCGCGTTCACTCCAGTCGGTCCACCTCCATTTTTTCAGGAGGAATTTGCTCATGACTTTTGTATATATCCACCTTAGCCATAGGTTCATACCTCGGATTTTTATCCACATCCACCTTCACATTTCCCTTCACATCCACCCGAGACTGGTCTATTGGAGTCACCTTTCATGATTCCCATAATTGAGACCTTGAACTAAATGATGGGGCAAATGAATTCGAGGATTGATGGTCTTACTAATTTAAATGAGAACCAGAATGTCGCTCCACTATTTAAGGATATGGATTCATTTGAGGATTCTCATGAGAGCTTGCAATCGCCAAAAATATAAAAATGAGCAAAATTTAAAAATCTAAAAATATTTTGGGAGATACATGATTGAGTCAGACTATGAGGAGAGTGCCCACTTGCCTGACCCTTTGATCACACATCCTTTCACCATCATGTCCCACCTTTAACTCCGAGGATGCCTCTATACAGACTGCTCTTGGCATTCCTCGTGTAGATGTTGATTCTGGTCTCCTCTCTTGTATGGAGGAAATCCAAAAATTTAAAAAAATGTTGACTGAACTTGAAGTGGTGGCCGCTATTCAAGAGATCATTAATGCCCCACTTCACCAGGTCATGACCCAATTATTTGCTCCTCATCATAAGAAGATAAAGTTGAGGAACAGATCTGAGCGTCATATCTTGACCATGTTCATTGCCCACACCATCGCCCATCGTCCATCTTCTAGGAAAAGGAACACGGTCACACCTCTTGTGAGTTGCACCATCTCTGACCATTTATGTGATAACACTCTCCTTGACGGTGGTTTATCGATCAATATAATACCCTTCTCATTGATACAGTCTATTCATCTTGGGCCTCTCAAGAAAATTAGGATGATAGTACAATTTGCTAATGGATGAATAAAGAGACCAAAGGGTATTCTTGAGAACGCCTTCATTCTGACTCAGGGTATGAGATTTTGTTGTATTGCCCATGGAGATCTCTACCCATGTGGAGTATCCTCCAATCATCCTGGGACGGCCCTTTCTTGCTTCTGCGAGAGCCGTTGTTGACTATGGATCTGGAGAGATTCTCTTTTGTTCTAATGTCGTGAGCGATGTGTTGATCACCACACCTACCACAGACCAGAGACATGCATCCCACGAGAGTGTTCCTGTGTTAGTCGACCCCGAGGTCTATGATCTTTATGTGGATATTAGAGAGACTTTATCTATGATCGATGATGCGACCCGAGAATTCCTCTCCAAGGAGGAAGACTCAGAAAGCGTAGACCTTGTTGTTTCCTCTTCCTGTGATTTGCAATGCGTTGAAGACATCCGTGGAATTTACATGATTGACACCGTTGAGCGGAGGGTAGACATTGGGAGACCAAGGCCGAACTTGATTTAGTTGCTTTTATTCAGTAATTCGGGCCTTTTGATGAGCATGATGATATGGTTGAGACTGTATAGGACGAACATGATTCAACTACTTCCACTGATGAGTTCATTCCTTTTGGTTTTGACCTAGATGAGATCTCACAGGATAACATTGACCTTACTTCTTCCGATGATGAGTTCGTCCCCTTTCACTTCGATATCAGCAAGACACCCAAGGTCGGATGTAGACGTAATTCTTCCACTGACCAGTCTGTGCCTTCACACCTAGGTCCACTGAGGACCTACACCCCGTCGACCCTGCTCGGTTTGTGTCATATGAGGACCCTGATGTCGACCTGCACCATATTAGATCTATCCCTCAGCGGTCCTGCAAGAAGGTTCGCTTTCTACCTTCTTGATTCTCTGTATATCCACTTTGTTGTACATTCGCATTTGTTTATCTCTGTCCATCTCCTGTATTGCTCATCCACCTCATTCTCGTGTGCGCCTTGCTTAGGACGTACTTTGTTCTAAGTACAGGGGGGTGGATGAGCCGAGTATTCTTTGTTACGTTTCATTACTCCTGGTGTTGCCTATACTTAGGGCTTCTTTTACCCTAAGTATAGGGGGAGTGATGTGTACATCCTTTTCTATCTTCTTCCATCTTCTATCTCTTTTCTTCTTTTCTTCTTTTTTTTCCTTTTCTATCTTCTTTTTCTACTGAAAAGGTGTCGCCCTTTTTTTCAGTATTCTACACTTAGGACGTACTTTGTCCTTAGTATAGGGGGGTGTGCACCCAAATTCTTCCACTCGTTGATCCTCTCCATTGTCTCCTCTTCTTGTCTATACTTAAGGATATCTCACCCTAAGTATAGGGGGAGACAGTCTGAGTATGATCTGTTCGTTCCCACCCTTGACCCTCCCAACTTTGTGTACAGTCTGTTATACTTAGGATTATTTGATCCTAAGTATAGGGGGAAGGTCATCTTTTCATTCATTCATTTCTCCATTCATTTATTCCGTAGACTTGTCTATACTTAGTACGAGTTATGTCTTCTCTTTTTCTCACTGAACTATGAGGACATAACTCAAGATAAGTATAGGGGGGTCATATATACTCCGTGTGTACTTTAGCCATAACTCGTACTTTTGTATTTTTATTAATAATTATGGCTAATTATACCTATTAGAATTCATTAAAAATACTTAATAAAAAGATGTCTATTATTCCTCAAATTCTTTTTGTATTTACTGATTAATAAATCAGTTGAAAATGTTTGTTGCAAATTGTTTAAAAATATTTTAAAATTTTGAAAATGATTTTGAAAATGTTTTGTTAAATATTTTCAACCTTTGTAAAATTTGTTTTATTTGCAAAATTTATTTTATTTGTGTGAAGTAAAATGTTTGAAAAATTATTTGCTAATGGTTTGGAAAATGGTTGTAATAATATTTTGAAAAATCTATTTATACTATTTGAAAAACCTTTGCAAAATGACTTTCAAATGTGTGTACATGTTTGTAAAACTTATTTGCCAAAATAATTATGGACTATAGTCTTCAATATTCTTTGAAAAACTATTTTCAAATAAGTTTGAGGAATATTTACATCACCTTAATACTCTTTATTAATTCCTTATATATCTATAAAATTGATCATTTACCCCTTGCAAACTCTTAAACTCTAACTCTTGTACATATAAGATGCGTCCCCATGTAAATATTTGTACTGGGCCAAAATCTTTTGTTTTTCAAAAATCTCAAAAACATTTGCAAAAGTAAAAATACCGAAAATATTTGAAAAACCTTTTGAAAAGTCTAAAAAACGCATATGCGTCATCTTTTTCAAAAATCTATAAAAAGTTCAAATTCTTTGAAAATTGCATCATAAAAATATTTTCTGCATTTTGCATAGCATTTGCATAGCATTTGCATTTTTCAGATCGAGTTTGATAATTGAACAAGTCTAAGTAAAATCTGAAAATTGAAGCTTGGTTGGACCTTAAATCTATCTAATAACAGGAAACTTATATGAACTGGAATTGAGGTACTTCATGTCTAGTTGATTTAATTCTTTAAGGATCACGAGACTTGGTTCAATGGATTCTTGACTGCCTGACTATTTCGGAGCACACACACGACTCCTGTCGATAATGACCTAACTTGGACACATGCACCTTCCACTTGGCTCAACTCAGTTGGAATGGTGAGGGGATTGGATTTGCAGTTATGAGACGCACACAAGTGGAAACATTTGTCCTCCAGAGGGAAGTGCACCCCAACCCATCTAGTGATGAGAAATTTTGAAGACAGGAGAGTGTGGGTTGCAATAACGCTTCAAAAGAGTGATAGTCTACTGGCCCAAGAGAGAAAACTTCTTATGTAAATGTTGTTGTAAATAGCATTTCAAAAAAACAAAAGCAAAAACTCCAAAAAAATGGGCAAGCCTGAATAAAAATAAAATGCATGCCGGAGTGTATATATTTGTATAGTCAATAAGCAAGCTTGAGCTTCAAAGTCAAATCATGTGAGCCTGCAGCTGGATGAGTTGACTACACTGGTCTTGCATCTTAGGATAGGTAGCTACAATGGTTACCGTCCATTCTTCTCTTCACCCCTCCTCATGATCTGGTTGTCACTTGAACTTAGAAGGACATACCCCGCTCCTTGAGGAAGGAGTTATTGGATTGGGGAATCACTGGGTTGTCATACTAGAGAAGTCAATCTCTTTATCATTTCAGTTGGGGAGAGTCACCATCACTTGCATTGTACGAGTCAGATTCTTATTCATAAGGGTTTGCGTATGAGTTGAAGTATTCTGACCTGGCTATTGAGGAGACTTGAGCAGAGTTTTTGGATTCTTGAAGGTTGTTGGATATCAAATCCGATTCCCATTAAGGTTCCGTCCGCACTAAAATTCTAAAGGTCTGACTTAAGCTCCAAACTTTGATTTTGTGACGACAAGTTTGATAGTTAAACTTAATCCAATTTCTTTCTTTTTCTTTTCTTTATTTTTTTCTTTTTCTGCACTTATTGCATAAGTGTTTGTTAGGGACTAGCAAAGGCAAGTATAGGGGGATGATGAATCTTCATTTCATCATCTTTATTCTATTATTTTGGCCTTTAAAACCCTAGTCAATGCATGTAAATACCTTTAATTTAGGCATTTTATCATTCATGCATCTTTGTGTAAATACTCTATAAAATACGGTTTTTGAAGCCAAAATTATATAATAAAGAAAAGAAAAGAAAAATAATATAATTTTTAAAATATTTTATAACCTGAACCCCCGAGACCTAGGCATCTCGATGACTAGGTCGACAAAGAATAAAGTATGGGGAGATAAGGGCCAAAATCAAATAAAAATCCCTTTTATTGTGTTTATTTTTTATTCATTTTTAGACCTATTTTTAGTTCCACTTTTTATACTTCAAATAAATAAACTTTGAACATGAAAATTGTAGATGATTAAATATAGAAGAATAAAAAAATTATTTCACACAAAAATAATATACATTGTACAAAATATACTCTCAATAAGTTTCCAAAACTTCAACTTCCCAAACCCATATCTCTCAAATAAAAACTCAAAATATATTAAAATCACTTGTATATAACTTTTGGTAAGCTATTTAATGAAAGTGGTTTCATACTTATTGGAGTTACATTTTAAAAGTTAGGTTTTTTTGGACCCCAATTGAATAGTTAGACCGATTAAAATATTCTTTTTATTTATTATTCATTACTTTTATTAATTAATACTTTTATAATTTTGTAAATATTATTTATAATATATGTGTATATTAAAATTGGAATAACAACTAAAAAAATCAATAAAATAAAATACGTGTATAAAATACATAGATAAAATACCAATTCTTATACCTATATAAATAATACTTCTATTTATTTAATTGTATATTTCATATCATAAAAATAAAATAAAATATATTTAAGTGTATAAAATTAAGTTATAAATATAGAAAATAATAAACTAAATCAATAAAATTAAAAATATAAAATAAAAATAAAAGATTAAAATATATAGATGAATATACCTATATATAGCCCTCAAAAAGTAACTTGTAATTCTAGACCTTGAAAAAATAAATAAAAATCATAATAAAATTATAAAATAATAAATATTTTTTATTTTATAATCTAAAATTAATAAAATCATTTACTATTTTTAAATGAATTTTGAAATCTTTTTTCCAGGCTTTTCCTGGTTGGTCAACGCGGTCCAAGAGTTGACCACGGGTCAACTCTCTGACCCGCCTCTTGCCAATGTCAGAACCAAGTTTTGTCCTGTTTTCTTGATTTTTTCAAGGGCGTTCCTTGCATCAATTTTTGATGTACCTTTCATGACTTTCCTTTCTCAGTGATCGACCTTTCATGCCCTTGCATTTTTTTGGGGATTGGAGCCGCGATTTTATTGATCTCCTTCGATCTTTGGAGCCGCCCAGACCTTAGTACAAAAACCAACCCTCTATTTCATTCAAACTTTGAACCCCTTTTGCCCTAGCCGCGACTTCCTCTAAGTTGGTTTGGAATCACGTGGGTGACAGGCGTGTCCCCAGTACTTGGAGCAAGCTCCGGCGAAGTTTTTGGCGGTCTCCACCATCTCCGGTGGTCGCTGCCACCGTGAGGTTCTTCTTCCTTGGCTCCGGCCAAGGGAGGCATTTTGCCCTAGACCTAGTTGTGCCTTGTACAGGTACTAGAAGCGCCTAAGCATCTGGAGTGGGATCTAGAGCTCGTCGGAGGTTCTTTGAACCACGTTGCTCCTCCGGGTTCATGGGAGCTCACCGGCAATCGTTAGTAAATTTTGCGCCACTCAACAGATGGAGGATCATGCCAGGCATCTTTTAGGTTGTTTTGTAGTTACATAGAGCCTCGGAAGGTGACAATCTAGCTGTGAGAATTTCGGCTCGCTGGTGTTCCTCCTAGTTCATCGTCCTGCCTTTTCCACCGTCAGATGGGCCCATGTTGTTCGTGGAGTATAAAGATCGTCAGATCAGCCCTGCTCAGCATCGTCAGATCCGTAGGGGCCATCTAATCTACGTCATAGGAGGCAAAGCAGCACCGTGCTCTCCTGGTGCGCCATGCGTAAAGTGGACGGCATCTGGCCGTTCGATCCGTCGCTTGTGGGGGAAAACATCATCCATAGCATGTGTTTTTACTCTTTCATATTTAGTGTTGTAAATATTAAAATTGCATTTAGACCCTTGCCCCTCTGTTATTTACATTTGGGTCCTTGCCAACGAGGCTCACGTGCGCGTGCACGTGAGCTTGGTTATTTTGAGGGCAAGCCCTTGGGGCTTTATTTATTTCGAATTAATCCTGTAACTTTTTGAACATGTTGTAGATTTGGTGAAATTGCACTTCGGCCCCTGAAACCTCCGCTATTTGCATTTATACCCTTGCTAGTAGTGTAGCTTCTCTTTATTTCTTGTATTTATTTCATACATCTCTATAACTCCAAAAAATCCCAAAAAGCAGGGAATCCATGCTTAGAGTAGCATGTGTCCTCAGTATGTCCAGAACGATGGCAGAAAGTACATAGTTGGCGAACATGACTCCCTCTATCCCGAGGTCCACGACCACGAAACTGAGGATGACCCCCATGACCTCGAGATGTTGTCATTGATGAGGATGTCTGATTGGGAGTAGATGAAGGAACAGTAATACAACTGAGTCTACGAAAAGCTTCCTCCATAGGAGGAATAGTGGAATCTGCCAAGATCTGGGAACGTGTCGCCTCGTACTCTGGATCAAGGGCTGCCAGGAATACACCAACCATAGTGGCATTCCTATAGGTCTTCTGCTCCTCAGGAGTAGATGTGAGAGTCATGAAGCCATAGAGCTTCTCGAACATTCCACGTAAAGATGTATATAACGAGTGTAGAGGCCGTCCATTCTGCTTGATTGTGAAGATGTCATGCTAGAGTTGTAGAATCTTCGTCTCATTCTTTTCCTGTGAATAGGTAACAGCAAGAATGTCCCACATTGCTTTTGCAGTGGGCTAATGGAGAATATAATTAGCAATCTCAATTGCTAACGTGCCTGATAGCCAAACGTTGGCGTATGCATCATCTGCCTCCCATGAGGTGTTAGCCCCAGTCTTCTCAGCAGGCTCTTCCTCAGTAAGAATGTGTTTCTTACCAGTAGACTTCATCATACTCATGAACTGCATAGCCCACGGTTCATAATTTGACCCATCCATCTTCACAATAGGCACAGGACCTCTGAAGGTGCATGTGGAGGGAATATCAGCCTTGCTGTCTGACATAATGATAATAGAAGACTAGGATTGTAGACTGGATAGATTTTTGTCTACACTGACATTCACGGGTTCGGTTGCATGTATAGACTCAAGCAACCAAATCCATAAGGAAGAAGGTTCGACGAGAACCTATGTAACGGCCCCGGCAAGAGAGAGCCTAGGTGGTGGTAGCCTAGGCGGCACGGAAGCCTAGGCACAGCCTTCGGCGCAACATGGCAACCGAGGCACGGAGGCCTAGGCGAGGTACAACACGGGGAGACACGGCCTGGGGTGCAACACGGGGAGGCCCAGTGCAGGGCTGCCCTAGGCGAGGAGCAGTGCTGGGCTGCCCTGGGCGAGGCATGGCACGGGAGAGGGGGCGGCACGACGCGAGGCTGCCCGAGGTGAGGCGCGGCCTGAGGAGAGGGGGCAGCGCATGGAGGAGAGGCTTGCGGTGGAGTTACGGTTAGGGTACAGGAGCTCCGATCTAGGACTGTCACTCTGATACCATGTTGGGAAAATCAAAAGAGTTGTTATTCTATAAACAATAGACTCTCTTATATACGAGAATAGCCTATGGGTAAATCGCATAAAGAGCTCATAAGAAGAAAGAAAATATGAAACAGTACAAATAACATAAAATATATCTCTACATTAACAACCATCCATCTAAAGTGGATATCATTCAGAAACGCTCATAATACCTTGAAAATTTTAATGTCATTGAAAAGAGAATACAACGAGTGGACAAGTAAGATGAGTTCGCAAAGCACTTGGAACTTTTTTTTAGTGCAATCAACAGCATCTAGGTCAAGCCTAATACATTGAACCCAATCTACCCGAGCCTACATCGCCTAAACCATCAGTAAAATCGAGTTCAATACGTCCTCCAGTAGTATAGCACGTACACTACGTGCAGTCTCCAAATTAAGTCTACCAGCAACAACCTACATAAATGATTGTGTACCAACCAGAAATCCAGCATCGTAAGTAGCAGTTTCACCTCTGTTGCATTTAAAAGGTGAACGGTATCTAGTCCAATTAGGAGTCGGCTTAGTTTCATTACGGGATGCACCCTCATCGTGGACTGTGTTACACATAGAGTTTTAAGACCTGGAGACCATCTCACCAGCAACATGGTGGTGGTTATGTCCAGCAGCTATCACATCATTTTGTCTCCCCAACTCATTTAGAGCTGGAGACATGGTTCTCAATAGCACTTTCAGTCGCAGTAGCTCCATTAGTCTTTTTATCAGTCTTCACAGTTTCCTCCTCAGACTTTTAATTGGGGTTATTACTAACAGCAACAACTACTATCATATTTCTAGTCAGCAATAACAGTCAGTTGAGCAACTCAAGGCGAGTTTGTCTGATTCTGTGAACCCATATCTAGATCACCATGTCCAACTCATGTCAAAATTTGACAAGTTCAACAAGAGGCTTGATGATCTTTTTGCACAGAAGACCACCGTTCCAGTCCAAGTAGAGAACGTCATGCTGAGCAGGTAGTGCACAACAATTCTTCAGTCTAGTCAAGTGAGAGTTTGAGTTTTCCAGTGTTGGCTAATGTTGTTTCTCTCAGGGGTCTACAATTGCTTGTAGTGCAAGAGTTATGCGAGGATCGTAGGACTTCCACAAGTGAGCCTGGTCTACACACATTCTACGAAAGGACAACGCCTCGAAAATTCACAGAAAATTCCTAAAAACATAATAAAGGGAGAATATAAGTAGAGTCTGAGAAGGATGTTTGCCCTCCACACGAGGACGCATGCTTCCCAAGACAAACACCCCATGTAATATAGGCTTTGTATCAATAGATTCTGACTTTGATTTGAAAGATATTGTACAGGCGATTTTTGGTCATCTAGTTGTACTTGTCAATTCCAATAATAAAGATAATGATTATATTTTCATTCATGTTCCTTTTCCGTGTCTTTGCGTGAAGGAATTTCATATCAAAAATTAAGAAAAAGCATTGTTCGATCCTGATGTGGTTGAGATTCATCAGAATATTATGTTAGAGATGCCACTCCTCAAAGATATGGAGTATATACCTGCAGTTAATAAGAGAATGAAAGAGGCTTGTACCGCTAAGCATCAACATAGGAAGGGATGACATAGAAGGACACCATGTCATCTTGCTGCATCATCAATATGCCCCACGCTCCAATATAACTAATGCAACTCAAGTTGTGTTACACAGAGTGCCACCACATGCTTCGTCTTGTACTCAAAGGGATAATATAATATTTGTGCCTTCCATGTGATATCCTTAGGGTCCATTTGGTAACCAGGTTACCCCGAGGTAACCCGGTTTACACCTCTCTAATCTTGGGTTGGAATTCCATCACAAATCACAGTGACATCACATCACATTCTTTATTCCAACCCTCATAACCATCCCAAACAGATACTATTCACATCAGGTTACCCCAACCCACCCCAACCCAGCAACCAAACAGACCCTTAGTCGTCCACTAATCCAAGAGTCTATCACGAGGCCACCAAACCACAATAGTGTACCTTATCCCGTATGTGCACATAAATCCAAGCCTTGAGAGTCAGGGGTGTTACAACTTCATGATTAGACCTAATGGGAGCTAAATATATTGAGTGAACCAAAAACAAATTGGAAAGGGCAGGAATCATGAACCATTGCATCTCCACAAGAAGAGATGGTGTGATTTCACATTTATCTGTCAGCAGATTTCGCATCAGCTATTTGACTATTTACCGACACTCAATAACCACTTGCCTCATGAAGAACTTCAAATTTTTTTTATATTCAGTATGGTAGAAAAAGGCAATCAACTCAGTTCACCTGATATGATAATTAGATTACTGTACGTTAAGCAACATAGTACAAAAAACAGTTGTAATAAAACTTATACTAAAAGGATGACATAAAAAATCTCTTTAGAGGCCAATAAATACTACAAAATAAATTGCAAAAAAATCCATGATATCAGACACCTTTAAACATCGATCCCATTCATCCTTTGCATATATGCACACACCAATTATTATTCAATCTGCTATGTTAAAATACATTCAAGTGCAAGAACGTAACCCTCGATATTCTTTAGATAGACAAGCTAGTACTATCACTCACTTCTCAGTGCCCGGATGATGATGCTTGGAGCAATCCATCTCGGATTTGATCAGCAATGTCCCGGACTGCACCTGGACCATGGGGGATGAAGACAGCAGATGATTTGGAGGCAGCGCCAATCTCCTTCATGGTGTCAAAATATTGTGTCACTAGGATCATGTCCATGACATCCTTGGCAGACGTACCAGGCACATTGTCTGAGAAAGCAAGGACACTGTCCCTCAACCCATCAACAATTGCTTGGCGTTGGCGGGCGATCCCCAAGCCAGCCAGATACTTTGACTCAGCCTCACCTTCGGCCCGCTTGATTTGGATGATCTTCTCTGCCTCTGCCTTCTCGTTAGCAGCCATCCTCAGCCTTGCAGCTGACAGATGAACAATAAAACATCTAGATGTGTTTAGCTTTGAAGTATTCATTCAAAACCAATGCTAGTTCTATGTCAGTCTGGTTTTTTAAGAGAGATTTGGTGCGAGAGCTAGCTTACCAGCATTGATTTCATTCATAGCACGCTTTACATGCTCATCCGGTTCTATATCAACAATGAGTGTCTGCACGATCTCAAAACCATAGGCGGACATGGCCTTTTCAAGCTCGTCCTCTACGGCTCTAGCAATCTCATTCTTCTGCTCAAATGCACTATCAAGGTTGAGCTTTGGGACACTTGCTCTAATCACTGAAACAGAGAAAACCATACTTTCACTTTGTAATGAAGATTATTCAAACAGAATGGAATCAGATGAGATTATTCACCTGTTAGACGAAGCACGTTTAGTTATTAAAAGTAATGACGTTTCCACATCATTGAACACGACAACACAGAGAAGTGAAATTTACATTAATTAGACAAGCAGAAAAGTTCTAAAATTCTTCCAGATGCACCTCATCCCAAACTTGCAGGATTATAACATCAATTTTGGGATATCTATAAAGCCTTTCTCCGGGACTGCTGCCAAAAATTCTACTATGTTTACATGAACACTGCAAAAATATTTTCTTAAATACAAACTGGTATATCATATATTTTCCAATAAAGCCTAACATTGAGAAATAAAGCATTGAAGTAGAGTTTTGTTTGTTCTTTCATGCATGTGCGTCAGCAGGACATATACATACATACATACCAAGAGGTTGGTTCCACGACTTAAATGTGACTTCGAATAACAGAAACAACTTCTACTGTGCCAACATAAGATTCACGGAATGTTGATGTGAAAAATAAGGCCTGTAAATGTAAATCATTACACAGAATTTGATGCATACCATCGAAAACATAAGCTTGGATTTGACTTCGTGTATTGCTCAGCTTATAGAAAGCATCGCTAGCTTTATCTGCCAGAGCACGATATTGTATAGATGCTACAACGTTGACGAACACATTATCCTGGAGAGCAAAAGAACATGTTAGGAGGAAAATACATCTCTTCTTTGACAACACAAATCAATTTGATATTTAATTTCAGCTTTTAAAAAAAGAATATTCAGATCAACAAAGACATACAACAGCTCTGTTGACTTCTTAGATTCAATAGTATAAAAATTGGGAGAAGAAATAGGCAAACATGTCGCTGGTCAATTTTTATATTTCTGAGGCAGATGTGAGAACTTTTAGATTGATAAACGTACAAGTATGAATAACAATAGTTGACATAATAAACATCCCACGCGAGCTCGATTTTGATGAAAATTCATTATCATATACAAGTGCCATTATGTGCAGGCTCAAGTGTTATGCTGTGTGTGTTTTCAAATGGATAATTACCTGCTAATTCCCTTAGATAATTAACAAATTGAACGATTGGCATTGATGAAAAAAATAAGCCTTGTCATATAAAAAAGAACAGCTTTCATGTCATAACCACATGGCATAAATAAACTCATCATTGTATTTATAGATCTATTTCTTATGGAAAGTGTCATGTTCCAGGTATAAATCTCAAGGTATAAATCTCAACTCGTAGCCACTGACCGGTAAAACTAACTCACCGATAGTCTAGCAATAGACTGAAGAAAATTTCACATTATTTAGTACCAGAAAATGCACATGAATTCATAAAATCTCCGATATTCTAAATTGAATCAGAAATATATGCAACCATACAAGAAAAATAGCACATTTGTATTCTATGACTACAACATGTTGGGCTGTGCAGACGCATATTTTTCCAGCCCATTCTAACATCCTTGCAAAAACACCACCAAAGGCATGGGGCAATCTACCAGGCAAGTTGAGATTCTGTTGGACAGAACCTTAGCAACACATTCGACCATTTTTTTCTCCAAAAAGAAGAGGGTTGTGGCTGATGTGTTCTTGAGAGAACTAGAGAAGCAACATTTTCTTCTGTTCACCTCCAAATTGCAAGGATCGGGTCGAGGTTCGTCGCCAGAGATTACGCCGAAGAGGAGCCGTATTCGGGCTGCTGTGGAGCACGTTTGGACAGCCATATTGGGTGACATTTTTCCGTCTTCTTCCCCTTTTATTTGTATTGGCGTGGTTCATTGTTGATACACTTTGGAGAGAAGTTTTTTATTTTATATAGCCTTTAGAGAGAACTATTTTGATCACCTGGAGAAGTTTGATTGGGTAGAGTAGACCTCATGATTTTTTCTCCCTCATTTTGGGGGTTTCCACATTAGAATCCCTCACGTTTGTGGTTGTGTTTGTGATTAAATTTGTTGCTTGATTGCTCGTGGCTCTTGTGTCGTTTGATTTGCTTGTTAATCCGTCAAGTGCTTGTTTCGATACACTTCCTCGTTATTTGTGGGATTAATTGTTCCCAACAGAGTGATATCATAGCATGTTCAATGGTGGATTACATGACAGAGTTTGATTCAAGCTAGATGATTAGTCCTAATGGGACTAGTTACAATTTACGGAAGAACAAGATGAATGATCTTTTATATGTGAAGGCCATGCACATTCTAGTATTTTTCATGCAGAAACCCGAAGCCAAAATAGATGAGGAATGAGAATTTGAAAGCCATGCTAGACGCATGTGGTTGAAGTTGGAAAATCTGTACGCCTCCAAAACAGGAAGTAACAAAATATTTTTTTCTCAAGAGATTAGTGAGCATGAGGTTGAAGGAGGTCAGCTTTGTGCTACATTTTCCGAATGATCTTCAAGAAATTACAAGTCATATTACGAGCATGGGAATAATATTTAAAGACTATATGTTTGGACTACTATTGCTTGTTACTCTACCAGATTCTTGAGAGATTTTTAGAGTCTCACTTACTAACTCTGCAGTTAACATGGTTGTTTCTTTGGAGGTTGTAAAATAGGGCATTCTCAATGGGGAGATGCGAAGAAAAATCCAAAGAAGCAATACACATTCAGAGGTTCTCGTCACAGAGAACGGGGTGGAGCAGGATCAAGAATGATAAGGCAGAGATAACAACATGAGCAAATCTAGATCCAGATATCAGAACATGAAGAGCCACTATCGTAAGAAGAAATGGCACATCAAGAAGTATTGCTTCCAATTCAAGAGGGATAACATAAATGTTGGCGGCAAGCAAGAGAAAAAGAATGAACAAGTTGTTGCAACTGCACATCATGAGCTTCTCATTGTCTGTGATGAGGAGATGTTAAATGTCGCACAAGATGGTACTTCTTGGGTTGATAATAGTGGCTCTGAATTACATGTCACATCTCAATGAGAGTTCTTCTCGTCTTATACATCTGGTGATTTTGACACATTGAAGATTTAAAATGGTTCTATCCCCTGTTGTCGGCATTGGTAATGTCGCATTGAAGAATACTAATGGAGTGGTGTTGATGCTCAAAGATGTGATACATACACCAGATATGCACTTAAATCTCATTTCTACAGACAAACTTGATGATGACGAATATCTCAACCCTTTCGATGACGGGTAGTGGAAGCTTACTCGAGGATCCTTGGTTGTTGCTCATGGCAAGAAGTATAGCAACAATCTTTACATCATGAATGCATCCATTTCTCATGATGTTGCAAATGTTACTGAAGATGCAAAATTCATTGAGTTGTGGAATTGACGATTAGGGCACATGAATGAGAAGGGGCTGGAGTGCTTGGTGAGAAAGAATATGTTGGCACTTGGCAGATGTCAAAAAAGAGAAGCTGGAGAGATACACACTACTTGACTGGGAAGTAGACGAGAGTCTCCTTCAAGAGCCATCTAGCTTCTAGGAAGATGCAACCACTGCAGTTTGTTCACACAGATGTTTGTGGTCCTTTGAAAATAAGTTCTCATAGTGGTGCACTTTATTTTGTTACATTTATTGATGACTTTTCCAGGAAAGTTTGGGTCTATGCCTTGAAGAGGAAGGATCAAGTCATTGGTGCTTCTAAGGATTTTCATGCTCTAGTGGAGCGATAGTCTAGAAAGAAGCCGAAGTGCATCTGCACTGATAATGGTGGTGAGTATATTGGGTCATTTGCTGAATATTGTAGATCTCATTGTATCATGCACCAGAAGACTCCACCCAAAATATTACATTTAAACGATGTAGCAGAGAGAATGAACAAGACCTTGATGGAGAGAGACAAATGTCTCCTTTCTAAGGCTACGTTGCCTAACTCTTTTTGGTGTGAAGCACTTTACATTGTTGTTCATGTTATTGATGTCTTCTTTCTGAGGTTACGTTGCCTAACTCTTTTTGGTGTGAAGCACTTTACACTGTTGTTCATGTTATTAGCCTATGTCCACATGTACCTTTGGATGGTGATGGTCCTGACAGGGTTTGACACAACAAGGATGTCTCATACAACCACTCGCGGGCCTTTAGATGCTGCATATTTATCCATATTCACAAAGATGAAAGATCCAAGTTGGACGTAAAGACAAAACAATACATTTTCTTGGGATATGGACAAGATGAGCTTGACTACAGGTTGTATGATCCAGTTGAGAAGAAACTAGTGAGGAGCAATAATGTGATCTTATCTGAAGATTAAAGCATTGAATACATCTAAAAGGATACTAAGGACTCTCCCTCAAGCAGCTATGAGCGATGATGTGCAATCGGTTCTGTTGGGAAACGTGAATGATATGTTTATTCCATAGCCCTAGGCTCTCTTATATAGAAGAGTAGCCTATGGGTAAATTACATAAAGAGGATAACAAGAAAATAAAATAGCAAAAAGATACAATAACTAAATATGCGTCAACACTCCCCCTCAAGATGGAGCATAGATGTCAATCATGCTCAGCTTGGAAGCACACTTCTGAAACGGGCCACGTAACAATGCCTTGGTGAATATATCTGCAGTCTGGTTCTCTGAAGTAACATGGGATGTGGTGATGAATCCTTTCTGAATCATATCACGTATGAAGTGGCAATCCACCTCAATATGCTTGGTCCGTTCATGGAATGCAGGATTGTTTGCAATGAACAAAGCAGCCTGATTATCACACTCCAAGTTCATAGGAAGTGGTATATCTAAGCACAAATCTGTCAGCACTGCTTTCACCCACATCATCTCTGTAGTAGCCTGGGCCATAGCCCTATATTCGGATTCAGCACTGGATCTAGCTACCACAGTTTGCTTCTTGCTCCTCCATGAGACTAGGGCATCTCCAACATAGACCGCATACCCTGAGGTTGACTTCCTATCCTTAGGACATCCTGCATAGTCTGCATCTGCGCATGCTGAGACAGAAATCCCCTTTCCTTTCTTGAATAGCAGACCTTTACCTGGAGAAGATTTGAGATATCTAAGTATCATGTGTATTGCATCCATATGCACTTGACGTGGCTGCTCCATGAACTGGCTCACACGGCTCACTGCAAATAATATGTCTGGCCTAGTGATCGTGACATATAACAATTTGCCTACCAGCTCTCTGTATCTTCTCCTGTCAACCTCCTCTGTATCATCATCATACAGCTTCATGCTAGGGTCCATTGGTGTCGTGGCAGGTCGACACCCTAGCATACCTGTCTCACTCAGTAGATCTGTGACATACTTCCTCTGTGACATGACTAATCCATACGGATTTCTGGCAAACTCCAGCCCCAGAAAATATCTAAGGACTCCCAAGTCCTTGGTGACAAACTCGGTCCCCAGCCTTTCCTTTGCCTGCTTAATGCCCTGGTCATCATCACCTGTAATCAAGATATCGTCAACGTAAACCATGATTACAACAATACCTCTTGCCGTCTTCTGTATAAACAAGGAATGATCAGCATTGGAACGTTTGTATCCTTGTTTCTCAAAGAGGTCTGACAGCTTCTGGAACCATGCTCTGGGGCTCTGCTTAAGGCCATAGATAGCCTTATGTAATCTGCACACCTTGGAACACTCCCCCTCAACAGCAAAACCTGGTGGTTGTTGCATGTAGACTTCCTCCTGCAGGTCGCCATACAGAAAGGCATTCTTCACATCCAGTTGATAGAGTGGCCAGTCCCTAGTAACTGCAACTGATAAGAGGATCCGCAGAGTGGAATGACGAGCCACCGGGGAGAACGTGTCAAGGTAATCTACTCCATATGTCTGTGTGAATCCCCTTGCAACTAGGCGGGCCTTGTACCTGTCAATGGAGCCATCTGCATTATGTTTCACTGTAAATACCCACTTACAACTCACCGGGTTGACATCCGGTGGTACAGTAACCAAGCTCCATGTTCCTCTAGACTGAAGTGCCGCCATCTCTTCCTCCATTGCTAGCCGCCACCGAGAATCCTGCAAAGCCTCATGGTGGTTCCGTGGAATATCCGTAGCTGAAAGTGCCAATGCAAACGTCTTGAATGGTCCAGATAGCCTCTCAAACGAAACTGCTGCTGATAATGGATACTTGGCACAACTTCGCTTCGGCTTGCGTAGAGCAATTGGAACATCCAGATCCTCTGTGGTATCACCATGCTCCTGTAAGGCATCCTGCTGAGAAATGTCGTCAGATCCATCAACATTAATATTTTCAGTACATACCATATGCGGGCTAGTTGACTGGTCAGGACCATGAGCTTGATTCGGCCGCCGGGTGTAATGGAATGGTAACGGGGATATTGTTTGTGGCGGCGGTGGTGGTGGTGGTTGTGGTAATGGTGGTGACGGCTGTGATGTTGGTGGTGCCATGAATACGGTATCAGGAGATAATGGTGGTGGCTGCATGTTCCCGGATTCTGAAAAATACATACTGGATTCAAAGAATGTAACATCTGCGCTGATCATATACCGCCGACGCACAGGGTCAAAACACTTGTACCCCTTTTGGGTTCTGGGGTACCCCACAAAGACGCACTTGACAGCCCTAGGAGAGAGCTTGTCAGTACCGGGCGACAATTGATGGACAAATGCGACTGAACCAAACACACGAGGAGTAAGAATAAACAAATCCTTGTCAGGGTAAATAAGGGAGAAAGGAATTTGTTCATACAAGACAGACGAAGGCATACGGTTGATAAGGTAACATGCAGTAAGGACTGCATCACCCCAGTAGGAGTACGGAACATGACTCTGAATAAGAAGTGACCTTGTAACATCAAGTAGGTGACGGTGTTTTCTTTCGGCAACCCCATTCTGTTGAGACGTATGAGCACACGATGTTTGGTGAATAATCCCTTTTGAGGAGTAGTAATTGGCTAGAATGTTGGTACATAATTCCAAGGCATTATCACTTCTCACAATCTTGACAGATGTAGAAAAAATATTTTGAATTTCATTTAGAAAATGGATAATAATATTTCCAGCTTCAGATTTATTTTTCATCAGAAAGACCCATGATGCTCTAGAGAAATCATCCACAAAAACAATATAAAACCTGTGTCCCTGATGATCGGGAACACGACTTGGACCCCAGACATCGACATGAAACAACTCAAACTTGGAGTTACTACTCCGACCTTGACTACTGGGAAAAGACGACCTGTGATGTTTTCCCAACTGACACGCCTCACACTGAATAGGTGTGTGAGAGATATATGGTAGGACTAGACGCAACTTCGGAAGCGGTAAATGACCAAATCGCAAATGCCACAGGAGAGGAGATACTTGTTCAGCAGGAGAGGATGTGGTTCCAGCAAATGGGGTCTGGTTCAGACGGTAAAGGCCTCCTTGCTCATAGCCATGACCAATCACGTTGCCCGTACGGATGTCCTGAAAAATCAAAGAAGATGGATCAAAAATAGCTCGACAGTGAAGATCCTTCGTGATCTGACTAATCGACAACAGATTCATAGAAAAATGTGGTGCATGTAGGACATTCTTCAGTTGCATAGAGGGTGTCAATCTAATCTCCCCCTGACCAGTGATAGGGGAATGCGTGCCATCAGCAATTACTACTGTCCGTCCTGGAGGGATCTGGGTGTATCCTGTAAGTAGACCCTGGTCACCACATAGATGATGTGTGGCGCCCGAGTCCATGATCCATGGCAGTATATGAGATCTACTACTGTGGAGTGCAAGTGTACTACCTGAAGTACTGGTAGATGCAGAGGCAGTGGCAGAAGCAGCAGTATCAGTATGACTCTCTGTAGTCGGTGCTGGGCCAGATGGTGGGATAATGCCCCTGAGTCGGGCAACCAGGTCATCAAAGCGCTGATCCAGTGAAGCAGCAGACGGAGGCTCTATATGTTCAGCAGCTCTTGCAGACGCAGGAAATCCATGCTTTGAGTAGCATGTGTCTTCAGTATGGCCGACTCTGTGACAATATGTGCATGTTGGCCTAGTGCGGCCACCCCTTCCACGGGGAATACGTCCACGGCCCTGGTAATGAGAACCACGGCCTCTGCTGGCTGCCATGGCTGAGGGATTCTGACTAGTGGCTGTGGAAGGTACAGTAATCCTGCTCAATCTGTGAAAAGCTTCCTCCATGGGAGGAATAGTCGAGTCCGCCAAAATCTGTGAACGTGCTGCCTCATACTCTGGATCGAGTGCTGCAAGAAACACACCCACCATTGTCGCATTCCTGTATGTCTTCTGCTGTTCTGGTGTGGCGGTAAGAGGCATGAAGCTATGGAGCTTCTCAAACATTCCTCTCAAAGATGTATAGAGAGAATGTAATGGGCGGCCATTCTGCTTAATTGTGAATATATCATGTTGTAGTTGCAGGATCTTCGTCTCATTCCTTGCCTGAGAATACGTCGCTGCTAGGATATCCCACATGTCTTTGGCTGTGGGCTGATGAAGAATGTCATTGGCGATCTCAATAGCCAATGTGCCAGACAACCACACTTTTGCATATGCATCGTCAGCCTCCCATGAGGCATGGACTCCAGTCTTCTCTGCAGGCTCGGGCTCTGTGAGAATATGCTTCTTGCCCGTGGACTTCATCATACTCATGAACTGCATTGCCCACAGTTCATAATTCGTGCCATCCATCTTGACGATGGGCGCTGGACCACGAAATGCACCCATGGATGGAATATCTGCCTTGCTTTCTGACATACTGGATAAGGAAGACTGGAGCGACCTGCAACAGATAATATTTGTCTACAATGACATAGACGGGATGAGTTGCATGTGTAGACCTCAAGCAACTATCCCCATGGACCTCCGCGCGCTACGATCCGCACGCGTACCGGTTTCTATTGTAGAAACCCTAGAGCACGTTTGTAGAAAACCACGAAACACTATGCGCACAGAAGGCTAACGCTGTATGCACAGCACAGCACAGCAGATGGTACGCACAGCACAGCAGGCACTGGAAGGTGCACGGTTGCCGCTCAGGAGATGGTGCACAGGACAGGAGGCGCACCGCACTAGGAGGCGCACAGGCTGCGCGCTATGCAGCGCAACGAGAGGCGCCAGGCGATCGAGTAGCGCAAGGAGCCAGGCAGTCGAGAGGCGCCAGGCGATCGAGTAGCGCAAGGCGTGCTAGGCGATCGGCTCTAGAGGCGCCAGGCGATCAGCGAGAAGCCCCCCACGGCGAGAAGCGATCGGGGCTGGGGGCTGCGCCTATGCGCGATCGGAGGGGAGGCGATCGGCGAGAGAAGAGAGAGAGAAGAGAGGAGAGGCCGGCGGGTGGGGCGGGTTAGGGTTAGGGTTTCGAGAACTCCGGTCTAGGACCGTCGCTCTGATACCATGTTGGGAAACGTGAATGAGATGTTTATTCCATAGCCCTAGGCTCTCTTATATAGAAGAGTAGCCTATGGGTAAATTACATAAAGAGGATAACAAGAAAATAAAATAGCAAAAAGATACAATAACTAAATATGCGTCAACAGGTTCCATTGCAGAATGCTCTACATGTGGTGCCAGATGATGCTGATGAGCATGTGCTAGATGCAGGAGATGAGGATAATGAGCAACAAATCTCCACTCATGATGATGATGATGATGTAGATGACGGTGATGATGATGTTGGGCAAGGCGATGAGAGCTCTTCCTCTTCTGAAGTTCTCCCACCGCAAAGACTAGAGAGGGAGAGGCAGTCTTCCATCAGGTAATATGCACGTGATTATTTTGTTGACAGACAATTATGACCCTGAATGCTATGAGGAAGCTCTACAAGATGCAACCAAGAAAAAATAAGAAGCAATGAAATAAGAGATGGAGTCTCTTCATGACAATCACACCTTTGAGCCTGTCATGTTGCCCAAAGGTAGGAGGGCATTGAGGAATAAGTGGGTTTATAGAATAAAAACGATGAATACTCTACAAACCCAAAGTACTATGTTAGGTTGGTTGTGAAAGGTTTTAACCAAAAGAAGAGAGTTAGCTTAAAGGAGATTTTTCTCATGTGGTAAAGATATCTTCTACCATAGTGATTCTTAGCTTGGCAATAAGCCTTGATTGGGAGATTGAAGAGATGGACGTGAAGATAGCTTTCCTCCATGGTGACCTTGAGGAGGAAATTTACATGTTGCAACTAGAGAGCTTTATAGTCAAAGGCAAGGAAGATCACGTTTGCATGCTAAAGAAAAGTCCATATGACTTAAAGCAGGCACCAAGACAATGGTACAAGAAGTTCAAGTCATTCACGAGGGAGTATGTCTGTTCCAAGACTACTTCAGACCATTGTATTTTCATAAAGAAATTCTCAGGTGGTGACTTCATCATTTTTGTTGTTTTATGCTGATGAAATGTTGATTGTTGGCGGCAACAGTAGGAGAATTTCTTGCTTAAAGAAGGAGTTGAGCAAGTCTTTTTCTATGAACGACTTGGGACATGCAAGCCAAATTTTGGATATGAAGATCACAAGAAATCAAAATGCAAGGAGGTTGTGGTTTTTCCAAGAAAAGTACATTGAGAAGGTATTGTAGATATTTCATATGGAGAAGGCAAAACCAGCTAGCACCCCTCTCGGAGTTCATTTCAAACTGAGTTCCAAAGATAGCCCACTGAACAATGAAGAGAAAAAAGATATGGAAAGAATTCCCTATGCATCAGCCACATGTAGTCTCATGTATGCCATGGTTCGTACAAGGTCGGATATTGCTCATGCAGTTGAAGTTGTTAGTAGGTTCATCTCAAATACAGGGAAACAACATTGAGAAGAAGTTAAGTGGATCTTGAGATATCTTCGAGTTACTAGCAGCTACTTTATTTATTTTAGAGCAGAGAAGTATATTCTTCTTGATTATACAGACTCCAGATATGGCATGTGACATTGATGGGAGAAGATCCATATAAGGTTACCTAATGCCACTGGCAGATGGTGTAGTTTCTTGGCAGTCTCACTTCAGAAGCGTGTTACTTTATCCACTACAGAGGCTAAAATTATTGCAGCTACAGAGGCGTGCAAGGAGTTGTTGTCGATGGAGAAGTTCATGCAGGAACTTGATTTTGGTCAGGAGAAGTATGTGCTTTATTGTGATAGTCAGAATGCCATTTACCTTGGCAACAACTCCACTTTTCATGCGAGGTCAAAGCACAATGATGTAAGATAGCATTGGATACGGAATATCCTCAAAAAAAGCAACTTGTTGACAGAATTCGCACAAATGACAACGATGCAGACATGATGATCAAGGCATTGCCATTGGGAAAGTTTGAAGAGTGCCGCTCCCTTGTTGGATTGGAGCAGTAGATGATGAGTGTTTGGATGGTGAGTTCCATTCCATGTCGGAGCTCAACCATCATGTTGGACCTTAGGAGTCCATCTTCTTTACATGGAGCTTGTTGTTTGGTAATCTCCTTCTCATGAGCTGGAGGGGGAGATTCATTGGACTGTATAGACACTCATTTTTCCAGCCCATTCTAAGGCATCCTTTCAAAAACGCCACCAAGGATATGGGAGCAATTTGCCCAGACAAGTTGAGGTTCTGTTGGCAGAATCCTAGCAACACGTTTGACCATTTTTTCCAAAAAGAAGAGGGTTGCAGCTGTTGTGTTCTTGAGAAAACTAAGGCAGCAAAATTTTCTTCTCTTCTCCACCTCCTAATCACAATGATCAGGTCCAGGTTCGTTGCCAGAGATCATGCCGAAGAGGAGCCATATTCGGGCTGCTGCGGAGCAAGTTTAAACAACATCACTGGTGACATTTCTCCATCTTCTTCTCCTTTTATTTGTATTGGTGTGTTCATCGTTGATACACCTTGGAGAGAAGTTTTTGTCTTTGTAAAACCTTAGAGAGAACTATTTTGATCACCATATATAGTGGAGAATTTTCATTGGATCGAGTAGGCCATGTGGTTTTTCTTCCTCATTTTGGGAGTTTCCACATTAAAATCCCTCGGGTTTGTGGTTGTGTTTGTGATTAAATTTGGTGCTTGATTGCTTGTGGTTCTTGTGCCATTTGATTTACTTGTTAATCCGTCAAGTGCTTGTTTCAATACGTTTATGGATTATTTGTGGGATTGATTGTTCCCAACAGAACGGAGTAAAAAACGGACCATATTTACACCATTGTCTTAAAAACAAAAGATTAGACTGTTCAATTCATGAATGACACATGGAAAAAATGAAAAAAAATCCATTTGCAAGTATAAAAGTCTTGTTTATACTAAAAGCACAAAAGATTCACCTTTGTCTTTGTTTCGCACTTCACATCAAGTTGCTGTAAACGGAGGGAAAGCTTGCCAGCAACTTGACTGCCAAACCACCACGGTAGACAATGGCACCCTGGCTGGAGCACCTCGTCGAACTTTCCAAATCTCTCCTTTATGGCTACAGTAGATTGGTCTACTTGGATGCATCCAAATGCTTGGCCCATGATCTGATGTTAGATAGAGAGAAAAAATCAGTTGGTGGAATGAACTCAATATGATGACATGGAAGAAAATAAGTAAAGTATAAGAAGGCTGTGAAAGGGTGTGGAATCAGCTTAGAAACGATCATTCGCTGCACAGGAAGCAGCAGCTTCTCTAAACTAATTTTCTCATACATAAATTACCAATGCTGCAAGTACCATAATCAATTATTCCAAACAAACTAAATACCAAATTCAAATCAACTGCAATATGAAACTAGAAAACTCTGAAGCAGGGAGACATGTACGCAAACTAAAGAAACTATTAGCTAACTTTCCCCCGAAGTTTCAGTATATAATACTAACAGAGAAGCAGAAACTAAAGAGCTTGCAAATGGTTCAGAAATATGCCCACCGCTAGCGAGGAAACAAGACAACAAATAGAGAGGTCTCTACCAGTAGATAGAAACCATACTATGTGGGTAATATAGGTACAAAGACAGAGATATTTGCTATTGACAGGTAAGTTTGCGCGTGTTCTGTCCAGAGATCCAAATAATTCATAGTCAAAAGGGACATGTGACCTTGCAGACCACAAAACAAGCAGGTGTGTCTGCCGTTGCCAGCAAGACAAAATTTATGATGACAACGTGAAAGCCTAATAACCAGATAAGTAATAGTAACAAAGAAAACGTTGAAATATTTTATAAAAATTAAGTTGGTCC
Source organism: Ottelia alismoides (assembly GCA_037367405.1). Taxonomy (NCBI): domain Eukaryota; kingdom Viridiplantae; phylum Streptophyta; class Magnoliopsida; order Alismatales; family Hydrocharitaceae; genus Ottelia; species Ottelia alismoides. Next base: position 684,164 of record JAZKJV010000038.1, read on the forward strand.
ATTTTTCAGTCATATTATATGACCCATGCTGTATGAAGCATATAGCATTCCAGAGGATAAAGACGATCCACATTGACAGTGACCACCGTTCGAATCCGGACTACAAGGACTTAAAATACAAATAAAAATGCAAAAAAAAAGATATCACTTTTCAGGTTTCACTATCCTTCAGGAATCACTGAAATTCCAAGGGCAAATATTACTGATTTATCCGTAAGCCTACATGAAATTAACTTTATATTTCAACATTCTAGACTAAGATGGGTTGTAACGGATTCATAACATCATCTGAATTCCATTTTCTTCCTTTTTGCCTCCCATTTCGATCTGTTTTTCTTTACCTGGGAACAACATAGAAAGCCATATATTGCTCGCTACTCCATCTCCACAGCCCACAAATCTCTACAAAATATTCAGCATGTTTCTGCATATACTTGAAGAGTGCTAGACTAAACACGACGATCCTATTCGGAACCCTAGAATTAGAGAGCGCCCCACCAGTCAAGAAATCGACTTTGAAGCCTCAATCCTGAGCTCCAAGATCTCATTTTTTTGCACTTAGAACGTGAACAAGAGGACTTGAACTTCTACTCAGCAAATTGAGAAAAAAAACTCAAGTATAATTCAAAGAAAATTCCACAGGAAAAAGGGTTCTGACCTATATTAAGCTCCTCCCAGGCTTCTCGCTCTGACCGTACTTTCCCCACAGCTGGTAGTGGTTGGAGGTTGCCAACGAAGCGCTTTTATTAAGAACTGCGGACAGGAGACCACGGTTTCTAAATGGCATGGAGCGTGAAAAAGAAGTTGGGAGGGGGGAGAGAGGAAGATTTTAACGGAAAGAGAAGGCAATCGATTGCTGCTGATGGAGATAACTATGGGGGTTGGACGTTGATTTGATTAAAATATGTCCACAACAGGGAATCATGCAATTGGAGAAACGAAGCTTGTAAAGATGCCAAAATACGTTGCCAATACCACTCAAGAAAACAAAAACGTTGCCAAGATTCCCTTATTTCCTTTTGAAAAGTTTCTTACATCAATATCAAATAGCTGTATGCGTTACTGCCTCCAGGATCAGTCTTTTTCACACTCCCCCAAGATTTTTATGTCGAGAATCTAAGGGTGTGTTTGATTGTCGGGTTATCTCGAGGTAAACTGGAGGAGGGTAAGTCGTTTTTGTATTTGGATAGAAGGTCTTGTGTTGAAAGGATTTGTTGTAATGTGATATGATTAAAGTTTGGAAAAGTGAGTAGTTATTGTGATGTGATTGTATTGAAGTTAGAAAAAGTATGTAGATTTAAATAGTTTATATTTTTTAGATGATATGATGGTATAATATATTATTTTTTTGGAATAGATAAATGATAAATGATTTATTTAATATATTAAAAAGAGAGGAAGAGTGTGCTCACATGAGAGAGAGAAAAGGAGGGATTTGTTGGGGTTAACCCCCAAAGCGGGGGTTAACCCCTTAGCCAAACATGCTCTAACAACCTAAGGTAGAATAAGGAGGTGGAATAAGCTAGAAAAGTGTATTGCTTCTATTCGGTTAGAAGATAGGAATAAACTAGAATAAAGTACAATAAGGGTTATTCTCTGTGGATAAGGTTTGAAGAATAAGGTTTGAAAGTTAGTTAAAGATGTTAGTTGTATTTATTTTATTTATGTTAAATAAGTTAACATGCAAGCTTTTGTATCATAGATGGCATCTGTTTTATAAAAGAAGATTTTCCATTTGATTTGAACATCATATTGATAAATCTCCATTTCATCACCTTTATTCTTTTATTTTGACCTTAAATTTCTAGCTAAATGGATGTATATAGCATTAATTTGTGAAAAATAATATTCATTATTTATTCTATAAGATTTGTATATAATATTGTATTTAATGCCAAAATAAAAGAATAAAGGGAGAAAAGAAAAAGAAATAAAATACCAAAGGTATTGAATGGCCATATACCCGAGACATAGTCATCATGATGACTGGGCCGACAAGGAATAAAGTAGGGGAAATCATGGCCAAAAATACAATAAAACCCTCACTTTTATTCCTCAAATAATTCATTTTTAGGATCTATTTTATTATTTATTATTTATACTTCAAATAAATAAACTATATCATGAAAGTTATAGATAAAAATGCATAGAAAAATACAAATTTTATTTGACACAAAAATAATACATATTGTAGTTTCTACACTCAAAATATGAATCGAAAACCCAAACTTCACATACATTTATCTCCTTCATATGGACTCAAAATTCACCAAAAATATCTTTAATTGTATAGAACTTTTAATTATCTGTTTAATGAAAGTGGTTTCATTAAATTTGAAATTAATATGCAAAAGTTAGGTTTTGGACCCCTATTATACAATATACCTGAATAAAATATTCATCTTATTTATTCTTTATATTTTTCACAATTTTATATTTTTATAATTTTGTAAATATTATTTATAGTATGTGTAAATAATGAAAATAAAATAAAATCACAAAAATATAATAAAATAAAATAGTGTATTAAAATACTTAGATAAATTACCTCTATACAAATACTTATATAATAAATACATCTATTTATCTATGTGTACAAATTACTTCATAAAAATTAAATATATTTATGTATATTTAAATAAGTTATAAATATATAAAATATGTATATAAAATAATAAAATCTAAAATACAAATTAAAAATAAAATATACAATACATAGGTAAATATACATATGATTGTACATGTAAATATAAACTTATAATAATCATCTCAAAAATTAAATAAAAATAGGAATAAAAAACTAAATAAAATAATAAATATTTTCTATTTTATACCCTAAAAGTAATTAATTCATCTACTATTATTTATTTATTTTACAAATCATGTTCTATTCCCTTTTTCCTAGTTGGTCCACTTGGACCAACCAGCACCCTTCGACAATTGACTCTAGGTCAACTGTCCTTTCGTCTCCCATTTCCCGTGTCAGACCTGAATGGTATTAACTTCTCCCATTTTTTCCTGCATCCGCGTTGTCCTTTCCCCCTTGAAACCTTCCATCACTTTGCTCTCGGATCCTCCAGGATCACTACCAACCATACATCCCTCACCACCTCTTCCTCCTTCGCACGCCATAGCCCCTCGAAGCTCGCTCCATTCTAGCCTTTATCTTCCATCCTTCTTCATCATTTTTGGGTTGGTTCCCTTTTTGTCCATTCTCAACCCCTCGGAGTATCCTAGTGGAGATGCTACTTATGACAGGAGGAGTTCCCTATGCTCCACAGTGAGGGGGAGTGGCCTAGGAGGTGGTTCCTGGCCCATCATCGAAGCTCCGCTCTGGGAAATTCGTCTCCTTGGTTCTGGGCAAGTTGAGGTTCTTTTTCTTTGCTTATTAGGTAGATTTTAATCACGGGCTTCATTTTACGCTTTTATTTTAATTTCAAATCAGTAGATGTAGCTTCTTAGATTTAAGGTTGAAAGTTCATCGGAGCTCTCGAGCTCCGGCCATCGTACCTCGTCGTGCCCTCTTGTTTTGAACCTCATGAACACCCCCACTACTTAGCCCCTCCACTTCTTCATCATTTTCCACTCACCATCCACCCATCTTCGATCTGGTCCATCGAGGTCCTACATCACCCCTTCGTCGGACCTTCTCGATCCACCACCATTTCCACCTCACACTCCACCAATAATAGCACAGCCGCTTCGCTAGAGCTCCCCTTTATACCTATACATGTCATGCGCGGGATGAGCCCATTTGAGGGCTATTTGCATCTGGAAAGAGCCCTAGCTCTTCTCTAGAACCATAGAGCTCCAGGGCTCGATAAGTGAGCCCTAGGCCCATCCGAAGCTTCTAGGAGGTGTGGGAAGGCTGCAGGAACAAGTAGAGACCTTCAGCGATGCTCCAAGCAGCTAGAAATGAGAACAGCACCAGATCCAAACTCGCGTCGGGTGAGTTCTTCGTCCGTTCTTCTACCAACCTCAATAGTCATCCGATGAAGAATATCAGCCAAGATTGAAGGACGGTTGTTCGATCAAGAGCTTTATCAGTCGTCGATCGTCGAACTGGTATCTTCCATCCAGCACTGGACACGTGTCAAGTGAAGCATCCATAGCCATCCGATCTCACCATTTTGGGGGATAATTTCACATATACCCCCAACTTTTATTTTATTATCATTTAATCATGTAAAATTAAAATTAGTTTAATATTTTGTGGACCATTTGCAAGTGAACCCTCATACTTCATACATATTATATATTAGGTCCTTGCCAGCTCAACTCGCATGCCCCCCACCCCCACGTGAGCTGGGCATTTTGTATATATACCCTCATGTGTTTTATAATTAAAGTTTAATATTAGTATTAGTTCATAACTTTTGGATAATTTGCATATTATCTCATATCTTTTATTTAATTGCAAAAATACCCATGTTCACCATCTTCTCCCCTTTCCTTTTTAGCGTCGTCGCTGCAAGCCATGAATTTTGCGACCGCCATATAATGCCAGATCACCCTCGATCTTACGATTGCCTCCCTTCTTTGTCTCCTTGTCGAATCCCAATCAATCAATTCGACCTCCAACCACGATTCCAACATCGATCTTCACTGAATCCCGATCCCCTCCAAATCAAATCGCCACCTACATCTGCCATCTCTGGCCACTGTGACCCTCATATTTAAACCATACTCTGCATCATTCAAATCCATCTACTGATTGCACGATAAAGAGGGATCGATGGGGTGACAACTCATCTCCTTTTTCCTCGGTGAGGTCCGGTTACTTGGCCCACCATTGCAGCGCTGCCCTCTGCGTGAGCTGCTTCTGCTCCGACGTGCAACACTGTCAAGCCAACGACTTTCACCTCCACCACCTACGTTCCTCCATCGCTACCCACACCACCGGACATGCCTTTTATTTCATCGACCTCCATGTTAGTCTTACATTGTTATAACTTGTGCCCTTCATGTTAGTCTCACATTGTTATAACTTGTGCCCTTCATGTTAGTTGATGTTTATTTCCTTCTCAAACGAACATTAACTTAAAGACAGAAGCATAATTGGAAAAAAAAAGAGGAGTATAAGTGTAAATTTATCTTCTTGTCTTTCCCTTCTTCTGCGGGGAGTGGGTTCTTTGTTGTAGTGTTGTCATGTTGTAACGCACCACAGCCACTCGATCAAGCTCTAGCTTAATCGAGCAGCTGTGGTGCGTTAGAGCATTGCAGTAGCAGACGATCCAAATGCTCTTCTGCGTGGGAGCTAATTCCATTCCACCTAGTTGATCGCCCTTCTTGCATCCCCTCCCCTCACCATCTTCTCCCCGCGTAGCCCCCCCCCCCCCCCCCCCCCCGCGATGCGAGTCCAACGGAACCCAAGATCCAAAACTCGACATGGAGCTATGCTTCTCCAAGGAGAAGAACACAAGTTGACTATCCTTCCCCTCCCACGTCGACACCTCTGCTTGTAGTTCCACGCCCCCTGCTGCATGCGTACAGTAAACCCCCTCCTGCACATTACAGCTCCTCGCCTCCCTACTAAAGACTACCTTTAGCCGAAGATGCACGTGCGATGCAAACCACCTTGTTGAACCACTCCCTCTCCCCACGTCATATCCTCCTCCTGCAGCCCCCACTCTCGCGACGCACTATAGCTCCCCTACAAGCCCTCCTCCAAAAAGACGTGTGTACGATGCTGGCCCCTCCTGTTGAAGCCCTCCAGACAAAGATGGTTTTCACAATGGGGATGAGGCCATTTTCCTGGTAGATGATGGCGTTGCAGGCGGGCCATTCGGCATTCTTGGTGATAACGAGTTGCGAGGAATCGTTCGCTTCGACCTCGCTACTCCCGCTGTAGCCAGGATAAATAAATCATTATTTGACTTACCTCTAGATGATGACATTGGATTGAATAAATCATTATTTGGTTTACCTCATTGACAACAAAATTGAAAGGGACTCAAGTGACAACGGTCCACGAATGTAAGGACAACTTGTATTAAAAAAAGAGAGGGCATAATTGTTATTGCAAGCTCTAAGAAGGGTATAACTATAAAATTCACTTTTATTCGTTACCTTTTATCTTATTTTCCTTCATCCTTCTTCTATGTTGGCCCCTTTTGCCACTATCACAACGACTACCACCCTTTCCTCCTATTCCTCCTTAGACTCACGCCCCCTCCCTCAACATATCACTAACATCGCAACTACCGTCACCTCCCTCCCCCTATAGGGACACCCACATCCTCCCTCGATCCATTGTCGACCCAACCACCACCACCACATCCATCCCCCACCCTTCTTCGACATGTCATCACAGTGACCACTACCATCCCCTCCTTCCTCCTCCTCCTTGGATTCCCACCCCTCCCTCCATATGTTGTTGGCTCGATGATCACAACCATCTCCCACCTCATTTTCTCCTGATCTTGACCTCTCCCTCGACCAATGTCACCACCGTACCTACCACCACTTCCCTCCACCCATGAACTCATAAGACTTGGTCATCTACTCTACAAGCATAGCAATGACGTTGTGTGACCAAGTGTCAGTCATGGAAAAAATGTATGATCTTTTAAATTTTTTATTTGTACTCGTAAACTAATACTAATGTATATAGCAATAAGTGTCAGGAGTGTCGAACTCAGGGAAGCAAACTTTCAATTAAGTAGATGAGAGTAGTTGTTTAATTAGGAATTTTCTACAAGGGAGTTTTTATTATTTTTATGATTTTTATGGATTTTTAATGAATTTTATATTTTCTAAATTAATTTTTAAATGTTTTATTTTTTCCATTTTTAAATTTTTAGTTGATTTTAATTTTCCAAATTTACATGTATTTTTATTTTCAAAACAATTTAATGAATAAGATATATACAAAAGTAATGAAAGACCTTTTATATTTTAAAATAGATGAAATAAAGTCAAAAAATAATAAAATATTTTTGTGTTTTTTTATTTTTTTCTCTATTTTGTTCATTTTTGTGCTTATTATATTTTATGGAGTTTATATTGAGTTAAAGTTGAAAACAATTTAGAAAGTAAAATAAGCTACTATTTTTTTATTTTTAAAATAGAAATAAAGTAAAACAAACTAGAAATCAATTTTGTAAAATTTTTATTAAGTCTTCAAACAAGATCAAAGCTATATTTTCCTATTTTCTTTGATTTTGTACAATTTAAATAAATTTTTTCAATTATTCAAGTTTTTATAGTTTCTATTTGTATTTTTATGTGATCTTGGTATATGTGATAAAAAAGTTTAAAACAAAACTATATAAATATTTTTGTAATTTTTCAAATAATTATGAAAAATTTTATGGATTTTAAAGTTTAAACAGTAAAATAAAATGTTTTGTATTTTAAAAATACAATATAAATGAAATCTTCAAAACTAGAATATTTGAGTTAGATCTAATTACTAGGGGCATAATTTAATTGTTTATGGATTTTTATTATTGGAAACTAATTAATTCAACCAATCTAAGAATAAAAGAAAACACAACCAAACATGGGTATAAATGCAATTATTAGAAACTATGCACTCAATTATTAATAAATAAAGGGTTCTAGGATAGATTGTTTAAGCCACTTTACATGTGAGTACTTCACATGAGCATAGTTCGTAAGGACTAAATTGTAATTAAAGAAACCAATAGGGACTATCTATAGTTAATTCAAAGTCATATTCACATGAATAGGACCAAAGTAATAAATAAAACAAAGAAACAAAGATGTACAATTTTATCAAAGGAGGCATGCATGGCATGTGAGGCACGAGAGGTGACATGTGGGCCTGTGGCTATGATCACGCCTCTTGGATCTGATCGTACATCTATGATTTTAGCACTAGTGGACGACCAAGATAAGAACTGGAGGGGTGGTGAATCTCCATTTCATCATTTTTATTCTTTCATTATAATCTTAAATATCTAGTGAAATGCATGTATACAACATTAATTTGTACAAAATAACACTCATAAATTGATATGTAAATATTGTATAAATATATGTATTTAGTTCTAAAATAAAAGAATAAAGGGAAGAAAAGAAAATGAAGTGTCAAAGATACTAAATGACCCTAGATCCTGAGACCAAGTTGGACTTAGTTGACAAGGAACAAAGAAGGGGGAGGTAGAGCAATTAAACGACAAGTACAACTTAAAACCTTAATTTTATCTATAAATAAATAGCCATTTGGACCCTATTTTATTTTGGATTTTACACACCTCAAATAATAAAATCCTAAACATGAAACTTATACATAAAAATACAATGAAAAATACAAATTTAATTATATGTAAAGATAATGCACAGTGTGACTGAGACACTGATGAATATCATATTCATCACTCTAAAATCGATTAATTATGCTCGCATCCCCAAAATTAACATACATTTCTTCAATTATATTGCATAATTAGCATTCATTCATATGTAAATAATAATTACATTTTATCATGCATAATTGCATAAAATAAGAAGCCAAAAATCTCAATCCAATTGACCTATAAAACAAGCTAACTTCTTCGATTTTTAATTAATTCATACTAACTCCAAATAACTTGATGGCATCTCCAATGTGTATATATTACTAACAATAATAAAGAAAAAATACAAAAAAATCGCATAAATAAGTAGACTAGAAACTCAAACCCTAATTTCAGGACAAATAGACTAAAGCATTGATATCTTCCTCATACAGTATCTGATTTAATCCTACTCACTATTGAACTAATGTACATTCAATTATCTTTAAAACAAGACCAAGTTCAAGTGAGTCGGAACTCATATGTGAAAGCTACATTTTGGGATTCTTTTGTACATTGTGTATTTTAGCGATTTCTGACCTATTATTTTATGTAAATATTTAAATTTTTATTTTTTTTCTTTTCATTTATTTTATTTGATGAAATTTCTAATAAAATACATAAAAATCCAAAAATAAAATAAGATCAAAATCGAAGGAACCAACTGAGTCCAAGTCTTCACTAACTGTCAGTATAAAAGTCCTCTTTTCCATCTTTTATTTTATTTCTTAATTTTCTTAACTAATAAAAAACCAAAAAATTATATTAATGTGTAAATATTTATCTTTGATTTTATCATATTTTTTCTCGATTTTTAACTTATTTAAAAATGACAAAAAATAGAAAACTCAAAAATCAAGGTATTTTATGCACCCCAAAAAAATTCACTTTATGCAACTAATCGATTTTGCTTCTGGTATCTTCATGAAAGTTGTAGATATTGTCGAGACAAGCAACTTTTATTAATAAAATCTTTTGATCTGAGGTCATTTTCTATTTCTTTTTCTTTTTATTTTTGAATTCTCTAGAGCCGACACAAGGCAGCTCCTGAAGCAGCCACCTGTAATACAAATTTGGCATTTATTTTTCATTTATTTTATTTAAAAATATAATAATAATAAATACATAAATAAAAAGAGAGAATCATGCACGTCCTACATATGTGTTGTTGGATATGCGAGCCCACGGCGAGCCACTATGCAATAAATGTTATTGCAAATATCATTCCATGATCTGAAATGATGAATAATTAACTTGAATAATAGGTCCCTTAGTACAATTAGGATTATATACCACGGACATCTTAATGATCATATAGATATTGATTCAATTGTTGAATCATAGAGGTTGGTGCTTGGATGAATATCTAAAGAGTTAGATTGAGGACTAACCAAGCACTGTCAAATGATTGTTAAGAGAGGATCTCCGGCCTGAGAAGGAGATGACAATCTTTTCTCTAAAGGTTGATATCTGACTGACCTCTTGATGCAGATCCTCTGCAGAGGAATAGAGATTCAGAGGTGTCAGATTAGTTAGGGTAAAGAGTTTACTTAACGAGATCAAGATAACCAAAGTCCTATAACTTATGTTGTCACGGTATAGGCACGCATCCTCTGACCAGAGACAGATGTGTTAATATATATTTGAGTATGTACATTTGGCAGACCAATAGGTTAATGACCTAACCAAGGTCTATACACTGATGTGTTGATGTGCATGCAATGGCATATGAGTATAATATGATCTCTCAAAGAGATCATACAGGTTCAGTTATTGAACCGGAAGACATGATCTATGAGATATTGGGAAGAATCAAATTCCGTGCACGATCATCTTGCTATGGAAGCTTGACTGAATTCGTAGACTTTTGGAAAGTATATGATGAAGACCTAGGTATGATATATGCTTTTTGGAAAGTATATGATCGATACCGACTCCCAATGATCAAATGAGAAACTTAATGATAAAACTCTAAAAAATATAGTCTAAAATAGATCTAAAACTTCGGGTTTAATCTGGGTCTTCCACTATGCAGGATGTACAGGTATTGAGAATACCTGAGGGTGATGTGATCATAAACTATTGTATAATTATGACGCTTCCATTCCAAGGGAGTGATGAAACAAATCTGGATTTTAGTGACTCCTCTCACAGAGAAATGATCTAATCTTAGTCCAAATATTGGACCTTGATCTGAATGTGATTCGCATGCAATGAGAAGATTAGATCTACGACCTTGATTTAATCAATGATCTTTGGGAGGTCTGCAAGATCTGGATTTGAGATGTGATCTCAATATCCAAGTCACTATATGTAGAACAATACAATCACCAAGTCCTTATCTCCAAGTATCCGCGGAGAAAGCGCATTATCCTTGAAAGAGTTCGTGGATAATTTCATTGTTGATATGTGTATCCGAGCATTGAAAAATTGGTAATTAAATGTGATTTAATTATCATGAATAAAATGAATTTGATTCATATTATAAAGAGAGTTATCTGCAATAATTAAATGTGATTTAATTATCAAAGATGCGAATAATGTGAATGTGATCCATGTTATTTGGGCACATGAGAAAAGAGATCCAAGATGATTAAATGTGATTTAATTATCATGGATATGAATAATGTGGATAGTACGATCCATATTAACCAGGTATATTATAAATGTGATTTATAGTATATTAGAGAGAGCATATTGTGATTCGTATTTGTTAATTAATTATTGATGTGAATTGGATTCACATTTAATGATTAATTGAATATAATTTACATTTTGTTTTGGGATGTGAATGTGATTCACATTTTTCAATGGCATGATTGCAATATTTCACAAGATAATTATAAATTATTTTTATGAAATAATTTAGAATAATTGTTGTTGTAAATCTTGGATATATCATGAGATAATGAGATCTCATGAGATAATGAGATCTCATGAAATGATTGGTAGTCGTCCCCCTTTTTAAGGGATATGGTTTATCTCCACATTATCTCCAAAGATAATTAATTGATTTAATTTGAATTTAAATATATTGATTTGTCGATATACATTAATTTAAATTAAATTAATTACTGTTGTATTTTCACAACAAAATCATGACCATTGAAAGAAATACAAATCAATCTCACCCATTGATTGTGTGATGTCCATGGATTGGGATCCATGGGCACCCAGAACCCAATATAAGAAGAGGGGCCCCTTGCTCTTCGAGTTACACAACAACAATGCTCTATTTCCCTCTCTCTTTCTCCACACGCCAAGCCTCTCTCTCTCACTCATAGTGGTCATGCACCATGGAGCCCTTATGAGAGTCATCATCGTCGCAGTATCATCGTTATGATGTCGGATCATCTACTCGTGGATCTCCATATCCTTTGGTGTGTCTCGCTCGTGAAGAAGATGTTGGATCTCGTGTGATGAGATCAGGAGATCTACCGCTTGGATCATCAACATGAATTGCGAGGAGCACGTGTCTCATCAACGCGCTCGCAAGCGTCTCCTCCGTCGGATCGGACTTGAGACAGGAGGTCTCTTTATTTAGAGACTTGATCACAATCATGCTTCAAGAGTTAATCCTAGTACCTATTTGCAGTTTAGATAAAATGATCTAAGAAGTGTTCTTGGATCATGTGATTTCATCATTTTAATTTTTTTTAAAATTTCCGCTGCCTCGAGCAACTAGTGCGACTAGTCGCTCCCGATCGCATTCGATGCGATCCTCACGCTTCTGTGATGTGCTTAAGGATTTTTTGTATCCTTAAAGTGGCATCAAATCCTTAGGTCGGAGGTTTTGGATACGATCCATAAACATAAGAAGACCTGGCTTCATAAGGGATTGTGAAAATTTTATCACATTTCAATTTTCGCAGCCCTGTTTTGTGATAAATTTTGGCCCTATTTAAAATGTTTAAACACAAAATTATCACTTGGATCATTTTTCCCATTAAATAAGGAAACAGTGGGATTTGAGTTTGCATAATTTGGATTCCCTTCACTCAAGGTATGATCATTTTAAAGACCATATGTCCACTGTTTTAGGGATAACGAATAACAAAGTAATTAAGGAGTTAATTAATGTTAAATACCTGAAAATGTGTGCTTATCACTTGGATTCTATTTTAAATGAAATTATCAAACTTTAGAATTTTATTTTACTTAATTTGGATTTAAATTGATTGAGATATGATAATTTTAGTAAGTAGGGATCACTGCTGAAAATTACATACTCGATCATGAATCTTGTGGTTGTCATTTAAGAAACTTGAGAAATTAACGGTTAATTTCTTGGAATAATTACGGATAATATTTCGGAAATATTTGATGATAATTGCTCTCTTAAATGAAATTACCTCAATCAATAAATGATTAGATATGATCTTGATCACCAATTGGTTACTTGATACACTTTCATCAAACATGTTACTTGAATAGATCTTCGAAATTTGTTTATCAAAATTCCTTATAATCAAAATGATTTTGATTATTACTATATGATATAATTTCATTTGAAAAACCGATGAACATCTCAAGTACACAATAATCAATTTGACATGATCCTTTCCTGAGTTGGATATGGTATCTAGTCGGGGAGTGTTGGGGTAGCAGGTTGCACCATATTTGATCTGTCCCACTCCCGTCATTACTGGCCATGACAGCGGGTAGGGACTCGATAATGCTGGAGAAATCATGGTGTATTTTCTAATTATTAAAATTCAAATAATACGCACTTTGAGATAATACCATTCTTTCAAGTAATAATCAAGTTTGATAATTGAATTGGATTGATAATTGATTTAATGAGATTAAATTAATTATATCCAATTTAATACACTCTATTATGATAGATGTATATTTCCATTGGAAGAATTAATTACATGGATATGATTCATGATAATTAATTAAAATTTGAATTTGAGGTGGAGGATCACATAAGTGACATCCATGGTCTCCCGTCAAGGCGAAGGGTTCCGTCGTCAAGGATTGTATGTAGGAGATGCCTGTCCGAAGTGACCGCTCCCGCATACAAGCACATCTGGATCGGGATCTTTGCTTCTCGAAAGAGTAAGGTTGTATGCATAGTGACCCCAATATCAATTCCCCATATTATTGGGGAGATATTGGATAGCGCATAGAGAGTCCTAATCTTGTTGACGGTTGGTTCAATTAACAACGGGTCAACATCGCCTTAGGGGTGGTGAGCTCGAGTGTTACAGACCTAATTGAGAAATGCAAGTTGGACTTGCAAGGAGGAATGTGTTCCCACTTCTTTTTATCGGAGTTATACTTTCTCATATGATTGGGATGTGACAAAGATAAGAAAGGAGATCCCAGATCTTGTTGAGATATAATGGTAAGTGTATCTCTTACATTGAAAGTGATTAAGGGAATGAACTTTTAGTGTTGACAAGGAAAAACTTTGATTTAAAAATTCTTAAATCGAAGTAAAGCATATATTTATATATATATATTTATTTATGCAAATTTTTTATTTCAGATAATCCTTCATTAAACCCACTCAATGTTATACTCAATAATAACCAGTAAAATATCATAGATTGGATCCATGATCAAGATACTGTACTTGCAGCTGGACACATAATGTGTGTGGTTGCAATGTGTAAGTTTCCTCATAATAATGAGGACAAACAATTAAATAGATAAAGGGACTACAACCCTAGGGTTTGTATGTCTCTATAGTCTTGATCTCATAGAATGTACTTTGGAAGTGACATGTAGATGATGATCGTAATTATCAAATAATCCTTATAAAAATCTAAAAAGATGTTTTTGGCAAATACATGTGCTCTCGACATTTAATCATGAATGACACAGTTCTATACATTATGCAGAATGGTGGCTTTATAGGAGATGATGTACTCAAAATGTTTGAGTACCTACTTGAACCAACGAATTTTAAGATTTTAGATGGATGTAGATATGATGAGTGTCATCAATCTACTATCTATACTCAAGTCATTCATGAAGCTTTATAATATTCATATGAATTAAATAAAGCATGTATAAATTTTGAAATACTCTTATAATGAAATATTTTGAATTCAACATAAGAGATCCTTCGTCTTAAGCAAATGTTGTTTATAGATGAAAGGAGCGCAATGGAAGCATGGGTTGGACCCGAGTTAGAAGGAAAATTAAAGAGTTGATTGTACTTCTATGGTTTCCATACATATGACATTCAAAGAGTTGGATGAATGCCAATACTGCAATAAGTTGATGTATTAATAGTGTGACTATCTAGTCTATCTAGGATCCTTAGAGAAGGACTCGGATAGTGCATCGAAATAATCTACATCTACGTATAATCGTTGAAATTGACTTTCCTATTTGATAAGATTAAAAGTCTAATAATTGTATCTCAATCTTCTAATAACACTTGCAAATTGGTTGCATATGTATTATAAGACTATAATTTTGATCTTAAGATTTAATAGTCATCTACATAGATATTGATGCAACTGTTGCAACAATCTCTAATGGATAGATAGACTTCATATTTTCAATGGGATAGCCTTTAGTCTTAGAGAATGTCTTTATGACATGGATATTAGAATACACTTATCGTGTATTTCTAAATGTTAGAAATAAACATGAATTCTGAGATAGACCTATCATAAAGAGTTATGATGGACATATTTCAAAAAGTAATCTAACATCTAAAGGACTCTACTAAAGTAGAAAATTAATGAATGGTTCATTAACAATTCTAATATTGAAAATTAAACCTTAAAAGATCAATAGGAGGATGAAGATCATTTGACAATGATTTGGCATATAGCCTAGGACATATGTCTATTGATGACATCCATAGACTAGTAAGAGATGAAACTTTAGAATGTCTGAAATTTCAAATATTACATACTTGTGAATTTTGTATTCAAAGTAAAATTTCCATTACACCCTTATCTGGGATTGGTGTTAGATGTCAAGGTATTCAAGATCTCATACATATTGATGTATGTGGATCATCTATGTCATAATGAACATTAATTATATTTGATATCCATGGATGATTATTTGTGATATGAGATTTCTTCCCTACACCTTAGAAACCTTTGAAATATTCAAAAATTTCACAATTTGGTTTAGAACCAAAGTTTGAAGGAATATGAAAATGAATTTGATCTAGTCTAGGTAGTCAATACCTATTAGATGAATTTATGAATACCTTATGGAGAAATGAATATCATTCCTATCTCACTCCTCCAGGTACACATAAACTCAATAGAGTTGTAGCGAGATACAATTGGATCATGTGTGACATGATTTGATCAATGATGAATCTTAGCATAATTACCTCTTAGTTTCCAGGTATATATGTAGTAGAGACTACAATATATATCCTTAATAAGGTTCCATGCAAGTAAGCTAGAATCAAGCACTAGAGAGTGCTACTTCATTAGGAAAATAAAGGATGGTATTGGATATTTACTTTATGACCTTGAGATTCTTAAAAGATCTCATCTTTGAGAATGTGATTCTTAGAAGATGTGACTCTTGAGAATCAATATAAAAATGAAGTAAAGGAACTCATTTAATCTTGAGAAGATAATGAGGCTCCTGAAATCGGAAACTAAAAGAACAATTAAAGATGAAACACTAACACCTCTTCAAATGAGTTTGAGGATGGATTCCATATGTCAGTTAAGTCTAACAATGAGCTGACTTCATATGACGAAGCCTCTAAAGATCAAAACATGGAAAGATGGATGTTAGCAATAAAGTCTAAAGTAGACTTCCTATACAAGTGTTGTATATGGACCCTCGAGAATCCATCTATATGGGTAAGACCCGTTAAGGCGTAAGTGGATCTTTAAGAGAAAGAAGGAACCTGATGAGAAGGTAGAAACCTTCAAAGCACGGCTCGTATCCTCAAGATACACAAGATACACACCGAAGAGAAGACATCATTTGCGATGAGACTTACTCTCTAGTGAGTATGCTTAAACCCATCAGAATATTGCTAACTTTAGCTACACAACTTGACTTTGACATCTTCAAGATGGAAGTCAAGATTACATTCCTCTATGAATACCTCTCTAAGGATATTCACATGAAGTAAGCCCCAGGGCTTCATGGATGAGGAAAGCAAAGTGTGAAAGATGAAGAACTCCATATATGGACTCAAATAAGCTTCTTGTATTTGAAACATCGGATTTGATGAAATTATAAATTTTATGATTTCGGATAGAATCTTGACGAACCATATGAAGCTTAGTGGGAGTGCCATTTTGTTCACAATGCTAAATGTGAATAATATCCTGATCAATTAGAATGATATAAGGATAGTAATAAGTGTTTTATTGACTGGCTATTCCATACCTTGAGATATGATCTCAAGGATACCTCTTAAGATCTTAGTTCTGAAGTTGTTCAGAAGTAAAGAAAAAAGGGTATTAGTAACATCACATTAAGTGGTACACCTTGAATATTTCCATTTTCTGGAAAATTCCAAGAAAGGCTTTTTTCCTTAAGATATGGTACTAACCTATCTAAAGGTATAGCACCTCAAGGAATTTAGGAAGTGAATGCTAAAATTACTTGCGCTTGTGTATCAGTTATAAGAAGCCGAGTGTATGCTAGATGTGTACAAAAGTCAGATGTCTGCCATGCAATGAGAGTAGTGAACTGTTGCTAATCCTGCTATGGAGATAAAACACTTGGTTATGGTTATAAAAATATTTTCAAAGATGAAAAGACTTTAGAGATAGTGATCTCTAAGTCTTATCTTTAAGAACTGAAGACTTTATAGATAGAGATCTCAAAGGTCTTAACTACAGATACCTTAGGAGATAGAGATATCCAGGAATAAGGGTATTCTGATAAGGATAATAGAAATAATGGTTATAATAATTGTTGAGCATTAGTGTCAAGGATACTATAACTGACAAAATTGAGTATTTGTTGCATAAGATGCAACATTCACATTGGATGCAAGCACTGTTACTAGGAGATATGCAAGTGTCGTAAAAGGACTTGGCATAGTCTCTTGGGAACAGAGTGACTAATAAACTTACCTAGCTATTTTTCCAAATAGCATATGATTGTCATATGAGTGTGGGTTTGTAGATTAGCCCATTAATGGCTCTTTAGGCTCGTCGGAGATTGTTGGACATGCGAGCCCATGGCGAGCCATTATGAAAAAAATGTTATTACAAATATCCTTCCTTGATCTGAAATGAGGAATAATTAGTTTGCATAATAGGTCTCTTAGTACAATTAGGGTTATGTACCACAGCCATCTTAATGATCACACAGTTGTTGAATCAATTGTTGAATAATAAAGGTCGGTGCTCGGATGAATATCTAAAGAGTTAGATTGAGGACTCATCAAGCACCGTCAAATGATTGTTAAGAGAGGATCTCTAGCCTGAGAAGGAGATGGCAATCGTTTCTCTAAAGGTTGATATCTGACTGACCTCTTGATGTAGGTACTCTGCATAGGAATACAGATTCAGAGGTGTCAGATTAGTTAGGGCAAAGAGTTTACTTAACGAGATCGAGATAACCAAAATCCTGTGTCGTATGCTGTCATGATATAGGCAAGCATCCTCTGACCGGAGACAGATGTATTACTATATATCTGAGTATGTACATTTGGCAGACCAATAGGTTGATGACCTAACCAAGGTCTATACACAGATGCGCTAGTGTGCATGCAAGGACATATAAGTAATACGATCTCTCAGAGGGATTATACAGGTTCAGTTACTAAACCAAAAGACATGAGTTCACTCATGAGATATTGGGAAGAATCAAATTACTTGCACGACCGTCTCGCTTTGGAAGCTTGACTGAATTTGTAGGTTTGATATATACTTTTGGAAAGTATATGATCAAGACCTAGGTATGATATATGCTTTTGTAAAGTATATGATCGATACCAACTCCCAATAATCAAATGAGAAACTTAATGATAAAACCCTAAAGGAGACAGTCTAAAAAAGATCTAAAACTTCGAGTTTAATCTAGGTCTTCCAGTTGGCATGATGTACATGTATTGGGAATACTTAAGGGTAATGTGATCATAAACGATCGTATAACCATGACGCTTCCATTCCGAGGGAGTGATGAAACAAGTATTGATTTTAGTGACTCCTCTCACAGAGAAATGATCTAATCTTAGTCCAAATGTTGGACCTTGATCTGAATGTGATTTGGATGCAATAAGAAGATTAGAACTACGACCTTGATTTAATGAAGCATCTTTGGGAGGTCCTCAAAATCTGGATTTGAGATGTGATCTCAATATCCAAGTCACTATACATGGAACAATACAATCGCCATGTCCTTGTCTCCAAGTATCCGCGGAGAAAACGATTATCCTTGAAAGAGTTCATGGATAATTTCATTGTTGATATATGTATCTGATAATTGAGAAAAATGATAATTAAATATGATTTAATTATCATGAATAGCATGAATTTGATTCATATTATAAGGAGAGTTATCTACCATAATTAAATGTGATTTAATTATCAAAGATATAAATAATATGAATGTGATTCATGTTATTTGGGCACATAAGAAAAGAGATCCAAGATGATTAAATGTGATTTAATTATCATGGATATGAATGATGTGGATAGTACTATTCATATTAACTTGGTATATTATAAATGTGATTTATAATATATTAAAGAGAGCATATTGTGATTTTTATTTGTTAATTAATTATTGATGTGAATTGGATTCATATTGGATGATTAATTGAAAATATAATTTACATTTTGTTTTGGGATGTGAATGTGATTCACATTTTTCCAATGGCATGATTGCAATATTTTACAAGATAATTATGGATTATTTTTGTGAAATAATTTACAACAACTATTGTTGTAAATATTAGAGATATCATTGAAGGATATGGTATTATCAAGCGCATCACGGAAGTGTGATCGTCGTATCGAATACGATGCAGAACGACTAGTCGTACTAGGTTCTGTGCAGCGGAATTTAAAAAATTTTCATGCGATGAAACCACATGATCCAAAAATGATTCACAGATCGTTTCATCTATAACCACAACAAGTATAAAGGAATACCTCTTGAAGTGTGGTTCATCGAGTCTTTAAGAATAGAGACCTCATGTCTCAAGTCCGATCGTCGGAGAAGTTGTTTACGAGCACGGGGATGAACCGCGTAATCCTCGCAATCCAACAAGTTGATCCAAGCACAGTTAGCTCCTGAACTCGTCGTACGAGATCGAACGTCTTCTTCATGAGCGTAGCACTCCAAGAAGACGGAGAACCGAAGAACGTCGAAGCGGCGGCACGGTGGCGAAGGCGTCGATGAGACTCTCCTCTAGGGTTTGGTGGACAGCCACCAAGAAGAGGGAGAGAGGGTTGGCGTGCGGGAAGAAAGAGAGAGAGAGAGAGAGAGAGAGAGAGAGAGAGAGTTTGCTTCAATATTGCATAACCCTAGAGAGCATGGTATGCCTCTCTATTTATAGGGTTTTGGGATCCATGGATCTCAATCCATGGGACATATAAAATCAATGGATGAGATTGATTTATGTCCAATTCAATGCTCAAAATTGTTGTTAGTAAAAGCCAGCAAATTATGGTTTAATTTAGATCAAATATATTTGACAAAATCAAATATAAATCAATCATAAATTACATCATTCAAATAAGGAGAGAATATACATGGAGATTACATCTCCATGTACATTCAAGGTGGACGGCCACCTATTCCAAATAGGAATTGGGTGCCACCCACTCCATTCCATATGGAGGCAATCTCATGAGATTTCATGAGATTGCATATCTCCATGGAAATCTCCATTATTATTTCCAGCAACTTTTTGTTGTGATTTATTCTTCAAAAATAATTCACAATTAATTTTGACAATATTGCAATCTTGCCATTGAAAAATTGTGAATCACATTCACAACCCAAAATATCAGATAATTTATATTATCAATTAATTACACAATGTGTATCCAATACACATAATAATTAATCAACAAATATAAATTATAATAAACTCTCTCTAATACATTATAAATCACATTTATAATATATTATGAATAATTGGATATTTCTACCCACATTATTCTTATCCATAATAATTAAATCATATTTAATTATATTGGATAATTTCTACACACATCAAGATGATTAAATCATTATTTCTTCATTGCTTAGATCTTATGGAATTATTCTTGAACCCTTCAAGAATAATGCGATTTCTCCGCAGATATTTGGAGATAAGGACAGGGCGATTGTATTGTTCCACGTATAGTGACTTAGATGTTGAGATCATATCTCAAATACAGATCTCATGCACCTCCCACAGATGCTTGATCAAATCAAGACCGTAGACCTAATCTTCTCATTGCATCCGAATCTTATTCAGATCAATGTCCAGTACATGGACTAAGATTAGGTTACTTCTGTAATGAGAGGAGTCACTAAAATCCAAACCTATTTCATCACTCCCTTGGAATGGAAGCGTCATGGTTATACAATCATTTATGATCACATCACCCTCAGGTATTCCCAATACCTGTACATCTTACATACTGGAAGACTTATGATCATTCTGAAGATAAAGATCACTTTTACACTGTCATCTTCAGGGGTTGATCATTAAGTTTCTCAATCTTGGTCACTGAGAATTGGTATAGATCATATGCTTTCCCAAAGCATATATCTTACCTTCAAATTCATGTCATGCTTCCAAAGCATGACGACCATGCATGGAATTTGATCAGTCCCAATACCTCATGGGTGAGCTCATGTCTCCCGGTTCATAAGTGAACCTATATGATCCCTTTGAGAGATCCTATTACTCATATACCCTTACATGCACACCAGCTCACCGGTGTATAGACCTTGGTTAGGTCATCAACCTATTCGTCTGCCAAATGTACATACTCAGACATATAGCGACACATCTGTCTTCGGTCAGAGGATGAATGCCTATGTTGTGACAGCATTCAACATAGGTCTTTGGTTATCTCGATCTCGTTAAGTCAACCCATTGACTCAACTAATCTGACACCTCCGAATCACTATTCTTATGCAGAGGACCTGCATCAAGAGGTCAATCAGATTTCAGCCATTTGAGAAAGGATTGCCATCTCCTACTCAGGCTGGAGATCATCACTTAACAATCATTTGATGAGTCCTCTATCTAACTCCTTAGATATTCATCCAAGCATCAGCCTCTATGATTCATTCAATGAATCAACAGCTGTATGATCATCAAGTTGGCCATGGTACATAACCCTTATTGTACAGAGGGACCTTATAGTACATTCATTTATTCAATCTCAGAAAGGGAGTGAAAATAATCAATAACTTTTATTGATAATTTTTTTATTACAATAACATTTATTGTAGGAATGGTTCGCCCGGAGCTCACATTGCTAACAATCATGAGATAATGAGATTTTATGAGATAATGAGATCTCATGAGATATTGAGATGGTCATAATGAGATCTCATGAAATGATTGGTAGCCGTCCCCCCATTTTAGGAGATATCTCCTCATTATCTCCAAGTATAATTAACTTATTTGGTTTGAATTCAAATATGTTGATTTATTGATATATATATTGATTTAAATTAAATTAGTTATTGTTGTGTTTTCGCAACAAAATCATGACCATTGAAAGAAACACAAACCAATATCACCCATTGATTGTGTGATGTCCATAAATTGGGATCCATGGACTCCCATAACCCTATATAAGAAGAGGTACCCCTTGCTCTTTGAGTTACACGGCAACAAGTGCTCTCTCTCCCTCTCTCTTTCTCCAAACACCAAGCGTCTCTCTCTCTCATAGTGGTCATCTACCATGGAGCCCTTGTGAGAGTCATCATCGTCGCAGTATCATCGTTATATTACCGGATCATCTACTCACGGATCTCCATATCCTTTGGTGTGTCTCGCTCGTGAAGAAGATGTTGGATCTCATGTGACAAGATCAGGAGATCCTCCGCTTGGATCATCAACATGGATTGCAAGGAGCACGTATCTCATCAACGCGCTCGCAAGTGTTTCCTCCATCGGATCGGACTTGAGACAGGAGGTCTCGTTATTTAGAGACATGATCGCAACCACCTTCAAGAGGTAACCCTAGTACCTATTGGTGGTTTAGATGAAACGATCTAAGAAGTGTTCATGGATCATGTGATTTCATCATTTTAAAATTTTTTAAATTTCCGTTGCCTCGAGTAACTAGTGCAACTAGTCGCTCCCGATCGCATTCGATGTGATCCTCATGCTTCCGTGATATGCTTAAGGATTTTCCATATCCTTCATGTGCCTCCACTGCACGCGCCCACAACGTGTTGTCCGCCTCCTCCTTTCCATCCAGGGTCGGCGCCATTGTCTTCTCCCCTTTTCCTCTTTGGCGTCGCCATTGCCCACCATGATTTTCACGACCACCACCTCATCCAAGATCCCCTTCGATCTCACGACCACCTCACTTCTTTTTCTCCTCGTCGAATCCCAGTCAATTGATTCAACTTCCAATCACGATCCCAACATTAATCTTCACTGGATCCCAATCTCTCCAAACCAAATTGCCACATACACCATCCATCACTATTTGTCGTAACCCTCCTATTTAAATCCTTCGTCGCATCATTCAACTCCATCCGTTGATTGCATGGTAAAGATGGATCGACGGGGTGACAGCTCGTCTCCTTTTTCCTTGACGAGGTCTGGTGGCTTGGCCCACCGTTGCAGCGTTGCCCTCCGCATGAGCTGCTTCTGCTTCGGTGCACAATGCCATCGAGTCAACAACTTTCACCTCCACCACATGTGTTTCTCCACTGCTATCGCACAACCGGACATGCCTTCGACTTCATCGACCTCCAGACGCTAGGAACTGCTCTGTAGCTCCTCCGTCTTCGCTCTACCACGATGCCGCCTCCAGTAGTGCCCCACTCCACCTGGGCTTTGCCTTCCTTCGCCTTCACTCGACTGGAGCCACAACCTTCTATCGCACACCACCAGATGGGAGGCCCGAGGACCTCCACATGAGGAGCACATGCGTGAGGGATCTTTAGCAAAAGGTACCCCTCTAGTTCTATCGTCTTATAGGAGAACACCCCCCGCGCACGTGTTAAGCACGTGGGGGTCGAAAAATTCATAACCACATCCTTGGAGTTAGCCATTGTTCCAAAAGCCTCCCACCGCACATGATCTTGCTAGGTCATTTTTGCTCCAGAGCACCTCGCAGATCACCTTATTTCAATCACACCCTCGTCGCTCAAGGGTCACATGCATAGCACGAGACAGCTTGATAATTTTTGCAGATAGCCCCCCAGAGAGCTCGGTAATTACATTCTAGCCCCTCTATTGCATTTTCTCCTTTAGTTAATTATTACAATTTTACACTAAGACCCCTATGTTCCCCCTTTATTTTAAACGTCTAATTGGATCATTTTATTATTCCAAAAATAGCATTGTATTCTTCAATTAATTTTCTATATTGTGGCATGCTTATAATATTTTTATTCTCTGTGGTTAATTAATAAATAATATTCTTGCATAAAATTGCATATTTTTTCCATTCCGAGCCTAGAAATTCAGAATTAATTAACCATAACTCCAAAAATTATCAAAATATGTGGATAATAGAATTAATTGTATTTAACATCGTGCCCAAAAAGAACTGCATTTGCATGTATAGTTTTCTATATAAAAATTGTTTTGTGCATTTCAGTGATTAATTTTTAATAGGTATTAAATCCAACATTTACAAGATTTAGGATTTTTCTATAAAAAATTACTTAGTGATATATCTTAGATAATTTTATTTTCTAAAAATAAGTACATTTAATATTTATTATAATTAATTGTTGAAAATCTCACATTTGTTATTAATTAATTCGTAAATTATTCATATTGTATCTAAAAATTCCAAAAAAATTACAGTGTTCTCAGTTCATCATTATTTACATCTTGCTAAGTTTCATAATTTTTTGACTCCGTTTAACTGAAAATTACATTTTATTCCATAAAATCATCTACATTTGCATTTGCATCCAAAAATTGCATCAAAAATACCAAAAATATTCTACCTTGAAATCATGCACAAAATTGGATAGACATTAATCGAGGTTGCTCATTTGCCTCCTCGAGTTCGATCTTGGGACTTGTCCAAGTAAAACAAACATAATATCACTTGAAGTAATTGAATTAAATGTTTAAGTGATTATTTCTTGATTGATTCCGATTACCCACCAACAACGAAACAACACATCACTATTTTCGTAGGCTTAATTCACACAAACTAATTGAGGGCAATTAGCGAATCATCAGACACCAAAAGAATAAGCCGCAGACAAAACTTTACAAAAATTTATCTCATCCATACAAACTCAAAATTGTCAAAAGTCACCTTTATTGTTCATAAATTTTAATTTTCCATCTAATGAAGATGGTTTCATTAAAAATGCTATGAACCTATATATTTTATTCAACATATTCACTCTTTATATTTTTATTTTCCTTATATTTTTATATACTTGTAAATATATTATTTTCAATACAATAAAAACAAAAACACAAAATAAGAGCCTTAAAACATAAAATAAATAATAAAATACAATATATAGGTATATTGTACTTAAAATATACATATACACATTTATTAAGTAAATAAATAAAATAAGAAAAAATAAATATATTTATATTTATATGTGATTTAAATATATAAATTATGCATACATAATAATAAAATTTTTAATGCAAAATAAAAATAAAATTATTTAAATATAGGTAAATATACCTATATGTGCATGTAAATATTAGCACATAATAAATAGTGTTGTAAAAAATAAAAATCCCCATAAAATACAACATGAAATTATAAACATTTCTGTGTTTTGATTTTTTATTAATAAAATACATAGATAATTTATTTCATTTATTTTTCATTTCCATTCCTATTTTGTCCTTATGCGGTTGAGCTAGACCAAGGATTTTTTATTAATAAAATACATGACTTAGTTTGTTCCTACTTTATGTGATTTCAAGCTTTTACATATGGATGTTAGAAGTATATTTTTAAATGATTTTATCAAAGATGAAGTCTTTATAAGACAACTTCTTAGCTTTTCTTCTCTATTTTTTTGGTCATGCCTTTTGTTTGAAAAAGGCTCCACGTTGTTTGAGATAAATACCTTGTGTATGATATTGTTACCATAAAGCTTTCTTATGGCTTATGGTTTTAAGGTTGGATTGGTCGATACAATACTCTTTATTACAAAGAAATAAAAAGATTCATTGATTGTACAATTTATTTGATGATATTTTCCTTTCATTTTACTAAATTCTCTATAAGAAATTTTCAAAAATGTAAGATGAATTTGAGGTGATTATGATTGAAGAATTCAAATGCTTCATTGAAGTCAAAATCCATCAACTAGAAAATAGAACCTTCATCAATCTATACAAATATATAGGAATTTTTGAAGAAAATTGGATCGAACACAACTAAAAGGAAAAGGAATTATTATAAGTATAATAATACATCTAGATGTAAATGAATCAGGTATAGGTGTTGATACAAAAAATATCAAGATAGGATAAGATCTCTCCTTTATTTAAGTGCATTTGGACCTGATATATTATTTGCTACTTGTTTGTGTGCTGGATGTCAAGCTGTTACTAGAGAATCCCATTTACTTGTTATAAAAAGGATCTTAAACATATGTTTGATATTATTGATTAGGAATTATTGTGTCCAAAAAGTAGTGTTTTTATTTGAGGACTTTTTTAAAATAATTATTAAAAAGTTTGAAATTAATTAAATAGGCATGATTGAAATTTAATTAAAAAATGTGTACCGATCGGCACCTAAGGTGCCGATTTGGATCGCCTCCTCCAAATCGATACCTGAGGTGTCGATTTGGGAGAGAGTCGTTGGCTCCCCTCTCCAAATCGGCACCGGTGCCGATATGAGAGGTGATCGTTGGAAAATTGCCAACGGTGAAGGATATGGGAAATCCTTAAACGCATCACGGATGCGTGATGATCGCATTTATGCAATCGGGGCGACTAGTTGCACTAGTTACTCGGTGCAGCAGAATTAAAAAAATTAAATCATATGATGAAACCACGTGATCCCAAGAATATTTCTTGGATCGTTTCATCTAACCACAAAGTATTAGAAATACCTCTTGAAGCGTGGTTGCGATCATTTAATCTCTAAAGTAAGAGATCCTCCTGACTCAAGTCTGATCCACGAAGATGGCACTTACGGGCGCGATGATGAGATGTGTGCTTTCTGTAATCCACGATGGAGATCCAAACTTAAATCTCATGATTTCATCCAAAAAAATCTGATGTCTCCTTCTTGTGCAAGAAGCTCCAAGGAAGACGGAGATCCACGAGCAATTGTGGCGACAGCACCACAGCGTAACTACGATTGTAATTCTCTCAAACTTAAGGTGGACGGCCACACTTAGAGAGAGAGATGACGTGAGAATGAGGATAGAGAGAGAGTAGATGTATATATTCCAAAGGCTAGGGTTGCCCCTTCTTATATATTAGTTTGGGAGTCCATGGATCACAATCCATGGGATACACAAAATCAATGGTTAGATTGATTTGTGTTTTTAATCAATGGTCATGATCATTGTTGTTTAAATCAACAACTTATTAATTTATATTAAATTAAATATATGTTGCATTATCATCAACATAATTTAACTCAATAAAATTAATTATCACAAGATAAAAAAGGATAATAATCCTCTCCTGAAGAGGAGGGGTGTCACCCATGACCGATTCAAGGGTGACGCCACCCTTTTATTTGGGGATTTTTATCTCCTTTTTATATTATCTCATTATCTCTTAATTATTTGCAACAACATTTATTGCAAATATATTCATTAAATTAATTCCAAATTAATTAGCGAATATTTCAATCATGCTATTGAAAAATTGTGAATCACATTCACAACCCAAACAAAAATGTAAATTACATTTCCAATTAATTGCTTAATGTGAATCCAATTCACATTAGCAATCAATTACTAAAATATTATTTACAAATGTGCTCTTTCCAATATATTATGAATCATATTGATAATATATACTGATATTATGGATAGTACTATCCACATTCTGCATTTCCCTGATAATTAAATCTCATTTAATTATCTTGGATAATCATTCTCATAATATGAATCTCATTCATATTATTCTTGATAATTAAATCTCATTTAATTATCATCATCTTGTTGCTTGGATACATAATTCATCAAAGGAATTATTCTTGAACTCTTTCAAGAATAGTGTGCTTTCTCCACAGATACTTGGAGATAAGAACATGGCGATTGTATTGTTTCACGTATAGTGACTTGGACATTGATATTATATCTCAAATCCAGATCTTATGAACCTCTCATAGATGCTTGATTAAATCAAGTCCGTAAACTTAATCTTCTCATTGCATATGAATCTTATTCAGATCAATGTCCAACATTTGGACTAAGATCAAGTTACTTCTCCACTGAGAGGAGTCACTAAAATCCAGACCTATTTCATCAGTCCCTCGGAATGGAAGCGTCGTGGTTATACAATTGTTTATGATCACATCACCCTCAGGTATTCCCAATACCTGTACATCATGCATACTGGAAGACCTTGAATAAACCGGAAGTTATAGATCTCTTTTAGACCATCACCTTCAATGTTTTATCATTAAGATTCTTATTTGATCATTGAGATCTGGTATCGATCATATACTTTCCAAAAGCATACATCATACCTCTAGATTCTGCCAAGCTCCATTAGCTAGATGACCATGCATGGAATTTATCGATCTCAATATCTCATGAGTGAGCTCATATCTTCCGGTTCAGAAGTGAACCTGTATGATCTCTTTGAGAGATCGTATTACTCATATGCCCTTACGTACACACCAGTTCGCCAGTATATAGACCTTGATTAGGTCATCAACTTATTGGTCTACTGATGAATCTGTTATTCATCACTCCAAAAGTCAAAAATAGATCCTTGTTCCCGAGAAAATA
This sequence comes from Ottelia alismoides, assembly GCA_037367405.1. Taxonomy (NCBI): domain Eukaryota; kingdom Viridiplantae; phylum Streptophyta; class Magnoliopsida; order Alismatales; family Hydrocharitaceae; genus Ottelia; species Ottelia alismoides. The sequence goes on from JAZKJV010000038.1 coordinate 712,495, forward strand.
GAGGCATATTTCCTTTTATCTTGCATAAATAACAATCATGCATGCATCCATAATTCATGCATTTTAGCAGCTCATCTGCATTTAAATAAGAAGCCAAAAATCCCCTGCAAAATACATCTTCATCAAATAACTTCTTCTCTATAATATATATGTATATATTCCTTAAAAACATAGGGAAGAATGCCAAAAATCACCCTTGTAAAAATAGCCCAAATATCCTGAGAACCCTTGTACATTAAACACACATAAAGCCCTCATACAAACCCCTAATTAGGTCTACTCACTCTTAGAATACTACATATTAAAAGACCTTCAAAATGAGACTAATTTCATTGCAATTGGAGCTTGTATGAGAAACTTGGGTTTTTGGGTCATTTTGTATACTACATATGTACATTTATGTATCCTTGTATTTATGTACCATATTTGACCTTATCTCCGTCTTCGGTCAACATGAAACTTGTAGATCTCATCAAGATCTACAACTTTCATGTTTTGAGTTTTTCCAAATTCGGCTTCCTCTTCTCTCTACACGCATTTCTTCCTCTAGCCATTCACAGCAGGCCACGTGGCGCCCTCTGATTGCGCCACGTGGCCCGCTGCCCTTCGCCTCGTCCGCCCCCGCCTTCCGCCGTTGGATAGCCATCCTGACCCAACGGCCTAGCCGCTGCCACGTACACCCTTCACATGGACCGCAGGATCAAAGCCCCCGCCTCGCATCCATCGTCCGCTCGCGCCTTAATCTCATCACGCCACGTGGCAGCGTGTGCGCCCTTCGATAGCGCCTTCATCTCTTCATCTGCGCCGTTAGCCTCACAGGTACCTAGACCACCCGATCAAACACATCTCAGCCATCCATCCGTGCCGAGCCCTTAGCACACCACGTGGCGCTCGCTACGCCCTCGGATCGCCACGGCCAGATCTTCATCCAGCCGCTCCATCTCGCTTCGGTCACCACCGTTGGATCACAAGATCCAACGGAGGAGACTTCGTCTCCTACCTCGGGTGCCCCCTCTCTCCCACGATCTCTGCCTTGCGGGAGGGGCACCCCCTTCCTATTCTTGGAAGCGCTCCCTCCACCGTCGCCGAGCACCACACCCTCCACGATGGCCCCCACTCATCCCTCATCCTCGCCGGCCACTCTGTCAGCCACGTCGACCTCCACCTCTCTCCCACGAACTCCATAAACCTCGCCTCATCGCCATTCCAGCCGTCACCTTCATCCTTTAAATACCCCCTCTCCGGCCACATTCATGCCCATCCGCCACTCCAGGGAGATCACTCGAGCTCCAAGCTTCCTATTGGTGACAGCAATTGGCTGATTTGTCGAGCGACGACAGAGATCTACTCCGGCGAGATCCACGGCTACATCCGCCGTGCCGCAGCCTCCCTCGAGCAGCTGCTAGAGCTCGGGACCTTACCGACCCCTTGAGCGACGACCTGGAGCTCAAAGCTGAGCCCCAATCCCCAGGTAACTCCCTCCATCATCCTCCAATCTTCTTCTTCTTTTTCTTGGATTTTCGCCGCTTTTATCCGCCGTCATCAGCCATCTTCGCGCCTCCTCAACACTTCGACGAGCTTCGCGACGAAGTTCTGATCCTCGCTGACCTCTTTACACCTTCAGACCCTCTACTTCACCAGCCATCGACCTTCAGCTCCGCCACCTGGCCGGAGCTCCGCCATCCGACCACCTCCCCTCGCTTCAGGCCTCGCCGATCACTTCACATTCCACCACGAACACTTGCACGCTTCGGCTACCTCATCTAACCCCTGCAGGCTCTCGTTCTTTCATTGGTCGGACCTTCACCGGAGACAACTTCGAGCTTCGTCGTCATCCATCTACAGGCACCCTCTGTTGCTCCTGAGACCATCAGCGCCTCCGCCGCGTCGTCACGCTCCTGCTGGGATATCTCCGACACCTCGGAGAGCTTCATCGGCACCTGGAGGAATGGGCGTAGCTACCGCCCCTTCGTCGGAGCACAGCCATCTCCTCCGCAGAGGGCGGAGGCCCGTTGAAGGAGAAGCTCCAGCTGCCGTTCGATCAGTTTGATCGAACGGTTGACTTCGTGCCACGTCGCCACTCAGCCGCGCCTCGCCAGCACCGTTGGATCGTCCAGGATCTAACGGCGATCAGCCCTCCGCGTCATCAACATTGGGAGAAGACAGGAGTCGTCCGATCAACGCAGATTTGACGTATCTTGATCGAGCCACGCGTCTTCATCAACATCCCTTGGATCCATCTTGATCCAAGGGCCTTCAGGCCGCCACGTCCCCTTATCCGAGCCTCGGCCTCCAAGCCTAGGCTCGGGTGACCCGAAGCTGCCCCGAGGCTAGTCCGAACCTCCAGAAGGACCCGAGCCTTACTTCGAGCCTCCGACGCCTTCCGAACCTAGGTCGCCCCACGTGAGGAGCACGTGCGGCCTGGGTTATTTGCACAGACGTCCCTGAAGCTTTCAAAAATTGCGAAAAGGCCCCTGTGAAGCAGACATCACGTGAGGAGCACGTGTCTCGTGGAAAAATTGCATAGAAGTCCTGCATATTATCGGTAATTGAATTTTAGTCCCTGTCAGCATATTTAATTGTTGAAATTTTAATTTCCAGTATTGCATTTACACCCTTGTGTTTACACGTGTCCCTAGAGTGCATTTTTCATCATTTTGAGATTCTAGAAATTGCATGTTGTTGGAAATTTTGTCCTCTATCTGTTAGTACACGTGTCTGATTTTTGTTGGCTTAATTGAATTATCAATGAATTAATTGGTTCATTTGTGACATATTTTGCCCAGTGATGCCTTTTGATTTTTAATTAATTATCTGTGCCTTCAAAAATCACCAAAAATTCACAGTAGCTTAAGGACATCATTTTCAACACTCCATAAAAATTTCATGTCATTTGCACGCATAACGAGGCCTGAATAAATAGTTGAGTGATTTTCTTTAATTAATTTTAATTAATTCATTTCACAGTAAATTTAAGTTCTGTTAATTTTCCTAGGTCCCTGATCATTAGACCTTCCTAGGATAATTTTAGTTCTTGGAAAAAAATGTGATTTGATATTTATTAAAAATTAAACACTGAAAATCACTCTGTCTGTTGATTTAATTCACAGAAAAATTATTTTGAGTCGAAAAATTCCAAAAAAATTAGTGTAGGTCATTTTCATCATAGATAACCATCTGGCCAATTTTCATTATTTTTGGACTTCGTTTGATACACCAATTAAAGTTAAAGTTAAATTGGCTAAGATCTGTCTGCATATGTCTTCATAAGAAAGAAAAAGACCAAAAAAAAATACTCCTTGAAAATCAACGCTTGAATAATTGCTAAAATTTGACCTAAGGAGACAGTTGCCTCCCTGAGATCGACCTTAGACTTCACCAAGTAAAAAAATTTGCCGCTTGAAATTAACTCGAATTTAATTAAAGTGGTTTTTGATTAACCTCTCGTATCCGACTGCAACGAATTACATTAATTAATTTGGACATTAATTTGACCGAATTAACATAGGGTGCGGGAGCGATGTCAAAATGGCGCCGTTGCCGGGGAGGCACGGCTTAGGATAAATTTTAACAAAATTTTGAGTGTTTGATTTTCCTTCACCGGGTAGTCTGACCCCCGGTTTTTCTTGTGAATATTTCTCTGTCTTGTAAATTTCTGCATTTTTGTGTCGTTCTTGATCTGACCTCAACTTGTTTTTGTGCGAGGGACACCGGAGTCGAAGACGCTTCGAGGAACACGCATTTGAATTTGTTTGAGTGATTTGAGAGAACCTGTAATTTCATTGTATTTCCACATTTTTTCTCGCATCATTTCCAGCGGTTCCCGTTTGGGATCTCGCGTGTGTAAAGATAGTGGAAACTGTGTCCCGTGTGCTGTGTGGGTGAATTGTAACTTAGCTTGCACTAGCGGCTCCTCGAGCCACTCTAGGACTTGTTTGTGCTCGTAATCAATAGGACCACACATTACACATAAAAGACGCACCTAGACCGCAGGACTTAGTTCAAATTAAACTGTTCTTCACGCTAATAGAACTGCCTGTCTAGGAGCGGCTTTTTCATCGCTTGCATTTGCATGTAGAGTAAAGTTTTCAATTCTGTATTGCATCCTGCATAAAAAGCGAAGGGATCACTGTAAGTATTCTCTACTCAGCATACGCATCATCGATTTCAACTTGCATCGGCTTTTCTCGATTTCCCCCTCTGATTTTGTCACTTAAATTAAAAAGGAAATTGGGACTGTCCGATAAGCGTGCTTTGTGGTGGATTAATTGCAGTGATAACCTAACTTTAAAAATCGGGACTGCTAACAGTATTGACCAAAAAAAAGGAATAAAATCTAAAAATTGTTTGCGGGAGGCTAATCCCCGACCTTGTATTCAGGCTGAGTGAGGGTACTTGAGTGTGTGTGAACACCTTAAGGCAGAGCCCAAATCCCCGCCTTCCATATCACGAGCCAACTGATCTTAGCAAGTATCACGAGTGGGATATTTTTAAACTCTTTGACAAGTACCAAGTAGCCTCCGCCCTCACAGGTAGATAGGGGCGAACCAGCGGTACTCTGCGACAAGGCCTAAAAACTTTGTCAGCCTCCGCCTCAGTGCAGGTAGATAGGGGCACGTCATTGAGTCCCCACTCCGGATAGGAGCAAAGAAAGGGAGGATCGGCGGTATCTTAGGCGACAGGATAAACAGGGAAGACGCATCCGGCTCTAAGCCGACTTTCCTATAGGCCGCGTAATCCTTGCTATTTTTGCTTGAATATCACACTTAAAAACTACAAGATAAATTGGACTCAACTTTAAGTCCTTAACTGTGTTGAGTGTGAACCCAGGGTCTTGGATTGTTCTTATTGCTTGCTTCAGGTAGGAGTAAAATCCTATCTTCTTCCCTCATCAAGATGAGTGATTGGGGAGATCTCGACGCACTATTCACTGATCTCTCTATGAGTCCCCCAAGTAACTCGTCTTCCTCGGTCCGAGCGCACCTTGGACCACCCAGGACTCATGACCCTCTTGAGTCCTGGTTCCCACATGCTCAGGGTGGTTACTCTCAAACCAACCCTTTTATCTCCTCCGAGATTACCGAGGAAGATCATTGCCTCGGTAATCCCTTCCTTGATTTACCCTCTAACACCGGTCTTATTTTCCAATCCCCAGAACTAGAGGACAAGATGCCGCCGAAAGTTCCACCAGATGAGGAACAAATCAAACAGATTCTTGCCCGCCTCGCTGATGCCGAACAGAGGAATGCAGATCTCACTGCACGGATGGGACAAATCATAGCAGCAGAAGGAATCGACCGACCAATGGTCGATACCTATAACCCGGCGGAGAACGAGATTCAGAACTGGTTGGCACCCGCAGTTCCCGCCCAGGCATTTGAGTTGAAGCCCCACTTTCTTAGTTTGCTTCCGAAGTTCAACGGAAATCTTAATGAAGAACCATACACTTTCCTCCGTGACTTCGAGTTGGTGTGCAACAATCTTAGCCATCCCAATGTTGGCCAAGATTATATTCGGCTGAAGGCCACCCCTTTTGCCTTAGGTGATAAGGCTGCTCATTGGCTGAAGAATCTAGGGGTGGTATGTACCACTTGGATGCAGTTCAAGGACCTTTTCTTGAAGAAGTTCTACCCTCTCAGTAGAACTAATCAGATGAGAACAAAGATCGCCAGCTTCGCTCAAGGAGCCTGCGAACCGTTCCATGAGGCTTGGGACAGGTTCAATGACTTAGTACAGAAATGCCCCTGCCACGGCATTTCAAAGGCGATCTTAGTCCAGACCTTGATCTGTGGATTAACCCCAGAAATGCAGGGGTTAGTCAGTGCCGCCTGTGGAGGAAGCTATCTGAACAAGAACGAGCATGCTGTATGGAAGATCCTAGAGCAGATGGCAGAAACCGGCAGGTCACAGGCCACAAGGGCCTATCAGTTGTCTCCCTCAATCTTATCCAATGAGACAACTAGAAGGACTGTTGCAGATCTGACTGAGGACCTCATCCCCAGCATGGGGATGATCGCTGACAAGCTTACCATGGTCGAGCAGATCCACAAGAGAGTCGCGGAGATGGAGTCTCTTTCAAGCCTTCCCAAGAAAGTGGAGGAACTCTCTGAAAAGGTAGCTAAGATTAAGCTACCCACCCCTTCTGCACCACCTGTACCTGTACACCGAGTCCATCTTGTACAGGAACAGGCACCGGGGTCTCAGAGTAGCTGGGATCAGACTTATACCCAGCCGAACCATCATGCACCCCCACCAGCGGAAACAGATTATGAGGAGCCTCCGCCTGTATACGAGATTAACGGGCTTTGGTACAGCCGGGACCCACTAGTCCGGCAAATCGAGATGGGGAAGGATCAGGCACACCGCCCCACCCCAGTTTACCAAGAGACCAGGCCCGTCACAGTCCCGCGATACCAGTCCAGGCCAGATCACGGGTACCAGCCGCAGCAGCGCACCTACCAGCAGGGGCCAGCACCGTCTCACCAGCAGCAGTATCGGCATGGCCAGCAGGGCCAATATAGGACGGCATCAACACCGCAGCAAGCCCAGCCCACCGAATTGGAGTCACTCACCTTGGCGATCCAGACCCTGTCTGATAGGGTCCAACAGATACAAAATGATTACTTGGATATGAGAACCGACATCAATCGGGTTTCTCATGCCCAAGACCAACAAATGGCGTCAAGGACCCCAATTCCCGCACAGGTTCAGGCCAACCCAAACAGCCTGCACCAGGGCCAGAACCGACCTCGAGATCAGGTATATTATTCAGATAATTATCTATCTGAACATGAGATCCTTTCGTACGATAATGTTAATCATATGTCCTTCAGGAGCGGAAGGATCGTGACCATACCTGATCGGGCACGGGCACGAAAGGAAGGAACCTCCGAGAATCTACCTGAGGAGAATTCGGAGGAAGAAGAGGAGGAGCATCCCCACCACCATCCCCAGCAGAAGAAGAGGACATCTGAGTCCTCGAAGCAGCATTCCCGCAGCCACCTTGAGTCAGACGATACCGATGAGCCCGCACCTCCATCTGAGGAGGACCATCCAGAAGAAGCGGAAGAAGCATCGCCGGTTTCGCCCAATCATTTTCCTGTTTGTCAGAGTCCGAGTCAGAGTCTGTATAAAAGTCCGAGTCAGAGTCTTGTTCAGAACTCAGTTCCAGCAGCTAATGAAAATCTTTCAGTTCCAGAACCTGAGTTAATAATCCCTTTCCCCCAAGCTCTTAAGGGTGGAAAGAAGAAAATCCAAAAAATCCAAAAAGATGACCCTGAGATGGCTGAATTTTGTAATAAACACATCAAGGTCACAATCCATTTTGACAAGTTCGTGGAAATAACCCCTGCATTCCAAAAATACCTTAAGGTGAGATGCACACCTACTAGGGTTAGCAGGAAGACCAAAAGCCGTGTTGAGAAACACGTTCTATCAGTAGCCACGACTTGTGCAATAAAGAACTCGTTTCCTCGGAAACGAAGAGACATGGGTGCACACTATGTAGTGAGTCATGTTGATGACATTGCGTTTGCACGCACTCTCCTGGACAATGGTTCCTCAATTAACTTAATGCCCACGGCCCTCTATGAGCGGCTTAATCTCGGACCTCTTAGGAAATCTAGAGCTATTCTGCAGTTTGCTGACAAATCCACTAAGAGGTCCCAAGGAGAGTTGAGGAACATTGTGATCAGAGTCGAGGGGCAAGAATACATGGTGGACTTTACTGTCCTGGATATGGAAACCCCTTGCAATTGGAGAGATTCCCAGATTATTTTAGGTAGGCCCTTCCTCAGAACTGCAGGGGCCTTATTTGACTATAAGACTGGGAAAATTCAGTTCCAAACTCCCGGCGGAGATGAGGAACTAGAGATGAAGCAGACTAGATGGCAAAGACCGGACTCCGAATCCAGCACCGAGTACTCTTCTACCGAGACAGACTGTGAACATGTAGACTTAGTTGGGACATGGAGACAGAACCCAGCTAGCATTAATGTGTCCATCTCCTTTGAAGATGATCCAGTGCATGAGTCAGTCTGCGAGATTCTGAGGAACGAGTACAGCTCTGAACCTGCATCGCCCTACATCTTCGATGACGTAGAGGCCCAGTGGGGCCTGTCAGTCCTTACATCCTTAGGACAATCGGAAGATGAGGATGACGAGTCGGACGAGGCGTTTGCCGATTGTATGGAAAATTTTGACGATCCGACTCCAGAGCCGCGCTTGGTGGCAGCTATTACAGAAAATGATCCAGCCACTTCCAACACCGAACCAGATCAGATTGAGCTAGACTTCTTAGATGACCACACTATACCTGAGCTCAAACCTCTTCCCACAACACTGAAATATGCCTTCCTTGCGGGCCAAGACAAGAAATTTCCGGTCATTATCAGTTCGCAATTGACCGAGGAGCAGGAATCTCGCTTGCTAGAGATCCTGGAGAAAAACCGCAAGGCAATAGGCTGGAGCATTTCCGATCTCCATGGGATAAATCCCGCTCTGTGTTCGCACCATATTTACTTGGAGAATGAAGCCAAACCCTCTCGTGAATTCCAACGCCGGTTGAATCCAAATTTACGAGAAGTGGTGAAAAAAGAGATAGAAAAATGGTGCGACGCAGGTTTTATTTACCCAATCTCCGACTCTAAGTGGGTGGCCCCAATCCATGTTGTCCCGAAAAAATCGGGAATTCAGACGACCACCAATGAGGACGGAGAGGAGATCGTGACGAGAATACCCACGTCATGGCGCGTCTGTGTGGATTACAGACGCTTAAATGCCGCGACGAAGAAGGATCATTTCCCTCTACCATTCATTGATCAGATCTTAGAAAGATTAGCGGGAAAAGAATTCTTCTGCTTCCTTGATGGGTTCTCGTGCTACAATCAAGTAGCCATAGCTCCAGAGGACCAGGAAAAGACCACGTTTACATGCCCCTTTGGTACCTATGCTTTCAGGCGCATGCCCTTTGGGCTATGCAATGCTCCAGGTACTTTTCAAAGGTGCATGATTGCTGTATTCGCCGAAATGGTCGGCGAATTCCTGGAAGTCTTCATGGATGACTTCTCGGTCCACGGCGACTCTTTTGATTCCTGCCTTAGGAATCTGGACCGAGTCCTCAAAAGATGTTGTGAAGTCAATCTGGTGCTCTCCTGGGAGAAAAGTCACTTCATGGTGACGGAGGGCATAGTGTTGGGGCATGTCATCTCCAAGAGAGGAATGGAGGTTGACCCTGCCAAAGTGGACGTGATCAGACGACTCCAGCCACCAACCAACATAAGACAGTTGCGGTCTTTCCTCGGGCATGTCGGATTTTATCGAAGATTTATCAAGGACTTTTCCAAGATTGCCCGACCGCTAACTGAGCTTTTAGGCAAAGACACGGAGTTTATTATAGATCACAAATGTCTTGAGGTCTTTAAGCTTCTACAAGGAATGATCATGGACGCACCCATTTTACAAGCCCCAGATTGGTCTCTACCTTTTGAGATCATGACGGATGCCTCAGATTATGCTGTTGGGGCTGTATTGGGACAAAGAAGAGATGGCGTCCCATTTGCAATTCACTACGCAAGCAAAGTGCTTGATTCTGCTCAGCGTAACTATACAATTACCGAAAAGGAAATGCTTGCGGTAGTGTTTGCCTTGGACAAATTCAGATCCCACTTAATCGGATCCAAGGTAACCGTGTTCACAGACCATACGGCACTACGATACCTGATGGAGAAGAAGGACGCGAAGGCGCGTCTTCTTCGTTGGATTTTACTTATCCAGGAGTTTGATTTGGATATCCGTGATAAACCTGGTAAGAAGAACGTAGTGGCCGATCATCTTTCTCGTCTCGAAGATCTTAATACTTCCGAGGTTTCACCAATTCGAGACTCCTTCCCTGACGAGTCGATTTTTGTTATCGACTCACTCCCGTGGTACGCCAATATCGTGAATTATCTTGTCTCCAAGAAAGTTCCCGATGATTGGCCCAAGAGCCAAATCGACCGACTAAAGTCGGACGCTAGACACTACCATTGGGAGGATCCGATCCTTTTCTTTGAAGGACCGGATTGTGTCTGGAGACGTTGTATTCCTCAGGAGGAATACCAGAGTGTCCTTTCTTTATGCCATAGCTTAGAGGCAGGAGGACACCACTCCGGGAAGAGGACCGCATGGAAGGTACTTCAGTGTGGCTTCTACTGGCCGACTCTGTTTCGCGATGCCACCGCCTTCGCGAAGTCGTGCCCAGTTTGCCAGAGAATGGGAGGAACCGTTGGTTCCAAGGATGAGATGCCAATGCAGCCGGTCATCATTTGTGATGTCTTTGACGCCTGGGGCATCGATTTCATGGGCCCATTCCCTGTCAGCCACGGGTTTGAATACATCCTTCTTGCGGTAGACTACCTATCCAGATGGGTGGAGGCTATCCCGACCCGAGCCGCAGACAGCAGGACTGTCTGTAAATTCATCAGAGAGAACATAATCTCTAGGTTCGGGATCCCCAAAATGATGATATCAGACGGGGGTAGCCACTTTGTGAATCGGGAGGTGAAGAAACTCCTGAAGGACTACGGCATCGAACACCGTGTCGCGAGTCCTTACCACCCACAAACCAATGGTATGGCTGAGGTGTCGAATAGGGAGGTAAAAACCATATTGCAAAAGCTTGTCCGCCCGGACAGGAAGGACTGGTCTCAGATCTTGGATCAAGTCCTCTGGGCGTATAGGACGGCTTACAAGACACCGTTAGGCACCTCCCCATTCCGAATGGTATTCGGAAAGCCGTGCCATTTGCCCGCAGAGTTAGTTCACAAATCAGAATGGGCAATAAAGAAGGTCAACTGGAACACACACCTGGGTCAGAAACAAAGAGACATGGATCTGAATGAGCTTGTGGAAGTCAGAAACCGAGCATACGACAACAGTTTGGTGTACAAGGACAAGGTGAAGCGTTGGCATGATAGATATATCAGACGAAAGACCTTTGTTCCTGGACAGAAGGTATGGTTGTTCAATGCTAGGCTGAAGATTTTCCAAGGCAAGTTGAAGTCTAAGTGGACGGGACCATTTGTCGTCCGTACGGTGCATGATAGTGGATGTGTCGAGATCTCAGATCTCGCAGATGACGCACCGACATTCCTAGTGAATGGGCAGCTGTTGAAACACTTCGTCGAATCTAATGAGCAGTTAGTCCATGTCGAGGAGATTGTATTCATGCGCGAGACAGATACAGCAGATTCACATCAAGCCGCATATGAGACCTTGCAGCAGTGAACTCCAGCCATCTGCAGCATCTCGAAAGATTCAGACCGATTCATCTGTATATATCATCATTCTTGTACAACCTACCCTTTCTCCCGCGACTTTAGTAACCCATCCCCGCCTCATCAGACCACTATCTTAGACTATACTTAGGATTACCAGATCCTAAGTATAGGGGGAAGGGTCACCTAAGTCGGTTCACTGTACATTCTCCAGATCACATTGGTCCTCATACTCATTTCCTACCTATACTTAGGCTGACCTTCGCCTAAGTATAGGGGGGACCGATGCCCGCATTGTATACTCATTCATTTCTCTTCTTTCCCGCATCCGCCCCATTTTTTGATCTTCTTCTCTACTTAGGCTTCCATAGCCTAAGTATAGGGGGGGCGAGATGATTTCTATACCTTTTTGGCTCTCCTACGCTTAGCACGAGCTATGTCTTTTCCTCGCTCTTAGTGCTCTGAGGACATAGCACACGCTAAGTATAGGGGGGCGTGTATATATTACATATATACTTTACCCATAGCTCGTACTTTCACGTATTTTTGTATATATATTACAATAATTACGGGTGGGTAAAAATTGAAAAAAAAAGGTCTTGCATTTCATTCATAGCATATCATCTGCACATCATCTGCATATCTTGCATATGCACAGTGAAAAGCTAGTGGGTTCTGAACCAAGTTATGAGTAGATATTGAGGATGGACTTGATTTGACCTTAATCCACCTAATTTCAGAGGAACCTTATAGGAACTGGAGTTAAGATTTTTCAGGTCAGGTGACTTAATTCTTTAAGTCTGCAAGTCTATGTTCATATGTCATCTTGACAAGCCTGAGTAGAGCACTTAACAACACACACATGACTCTTGGAGACAATGGCTTAACATGCACCAGCACTTTACACATGGCTCTCTACGGATGAGGTGATAAGGAGACAGTTTCCTTTAGCTTGGGGTAGCATATGAGGGTAGTACTTCTAGGCGGAACCTCTCTTCTTCTTCTAGTGAAGGAAGTGCGTCTCAACTTGGACTAGTGGTGATGAAGGCTGAGGACAGAAGCAGTGGGTTGCAATAAAGCTTCAAAAGAGGGATAGTCTACTGGCTCAAGAGGAAATTTCTTATCTATGCTGCACCATGTATATATGTTGTACAAAGGCAAAAAAAAAATGCCAAAAAGAACTCCAAAAAAGTGGTGGGTCGGATTGAAAATTTAATAACCCCACCGGAGTAGATGTAGTCAAGAAAAGCAAAAGCTTATGGTCACCATGTTACTTGCAGCGGGAGACTTAGCTACACTGGCTGAGCTTCCAAAAGTCTATACTTCTTCCTCCTCTTCTTGAGTCGGTTGAACTTGAACTTAGAAGGGAATACCCCGCTTCTCGAGGAAAGAGTTGCTAGCCCGAGGCATTAGAGTTACCAGGTAGGGGGAGATTGTTTCTTTGTTACTTCTGAGGTGGGGAGTCATTTATCACTTGCACTGCATGAAAGGATTCATGGTCATTAGGGTTTGTGTATGTAGACTTGTTCTGATTAGGCGAGTTGAGGAGTCTTGAATAGAAGACTTGTGGAACTTGAAGTCTGTTAAATCTTAAACTCAGATCCCAATAAGGTTCCGACACATGATTAATCCAAAGGTCAAGTCTAGCTCTATTTTTAACTTTTGTTCATGACCTTGGTATGGAACCCAATTTCATTTCACTCTGGCATTTCATTTAGTTGCTCGGGGACGAGCAAGGATTTAAGTATAGGGGGTTGATGAATCTGTTATTCATCACTCCAAAAGTCAAAAATAGATCCTTGTTCCCGAGAAAATAGAGGCATATTTCCTTTTATCTTGCATAAATAACAATCATGCATGCATCCATAATTCATGCATTTTAGCAGCTCATCTGCATTTAAATAAGAAGCCAAAAATCCCCTGCAAAATACATCTTCATCAAATAACTTCTTCTCTATAATATATATGTATATATTCCTTAAAAACATAGGGAAGAATGCCAAAAATCACCCTTGTAAAAATAGCCCAAATATCCTGAGAACCCTTGTACATTAAACACACATAAAGCCCTCATACAAACCCCTAATTAGGTCTACTCACTCTTAGAATACTACATATTAAAAGACCTTCAAAATGAGACTAATTTCATTGCAATTGGAGCTTGTATGAGAAACTTGGGTTTTTGGGTCATTTTGTATACTACATATGTACATTTATGTATCCTTGTATTTATGTACCATATTTGACCTTATCTCCGTCTTCGGTCAACATGAAACTTGTAGATCTCATCAAGATCTACAACTTTCATGTTTTGAGTTTTTCCAAATTCGGCTTCCTCTTCTCTCTACACGCATTTCTTCCTCTAGCCATTCACAGCAGGCCACGTGGCGCCCTCTGATTGCGCCACGCGGCCCGCTGCCCTTCGCCTCGTCCGCCCCCGCCTTCCGCCGTTGGATAGCCATCCTGACCCAACGGCCTAGCCGCTGCCACGTACGCCCTTCACATGGACCGCAGGATCAAAGCCCCCGCCTCGCATCCATCGTCCGCTCGCGCCTTAATCTCATCACGCCACGTGGCAGCGTGTGCGCCCTTCGATAGCGCCTTCATCTCTTCATCTGCGCCGTTAGCCTCGCAGGTACCTAGACCACCCGATCAAACACATCTCAGCCATCCATCCGTGCCGAGCCCTTAGCACACCACGTGGCGCTCGCTACGCCCTCGGATCGCCACGGCCAGATCTTCATCCAGCCGCTCCATCTCGCTTCGGTCACCACCGTTGGATCACAAGATCCAACGGAGGAGACTTCGTCTCCTACCTCGGGTGCCCCCTCTCTCCCACGATCTCTGCCTTGCGGGAGGGGCACCCCCTTCCTATTCTTGGAAGCGCTCCCTCCACCGTCGCCGAGCACCACACCCTCCACGATGGCCCCCACTCATCCCTCATCCTCGCCGGCCACTCTGTCAGCCACGTCGACCTCCACCTCTCTCCCACGAACTCCATAAACCTCGCCTCATCGCCATTCCAGCCGTCACCTTCATCCTTTAAATACCCCCTCTCCGGCCACATTCATGCCCATCCGCCACTCCAGGGAGATCACTCGAGCTCCAAGCTTCCTATTGGTGACAGCAATTGGCTGATTTGTCGAGCGACGACAGAGATCCACTCCGGCGAGATCCACGGCTACATCCGCCGTGCCGCAGCCTCCCTCGAGCAGCTGCTAGAGCTCGGGACCTTACCGACCCCTTGAGCGACGACCTGGAGCTCAAAGCTGAGCCCCAATCCCCCGGTAACTCCCTCCATCATCCTCCAATCTTCTTCTTCTTTTTCTTGGATTTTCGCCGCTTTTATCCGCCGTCATCAGCCATCTTCGCGCCTCCTCAACACTTCGACGAGCTTCGCGACGAAGTTCTGATCCTCGCTGACCTCTTTACACCTTCAGACCCTCTACTTCACCAGCCATCGACCTTCAGCTCCGCCACCTGGCCGGAGCTCCGCCATCCGACCACCTCCCCTCGCTTCAGGCCTCGCCGATCACTTCACATTCCACCACGAACACTTGCACGCTTCGGCTACCTCATCTAACCCCTGCAGGCTCTCGTTCTTTCATTGGCCGGACCTTCACCGGAGACAACTTCGAGCTTCGTCGTCATCCATCTACAGGCACCCTCTGTTGCTCCTGAGACCATCAGCGCCTCCGCCGCGTCGTCACGCTCCTGCTGGGATATCTCCGACACCTCGGAGAGCTTCATCGGCACCTGGAGGAACGGGCGTAGCTACCGCCCCTTCGTCGGAGCACAGCCATCTCCTCCGCAGAGGGCGGAGGCCCGTTGAAGGAGAAGCTCCAGCTGCCGTTCGATCAGTTTGATCGAACGGTTGACTTCGTGCCACGTCGCCACTCAGCCGCGCCTCGCCAGCACCGTTGGATCGTCCAGGATCTAACGGCGATCAGCCCTCCGCGTCATCAACATTGGGAGAAGACAGGAGCCGTCCGATCAACGCAGATTTGACGTATCTTGATCGAGCCACGCGTCTTCATCAACATCCCTTGGATCCATCTTGATCCAAGGGCCTTCAGGCCGCCACGTCCCCTTATCCGAGCCTCGGCCTCCAAGCCTAGGCTCGGGTGACCCGAAGCTGCCCCGAGGCTAGTCCGAACCTCCAGAAGGACCCGAGCCTTACTTCGAGCCTCCGACGCCTTCCGAACCTAGGTCGCCCCACGTGAGGAGCACGTGCGGCCTGGGTTATTTGCACAGACGTCCCTGAAGCTTTCAAAAATTGCGAAAAGGCCCCTGTGAAGCAGACATCACGTGAGGAGCACGTGTCTCGTGGAAAAATTGCATAGAAGTCCTGCATATTATCGGTAATTGAATTTTAGTCCCTGTCAGCATATTTAATTGTTGAAATTTTAATTTCCAGTATTGCATTTACACCCTTGTGTTTACACGTGTCCCTAGAGTGCATTTTTCATCATTTTGAGATTCTAGAAATTGCATGTTGTTGGAAATTTTGTCCTCTATCTGTTAGTACACGTGTCTGATTTTTGTTGGCTTAATTGAATTATCAATGAATTAATTGGTTCATTTGTGACATATTTTGCCCAGTGATGCCTTTTGATTTTTAATTAATTATCTGTGCCTTCAAAAATCACCAAAAATTCACAGTAGCTTAAGGACATCATTTTCAACACTCCATAAAAATTTCATGTCATTTGCACGCATAACGAGGCCTGAATAAATAGTTGAGTGATTTTCTTTAATTAATTTTAATTAATTCATTTCACAGTAAATTTAAGTTCTGTTAATTTTCCTAGGTCCCTGATCATTAGACCTTCCTAGGATAATTTTAGTTCTTGGAAAAATTGTGATTTGATATTTATTAAAAATTAAACACTGAAAATCACTCTGTCTATTGATTTAATTCACAGAAAATTTATTTTGAGTCGAAAAATTCCAAAAAAATTAGTGTAGGTCATTTTCATCATAGATAACCATCTGGCCAATTTTCATTATTTTTGGACTTCGTTTGATACACCAATTAAAGTTAAAGTTAAATTGGCTAAGATCTGTCTGCATATGTCTTCATAAGAAAGAAAAAGACCAAAAAAAAAAATACTCCTTGAAAATCAACGCTTGAATAATTGCTAAAATTTGACCTAAGGAGACAGTTGCCTCCCTGAGATCGACCTTGGACTTCACCAAGTAAAAAAATTTGCCGCTTGAAATTAACTCGAATTTAATTAAAGTGGTTTTTGATTAACCTCTCGTATCCGACTGCAACGAATTACATTAATTAATTTGGACATTAATTTGACCGAATTAACATAGGGTGCGGGAGCGATGTCATCTACCAAATATACATACTGTTGAAATCTGAAGAAGCGGAAACGGAATCGATAAAACAAGAATAATTATCATGAAGAACAAAGAGATTTATGTGGAACCCTACTCCCTAAGGAGCGGGATGAAACCACAGGAGAAGCCCTAAACAGGGCGGATATTCTATTAGAATTTCTCAATGAGTACAGGGGATGTGAGGCTCTTTATATAGGAGCTCAAGGGAGAATATTCTATAGGATATTCTCTATAGAATATTCTCTTAACAAATAGCCACACAGAATATTCTCTAACACTCCCCCTCAAGCTGGAGCTGAGAAAGCTGCAGCTTGCAACAAGAAGAAAGTATACACCACATCCTCACTCGATACATCACAAGAAGAAGACATGTCCGCTGCTGGTAGAAGACCTCGTACGAGGACGGGTCTGCGGCTTTCAGGTCATCGGAACGTATCTCTGTCATGCCTGTAGAACCGCTGCGATATCAGGTCACCGGAACGTATCTCTGTCGTGCCTGCAGGTCACCGGAACATATCTCTGTCGTGCCTGGAGTAGAGTCGCTGCAGAAGAAGTCCAGCGCGGAGTAGTAGTCGGGACGCAAAAGAAGAAGTATGAACCCTGCCGAAGAAATTGATGCTCGGTGAAAATGGATGCTCTGTAGAAAGCTGGAGTGTTGATTTGTCAGTCGTAGACATGTAGACATCCTGAAGAATGTAATTTGTGACTCCCCCTTTCTCCCATACTTGATAGAATAAAGATCTGGATCAAGTTGGGAGAAAACAAGATAAATGGGGAAAAACATTCACAAACAAAATTTCTCGCGGCTTTTTTTTCAATTTTTTTTAAATAGCCGTCATTTTTTTATTTAAATTTTTTTATAAGCCGTTTGATTTTTTTTATCGGCCTTTGCAACTTTTTTTTTGAAATTGCGTACGACTTTTCTTTGTACGCGGCTTTTTTTTAACAGCGTGCGGTTTTTTTTTCTCGTGTACGCGCCTTTTCAAAAAAAAGTATACAGCCTTCCCTCCCTTTTTTTATTTCGGCCCATACACTTAGGCAATTTTTTTCTCAAACACACAGCCTAGGGCTAGCCTACAGCCACACCAGCATTTTTTTTAAAACTATCGGGGCCAAGGGCTCATTCACGCATGAGGGCCCCTTTCCCCATTAGGGTTCCCACGATGGAACCCCATCTTAAGAAGCGTCGCCTCCCCCGATTTGGAGCCATCACATGCTGCCTCTGCTGGTTTGCACGAAGAAGGGAGGAGATCGTCTTGCGCCTCTGCTGGTTTGCGCGAAGAGGTTTCACGCGACTGCGCGACATGGCTGGGATCACCGCCCGCTGGAGCCGGGTTGAGAAGGGAGGCATCGCCGCCCTCCTTTGAGGCTCTGCGCACTGTTGGACAGCGCCTACGCTGGTGACCTGTGCCGATATTGTAGGTCTGCACCGCCATGTTGATATGCATCGCCACGAGGAGCGCCGCCTGGGTGCCACGAGAAGCGCCACTCGGAGATCTGGATCTGTATGTGGAGGTCAATCGTTGCCTCCCTGGAGAAGCGGCTTGGAACAGTCGAGCGTCGCTTCTACTCTTCACGCGGGTGGGGGAATTAAGTGGCAACAGGGGTCTGTCGACTGGGGTTTGCCTCGCACTGCCTGCGCGAGACGAGAGAGATGGTGCATGCGAGGAGTTGAGAGCCGAGGGATCTCAGCGCTCGGGCGCCGCATGGATGATACTTGAGCCTGGGATGTTCCAACGCCGTCTAGAGCACCACCAGCATCGCGCTGGAGTCCGCCTGAAGGGTATCTGTTGCATGAGAGTATTGTGCATCGAGGGTTGTTCCTGGAACTGGAGATGCGGCGCCTTCTGCTCGTGATTTAGATAGCTTCCAGATCTAGGGTTTCATAGAGAAATCCTTGTTAATTTGGATGGCTGCTTGGAACTTAATAATACCAGATAATAATCTTCCCTGAACAGATCTTCGAGAACATGAAGCCAAAACTTGAATCTTGAATAAATAACAAAACTCCAGTCTGGAAAAACAAATATAAGCAACATGGAAAATCCCGAGAATCGACCCGCTCTGATACCATGTTGAAATCTGAAGAAGCGGAAACGGAATCGATAAAACAAGAATAATTATCATGAAGAATAAAGAGATTTATGTGAAACCCTACTCCCTAAGGAGCGGGATGAAATCACAGGAGAAGCCCTAAACAGGGCGGATATTCTATTAGAATTTCTCAATGAGTACAGGGGGTGTGAGGCTCTTTATATAGGAGCTCAAGGGAGAATATTCTATAGGATATTCTCTATAGAATATTATCTTAACAAATAGCCACACAGAATATTCTCTAACACATACTAAGACATATAGTAACACATCTGTCTCCGGTCAGAGGATGTGTGCCTATATCATGACAGCATACGATGTAGGACTTTGTTTATCTCGATGTCATTAAGTCAACTCTTTGACCTAACTAATCTAACACCTCTGAATCTCTATTCCTATGCAGAGGACCTGCATCAAGAGGTCGGACAGATATCAACCTTTAGAGATAGGATTGCCATCTCCCACTCAGGCTGGAGATCACATCTTGATGATCATTTGACGGTGCTTGATGAGTCCTCAATCTAAATCTTTAGATATTTATCCAAGCACCAGCCTCTATGATTCAACAATTGAATCAACAGCTTTATGATGTCAAGACAGCCATGGTACATAACTGTATTTATACAAATGGACCTTATAGTGCATTCGTTCACTTAATTTCAGACAGGGAGTGAAATAAACCAATAACTTTTATTGATATATCAAACATTACAATAACATTTATTGTAGGAATGGTTCACCCAGGGCCCACATGTCCAACAATCTCCCACTAGCCCTCAGAACCATTCAGGTACAATCCTTAAACCCGTACTCATTACATGATGGTCGAAAACCTTCTGTGTCAGAGGTTTGGTAAGAGGATCAGCAACTTTGTCGCAGAGGCCACCTTGGTGATGACGATGTCACCACGCTTCTGAATCTCCCGAATGATGTGGTATTTCCTTTCCACGTGCTTGCTCTTTTGATGCCACATGGGTTCCTTCGCCTGAGCATTGACTCTCGTGTTATCGTAGAGCAACAGGATGGGAGCATCAGAGGAAACTATGCCAAGTTCCAGTATGAACTTGCGCAACCACACCGCCTCCTTTGCAGCATCCGATGAGGCTATATATTCGGCTTATGTTGTTGAATCTGTTGTAGTGTCCTACTTCTTGCTTCTCCAGCTCACAGCACCACCATTCAATAAGAACACAAACCCTGATGTCGACTTTCGATCATCAATATCAGACTGAAAGTCGGAATATGTATATCCCAAGACTTGGAGATCACCATCTCCATAGACCAAGACATAATCTTGCGTCCGTCTTAGATATTTAAATATGTTCTTTACTGCATTCCAGTGTTGTTCTCCATAGCAGGATTGGTAACGGCTTACCACTCCCACTGCATGGCAGATATATGGCCCCGTGCACATCATAGCGTACATTAGACTTCCCACAGCTGATGAGTAAGGACATCCAGCCATGGCTTTCTTATCCTCAACAGTTTGAGGAGCCATTCCTTGAGACAGGTGGATATCATGTCTCAAAGGAATGAATCCTTTCTTGGAATTCTCCATACGGAAGTTTTCCAAAATCTTCTTAATGTACCCATCTTGTGGCAATCCCAATATCCTCTTTTCTCTATTTCTAAACAGCTTCAGACCCAAGATATAAGAGGCTTCTCCAATATCTTTCATCTCGAAGGTATGGGATAGCCAAATCTTAACACTGGTCATTATTCCTGTATCATTCCCAATGATAAGGATGTCATCTACGTAAAGCACGATTAACACGATGGCGCTTCTACTAAACTTCTTGTATACATAAAGTTCATCAGGATTCTAAACAAACTCATAACTCTTTATGGTTTTGTCAAATCTGATGTTCCGGCTATGAGAAGCTTGCTTGAGTCCATAGATGGATTTCTTTAGCTTGCATACTTTCCTTCCTCTGCTATGAAGCCCTAGGGCTTCTCCATATAGATATCCTCCTCGAGGTATCCATTGAGGAAAGCTATCTTGACGTCCATCTGCCAGATGTCGTAGTCAAGATACGCAGTTATAGATAGCAATGCCCTGATGGACTTAAGTATAGCCACAGGAGAGAATG